>JAYWVB010000011.1:0-600000 GCA_039881045.1 Chaetomium olivaceum
TTGAGGGCGTCAAGGGCGGTAGTCTGGTAGTCCCGACGGTAGGCGAGGTCATGGTTGCCTAGCACAATATGAACTCGCGTCCCTACGTCGATGAGATTGCCCATAAAACGGTAACAGGCAGACAGCACATGTGTTGGCTGCATTGTGCGACTCGTCAGCAGATCGCCGCACACTACCACCCGCTTGACTTGGTTTCGCGCCGCCTCCGCAACAATCCAATCCGCTGTCTGCCGCACCCGATCCAAGTCATGGTGTTTGAAGTGCAGATCGCTGAAGAGCAGCCATCGCGCCGTACTGACTGATGGCCCCCGCATGGTTCAAGGTGACGAAAAAAACGGGCTGAAAGAGGTTGTAAAGTAGGGGGTCCGATGGAAATTAGGGAAACCGATCATTGAAGGGGGGGGATTCAAGATCGAGAGAAATAGTAGATAAGACGAGGCCCGCTATGACTTTACTGCCGGCGTGAAGTCAACCAACATTGAAGTCAGCTCAAGTCGCGCTTTTTTTCGGAGCTGGATGTCAACTTGAACCTGGAAGGCACCGAGACCCACCACTGACAAAACAAAAGGACACTCCCCCTTTGAAACTTGAATACAAAACTGTACCTTCCTGTGTATTTCTTTTGGCTTTTAAGAAGTGTTGATGGTAGGTATGTTATCAGTGACCAGCTAGAGTTACTTGCGGTAAGTTTCAGGTTACCTCGGTTACCTTATTCATTTCAAGTTTGGCTCGAATTACTCCAATGTCGACCATGCTTACGATTCGAAAAGGCCATGGTTCTTTACATAATATTATTATTATTCATACTCCGCTATGCCCTAAGGCGTGCCGAACCCTCAGCTATTTAATGTACAGGAAAACCGCGCCCTCGCGGGCCGGATGAAAAACCCATACCGACAGTTAAGGAAGGTACATGTGCGTGAGCCTGCGTATACAAAGAGAGGAGGCCTCCTGGCCTCCGAGGGAGGTGCGTGCTAGGCCGCCGCTTCTAGCTCAAGCCTCCTGGCCAAACTGAACATCATCAGCCTCCCTGAGTCCATTAGCCATTCCAGGACCCTCCCCGCGAGCCGTGCCGATGCAGGATCAATACCGTGTAGAACAGAGTAAAAGTCCCGTCGCGTTCGAATTCCAGCTCTCTCCCATCTTCGAGTCAGCGGTGGGGCCAAACACCACACTACCAGGTGCTCGGCAGTCTCCCGTCCTTCGCCGCACTGGCAGGCGGGCGTTAGGATCTCTGGGACTCCTCGTGTAAACAGAAAGTCCCGTAGGCCTATTGCCCCCGTTCGGATCTGGACCAGCAGAGAACTCCTCGCCTTGGTGAGACCGTCGTGCCGTCTTAGCGTTTCATCTCGGAATAGCGTCTCTCGCTGATGGTCAAAGTCGTCCGCCGGTCTGGTGATTGCTCTGCCGTCCCGCTCCTTTAGCCACCTCGCTCTCCAGGCGTCCTCTACCACACTGTCCGTGTCTGCGGCTCCCCCCGTCCAGCGCGCGATCGTGCTCGCGGCTTTCTCCACTGCCGTGGGCTCCTGCAGTCCCACGGTTCGCGGCCGGCCCCTGTTGCCGCTCCTCGGGCGGAGCCTCTGCTGTATCTTGCGACAGGCAGTGAGAATGATCCCCCCTGCGGTCCTCTTGCCGCCCTGGCCGTCGTCCAGGTCGGTTCGCTGGAGTCTGGTACATCATCCTCGTCGGCGTACGGGACGTCGGAGTCGTCCGAGTCCCACTCGTCGGCCGCGGGCTTCCTAAGATGGTAGTAATTCATGTCAGTGATGCGTTCTCTCTCTCAATGGCTCGAGCGGACAGGTTTTGTTTCAAGGCGTCTTCTCCATCTCGCAGGCAGGGCAATCATCTGGGACCGACAGCGACATTTAGGATGGTACGTACCAGAAATTGTGGCAGAGGGCGTCGGTCAGCTCGTAGATGTTCTCGATGAGCATCGCCGGCGTGGCCGCGTAGTACTTGGTCGCCAGATGGTCGGCGACGTCGGGGTTCTGGCGGGCGGAGAGGCGGTCTTCGGCCAACGCGTTCACCATGAAGAGCTCATAGTGTTGTCTGGTGGTCCCTGCAAAAGGCAAGGTCAGTCAACGGAAAAGTAAGGAAGTGGAAAGAGAAATACTGATACTTACAGCCTCTCTTGTTGGGCCTGAGCACGGGGAGGCCGCGCTCCAGCTCGGAGACGCGTAGGCTAATCCAATGCTCGAAGTCGGCGGCATTGGAGACGAAGAAGCCCTTGATCTGGGCGTTGCCGGGCGGGTTCCTCTGGCCGGCGCGCTCGTACGGGAGGAGGTAGTCCTCCATCAACTCCATGTAGGAGTTGGAGACCACCCGTGGACCCATTCTGTATAGCGAAAAGGGCTGTGCCCAGCAGCCCACGATGCTGCAACAACATACGTATGTGTCTGGGGCCCGCAGGGCGGGGTCAATGTGCTGGGCGTTGACCGGCCCGTTGTCGCCTAGGCCGTCGTCGCCGAGGCCGTCGTCGCCGTCCGCAAAGAAGTTCTGTTGCGACATTGTACTATCAACCATTGTTAAGTCTCTCAGCCCATCAACCCTGTCAGCTAACAGCTGGAAACACTAGGTCGCCACATAAGAGAAGGGACTCGGGAGAGGGCCGAGGACCAGAGTCGATGTAAGTAAGTACTGCCAGCCATTGTCAGTCTCTCAACCCATAAACCTGTCAGCTCACAGTTGGAAACAATAGGTCGCCACATACAAGAGAGAAGACGGGGCCGGGAGGCAGTCGATAATAATTCGAGCTACAATACCCCACAGTCAGCAAGCCGTCCCAAGTTTGCCTCAGCCCATGTCTCGGGTGGTTAAGGTTCGGCCCACAGGCGGGATGCTGCAGTTCCAGTGGGCTGTAGCCTGTATGCAGCCACTGCATTGCCGCGCTGCCTGGGTTGCGTACCCGCGCCCAGAGCGCCCCAGACATGCAAATGCAGGTCAATTGACAAAAAAAAAAAAGGGGGCCAATTGACCGCAGAAAAAAAGCGGTAAAAGCCCACATCGAGAACAACATAACAACTGAAAAAGAACGGAATAGGCTAACTTACCGCGCAGCAGGACAACAGCTCAGGCGAAGAAGAAGAGAAGAGAGCGCGTCGCGGGACTCATGGAAGTCCGCGTCCATTGGGCAATGCGTCAATATGGGGCTGCTCCCCTACCATGAGCCGCTCCTTCTCATGAGCCGCTCCGAAGTTGAGCCGCTTACTGGATATGAGCCGTCTTAGAACCGCTTCAATACTATGAGCCGCTCCCCAAATAAGCTATTTACAATTTGAGCCGATTGAGACCAACGAGCTGCAAGCTGATGGCTCCGACGTTGGTAACGGCTCAAGCAACGTACGGCTTGTTGTGTCAACCACTCACCATGACAAGCTATTCACATACGGCTTACAATATCTGAGCTGGTATGGTCTAGCTCATCATGCCAAGCCGCTTAGGGGCCTTGAAGCGTCCTCTTCTGCGAGCAGTAACTCAACGGCTCGCGGTCCAAGCGGCTTGTGTGCCAAACGTCTTATGATTGAGCGGCTCGTTGGCAGTAAGCTGAATATTAACGGCTTACCAGAAATGAGTGGTTAGTTTCCGGCTTGTAAGAACCCCTAAAACTCCGCTAAGTTTGTGCATATAGTTACGTAGAACAGACGGCCGTAGGGCGAAGTTACACACGTCACTTATCAACCTTTTCTACTTATCATTGTCAGTTCCCTTGATACAACAATTGGGGCGCAGATGCCACGACCACGACATAACTTTGCATTCTCAACACGCTGCATTGTTAAATGCTGGGTGGATGACTATTTAGGGTACGAAGGCCAAGCCTGGGAGGACCGCAAAATCAGATCTAACTCTTCAACGTATGTAGGTTAGACGGATACTTGATCTGTGATGGACACGGTTTGGAGATTCACCTCAATTTGGATTCGAACGGCTACTAAACGGTGTCTCAAAACTGCTGCCTTTTGGCGGGTGTTCTGCGGTATTGGATCATGTACTTGGCTTCGAGGGGCGCGGACGACGTCATGATAATCTGGATGATTAAGTGTCGAAGTCTTCATATTGTGACCGACCAAAATTGGACAGACACCAGGGTAGGTGCATGAAGGCGGATTACTTCCCTACTATGTATCTAGCTAGGCTGTCAGGAATACACAGGTTCTACTGGGCTTTTGAGCGCCCAAACCATTGATTGAAATATATTATGCAAACGCAGTGTTAATCTCATTTCTTAAACTCGAAGAAGAAATTGATGATAACCCCTTCGTGAGGGTCGACGGACGACACAAGACACAGAAGTACACATGGGCGGAACACATCACTGCAATACCAACCGCTCAACCAACGTACATACATAACCGTTGTTTAGCCTTAGCTGATGAGGGTAATGATTGGCGAAACCCTAGACTAAGGTAAAGTTCCATGATTATACCATTCGATACCAACCCAGGACTGGTACTTTATATTGACAGGTCATGATTGGCTCCTACTACGCCAAAGGTCATATCTCATCGGTCATAGCAAAAAAGTCGGAGGAACATCGGGCCCTAATTGTCAGTTAGCGGAGTCCCACATCTCCCATGGAAACACATCACTCACCCCAAACATGCAAGTTGTCTGGCGCGGCTTTAGTATTATGGGTTGGTTCCTTCATATCGAGCAAGTCGCCATCGACATAGTGTTCCATGATGAAGCCAGCCGGGTCAAACCTAAGACCCCGTTAGCAACTTATTTCAACAATACCAAATAAAAGCCTAGCCGCCGCAAAACCTACCAGTAGTCAAAGATCTGACTCCCCATGACATGGCGCCCGACTCCCCAGCAGTTCTTGTATCCCCTTTGGCGCAGCCAATCATGGCCCAGAACCTGGGCGTCAAAGTCGTGCGTCTCAAACGAGGAGTGATGGACGTGCATCTTAGGGCCTTCGAAAAAGAAGAAGCAGTGGTGGTCGACAAGCTCGTCGCCTCGGTCGAGCCGGAAGAAGACGGTGATGTCGACGTTGTCGTCGTTGTGAACGAGCTGTGAAACTCATGGTCAGTGGGGCGGGGCGACAAACAAGTGCGGTAGGGGTGTTATTACCTCGCTGGGGTGGAAGTTGAAGTAGCTGCTGTAAAACTCGTAGCATTTGGCATAGTTGGTCACGCACATGCCGAAGTGGCCTAGTTTGTGCACTGGGGCTGGCCGCTTCTGGAAGCGCTGGAACTCGTTGACACCGCGGTTCTTCTCAACAGGCTGCGCAGTGTAAGCGAACTGGCCCGTAGGTAACGGTGTCGGATGAAGCTCACATAGTTGTACCTGGTTGCCGGGAACCCAGGGTCTTCCCTCGCAACTGGGGTTTGGCCGTAGACGAGATGGAACGGGAATCCATCGATTGGGTCGTAGAAGGTAACCCTCTTGCCACCGCCGGGCACGTCCTTCATCTCGTGCACCTCGGTTGCCATGCACTCCTTGGGTAATGTCTTGGACGCGTGGACCAAGTCCTCTTCCGACTCAACTACGAATGCGGCCCCACCAAACTCGTCCTTGTCCGATGCCTCAGCGGCGAGGGCGAAGGGTTCGGTGCCATATCCCCGGTAGAAAGTTGTCTTGCCGATTTGGGCAGTTTCCACGAAGCCGAAGTCGAGGGCGAACTGCTTAGCCTTTTCAATATCGGCGTGTTTGTACCACACGTGGGCTATGCGCACTAGCTGAATCTTCTTGAGCGGGTTCAATGGCAGTCCGGACGCCATGGTGACGAGAGTTGTGTGTGTTAGGGACCGGGAGATGAACGCGACTGGTTTTGGCGGGTTGTGGGAGACAACGAGTCATCCAATGTCTGTAGAGCTCTTTTGAGGCTTTTTGAGAGTATCGACGAGAAAGGATCTGACCTCTCGGCCTGTGAAGCGGCGGGAGTTATATTTGGAGTCCGTCGCCATGTTTGGGGAGGCTCCGGGTGTCAGTGCCACGCGGGGCAGTGGTGGGTCAGTGGGGTAACACCATGTGCGACAGAGGTCGGCAATTCTTTGGGATACTGCGATCCATGAAACCCTCGAGAATGGAAGTCGTCCGTCCGCCTTGTCAAACAGGCGGGAGTTCCTGCTTGGCCCACCACCGAATTCAATGATTCGCCCAATGGAGGGCGCCGGATAAACTCTATCAGCCCATTAACTTTCGGGACGATGTGAAAGAGAATGCGAACGGGTGATCGGCTGATTTTACCTGGAGTTCCTTCCTTTAAAAGCGCAATCAACTCCCTTCCCGCAGTAGGTTTCATGGTGATGGCATCAGGCATGTCGCTGTCTCGGACATTCGGGGAGATCTGTCCTGGCCCTGCAGGTCCGGACGGTCTGGAAGCAGGGGTCCCTGAAACTTCCAGGTTTGCTTCCACAGGAGGATTTGAGACAAGCGCAGATAACCCTAACCCACTTAGCAGTCGCAGAACCGCCCCGCGTTCCGCGTCCCATCACAGAACGCAACACACCGAACTCGCCCGCGACAACCCGAACGAGACACCACAACCGAAACCAGAACAAACAGCCCGCCGACCCACACCCTTCAGCCACCACCGCCATGGCCAAAGGTAAAAAACTCTCCAAAGCCACCAGCAACGACCCCTCCCCCACCACCAACCCCCCAACCGCCTTCACCCCTCCAGCCTGCCTCTACGACGGACAGCCCCTCCCGCGCCTGATCGTCCTCGACCTCGACTACACGCTCTGGCCCTTCTATTCAGACATCCACATTGCGACGCCGATCCGCCTCGTCCCCAGCTCCAACCCGCCCACCCTCGCCGACCGCAACGGCGAGCACTTCACGCTGTACCCGGACGCGCCGCACATCCTGCGCCTGGTCGCCGCGCTGCCCAACACTCGTCTCGCCGTCGCGAGCAAGTCGCCCGTGGGGGATCTGTGTCGCGAGGTGCTGAAGCTGCTGCGGCTGCCGCCGCCGTTGGCGCTGGCGGAGGGGGTGGAGGTGCCTGGCGGCGGGGGCAGCGAGAAGGGCGGGCCGAAGAGGACGCTTGATGCGTTTGATGCGGGGCTGGAGATTTATGAGGGGACGAAGTTGAGGCATTTTGAGGTGTTGGCGAAGAGGACGGGGATACCGTTTAGTGAGATGCTGTTCTTTGATGATGAGCGGCCGAATTTGGAGGTGGAGAGTCTGGGGGTCACGATGAGGTTGATCCGGGATGGGTTGACGTGGGAGGAGCTGGAGAAGGGGATCATGCAATGGCGGGGGAATCAGGGGATTGCGTGAGGGTCGAGGTAGTGGTTGGCGTCTGGAACGCGCAGGCCTAAGTAGAGCATAGAGGTCCGTGTTGTTAGTATTAGAGATAAACACGGGGGCTGTGGACATCGGCTGGCTTGGACTTGGATTGGCCAGCTTGGATAAACCACACGCCGAGTGAGGTCCCAGCAGCGGCGATAAATTGTGCCGTCGCGCGCGAGAACGGGACCCAAGTTTCTGATCGTGAAGGAACCGGCCGGTCACAGCCATGGTGATCACGATGGGTTGGGACAAACAAGTATCGCAAGACGATCTTGAAAGCAAGATGGGGCGTTCCCCGATATAAATATCGACCAGCCGGTCATCTAGATGGAAGTAATATTCTATGTGCACACAGATCCGTAGCCATAGCCAAGTCCCCGAGTCCCTACGTAACCCTCCAAAGAAGTCGAAGAAGAAAGGTATCTGAGCCTCCCCAAACACAACACCGCAACCATGCAAAACGTTCTCCAACTCTTGGTGTATGTACTCCAACCTTCCAAGCTCAACTGGAGACAGCCGCAGCCTTCTGCTCCGTCTGCTGGCCCCCGACACCAGCAGCCACCTTCTCTTCAATCTCGCCGGCCACATTGTTGTCGGTGATCGACAACTTCTGGATACCCTCAACAGCAGTGTCGGTGGGCGCCGCCGTCGTAGCAGCAGCAGCAGCCTCAACCACGGGTTGCGCCGCCATTTGCCCCTTGGGAAAGGTCACCGCAATGGTGCCAACCGTCTCGCGCCTCTCCTTACCGCCCTTACTCCCCACGGCCAGGCAGGCCAGTCGCGCGCCGTTCTCCACAGGCACCCAATACGCAGGCCCCTCGGGAAAATCAGTGTGGCCAGGCTCCCAGCGCACAGCCTCCTTAATAGCCGGGTCGACGTTGGGGCGGTCAAAGAACTCAAACTCCAGCTCGCCGCCGTACTGCTTGGGGATGTTGCAGGGCTCGATGAAGGCCTCCAGCGTCGGCTTCACCTCGGCGGCGCTGAGGATGAAGATCTTGGAGACGGTGATGGGGTCGAACCAGCGCTTGATCCAGCCCCAGACGGTGCTGAAGAAGTAGGGGGCGCCGATGATGAAGATGCGGTCCAGCGTCTCCGGGTAGTGGGCCGTGGCCAGGGTCGACGCCGCCTGCATGTGGGTCTTCAGGTTCCAGAACATGCGCAGCGACACCTGCGATACGTCGACGATGTTAGTGCTGAGCGTGATGGGCGTCCCCGCGTGCTCGCGGTCCGTGAGCTCCGTGCAGAGCGGCTGCGCGAAGCGTGTGAGGTTCTCGTAGAGGGCGAACAAGCGGAGGAGACGCTGTGGGGTGGACCCGTCCGTCTCGGCTTTGCTAACGTTGGCTGATTCGGAGGCCTTCTCGTAGGCAGAGACGGTCTTGGAGTCGAGGTGGCGGATTTGGTAGAGGTAGAGGGGAATGCCTCTGTAGAGAAGGAACGTGTTGTTAGTAAAGTGTCTCGTACAGCAAGAGGCGGGTTCCACGGGGCGAACGAACCTCCTGTCTCTCCTCCCTGTCCATTGAGGATACTATGTTTGTCCGAGTCAGCCCAGCCTTCTTGCGCGCCCAAAGCCCAGACCCTCCCCTCGTACCAAACGTCGTGTCTGCTCATATGCGTCCACGTCGATCGTGTCGTACAAAACGTCCAGGTGGTTTGCCTGCCGCCAGTCCTCGGTGTCCTTGAACTGCTGGTAGGCATCCTTGACGACCCATTTCCGTGCGCGTAGGTAACGTCTATGTGTGGAAAGCGCAGAAGCAGGATTAGCGCACTTCACGATCAACAAGTCACACGCCAGGACATATGCGACACTCACAGGAGGGTTTGGTCGTCGTGTGAAGGAGGGGGGCCGCTCTTATAAAGGCCCTTCTCCTCAAGGTAGACCTTGAATGCCTTGAGTTGGTTCTCTTCCCCTTCAGTCAAGTGCCCCAGATGCCCATTGGGATAGCCGATATCAGAACCGCCGGCGCTGGTTATCTTGTCCACTGCCGCGTCGGCCATTTGTCCCGTTTGCGCAACGCGACCTTGATTACTGATTACTAACGTGGGGTAAAGAGCAACGCTGGGGGACGGATGTCGTGGGACGGGATCGAGTTGTCGTCGGGAACCGGCAATTCAAACCACAGCAAAAGGGGCAGTGTTGGCAGGTACAGTGGTAAACAGCTAGATTGTTGTTTTGATTTGGGGGCAGGCGGCGCAAACAGGTCTTCAAAGTGTCGGGTCGCGGGAGTCCCCTCCCTCCGGCCCCGGTCTCCGAAGTTGCCGAAATCGCGAAAGGGCCCCACATCCAGGGATCCCCAGCACTCAGCTGAAGACCCCTTGCCCGCCGCCTGTCAGCGCTTGCATCGGGAACTCCGAGCTTTGATTGGCCGTCCGAGCGCAGGAGCAACAGTGTTGATGTGCCTGAGACACCTGAGCACGTCCCATCACGATGGTGGCTTAACATCCCAGGCGGGTCGACTCCAGTGTCATACTCAACATAGTCATCATTTCTGCTATACGGAACAAAGCTTTTTCTAGCTGCTCTCTCCCAAACATAACAACCTCCATAGACGCCAGTAACTACCACCCGCCCGTGCCTTGTGTTCTGCAAGTTGTGCGGAAACAGACAGGAAACTCAGCACTACTCGACCTCTTCCTCGCTGCTCTCCTCCTCCTCTTCCTCCTCTTCGTCCTCCTCTTCCTCTTCCTCCTCTTCTTCCTCCTCCTCATCCTCCTCACCACCGCCCGCCTTAGCAGCAGCAGGAGCGGCGGTCGTGGTGGCACCGTTCTCCAGCTTGAGCCACTCATCCCATTCCGGGAATAGATCGTCATCTTCACCAGGCACGCCCAGCGCCTTGGCGACGCGGCCCTTCTTGCTCTTCTCAAGGCTCTCCTTCCACTGCGCGACTAACCCGGCCGTCAGGCTCGGCTGGTATGTCTGCGAAAACAGAACGGCCTCAGCCAGCCGGCCAGTGCCGACCAGCACGTCGATGCAGCCGGGTACGTCACCGAGGGACCACTTGCAGCTAAAGGCTACGTTGTGCGCGCCCGCGAGCGAGGCCTGCTCGGCGAGCTTGGTGAGCCCCGGGCGGTCGTTGGTTGACGTGTAGACCAGCAGTAGCGAGCCAAGATCCTTGGCGTGGACGAAGCACTCGGTCGCGAGCGGCACGTCCCAGGCAGCGAGGCCCGCGTCGCCCAGAGTCTTCCACTTGTGGTCCGCGTCAGCTTGGCGTGCTAGTTCGAGAGCGATATCCAGCTGGTTCAGCGCCAGGGCGAGGTCGAACTTGTGCTCCGTGTCGGTGGCAACCTCGAGCGCGAGCTCCTTGTGGCCCTGGCCCTCGAGGAAGCGGGCGATTTTGTTGAGCTGGTCCTGGGGGATGCTGGGGAGCAACTCTGCAGCTGTGTCCATGTCCTCGCGGAGGACCAATGTCTGGTATTCAAGGACGGGCAGGGAGAGCGCAAACGACGTGACGGACAAGTCCTTGTCGGTGAGATACACACGGCTATCACGCTGCAGGTAGCCCAGGATGTACATGGGCTTGTCAAAGTGCGCGACAGTGTATGTCTGGTCACCCACCAAGTAGTTCAACCGGTTGGTGCCGTTGGTGTAAATCAGCACATCCCCAAGCCATTCCGCGGACCGGATACTAGTTTAGAGTTAGCAAATGTGTCCACCAAAGCCCAGATCGGAAACCTTTACCTCTCGCTAATATCCGTGACCACGTCGAAGGCGGCCTCGACACCGTCCTCCTCAATCTGATCAGCCTGAAGCGCCTCGTTGTAGTTGTCCCTCGAGAACCTCAAGACGTAGGTGGTGTCCTCGCAGGCGAGGGCTACCAGCTCGCCGCTTTCGCTCCAGTAAACCTGCTTAGGCTCCACCTCGATGCGCCGCACAAGACCCCCCGTGGCCCAGTCGTAGAAGGAGATACCGCCTTGGCCCTTGACACCAAGCAGTACGCCGCCCGTCAGCCCGTCGGCCGCAAAGGGAACATCGAGACCGCCCTTCTTTTCCTGGAAGTTTTTGAACACCTTAATGCTGGTGGCCGACTCGCGGATGGCAAAGTCATTCGAGTTGTCTTTTGACGCCCAGACGAAATCGAGAGCTTGACCGAAAGCCTTGTTGCGCCAGGCCAAGGCTGTGTAGATGATGTATTCGCCATCGCCGCAGATGGCCGCAAACCGCCCGTTCGGCGAGTGGATTAGGGCCTGGGGGTAAATCTCTGCGTTGCCCAGCTCCTTGGTGCTGAGATTGATCGGTTCGTTATCCTTGGTCGACTCGCCGCCCTTGATCACAGCCGAGACCACCTCATTGTGCCGGGCCCAAATGATCTTTCCGGAACCGTCCATCGACACCGCCGGTTCTTCGCGACCAAGTTTGATGACCACCGAACCATCGTCAAAGCCCACTGCGACGCCCTGCTTGCCCTTCTGGTACGCCACGCACCATGCCCGCTCCAGGCCGTAGTTCAAGGACTGCTCGAAGCGGTATGTGTTGGCGTTCCATATCCTCACGGTGCCCTACTCGTTATCAGCATAGGTTTCAATCATTAGCTAGGGAATGGCGTACATCTTCCGAGCCAGATATGATAATTGGCAGCTCGGGGTGGTAGCACGCAAAAGAGACGTTGTTGGTGTGGCCTTCTAGGGTGGCGATTAAGCTCTTGGTTGTGTAGTCCCACACCTTTACTGTGCGCTGGTCAAGCCGTTAGCCGTTACTCGTAGCACGCTGGACACGAAGTGCTCACGTCGTCTGAGGTGGTTAGCAAGTAGGGCTTATCGCTGTGGGGGTAATAGTCCACATGGTTGACGCCCTTGGTCTCATGTGCTTCCAACTGGAAGTTGGGTGTGGAAGACCCTAAGCTCCAAATCTTGACTGGTGGTGTGTTAGAAAAGGACCGATAAGAGGGCAAGAAGTCGCATACCGGTCCGGTCCAAACAGGCTGAGGCAAATGTGTTGGTGTCCTTGGGGTTGATGGCGAGCGACATGACGTAATCTGGCCTTGTTGTCAGCGCGACCTCATACTGATATCGCCAACTCTAACATTCCACGTACGGGAGTTCCCCTCGAATACCCGAACATTCTTCCACCCTTTCTCCCAATCCCAGAGTTTAATGGTCATATCATCACTAGCGGTAAGGACGAAGGGCTGTGTCGGATGAACAACGATGGCACGGATGTAGTCGGGATGGGCTTCGAACGAAGCGATCTTCTCGCTTGTGTTGTAGTTGTATACCCGGATTTGGCTGGAGCAGAGGTCAGTTCCTTCGACCCCACGCAGTCAGCAGGCCAGGGGACGCATACAAATCATCCGACCCGCAGACAATCCAGTTCTTGCGCGCAATGAAGCGACCCGCACGGACGGGGACATCGGTGAGCTCGAATGTCTTGACAACTTGCTGGGTTTCGTATGACCAAATGTAGACGTGACCGCTGTAGAGGGTCGCTATCACGTGGGTGTCAGAACTCGGTCGGAGGTTATGAACGGATCAGCAACGTACTGAGGATCCATGGCTCTGTGGGGTGAAAGTCGATGCCCTTGACTCGCTGTTGGGGAGCTGGTTAGCTATGTCGTTGGTGGAGGTACCTGAGAGAACCGTGACATACCTCGGAGCGAGCGAAGAGCTGGCGCTGTGCGTGGAAAGCCATGTTAGCAAGCGATTCAGTGCGCAGACGATGTTCAATGGACGCATGCCACAGCAGCGCATGAAATGGGTGAGGAGGCCCCAAGTGGGCCAAGCTCCCAATAGCGTACGCTTGCCGGCGACACTCTGGAGGCGTGGAACTTGGGGCCAGGTTGTGCGTAACACGCCTTGGTATCGAAGAGGAGAGGTGTGCAACCTGCCTTCACATCGAGCCTCATCTTGGGCGACACCAAACGCGGATTGGGAAACGGGGGTTGTCGAGCTCGGGCAGCTTTGGCGGGGTGGTTCACGAGAACAACCGAATCGGCTTGTGGAAAGGGGCGGCGTTCGGGGATAGGTCGTCGAGCGATGAGGTCGTCTGGCGCCGGGACTGTCGATAAAAATGCCCCAGAACAAGCCGTGAAAATGCTCCGACTCGATATTCCCAGAGGGCAAGGCGGTTCGTAAAATGTTAAAGTGCCAGCCACGTATCGTACCGTTGAGGTCTGGACGCTTTCTCAATTTCGCCAATGTGGTCAATCCAGCTGCTGCAGGTGGGAGGAAGATTAGGTAATACAGCTGGGAATGCTGCCTCAGGCCATAATCCGCCGAGAACGCACGGGCTCGCTCTTCAGCCGAACAGCCTGCAGCCCACAGCGTCTCGCTCACGATGGCTTCAATTATCCGAGTGCAAACTTGCTTTCGACGGGGGCAACTGTCCCATCTCTGCATCACCGTCGAAGACTTATCACAGCATCATAATTACTACAATCATCGCGAGAACCAGCAGATGAAGACACCAAAACTCGAGCTTTATGGGCAGTTTACACAGCTTCCCGTTTACAGTGTCTCAACCAACACCAACATGTCACGCAGATTGCAGTTAAGTCGCTGAAAACACGTCTGAAAATCTTAGTTTGTCTGTCTAGGATGTGCACAATACCCCAAACTCCTCTAGGGGCCCATGCTGCTCTGCGTTGCGTCGTAATCCCACTGATGCTAAAGAGAGAAAAAAGGAAGCACAGCCAATCTAAACGCCGAGACCATGCGTTACCCAGTGATATCCCAAATCGCTACCCAATCCGCGCCCATGGCTTTTTTCCAAGGCGGGAAAACAAACCCAAAAATGTGCAGCAAATCATCAAGACAAGGAACAGGAAAAGATGACGAAACCGCGGACGCAGCCCCACCGTCTAGTTTACTCCGACTGGGTGTCGGCCTGGACGCGCTTGACGACGTCGACGACGGCCGGGAAGAGCTTCTCCTTGGGCTCGAGGCCGCAGACCTGCTTGACGACCTCCTCGGGGCCGTTCTGCTCCATGATCTCGGCGAGCTTGAACGACTCGTCGTCGCCCTCGACGTTTTGGAAGCGGAAGGCCATCTCGGCGGCGTCCAACAGCGCGCCGCAATCCTTGCCGTGCTCGGCCAGCTCGGCCGCAGGGCCGATGAAGCGCTCCTTGCGGCTGAGCTTGCGCAGCGGGGCACGTCCGACGCGCTCAACGGCGTCCTCGAGATGCGGGTTGCTGATGCGGCGCACGATCTTGTCGACGTATGCCTGCTGCTCGGCCTGCGGGATGCCGTGCTTCTGTGTGATGAGGCTGGCCGTGTTGGCAAGCGCCTTCTTGACCTCCTCCTGGATCTCGCGATCTTGCAGGGCGTCGTAGACGGTGCTCTTCCGGCGGATGTACCCGTGGTACGCCGCGGTAGCGTGGCCAGTGTTGACCGTGTACAGCTTGCGCTCGATGAACGGCTGCAGGTTGTCCACCCAGTGGATGCCCTCGACGGCGGGAGGCTCGTGGTCCGCGAACGGGGTGCGCTCAACCACCCACTCGTAAAACTTCTCGAGCCTCACGTCGAGACCGGCGTCGGGATCTTGCGCGGGGACAATGCGGTCGATGGCCGAGTTGGCAAACCGGGCACGCTTGTCGTAGTCGGCAAGACGATCGGGGTTAGTGTTCTCGGGAGCCTTGATGAACTCGGCAAGAGTATCGGTGGCACCGATGGCGTTCTCGCAGGCGATGACAGCGACAGGGGTGAGGTCTGTTGACCGGGCATCGATACCCTTGGCGATGACGGGAGCGAGGAACTTGAGGATGTGGGGACCGACGGAGCAGGTGACCAAATCCGCCGTCGCGATTTCCCGGACGAGCTCGGCCTCATTTAACCTCGAGTTGATGGCGCGGTAGTTGGTGATGGTGGACTCAGATGTGCCGTCGGCGCCGACCTCGATCACCTTGTAGCTCTTCTGAGCGTTGAGCTTTTGTACCGTGGTGTCGTTGACCTCGGCAAAGATGACTTCGTAACCAGAGTTGTGCAGGAAGCAGGCGACGAAACCACGACCTACATGTCAAAGGTTAGCATTGGCTCCCATGTCAACCAAGATCGAGTGTCTCATACCAATGTTGCCAGCACCGAAGTGCACGGCCTTCTTGGGAGCATTCCTTTGTACCATTTTGGCGGTTATGTGGATTTTGTTTTGAGGTGAGAAGGAGAAGAGTGGATAGGATCGACAATTCGATTTAGGGTGATGAGAGGATCAGTAGGTGGCGTTGTTGTTGAAAGATGCAACAAAGAAGTTGATGTATTGGAGAACGGATGTGTGTTAGCCTGATGGCGAATTGCTGATGGTGATCGAGTCACTTTGTGTCTGCGGACGAGAGAAGGAACTGACGAGACAACAGGGCGGCCATTTCTCTTTATAGAACAAGGAACATCACGCTCTGACGACGACAGTGGACACTCGACCAGAACTCGTCTTTCCCCTTGGGCCATGGACCTGGACCACGAGCCGTTTGGATCATCATCAGTGGGGCCTGTGTGACGGCGTCTGTGGCTTGTTCCGGTTTTGCGCGATGGAACGGAAGGCGGCTTGTGGACCCCACCCACCACCAAAGACCACCACCACCAAACAGCCCCTCTTCGCTGTGACCAGCAGGCGCAAGACCCACCGGCCCGCCCCTCCGTTTTTCGCTTTGGATGAACGCCCCTAGTAACAACACTTTCCCTATGATAAGTGGCGGGCTTGTTCGGAACGACCTCACGAAAGAGAAGATCGAACGATCGAGGATTGGCCTCATTGACAGGGGCCGATTGACCCATCGCCCACCAGCTTGGTTCCTTTCTTTCTTCGTCAGGCTGCAGATAAGACATGCTTGGCTTTGGCTCGACGGCCTCGGCCACGGTGAAACGGCCCTCGGCGGCCGAAACCGCGAGTCCCCCAACACATGGTCGCCACAACATGAAAGCCAATTGTTGGCCTGCCTTAATCGAATGACGAACTAGATCACCTCACTACCTTGAGAGGACTCACCGACAATATTTGATACAGGTTACACAACCGGTGCACGCCGAGGGCCCTGGCCCCTTGCATCCCGATCCCTTCACGTCATATTCCAAGACGGCGGCGGCTGCCGCCCAATTCTTGTTCTCACCGCAGGGCCAATATTCGCCAACGAAGGGTAACATCAAGGGTCCAATACGCCGCCGAGCACGCCCGCTACGCCATGGCGATGCAGGCCAAGCCGCCGTAAGTTTGTGAGTGGTTCGGTAGCGGCAAGCCATCCGGTGTCTCGGGGAACATCCGTCAAGCCTCACCTTCTTCCGCACGTGTGCTTTCCTCACAACAAACATCTGATCCCACCCTCCATTTTGGATTCCGGACACTTTCTCCGGGCTCTGGCGTTTTGAACGGCGACAAGAAAACAACCACAAGGTGACAACGCAGCACAGTCCCTTCCAGCAACAAGAACAGTTCCGTTGAAGCGCGGCGCTGGCCTGTCCCTGCGAGAATTGACGATCAACACCAAAACGGAACCAGTGACGTCATGCCGCAGCTCATCTCAGCGACGGAATCCTTCACAGTGCGTGAATAATAATGGAGCCCATTTTGTTCCGTTTTGCGATACTTGCTGTGGCTTTGAGTTGATAGCCGAAACTGGCCCAACATGACGAAGACCGGCCGGATCTGGGCTGAAACGGACCTCTGGCAGCACCAAACCTGGCCTGACCAGGTGAAGAGGGATCGCTTGGATTTCAAACTCGTCAATGACCGTTTCTGCGGCGCCCCTCTGGGATAATGCACCCCGTCTGCCACAGGAAGTCCCTAGGGCGAGTTACTCGGACCGTTTCCCTCACCCCTCCATTGCTGGGTCGTGTTTGCATGTGGCGAGAGAGCCAAGAAGCCAGCGAGACCCCTTTTTGCTGTGACGACATTGTGGGTCTTTTGCCGAATCAAACGGCGTTGCATGACAAGGGGTCGAAATCCGAAATCGGGAATTTGCGGGTTCTTCTCAGGCCCTGTTTCACGTTACACCAGCCAGGAACCCGCTTTCCAAACCATCGACAACGGAAACACCTAACCTTGGAGCATCAAAATCCTGAAGTGTACACTTTTGCTCCGATCGCTTTGTTGTCGGGTTTGCCCGAGGCCCATGATCGATCACCGCCCTACCTTGGCGCTGGTGGACTGGGTTTTATCTCTTATCTCCAAAAAGTGGCCGGGCATGGCCGGTTGTTTCAAAATTCCAGCTCGTTTCTGCTCTTTCCTCTACCGGGCCTTTCCGGAGTGCCTGGCAACCTGGCCACCAGGGTCAACGACCAAACGAAACGGCCGCTGATTGTCCATTGTGGTCCACTCCACAATGAATCAGCTGTTGTCCATGTTTCTGACGATCGGTAGCACATTCAGAGCTCTCGTCAACCGCGGATGGGCTCGCTCATCGCAGGCCGTGAATCATTGCCAATACCTTCGAGGAGCTTTGCTCAATCTCAGGCGCCCAGTTTGCTCCAATCACCTTAACTACCTTGGAATGTCTCTACTCGACAGGGATTCTGGCGTTTTCTCTTGTACGTATCCTGTGTTGTATCAAATGCCTTGCCTGCCGGTTCACTTTCCCGCGCCTCGTTTCTGAGACCCTGCTTGGCACCCTGACCCCGGACAGCTGCCGCAGAACCTGTTTCCCACTTCGACGCGAAATGCATTTTCACGTAAAAGCCAATCATGGAAATTTCTGAATCCCATTCCCCGACGCACGCCAGCCAAGAATGACACCGCGCGAAAACAACGCCGAAGATCAATGCCTAAAGCCCATCCAACTGCAGAAATTATCGTCTGACCATGTTGCGGCATATGTTTGTTGCCGTATCCCACTGCTTACTGTGTGCATCCGAACAAGGCGTTACACCATGATCGGCTCGCGGCGTCTGGCCAAATCAACACGGGCAATCAAGAAAATCCCTCCACTGGACTGAAGATTACTGCCGTTCACTTCTTAGGGGCGGCTCGCGGCGATTCGGACCGGCTCAGTTCTCCCTGATACCCCAGCCATTGTCCCCAACCCAGTGGGAGACGGGCCGAACGATGGGTGGCTTGCCATGGTCACCTAAACCCTGCCATGCCTCTCTTATCTTTCAAAGGGACCAGCTAGCAATTTCCAAGGCAAGCAACTGCCCTGTGCGTGAAAGCATTCCAGATGACGTCCGTCCCACCGACCCAATTGAGAGTTCGCTGACCACGATGATTGATTCCCTACCGTCGGCGTTCAACCAAAGCAGGTGCCGGGATAAGGACCTTGCTCTAAACAGTACGCATCCCGGTTCCCCACCCCCCAACCACTTTCTCGCAGAGTCCAAGTGATCCGCAGGTCGTGGCTGGCTCAATGGCATCTCATGACCTCAACTGCCAGCTTTAGAACAATATACGACTGGTTCGTTCCATTCAAAGTCGTCCCAACTTTGAGATGTTGTCCGAACAACGTTGACTCGGTAGCACTAACAGACAGGGAAGTCGAAGCATCACCACATTTAGCAACAAACCCCTTGCGTCGATCAGGGAACTCCCGACCTGGTGGAGATATATCATCCAACAGTCGAGATTCCTCTCGACACTAAGGACAGGTTGAAGTGAGATCGACGAGCGGTGGCAAGCATTCACAAGTCTTGATATGAATTGGATATCAAGCCAAAACTTTTATGGCTTGTTATCTTCTCTCAGGGTTGGACCACGTCGGAGTCGAGCCCACGCACCGTACCTGCTGATTCTCCGAAACGACAGGAGGGTCATGGATTGTGATCTCGAATTTGTGAGTCCGTGAGGGGATAACGAACGCTACCGTTTATGCCTGCACCCCAGGCCATGGTTACAGCAGGGTCGCGACTCTAAAAATGGTGGCAAGGCAATATATCCCCCACCCCACCAAGGCACAGGGTCCTTTTGTGTGTCCGCGGAAATCAATCATACAAACAACAACCTCTCGCCTTCCATATTCGGCAACAGGGACCAAACAACACATCATGCACATTTTTCCAAAAAGCCTCACATCTCGAAATCAATATCTCTCAAAAATCTCGCCCCAACCTCGCCAGCCAGTCCCGAGGAGGCCTCCTCCCGCTCACCTCACCTTTCTTCCACACACGGCACAGCACAGTCAACGCCGTGGTGGGGCCCTCCCGACCGGCGACGGGACGGGAGCCAATGACCTCGCCGGACGCCGGCTTGCCAAGACCCGCTTGGCCGGCACGGGCAGACGGGGGTGGGGGCTCGGATCCGCTCTACCGTTTCCTTTTTGCCGATCTATCCATCGACACTGTGAAAGCCGGGTAGCACGGCATCTTTGGTGAGAAAGACCCTGTTTTCTTGTCGTTATTATCATCCAATGTCCAAGGCCAGGGAATGCGACTGCAGATAGACGGCCACGAACCCCTGACCGACCCTGCATGATACAGGGCGGGTGTTGCAGTTGCTCTGGCAAGGACCCTTTCCGTGCATGTGCTGCTGTGAGCGGGATATGGGAAACGGACGAGTGCGTGAGAGGCGGCGGCGGGCCTGCGGGGAGGTTATTCCCGACGGTTCAGGTTGTGTGCCGGTTGTCGGGGTGTCCATGGGCAGGTGCCAAATGATCCATCGGCGGCCATCCTCATCCATTGCAGAGTCGACCGCTTTCCCTGCTTATTAGTGGGAACTTTATCAGCGGTGATGGAGCATGTTCAATTCCATAGGGCTGTGAACTGGAGAAAAAAACTGGGGAAACTGGGGAAGAGTTCAAAAATCCGCAAAACTTCACTTCACGGCATGGCACTGGTTTGGTGTGGAGAAAACCATAATGTCAGGGGGAGCATCACGCTCAGAACCCGGACACCGTCTGAATAAAAACACAAAACCTGCCCCTGAGAAGAAACAAAACGATGTAAACGAAACCGAAGGAAACAATGCCTGAGAAAAGAAACCAAGGAAAAGAAAATGAATTTAAGAAATCGAATACAAAAGATTGAGCACAATAATAGTGACCGAATACATTTCCAAATTAGCTCCGTTTCTAAACACTGCGTGAGACCATGACGATCCAGAGTATTTTCTACGAAAGGAACCAACGTATTTTTAGTCTCACGTATGACCATTTGTCTTTCCAAGTTGCGCAGTTAGCCACTCAGCCTAGCCGACCTAAATCAACTCCCAAACAGGCAACGTCAAGCGATGACGAGGAAGTACAGGAACAGCAGTGAGCTTGCTTGCCCATTACCCATTATCTCTACGTTAACGTATGCCATTTTATCGCTCATGGTTTCCTGTCGTAGGCTCACAGTCTGTACGTGTTTTGTAGGAGGTTACCTGTACTTAGGATTGAAGCCTTATAATCTCATTGATTGCCACCGGGCAAGAAAAGAAAAAAGAAAAAGTAAGGTACAACAACGCGGTGTGGTTGTCTATGGAAATGAAGCTATCTATTATTACAATCAATCCCATTCAGGGCCGGTACCCGGGGCTTGGGGAACGCAATTTCCCAAGCGCTTTGGGCTTGGATGAGAAGCGCGTCCTGGTGTGCCCTGGCAATCATCTGCATCCCAAAGGTCTCCCATTGAAGTCTAGGTAGCCTAGGGGAAGAAAGGCAACTGGGTGACCTGCGTCTCATTAGCATGTTGCCGGGACGGGCGAATACCATAGTGCGAGCACTAACCAGCTGCCCCAGAAATGCGGAACGGGGGCCCGTCTCCGGGGCCAAGGATGACATCGACCTCATGCTCATCCAGCACCTGATCGATACCTCGTCTGCCACATCGGTCGTGGGAAAGGTCGAGCAGGTCGTGGTACTCCTCTTGGGACATTTTGGCGTTCAATGCCCTGATGAGGCCGGCTTGGCTGTCCGCGCCCAGAAGTGGTTGTTAGCAACAGGGGAATTATCGTTTTGACTGGGGTACCTCCTAGGCGGGAGCTCTTGCTCTGCATGGACCTCATTGAACTTGATGAGCTCTTTCAGGGTCCGCACCTTAGGGTTCTCGACGCTGGCCAGGTATTTTTCGAGAGAAACCTTCATCCTCGCCGCTGAATGCCGGTCGGTTATCCATTCGCTAATCCTGGGTGAGGTAGGCATGATGTTTTCTCACTGAAAGCATGATTGATATCCTTCTTTCCGCATCCCGTGGCCTCATCTAAGAACAAGAGTGTGACAGTTCACGACCTTGACGACAGTGGCGAGCTTCTCATGTGGTAGGGCCGCTGGAAAGTCTAGCTTGGAGCTCAGAGGCTGTTGCGGTCAAGAAATTGATAGTACTCTCCGCCATGATGTTGGATATGGCGATTCGATTTCAAGGGTTCGAGGTTGCTGCAGTGAATGACTTTTGGTCGACCGCTGAAAGACGGTTGATAGCAACCTGAACCGCATTTAGCTGACGCACTGCCAGCGAGGTGGCAGGACGGGCGGCGCGGGCGAGATAGCGCTGTAGAGAGTTGAACGTTTGAAGTAGGTGGAACAGAACTCAGGGAACATTGACGAAAGCACCCAATGGGCAAAAGGCCCCAACTCCAGGTGTGATTAATGAGATGTCAACCAATTTTCGATTGTAGAAACGAAACGAAAGCCATCCGGAAGCTTAATGTTTTCTTGTTTGCGTTTCTAGTTCCGCTTCTTTTGGCCGGCTGCCCTGATAACTAATTCTCCAATTTAGTTCCACTTGAACTTCATTCAGCAAATGCAGTTGTCGTATTAACGCGTGGACCAAAAGAGTCTGCCAGGTTTCTAGGAGTCTGGCTAGACCGGAAGCTCAACTGGAAAGCCCACCTTGCGGCGGTGGAGAGGAAGCTGAAGACCCAGAGCTACGCCCTGTCGAGGATAGCGGCGACGACGTGGGGACTGGGGCTAGCTAAAGCGCGAGAAGTGTACACAAAGTGCATCCGGTCAGCGCTGGCCTACGGCGCATCGTCGTTTCACATCCCCACGGACGTAGGAGGCGAGCCGGTAAAGAAAGGCATCACCAAGGCCCTCGGGAAGGCCCAGAACAAAAGCTTGCGGATTGTGACGGGAGCCTTCAAGCACACTCCCATCCGCAACCTTGAAACGGAGGCGTGGGTGCCACCGTTGGACCTATACCTCAACAAGCGACTTGCGGACTTTGAAACCAGGCTCCAGCGAACCGACTTAGACGACGGCCAGGGCGGCAAGAAGACCGCAGGGAGCGTCGTTCTTACCGCCTGTCGCAAGATACAGCAGAGACTCCGGTCGGGGTACGGCGGCAGGGGGGCCGCGAACAGTGGGACTGCGGGAGCCCACGGCAGTGGAGAACGCCGCAAGCACGATTGCGCGCTGGACGGGGGGAGCTGTAGATACAAACAGGGTAGCGGAGGAAGCCTGGAGAGCGAGGTGGCTAAAGGAACGGGACGGTAGAGCAATCACCAGACCAGCGGACGACTTTGACCATCAGCGAGAGACGCTATTCCGAGAGGAAACCCTAAGACGGCACGACGGTCTCACCAAGGCGAGGAGTTCTCTGCTGGTCCAGATCCGAACGGGGGCAATAGGCCTACGGGACTTTCTGTTTACACGAGGAGTCCCAGAGATCCTAACGCCCGCCTGCCAGTGCGGCGAAGGACGGGAGACTGCCGAGCACCTGGTAGTGTGGTGTTTGGCCCCACCGCTGACTCGAAGATGGGAGAGAGCTGGAATTCGAACGCGACGGGACTTTTACTCTGTTCTGCACGGTATTGATCCTGCAACAGCACGGCTCACGAGGAGGGTCCTGGGATGGCTGATGGACTCAGGAAGGCTGCCGATGTACAGTTTGGCTAGGAGGCTCGAGCTGGAAGCGGCGGCCTAACACGCCCCTCCTTCGGAGGCCAGGGGGCCTCCTCTCTTTGTATTCGCAGGCTCACACACGTGTACTTTCCTTGAAGATTGGTATGGGTTTTTCATCCGGCCTGTGAGGGCGCGGTTTTCCTGTACAGTAAATAGCTGAGGGTCCGGCACGCCTTAAGGCACAGCGGAGTATGAATAATAATATTAACGCGTGCCTTCGGCGAGACTGCACCGCTCACGTACGCCACAGCAGATGAAAGTGAGTTTGCCGTCCCTCTCCGTTGCAATTTGCGGCGACGGAGCATGTGGCGCGGCTGTTCTCGCCCATACTCTGCGCGAGAACAGGGAGACAAAACAAATTAGCCATCTCTAGCTCTACGAGAGAAGACTTCTTTTTGCTCCTGGTTTAGAGACCTTGGCGACCGCCACCGGAAACATAGCCGCCGAGACGATGGGAACTGACAAGGGCGACGCGTTACATTTCAGTCGCTGGATGGGCGTCCGATACGGCATATTATTTATTATTATTCATACCCCGCTATGCCCTAAGGCGTGCCGGACCTTCAGCTATTTAATGTACAGGAAAACCGCGCCCTCACAGGCCGGATGAAAAACCCATACCGACAGTTAAGGAAAGTACATGTGCGTGAGCCTGCGTATACAAAGAGAGGAGGCCTCCTGGCCCCGAGGGAGGTGCGTGCTAGGCCGCCGCTTCTAGCTCAAGCCTCCTGGCCAAACTGAACATCATCAGCCTCCCTGAGTCCATTAGCCATTCCAGGACCCTCCCCGCGAGCCGTGCCGATGCAGGATCAATACCGTGTAGAACAGAGTAAAAGTCCCGTCGCGTTCGAATTCCAGCTCTCTCCCATCTTCGAGTCAGCGGTGGGGCCAAACACCACACTACCAGGTGCTCGGCAGTCTCCCGTCCTTCGCCGCACTGGCAGGCGGGCGTTAGGATCTCTGGGACTCCTCGTGTAAACAGAAAGTCCCGTAGGCCTATTGCCCCGTTCGGATCTGGACCAGCAGAGAACTCCTCGCCTTGGTGAGACCGTCGTGCCGTCTTAGGGTTTCATCTCGGAATAGCGTCTCTCGCTGATGGTCAAAGTCGTCCGCCGGTCTGGTGATTGCTCTGCCGTCCCGCTCCTTTAGCCACCTCGCTCTCCAGGCGTCCTCTACCACACTGTCCGTGTCTGCGGCTCCCCCCGTCCAGCGCGCGATCGTGCTCGCGGCTTTCTCCACTGCCGTGGGCTCCTGCAGTCCCACGGTTCGCGGCCGGCCCCTGTTGCCGCTCCTCGGGCGGAGCCTCTCCTGTATCTTGCGACAGGCAGTGAGAATGATCCCCCCTGCGGTCCTCTTGCCGCCCTGGCCGTCGTCCAGGTCGGTTCGCTGGAGTCTGGTTTCAAAGTCTGCAAGCCGTTTGTTGAAATACAGGTCTAACGGTGGCACCCACGTCTCCGTCTCGAGGTTGCGAATGGGAGTGGCTTTGAAGGCTCCCGCCACAATCCGCAAGCTTTTGTTCTGGACCTTCCCGAGGGCCCCGGTGATGCCTTTCCTTACCGGCTCTCCTTCCACGTCCGTGGGGATGTGGAACGACGATGCGCCATAGGCCAGCGCTGACCGGATGCACTTTGTGTACACTTCTCGCGCCTTGGCTAGCCCTAGTCCCCACGTTTTCGCCGCTATTCTCGACAGTGCGTAGCTCTGGGTCTTCATTTTCTTTTCCACCGCCGCAAGGTGGGCTTTCCAGTTGAGCTTCCGGTCCAGCCAGACTCCCAGGAACCTGGCAGACTCCGTCGGTCTGACGGGGCTGGTGCCCCCCCCTGGGTTGGTGAGGTTTAGCTCGTTTGTCCACTGCCGTCGTCCCTTGTTGAAATGGATGAGTTCGCTCTTTTCCGGGGCAAACTTCATCCCCCGACTGTCGGCCCATCGTAGACACGTTTCCCACGCCGCCTCTAGTTGCCGGACGTTAGCCTCGGGGTTACGACCAAATACCATGAGGTTGGTGTCATCCGCAAACCCCGCTATAGCCAAGTGAGGGTGTTCGTCTTTTAGCTGCTTGTATAGTGAGGAAATGTAGAGGATGAAGAGGACAGGGGAAAGGGGTGAGCCTTGGGGGACCCCTGCCCGAACTGCCGTCGGTGCCGCTGCCTTGCCGTCAAAAAGGAGGGTGGCCTCGCGGCCCGTCAACCAGTCTTTCGTCCAGAGGACTAGCCACCTCGGGTAGCCCATTTCCCGCAGCGTTGCTAGCAATCGGGTGTGGTTGACCGTGTCAAAGGCTCCTGAAATGTCGAGTTGCAGTAGGGACGCCGCGGCCTTCTGTCTCCACGCCTCCTGGACCTGGGCTACTACTAGCCGGACAGCCAGCTCTGTGGAGCGATGTGCCCTGTTTCCCATCTGTTCGTCTGGTAACAGGCCGTTGGCTTCTGCCGCTTGAGTGACCTTTTTGGCGACCACTGACTCTATTACCTTCCCTAGGGTTGGCAGCAGCGCAATGGGCCTATATCCCCCCGGGGTCTGATACACTGGCGGTGCTTTTCCCGGCTTCGGTAGTACTACGGTCCTTGCCCTTTTGAAGCGGTTGGGAAACCATCCCAGTTCCAGGCATCTCGTCACTAATACGGCGAGCACTTCAGCCAGTGATGTTCCACACGCCTTCAGTAGACCCATCGGCAGCAGGTCCTCCCCTGGCGCCTTCCAGGGGCTTGCTCCTCCTATTGCCTTCGTGACCTCGGTCGGTGTCACTGCCTGAGAGACGTCGAAGCCCGGGTTCCAGCTGCCCAGGAAGGCTTGGTCTTCCACGTCCGTTAGGTCGGCCGGAGGGTCCGGGAAGAACCTCTCGGCCAGTGCGCTTGCCTTCTGATCATGCGTTTCGGCTGTTACCCGCCCGGACGAGTCCTTAAATGCCGGTAGCCTCGGTGGTTCGGGCGGCAAAAAGCTCCGTAGCCTAGCCCATCTTTCCAGTCTCCAGATCCGGTCAGGCTTCTCTGCCTCGCTTGCGTCCTGCAGATTGTTCCTCCAAGCCCTCGTCCGCGCTTCTCGCGTTGTTCTGGCAAGGTCCTTGAGCCTTTCGCCGAGCTCCTCCCAACAGTACTCTGCCCGAGTCTCCTTCGCCAGCCTTTCTGCCCTCCGGGCCTCCCGGGCGGCCTGTTGCACCTCCGCAGTCCACCAAGGAGAGCTATAGCCGCAGCTTCCCTTCTTCCGCGGAGTACTTTCCCCTGCGACCCAGGTGAGCCACCCAACCAGGCTGTCGAAAGCTCTGTCAAGGCCCTCGACTGTTCGGATCCTGGCCAGTAGCCCGTTCGGTCCCGGGTCTGTGAGTCCCATAGCCTTGCACAGTAACGTTGATTCAGCCTTCACCCTCTCCTTGTCCATCTTCTTCCAGGCCCAGCCGTCTGGTTGGGTTGGCCTCGGCCCATGCCCTCCCCCAACCTCGAGCACCTGTGGGTAGTGGTCCGACTTTCCACGACACTCTTCTCCGTAGTATACTGTTTGGAGGTTTTCTGACGTCCAGAAGTGGTCAATGGTTGACGGGCGGCCTCGCTGCCGCCCTTGAGGGGCTCGCGTTGCCGCCCCTTTTGGCGTCCTGATGGTGAGGTCCCACAGGGAACTCAGCTTCAATAGGTCTTCGGATTTCCTGTCGTAGCGTCCAAACTCGTCCCACAGTGGGTGCTTTAGGTTGAAGTCCCCTGCTAGCACCACCGGGTGGCTCGGCCTTTGCCGCCCTTGGAGGGCTCTCGGCACGTTCTCACCGCCGGGAGGGTTGTAGATGGACCAAAGCTCGAATCCGCGACCTTCTCCGCCAAGGTCCGCCTCTGGAAACCACACGCGACACCAATTCTCCGTGGCTTCGGAGTCCCACTGCCTGATTTCAAACCTTTTGCTTACATATATCGCCGCCCGCCCCTCGAGTTTGTATACCAGGTGGTATCTGCTGCTCCGGGGGCAGTATGTGGACTTCGTCTCCTTGTTGATCCACGGTTCTTGTACCGCCAGGAGGTCGTATTTGGCCTCTTCCAGCAAAACTTCCAGTGTTTGCTTGATTCCTTCGGTGTTCCAGAGTAGGATTTTAATTTTCATCGCCTGCGACGGTGATCGAGTCCATCGTAGTGTCTCCCTCAGCGTCGCGGCGCTCCAGGGTGGCAGTAGCCGGGGGGTTAGCGGGGGCGGCAGGCGTTGGTCCAGTGGCCGGCTCGGGTGCTCGGGGCGGCGGGGCGGCGGTGTCGACACCGCTGACTATCGGGCTTGCGAATCGCACCCTCGGCACCCCGAAGTTGATCCTGGTCTGATGGGGGTCTGAGAGAGCCTGGCGCTGGGCTGCAGCCACACTCGGCGGTCTCCCTCTCAACCTTTTTCTGCCTACCACTTGATAGCTTTCGTCGTCCCTCTCGTCGCCTTCGAAGTTAAACGCTGGAGCGCTCGTGGGAGCCGTGCTGGTAGAGTTCGTGGCTGCGGTTTCGTATGTCCGCGGTCGGAACTGGTAGGCCTCCTTGGCCTTGGCGAGGGTCTTCGACTTCTCCGGACACTCTCCCGACCACGCCGGATGCCTTCCTCCGCAGGCTGGGCATCGGAGCGGGGTTTCGCCTCCGTGAGTAGGGCACTGGGCCTCACCATCCTTGCCGCCCTCCCCATGGGCCTTTGTCCCGCAACGCGGGCACAGTGGAGTCGCCTTGCAATAATGTTGCGTATGTCCCCACTTCCAGCACCTGTAGCACTGCGTTGGGCTGAGGGCAGCCCAGTAGGGCTCGCAGTCCAGTAGCTGAGCCCTCCAGATCACTCCCTCCTCGCACGCCTTGCGTGCCTCCTCCTGGGAGGTTAAAGCAACTAGCACTGTTGCCCGGGTCGCCTCCCTGTGTCTCGGTATTCTGAACTTCACCTTGTCTACTGTGCGTAGACCAGTTTCCTTTTCAAATTCCTCCTCGGTGACCCCTTGGAGGTTCTTCTTCCACACGCCTTTGAGCAGCACTGCAAAGGTTCGCTTGCTCTCTACGGCCTGCTCTCCAAAAGCCTCCTTGATCCAGTTGGTGTTTGTCGAGTGCCAGTCTCTTGCCCCCGCGCTCTGGAATGTGACGATCGTGTCGCCGCTGGGGAGCCTTCGGGCTGCAACTGCTCCCTTCTTGATAGACACCCGGTTGACGGCCTGGATGGTTTCTTGTGGGGTGCGTTTGGCGAGATCGGCTGGCATTCCTCTGCCTTTGACTAGGATCTCCTTGTTTATGCGGGTCGGCACTATCTTTGTTGGGGTGTTGGGCACCGACTGGGGGGGGGGGGCGCTCCGTGGGAGGCCACTGCAGCCCAGGACCTTTTATCCTGGGTTTCAGAAAGGACTGCCTTCATTTCCTCGGCCATCGCTTTGCGGATGTTGGCCAGCGAGATGCTTCCGGTTTGGTTCTGGGTCACATTGTAAATCTTGTGGAAGGCTGTTAGCAGGTCCTGTCCCATCCCCCTCGCTGCCCCTTTCCTCTCTGGGCTTGCCAGTCCCACCAGTCCGTCGACGAGCCTCTTGACAGCTTCCATGTCGGAGGGCGGCGGTGAGAGAGGCGGGGTGGGGGGGCCGGGTAGGTGCCGGGACTGCTCTAGTCCCCTTCCTCGCCTTCGGGCTGAAGGAGCAGGGCCGGCCATCGTGTCCCACTTAGGGGTTCAGGGGCGGTGTCGAGGGTTCGCGGTGGCGTGGTTGTCCGGGCAACTGTGGGTGGGCCGGGTAGCTTGTTGGTCTGTGCGTTGGCGGAAGAGATTTTCAGGGTGGCTGCGCGCCCGCGATTGCCTCTCTTTCCACACCCGCTGCAGCCGCGCTGCGGATCGCGCCTCGGTGCAGGTGGTGTGGTTAGATAGCGTTTTGCAAGGGCTTTTAATCAACACTGGTTCTGAGGGTTTTGGCCGCCGATTCGTTTCCCTCGGCTTCCGAGGCTTCGATACGGCATATTTACGGCAGGCTTGTCGAGGGCACTAAGGATGATGTCGTGTCGCAAAAGGTGCACCAAGAGGTGATTGATGGAGGGGTCACCCGCATATCTCACGGAAGTGATAAATTCAGACTTCTGAATAGCCGTGGGGAACCCTTAGTGGTGGACCAAGTGGTGCTTGCCATCAAATATCTTCTCTTCTGTTCCTTCAGGGTGGTGACAGGTTGAGGCTAGTAATAGGCCTAATAAAATAAATTCCACCTTTATCTTAGACACAACTGACTACCTCAATACAAAACTCCTTTTCGGACCCATATTCCAATCCCTTAACGCATTCTTCCCGCCCACCTCGTGATAGTAGCGCACCTTCAGCAGCCCCCTCCGAAACGAGACACCCGTCACATGATCCGTCCGCACAACTAGACACACAATCACAGCCGGCTCGCGGCGCTCAAACAGGTCGATGCGCCGCTTCTTGGCCGTCTTCGCCTTCTTGTCTGCGGCCTGGATGGCGCGGTACACATCCCGCCGCGGCTCGCCGTACGTGCCCAGCACCACGCACTGGTACTCGCCGTTCTCCAAGCGTGCGTGCAGCTCGTCCCACGAAGACGGGCCCATCGAGATCCACGCGTCGACGTCGTGAGAGCGCCGCGAGGTGAGGTGCAGCTCGTGGGGACTAAGCACGAACGCGTCAAAGTGCAGGGAGTCTGCCGTCAGCAGCTCGCGGATCCGGTATTGTTTGTACCGTGACACGCCCTGGTGCACTAGCTCGTAGTAGTCTTTGAGATCGCCATTGGGAAACCCGATCTGCACGGAGCTGCTGAGAAGACTCGTCCAGCAGTACGGCAGGTCGTCCCGGCTCCGGACCTGGCCGAACCAGCCCGCCCAAGACCAGGACGGGAAGCCGTGCCGGCGTTGCGCCTTCGGGTTGGTGTTGGGGCTCCATGGCAGCTGTTCCAATTTGGGGCTGCCTTTTCTGGATGATGATGTCTGTTGAATCCGCCGCGGAAATTGATTGTCAAAATTGTCGGCTTCATGTGACCAGGCCAGGGCGTAGCTCAGATGATCGAGCCCCTCCTGTCTGTTGCCCGAGGGCAAATTTGCGATGGGGAACGGGATGGGGATCCCTGCCAGGCTGGCGATCATGGCCGTCGTCTTGGCGTAGAAGCGCGCGATGGCAGCAAAGGCGTTGAGCACGTCGTCCTTGTTGGTCAGCTCGCGCCGGGTGTACTGCGCGATCTGGTGCTGGCACCGGCGGACCATGTCGATCTTGCGGTGGTTGGCCTTGTTGTGCCGCACGTCGAGGTGCGAGTACGGGGTCGAATTCCCGCACACGAACTGCCCTGCACGATGGTAGGCTCGGAACCGCTGGCCGTTTCTGGTGTGGATGATGTCGAGGTTGCTCTTGAAGGACTCGGCCTCGTTCATGGCGTTGCACTCAAAGTAGACCTGGTGGTCGGTGAAGAAGAGACGGCGCGTCGAGAAGAGCCCTTCCTGGTAGGTCCAGGCTCGGGTCGACCATTTGGCCCGTTTGATAGACTCGTGTGGGTCCGGCATGGTTGATATGAACCGGAACGGGCCGCTGCGACTCTCTTCCTGGCCCAGTCGGGGCGTTGAGCTCACACCCGGGAGCCCGGCATTGGAGTCGTCTCCGAGGGCGAATATGGCCACCTGCGAGCCGGCATAGATGTCTCCCATACGGCTGAACTGCTCGCGTTGCTCTTCCTGGTTGTTTTGATCTATGCAATACTTGTCTACCCAGAGGTAACGATATCGTAGGGCTTTGGTCACCTCCATCGCATCTCGAATGGTCAGTGGGATGTCTTCTGGGAGCTTCAGCATGGTGCGCTTGGTGATGCCCCTTGGTACAGCGACTTTGGTAGGACCCGTGCTTCCAGATTGCCCCCAGACGTAGCTCAGGGCTACGTAGTTGAGGCCGGGTTCGTAGTCTCGAATGGTTGGATGCTCAGATTTGCAATCAATGACTCTCATCCCCTTCACATCTGGTGGTTTCGGGTTGCAGCGGCTACGGTGGCGCTTGCACGTCTTTAACCAGGAGAGGACCTGTTTTCCGGCAAACCTTTCGGGGATTGGCTGGGGTTGGAAGATCTTTGACTCCTGACGACCGTCGGGCAAGACTACAACCAGGCCCCGAGCGGCGATGTGTTCTTTCAATTCCTCTCTCCACCTAGGGGCGATGGGGACGACGGCGATGTGATATGGCGCTTCGTGGGCTCGGAGCACATTCCTCCCGGTCTGAAAATCGCTAATGTGGTGGACGTGTCGCAGATTAGGGAAGACGTGGATTCGGTCTCCGATATCATCAATCACCTTGCGCTCAATCCAACGTCGACGCTCGAGAAATTTCTCTATCCAGGGAGCGTGCAGCTGGCGGCAGAGCATACAGGTTTTGTTGGGGTCGGGGTCCAGCTTTCGGAAGCGCCGTCCCACATCGACGACCGGTAGGCCTTTCCACGTGATGCGCGGCCTTTCCTTGACGATCTGCTCGATATTGTCCCAACATATCTCTGAACACTGGTCGCAGAGCTTACTGGTGTTAATGGTTTGCGACTCGATATTAAATGGCGCCCGACACTGACGCTTGGGGCCTGAGCTGCTACTGCTCTTGCCTGTGTTGCTCTTGCCTGTGTTGCTCTCGCTTCTGTCGTCTGATACCTCACGTCTCCTCTTGCCTAACACGGAAACGCATGGTGGCGCAGAATGTCGCTCAGTGTCTCTGCCTCTGGTCCTGTAATTGGAGACCTGCAATTCTTCCCATTAGAGGTTGGAACATTGACGATGCTTGTGCTGGAGCAGTTGATACTCACAGACAGTCGCTGGGCTGAGGATCGTCTGATATTAGGGACTCTTCCGGGAGAACTTGTCCGCCTGGTCAGTTTATTGTTGTGATGCTGACTCACAGAAGCCATGACGTTTGCTGCGTGAGGAGGCCTTGTGTTCTTTGCGTATTGATGGCTTCAAACTCATAGTCGATTCGAGTGGCTGTTACCGCGCCATCCGAAAGTGCACCGTCTAGTCACTCGGATTTGGGATATAACATGTTGTGAAAGGTTGGACGTGACTCATGTGACATACATGACGCGAGGACGGGGATTTTTGCTACTAGGACTAACAAAGGCAACCGCGCCTTGCACAAGGCATTCTGGTGAGTTGGTTTGAACCAATCAACTTCCAGCTCAACCACACCAAATGCTGGTTGCTCTCCAATCATGACATCTCAGATTACCTCGCATGAAATATTTGATACTGAAAAGGCATTGCGGTGAGAGCTCTGGTGGTTCGCCCAAACCGTTCCCCATCCCGCACGTCAGGCTCTCCAACTTTCCGAGTGAGGGCTCGACATCATTCTAAAAACTTCTACCCCTCATCGATTTTGTGACAAGCGCGTTTTATAGAAGCCTGGGCGGCAAGGTGTAACTCTTATATATATCCTTCTTGGCACGATAACAATTAGCTACCTAACCTGTCTACGGACTGACCCTATGCCTGACTCGAAGTGTCGAAACAAGTGCAAGAACGGGAAAACCCTAGAAGGCTGTGATTGCACTGTGTAACCTCAGCCCGGGAGGGTGTGGGAACTGAGGGTATCCTAATGCGCTGGATGAGGTCTGTCTGAGGAGAGGTTCAGATAATAACCTTATGTTGCGCTTCCTCCCTGTTTGACAGCACGAGTAGCTGAATACTACTTTCATGATAAAGACTATAAGGTCTGCCGCATATGTTCGGTTGGAGCTAAAAGCTCCAAGAACAGTCTGGTAAGATAGAAATGAGCAATAAGCAGCCGCAACAGACAAGCAGCATAGTGCAAATGTCTGCCGTAGCGCAGGTCGTTGTGGGTATGTTACGACAGGCAAAATTCGAGTTGTAAGGACCATGAACAGCATCACACATTGTTCTCCTTCTTGCGGCCCCGAATCCACAACTCAGATTGCATGAAGAGTCCATAGTTCTTCGGGTTCTATGGGTTGGCTGGGTCGACAATCGTCATGCCTATATGGCTGTACCGGAAGTGCCACGCATTTTGCTATTGTCGAGGGACTCGAGCCGCTGCCCCAGCCTCTTTACATCCAGCGCGTGTGTGGCAAGCTTATGCCTCTCCTCGAGCACCTACTGTGTAGCGCTGCAGGACTCGCGAGCGCAGCTCAGACAACCTTCGAGCCGCCAATCAAGTCACGGCCCATCGGAGTCTTTTGGCGGACTCCGCACGCCCTCCGATGGGCTGAAAAAGTGGCTGCAAAGGTGGCTGGGAAAGTGGCTGTTCAAGGCTGATGCATCTTGGCTTGGGCACCGCCTGCGTCCATCATGGTCGTTTCACCACATATAACCCTGGCGATTTCCAGGCTAAAACATATCGCTTTATCGAGATATGCGAATGTGGGGCTCCAGGTAAGACAAAGCCTTTCGCGCCTGTATGTTGCCGCAGGACTACTGAAGCAAGGATCCACGTTGTTTTACTTCATCGATTGCTGCAGACGCAAAAGCGGCCAATCCTCAGATATAACCATATAACCACGTCCGCAATGGAAGACTTTTCGTGCCGAGACACACCGCTTCAGACCTTCCACCCCTTTCCCCAGCTACCCGCAGAGATCCGCCTTCAAATCTGGTCTGAATCGTTCCTACCCCGCGCGCTCGAGTTGCACGCGAGACGAGCTCACTACGCAAACACAATCTACGATGCGCGAAATACTAGTAGCGCCCCACCCGTATTCCAGTCCAGGTGCTTCAACCCCGCCGCGCTCTCCGTTAGTGTGGAAGCACGCCACATTGCACTTCAAGTCTACACCGTAGCCCTACCGCTGGCGTTAGAGCCGGAGAGTCTGGACCATGATCAGCCCGGCGATCTTGTCCTTAGCGAGCACCGGGTCCTCTACGTCGCCCTGGACCGAGATAGCATAGTTTTGTTGGGAGACGTGTCTGCGGCAAAAGTGACGCAACTGGTACACTGGTTCCGTCTTCATGACCCTTCCCGCGACTTACCGGTGGGGTTGCGGCGCTTTTGTACCAGCGCGGGACATTTTGCTCATAACCACGGGGCGGCGATGCTACGGATCATAGGACAGCAGCTGTTCTCTAACCTCGACTTCTTCGCATTGTCGATTGGTAGTGCCGCTAGGGCAACGGCGCCTCCTGCCTGGTGGTCAGGCGGGCGATGTTGCCTACGTGAGCTTCAAGATCAAGTGGACCCACAGGAGGATGATGGCCCGGGGGATTACAGGGAATTCCTGAACGGGACAGGCCGGCAGTTTAGACAGGGAAATGGTTGGATTAAGATAGGCAGAAACGAAATGAGGATTGTCAGTGTGTGTTTTGAGAACGGGTGGTAGGAACAGTGGCGAGATGAACTTGTAGCGGCACCTCAGTCAAAGAAGCACAGGTGAATCACGCGATGAACGCTGTATGAACCTTTATTGCCCCGGCATTACCTGCTTCGAATCGTCGTGGGCCGGGGGAGGGCGGGTTGGAAGCCACGATAGCTTGTTACAGGAATGTCCGTCTGGCGATTAATATACTGTAATTATATCATTCTATCATCATCACCTGAGATACCCGAGTTTGATTAGATGCAGAGCCACGAATAATTTAGTTTTCTTGAAACTGGAATGGAACTGCTCGCGTCAGAAGCACGCTGTTGACTGGGACAATTTGAAGGAAATGTCGGGGAGGATCGGATGCAAGGAAACGGAACGCGTACGGGAAGTGCGCGTAATTTCCGTTGGGATGAAAAATGAGATACTCATCGTTAGATACGTAGATAGCGCGTCAAATGGCCACGAAGAGCCGTAGTTCAGAGCACTAGCATTGCTCAAGTGGTATTTCTGGATCGTAATGTTAATATTCCATCCCCTGACGGTGCGCTAACTGCCAATACCTGATACTGGAGAGCCCTCTTCCTGATATCGCTGATGCGGCTGGATACACTACCCCATCGTCAGCGGTCGAAAAGACCCGACGACATATATGAGGAACCGCCTACTTATAACGCTTGCTTTAATACATATACGCTAGCAGCGTGTAAGCTAAAGTTATACAGTGTTCCCAGATGCCAACGGAACCCCTTTGGAATAAACCCCAATAGTTTCGACAACCCTGGCGATGAACTGGCCGGGGAGCTCCCGAATGACCTCATCTTTAGAAGCCATTACCTTTCCGCTCGTCTCGAGGAACCGATTCTTGAATACTTCCCATAGTGCCGTATCCTCCTCACACTTGGCCCTTGGGTTGGGGTAGAACGGGTCGTTGCGCCAAAACCGTTCGGCCGCAAGTCGGACACCCTCGGGAGACATGGGGAGCGGTTTGCAGCAGTCGAAATCAAGGATCCATAACGCATGGGATCCGAGGACGCCCGAAGTGAAGGTGCGAGTTCCCAAATGACAAGGGTTGGGGAGTAATAACTCAGAACGGGGTCGAGCGAGGACAAACTCAACGTCGCAGGCGTCGATCTCGGCGACCCAGAGCAGAAAGGCGAGGGCATCCGCCATGGCACTGGCGTATTCGTGTGCGGGGAGGCCGAGGGCTTCGATCTGGTCGATGTGCATGGGGTAATTGCGAAGGCTAAAACCCCGGAGCATGCTTCGTCGTGGTTCGCCGTCCTCGGTCGCTATCCGGCGGCGGCCAAGATAGGGGCGGATCAAGCAATGCTCGTTTGTCTTGGCGTCGACGAAGTTATCCCTCAGGGTTTCATCGCCATTCCAGAACCGCTCCACTATGCACCTGCGAGCATCGCGGGGAAAGGGGAGAATGCGCTCGCTGACCAGGGCTTGACAGGCTTCGGAGCCATGGGGGAGGCGAGGGAGAATATCGTCCCAGATGGATGCTTCGGGCTGGAGGAATTGGATATGTTGCGGTATGTTGATGTGGAAGGCAGTTGTAAATGCCACCTGGGAGGCCGAAATCTTGGACAGAACGTGCTTGTGGATGTAGGCTTCGTTTTTGAGAGATCGATCTGGTAGCCCGTCTTCGCGCTTCAGAGCGAGGGCTGATTCGCATTTATCGATGTCAGGAAACCGTGAGGAATCAGCCCACACGCTACCGCAAGAACCGTAGCCGATTCGCTCTAGAGGAATGTCGGACTGAGCAATGGTCAGTTGAGCGATTTGAGTCTCGGAGAGAGATTCCATGTTGGGTTTTTCGATGGCAGGATTATTAGGATTACGCAGGTCCCAAGTTGGGAATATTAGGGATGTAAGAAATGAGAGGACAGAAACGACAAAGTATGTCGAGCAAGGACGGGTTACCTTTGAGAAGTACTTCGGCAGGCACGCACGGGCATTCCAGGTGAGTCACCATTTCCTGTGGTGATCCCTGTTAAGGTGTAGGAAAATGGTCAGTGTGTGCATCGCGGGTCAAGTGACATGCGTAAACCTTAATATTTAACATCTTTGTTCTCGACGTCTGGGAAGGAAGAGGGGTTGCTGCGTGGTCCCCATGGGGCCTGTGGCCTTAAACGGAGGACCACACCCCAAGTTCCACCGAGTCCACCATCAACGCACAATAATGCGTAGTAGCATCCAAAAACGTTAAAACAACCGGCGTCTACTTTACTGGCCGAACCAACAAACCAAACAACAGACCAACCAACCGGGTATACCTTTGCACACATCACACATGACACCAACACAAAATAGTTCCACAAAAGCCCAACCCCCCAGAGTGCAGCCCATGCCCAGTCCCCAAACGCCTTAGTCCCTCCCCCCCGTAACCGGCCTCAACGCCATCTCATCCGACTCCCGCCTCCTCTTCCACGAGCGCATCCCCACTACCACAAACACGATCCCGTTCCAGAACCCGCGCAGCGAGCCCGTGATGCCCACCGTCAGCATCAGCGGGTAGGACGTGAAGCGCGGGTCGACAAAGGACGCGACGCGGTTGGTCGACGGCGCCACCCACACCAGCAGCAAGGCTAAAAAGAAGAAGAGCGGCATGAGGATGTACTGCCGGAAGGAGAGCGAGGACGGGTTGGCGGGGATGATGCGTGTTGCGGTGGAGGCCGCGTATTGGTGCGGGTATTTGGGTGCGTCGCCGGTTGGCGAGGACGACGAGGACTCGTCTGTTGTTGCCGAGTGGGGTTGGCTGGCGCTGCTGTCGTACTCGGCGGTGGTGGAGTTGCCGCAGGAGAAGTCATGGCTGTGGTGATGGGTGCATGCGGGCGGGATGGTTTCGTCGATCATGGTCGCGTTGGCTTGGCTGCTGATAGAGCGGAGGATGCGGCGGCGTTTGGCGATCTCGATGCCGACGAGGAGGTAGAGGGCTATTGTGACGAGGATGGAGGACCTAGTAGCAACATTAGTCCCGATACTGGCAGAGACAGGGGGTGTGGCGCGGGAGCCGTACCAGATGGGCACGTAGTAGAGGACGATCCTGAATAATACCCACTTGGGAGCAATGGCACACCATAACTGAACGAGAAAGATTTAGTTAGTTTACTAGGTCAGGGAATAAAGGGGTTGAGAATATGCTTGATGGGTTTCTTACCGTCACACTTCCATACATAGGGCCGTTCTCTTCGTTGCGAATGAAGAGAAGTACTAGGGCCGGGATGAAGGTGACCGTCGTGATTCCCACCATGTACTTCCACTCGAGACGTCTTAAAGACTCAATATCGTAGCTACGATAGACGATAAGGTACACGTTGACGGCCATGGCCGTAGTCCAAAGCACATCCGCGATCGGGAACCTGGGTAGGTAACATGTTAGCACTTGGACGTTTGCATTCAGCTTTCTTTTAGACAAGGCTCACATTTGGTTGAGAAACCCCTGAAACTGGCATAGTGTGGACAAGTTCCCTGCCGCCGGCCCACTCGTCGAAATCATAGTACATGTCACATCGAGGGCGTTGTAGAAGGCGTTAATGACGATAAGGCGGTGCATGGGGTTGCGAAAGTGCTTTGACAAGCAGTAGGTCGCGATAATGGTCAGGACACCGAGAGCGGAGAGGGCCGAGGCCACACGGGTAAGGATCGTCAGGACTAGCAGCTGGCCCTCGTCGAGCGCCGCCTCGCCGCGGATGTGCAACATGGTTGCTGTCGTCGCGCAGTCATGTCAATCAATTCAATTCAAGATTCCACACTTTGGCTTGTCGCTGTTGGTCGTTGGCATGACGGAAACTTGGCCATCCGCGGCAGCAGGAGGATGATAGCAAACATCATGGCGGTTTGACGGCTGTGGACGGTCGATATATCGAGCCTGAGACATCGCGCGATTTGCTCGGGTGCATTGCGTGCTATCCACCCATTGGTATCCGACTCCTTGTGCTGTTGGGCTGCAAAGGGGGCAGGGAGGGTTTCGTGGGGGTTGAGGCAAGCCAGTCAACGCGATTCCCTTTCAGCTGCGCGGTTCCAAGACATGGAACCGGCCCCGTGTTTTGCGGGGGTTACGGGAGAAACTCGAGTTCGCGGTCCCAGTGCTCTGGGTCGCATCATGCAGACCCCTGAAATAAGCATTGGGGGTCTGATAAAATGACCAAAATCCCGATTTTGGTCGTGGAGTATTTTTCTAAGTTTCGTCTGATTTATGTGCCTCGACCGGATTTGCGACGTTTCAACAGCCAAAAACGGTAGACAACCCGAACACAGCCATGGGGTGGGGTTGATGAGCAGAGAGGTAAATAGGTACCCAGGCACAGAGAGACAGTGAGTTGAAGCCTATGTTTTTTTCGTTTCCTCGCGTTAGCTTGGCTAAATGTGTCTGTATGCGATCGACGACAACTCGATGAAGCGACCTCCATTGTCTCTCCCACACACGTCATGAATCCGTTCGATCGCGTTTTCGCGTGCGCATCTTGTGCTTGTGCATGTGCGTGTGCGTGTGCTCAAGAAATTCCAACACGGGGGCATGAAATTGTCGTCCCACAGATTTGGGCGATGACGTGCTTGCTAGCGCCCTCATGCTCCCCCACGTAGGCTGTGACTGAGTCGTGCCCCCGGGGATTTCTGCCGCGCAGTCCCAGCGAACTCGACCTTGCATAAGTTTCGTTCCCTGCAGGCATGCAACTGAACCCCCCCGTTGCTCGCTTCTCTTCTGCCGAATCCGGTACTCGCAGCCGACCCAGCACGCTGCCTGTTTCCCGTTTAGGACGGTGTCCTGATGGTTGGGAGAGGTACCCGCACGATTGACTCAAGAATAGCTCACCTTGGCAATGTCTCCGGCTGCAAAATGGGCAAGGCGCGATGACGATGAGAGGGGATATTGGTGCGAGGATTCTCGGAGATGGCAAGGAGATGCCCACCTCTCTCTCCTTCGCCCGCACCGCCCCGCCCCCCCCCCAATACTGCGATTTTCCTCGGTTTCGGAGGAATCGATAGCACATGGCATTGGGGGTCTCGATCTCCTGAGCCTTTGACAGGGCTCCTCGGAAGCGACAGGTACAGCCATGCTAGGGAAAGGATAGGCTGCTTTGGAAGTTGGCGGGGCAGGACGCGTGATTTGACCACCTCGGCGATCGCCGGTAACCGACAACGACGTCCCTCGCAAGGACCGCAGGCATGTTATCGGACGTCGGAGGAACCCCAAAACATCCAAAACCTCGAATTATTAAACTCATACCTTTCTTAGCTTATGGGCTTGAGGCATCCACCGTTATCTGAGTCGCAAAGACAGTAACCCAGGCAGCCAGACAGTGAGAGACCAGGTACCTCGACATAGCCGCAATGCTTTCGCCCGTCAAGCGCCTGGGCGCCGCTGGGCCGCTAGCAAAAGTGGCGGCGATGAGCATCCTTGAAGAGGCTACCAGCCCTGGGTTGGGGGTTAATGACGAGCGATGTCGCCAGGCCGCGACCACGCGGGGGATTTGTTTGCTGGTGATGCTTTTGCCGAAGTTCTGCTCGACGTGATGAAAAGACGCAGCGGCCCTCGGAGATAAGGAACGGGGTGGAGGAGTCCAAGGTGCATACATGACCAGGGAGGCTGTTTAGATTAGGGCGGGGCGGGTTGTTAATTGCGCGAGGTAGTACATACCTAGGTAGATGGTGTTATCATGGGTGCTTGAACGTTGGGTACGATAGTCGGTACATACCTCCGTTACGTGGTCCACCCGCAAAATGACAACACCCGCCTTGGTACCATCAACGATGTATGCGGAGGCGAGCTTGCCGTCGCACGGGTTGATATTACGACGATGTTGGGGTGACTGTCATAGAGGTTAGAAAGCGAGTGGTACGAAGCAACAATGGAATACTGAAAATTGAGCCATTGATTGCTAATGACATCTGGGTGGGTTGCTGCATCCGAGATGTTTGTGAGGAGATGGAGTTCGGGTTCAAAAGGAGAGTTTGGAGTTTTTGGACCCAGGTGACTCCCCGGACGTGAAAATCAATTACCAAGAACGGATGGATTTGTTGCATTCGGGTCCGGAACTTGCCCGCAAGTTGTGCTGACGCGTGTGTCAGGGTGAAATCATGTGCATGGGCTTATTGATGTTACCTTCTCCTTTTGAAGAGGTTAATGCATAGGGCGTAGAACCCGAAAAACCTCTCAGCTTTGGTCACCGGATGACTACGGGCGGCAACAGTCTCAAAGAGTCCAATCAAATCAAAATTTGCGGTAAGGTTTATGGAGTTGTCTGCGAGGGCGTGTTTGCCATGCAGGAGTGCAGGGTTGTTTGGCTGGAATGGTGAGAGGGGATTGGTAGCCCCTGAGCGGTTTTGAGCGAATAGCTCTGATAACTAGCTCGAGCTTGTAGGACCGCAGGAACAACAACCTGGAAAGTTGTATAGATCTGCTTCCGCTGCTACAATTACGTATGCACGTGAGTTTGACACTCGTACCGCTTAGAGTGGTCTAAAAAGCTATCTTCCGAGGGTCCTCGGAACTTAAAGTGACCCTCGTGATAGGCCCGGTTTCTGGCTTTTAGCGGGGACAACAATACATGCGATGTGAGACAGGCTAGGTGCTAGGTGTGTATAAGAGTCGGCTTTACCTCCATAAACATATCTGAAAACATCGCGCTATGAGCCTGAACAGTAGAGTATTCACTCAAAAGCCTACCATCGCAACCTCTACTGCTCAGTCGCCTACCCAAGACGGAAGACAGCTGCAAAACTCTCACTGGCCAAGATGACTCTCAAAAGTCTGCTTTTGCGTGCATGCGCGTTTCTGCCTCTACTTGCAGCGACTGTGGATGCCCAGAAGAACGGGTCCATGTCCATTGGATTTGTGCGTTCCTACCTACTTAACCGTTTCACCCATACGATATGCTTGAAGTTGACACTAAGCGCTGGGGTTAGGTTGTCTATGACCGATATACCCCCCTTGATGTCTGGGGCCCGTTGGAGTTGACCATGGCTGTATGTCACGTCTACAACCCATTTATCGGTACACATCTGGGAGATTACGGCTATGCTAATATCAGTTACAGATGTCGTTCTATAAAGACATTGAAATCTCCATCATCAGCCACGAGATCGGCCTCCTCAAGGGGAGAGTGAATCTGAACGGGCCAAAAGGGGCGGCCGCATTAGCCCCACAAGTTCTTGCGACTCACAGTTTTGACAACCCGCCCCGCTGGACGTCCTACTGATCCCCGGCGGCGTACTGTCGGACGAGGACGCCCCCGCCCTGAACGACTTCATCGCCAAACAGTACCCCACGCTGGAGTACCTCCTCAGCGTGTGCACGGGCGCCAGGAACCTTGCCGATGCTGGCGTGCTCGAGGGCAAGCGGGCGACAACCAACAAGGCCGTGTGGGAGAACGTGGTCACGCACGGCAAGAACGTCACCTGGGTGCCGACCGCCAGGTGGGTGAGCGACGGGAACATCTGGACGAGCTCTGGTGTCGCAGCAGGTTAGTCATACGTTTGTTACTTAGCTTTCTGCGAGTTGCTCATTGTTGACCATCCTCACAGGGATTGATATGATGTACGCTTTCCTGCTGCATTACTACAGTGACGACGAGGCGGCCGTGCAGACCATGATCAACGGGGTTGAGTATGCGCCTCACACCGACCCGCATTGGGATCCCTTCTCAATTGTGCACAATGTGAGTAACTACGGAGTTTGGGATATTCACACTGGGTTGCTAATCGGATGTGTTCAGGTCCCGGGAGCGGATACAGGTGGTTCTTTGACGGACTGTGTCAAGCCCTCCGGGTACTGATCGCTCGTGATGTGACGCGGTCCAAGGGATTATTTGTGAAATTCCAAGGGTTGTTTGGCGTGGTCCTCAAATTCCGTTGGATGCATCCCACTCTCACATCCGCGTGGGTGGTTCGTTTAGTGTCCACAGGATTGACGGTGGAGGTTCAACAGTGCGAGAGCAGGAACGGAAACTGTTGTCTGTAACTGATCAGCAATGAAAGGGACGATTTGGCCGTACCGCAATATAAATGACTAGCAAAGCAGTTCAGACTTCGTGCCAATAATCATGGTTTGTGTGGGTTAGCATGAGTTGTGTCGAGGGTTCATGGCTGTTTCGATGTTGTTTGCCCATGACCAATGGACTATCCGGGTTCAAAATCCCCCAAGCTGTCGTCGTGCATTCGCGTTGGCCAGGGCGGACGGGCGCTTGTGTAACCCTATTCCGCGGTTCATTGGGCACTTAGGCGAGGGGCTGCCTGTTGTGCGTTTGCAGAGCAATTCAGGGTAGTGTTCATTTTCTGTCCTTTCCACCAAGCTTTCCGATGTTTGACGACCAGGCCTTCCTAATTACCCAGAAATATGTCTGACATATCTGAAGGGTTCAATGCGTTCGTGGACAAGTTCCACGCTCAAACGCATGAAAGCGTGAACTACTTGACGGTTAGTTGCTATGCTTGCTGCTCGGACATGACCCTTTTGAACCTTTTCCCTCACGTTTGCCCAGTAATTGTGTTGGAGTGCTAACCAGCGTATTCATTCAGGGAGTGGCAACCCGACTTAGTGACCTTGACAAAAGACATGCCGACGTATGCCGCGATCTCGAACGCGAGTGTGTTGCCGCACGAGTTACTCAACAAGTCACCGAGAAGCTCGAGGCCGAGCTGAAGGAGTTGGAGGCAACGGTCCGAGTCACGTCGCATCACTTGTTCGCAACAATACGGTAGCTAACAGTACTCAGATGCGCGCGGCCTTTGTTTTGGTGTTGGTCGACGCTGACGCGGATGCCTACATGGTAAGTTGGTTCCGATACAACCAAGCGCTCTCTCAGGATAAGCTGACCGGGTTCGTGTTTGTTAGTTCGACGACAAGTACTTTGCCGGAGACCCGGCTGAGGGTGGGGCGCGGGCGGCGCTTGACTTGAGTATTGCCGTGCAAGAATACTTGCAAACTCTTGACCCTCCTGTGGTCAATGTGCCCGTAATGGGCAGGGCGTTTGCATCCGGGGAAGGGTTGGTCACCCTATTTGCCAAGTCGGGCATGGCCAAGCCCGGTGACTCGCAGCAAATTGTGTCTCGCTTTACAACCGGGTTTTCCCAAGTCGACGATATGTTTGACTTTGTTCTTGTCGGAAAAGGCAAAGACCGTGCTGACTATAAGGTGACAAGTTAGCTCTGCCCTTAATACCTTGTGCTTCCTCACCAAGGCCGCTGACATGTCTCATTACCCAGGTGCCTTCCGTCAGTTTGTCAAGAACCCGGCCTGTCAGCATGTACTTCTTGCTTGTTGCCATGACAATGGGTATGTCCGGATGCTCGAGAAGTTCGTTCATCTGCCGGAGACCGTGAGAAAGGTTACCCTGATCAAATCATTTCAGACGGGAAGCGAATTCGCTACCCTTCCGTTTCGGTCAGTGACGATGGGGAGCGTGTTCAGGGGTCACCGATTGGGCCTCATTGCTGGGCCGAGCTCGAAGATCAAGAATGGTGGATTCGAACCCATCGTCGGTGCTGGTGCTTTCACGGCCTACCCCATCTCGTCTTCGGCCATCCCTGTTTCGTCTCCGGCCATCCCGACAACCAATTTCTCACCACCTGTCAGTTATGCAGCCCGTGCCGCGGTTTCGCAGCCAAAGCCTCGTTCACGACCTCTACCCATCTTCGGCACCGTTGACAAAAGCATTATTTTAATCAACGCTGACGGTCACCGCATCGACATGCCATTACCACCCCGGTCGGCTACAGTTTCTGACAGTTTCAAGCGAAAGACGCTAGGGGGGGGAAAGCGGTTTTGCCACATGTATCACCTCTATGGCGCTTGTCTGGGAGACTGCCAGTTTCTGCACACACCGCTCACGGCAGGAGAGAAACTGGTGCTGCGGCACCAACTCCGTAGGCACAAGTGCCGTGATAGAGGGGAATGTAGGGACCCCTTGTGTTTATACGGGCATCACTGTACCTGCCCGAAGACGGGCATGAAATGCTCTTTTCCCATGGTGATGCACGGGCTGGATGTGGCTAGCTGGACGGTGGTTGATACTGAACCAGAGGTATGATGACGAGCCTGGAGGGGGTTCAGCGAAGATGATTCGTTACCAAATATGCCAAGAAAAGGAATCGCGCAATATTTGGGTCGAGATGGGGATGACAGTTGACTCAATCATTATTTTGTGACCTTGAACCTTGGCCAACATTCGGGCGGTCTACGGAGAGGAGGAAGCATAGCCCAACAGGTTGTTATTCTTTACAACGTGACTCTAGGCGGCTGTCCGGCTAACTCTATAAACACCCACGCACCACCCAGAGCGGGAAAGGGGGGAGGGGACCAAGAAGTCGAAAACAAAGCGAGGAACTAAGGCACCTGAGAAAGAAGGAACAAGTAAAAGGGAATAAAAGGTAAATATGGGGAACAAAATAGATATCCCGGAAATTCCGAGAAACTTTTGGTTCGTTCGACGTCTGCACTTCCAGCTCTGTTACGCCGCATTGAGGTGACATGCACGCTCCCACAGACATGATTTCTCCACTTTTCAAATGAGATGTGGTGGTGGTGGTCGCACAACCCCCAAGTACCCTCTCGCTTCGCTCTGACATTTTGTTCAATGTGACCTCACTTCTTGGCAACGAGGCATCTTGCCAGCACAGCCGCCAGAGCCGGCAGGTGTTCAGGGTTAGGGCTGAGGACAATAATGGGAAAAGACGACACCCAGAGTTTCACCAAAAAGGTACATTATGGCCTTGATAATAGTTTCTGATGTTGATAGCATATTGTTGCTTCTCTTTTCAAAAAAAGAAAGCTAGTTTTGATTGCCCCTTCAGCGTGGTTCAGGGGAGGTCGTGGTGAGGTTGGCTTTTGTGTAAGTGAGGGGATTACATAATCTCCCCAACGACACCCCTTCATTCCGACCGGTCAACACCCCAGACATCTCAGCGACTGATATAAAACTATGAATGGGGAATTTACGGTCCAAAACGCCCCAGAAGCATCCCCTTGCTCAAGATTAACCCCGGTGATATCTTCAGTTTGGGCGTATCAACTCCTGACGGCTAGGGGCGCTGTCTTGGCTATCGGCCATCCCCAGGGGACGGCAGACGACACATCCACGTATACAAGTTTAATACGGTCTCCCATAAAGTTCAAGTTCGTGCTAAAATCCGCCAAATGACATTACCATCGGCCGTGTCTAGAATGTAAATGATATTTGTCTCCAAGACACGGTACCGTGTAACGGAACGACCTATGAGCTGGCTGGGTCGCGGCGGCTGCACAATTGCCCATGGACTTGGATATTCGTTCCAAGCAGGCTGTGGACTTGTGCAACGATGTCGTTGATATCAACCATGATGATGACTATTTTAATAGATGCCGGTCAAGAGTGGGGTCCGGCTCCAGGATTGGGGGGGGGGGGAGGAGGAAGGTGGCTCTGCAGTCGGGTGGGAGCAACCGTGACAGCTCGCCGCTTTAAGCGGGCGACAGGGGTTGTCCGACCACCTGCACCACACACCCTCCCATTTGATCACCCTGCCCTGCAAACTCAAAGATATATCTATCGCTGCTCTAACCGACGAGGAACGGCCCTAGCAGCATTAATTTGGCATGCACCTCATTGGTTGGGGTTTATTCCAGCTTGCAGGTATAAGACCACCTCTCCCACCCATTTTCCCCCTCCCCCGTCCCTTTCCTTTATATCTCCTAGTGACTCTCATTACTCCCCATCCGCAGCCAGACCCATCCCATCATTCCGCCCCAACCCGTCACCCCATCTCACCACCCCATCGCTTCCCGCCAAGACAGGTCGTTTTTGATATCAACCTCGTCGCCCTTACTTTCCTACAACCCATTTCCACCACCAGGCCGCCCCCATGGCGTCCCCCATATCACCACAGCCATCTCGACTTGGCTCGTCAATGTGCATCGGCCACATACACAATATCATCAAACAACTAACCCGCCATCGATTGGGGGATGCCTTCGAGGCCCTACTAGACCTTGGCGATGAGATGCACGACATGGTCGACGACTTTGGGGGTTTTGGTGACCTGCATCAAGTCAACCGACTGCTCACATCTATTGTGCACCACTGTGCATATGGCATTTACGAACATGTGGACCAAGTAATACACGCCCTTCTTTTACTAGCCATCCGCACTTGCGACAGGTTGAGGGCAGCGCAAACACAGCCAGGCCCGGAGAGGGTATTCTGGCTATCACCAACCCAGTCCGAGATCAACGACCATCTTGAGGTCTACCGTAACTTCCTCGGCTACATCGCCAACTGGCCCGACTTACCTTCATCCCAAGATCCCAATCTGCAATCGGCGAAACAATTGCTGCAGAAGCTGCGCCCGCGGATAAACGCCGGCCTACCTCATCATTCTTGGGCGCGACCGGCCGCGGTGCGTGCCAAGACGGATGCCATCGCCAGGAGGCGGCACACCCTCCGGTCATCCACTCAGCGCCAACGGTCCGGGATTACTAAGCCATCATCCTCACCACGACCACAACCACCACGCAAGACCGCTGCTGCGTTCATGCCCACTCCGCCATCCCAGACCGGGGATGTCGGGTTTGATGAAGTCACCGTGCCGACAATACCGGCTTACTGCCCTGGTAGGATCGCACCGGTTCCTGACTCTCTGTCGAATACTATGGGGCGTGATGATTTTCGGTTGGGAGGTGTCGCTAAGGTTGTTGATGAGATGGACCAAGCATTGATATCGCCGTTGGAATTGATGGCAGACGGAGGTAAGGGACGTACGGCCAGGGCGAATACATCCAGTCTTGGGACGATGCACGAGCACGCTGCGGCTCCAACTATAGGTGCTCAACCTGCATCCATCGGGTCCTTTAAACTCCGCCCCGAGCATAGTTGCTCACCCAGGTGTTGTCCTTTGCGGAGAAGATATTAGAAAATAGTTTTAAATTTGGTTGTGGGATTCTCACGGTGTGGTTGGGAAATAATACATTCTCATCTTGCTGTCATTTTGTCCGTGGCATTTGATGGAAATACCGTCGTGACATCGTCGCCGGCTACCAGCACTGTGAAGCCGCTCAGGGCCCCCTCTTCACCCGTCATTTGGTCTGTGTTCTTCCACAACGTTCCATTTGAAGCTGCACCGCATACGTCACAATAACTTCCCATGAAGCTAACGTTTCTCTAAGTTTCCAAGTTTGCGAGTTCCCATGGCACATGGTTTGGCTATCTTACATCGGGTGTAGGTACCCACCTAGATACTCATGTCCATCTCCTGCCGGAGTTAAGTAGTCAATGCAGTCCGGCTTACTCGCCTGCGTCATACCTCGGTCGGCAACACCAAGACTCGCAAAGTTGGAACCAGTATGTGTGAATAACTACCCCAGACAGCTAAAAGCAAATTGCGCCGTGAAATTCAAAAAGAAAAGCGCGATCTGACGATGCATCGATCCCCTATGCCTACAACGTTCACGGTTCCTGACATCGGTACTGCATGGCTTGACAGAGTCCGAGGCCGTCGGAACCGCTCCAATACCAGGCGACCCGATCCACCGCAACTCCCCTGCAACTCCCACCCGCTACCTAGTAGTGTCCCCTCCCATTCTTCAGACCACCACCAAACTAAGCATCCTCACCCTCCTGCCGACGACGCACCGGGCGGGTAGTACCGGCAGCAGCTCCCCCGGTGGTATTGCCAGCCGTGTTGTTACGAGACGACGAGGACGTGGCCGCAGTATTGCCAGTGTTTCCAGACGTCGCCGTAGGCCTCGTCGTTGACGCGGCAGGCCGCTCGGGAAGACGGGTCGTGCTGGTGCGCGTCGGCGTCCTAGGCGTCGAAGCGGACGCCGAAGCCGGGGTTGCCGTGCCCTGCGTACCGGCGGCAGGCGCTCGGTTACTCGCCGCAGTGCGCGACGTCGGGGACCGCGGTCCGGCGCCTCCGGCCCCGCCCCTGCCGGTGCTTTGGGTAGCGCCGCCCCTCCCGGTGCTTTGGGCAGCGCCACCCCTGCCGGTGCTCTGGGCAGCGCCACCCCTGCCTGTGCTCTGGGCAGCGCCGCCCCTGCCGGTGCTTTGGGCGGCGCCGCCCCTGCCGGTGCTTTGGGTAGCGCCGCCCCTGCCAGTGCTCGTGCCTTGGGTCGCACCGCCCCTGCCGGTGCCGGTACTCGTGGATGCGCGACCGGCGGTTTCCTGGGCAGCGGTGTTCCCGCCCCTGGCCGTGCCAGCGGTCGTGGTAGGGCGCGGGGTTGTCCCTGGTGCCGGAGTGCGTCCACGCGCCCCTCCTCGGCCTTGCCCACCCTGCGAGGAAGAGGCTGCTGCCCCGCCCCGTGCCGGCCTTGATGATCCCCGGGTGGCCCGGGCTCCGCCCGTGGACGCCTGCGGAGTTGGCATCTCTTCGTCTGACGACACATCGGTGCTAGAAAGGTCGTTTTCATAGGTGCTGGGGTCCGGTAGAGGACGACCCTCGCCGGGAATGACTTTCGGAGGTGGGGGCAGGATAGCGGACTGTTGCACCGGCGGGGCAACGCCCTTGCGCAAAGCTTGCTCGCGGGCGTTGATCTGCGTCTCTGTGAAACGCTTTCCGCCTTGGTAAGATTCGTAGGACCAAGTGAGAAAGTTCAGGAACCGACTTCCGTGGCAGGTCTCGGGAAGATGCTTGATGCATCCAGCGAGCTCCTTGCGCAGTTCTTCGGCGGTTGGGTACGTCTTCCGGGTCTTGGCCCCGTCGAAGTCGTATCTCATCGCGCTTAGATGAAGCCCGAGAGCGAAAAGTATACGGTGGCCGGTAGTGATAGGCGACAGAACCCCCGCTTGGCGGCGGAACTCAACCGTTCCGATATCCTTGAATGCTTCAAAGTTAAACGAGGTATACCGGTCGCCTTTAACCTCACCCCCTTGTATCTCCACGAGGAACCTAGCCTGACCGTCTTTGCCGGTAGCCAAACTGTCTATATTATCAAAGACTGGCCCCCAACCTTTTTGCGGAACTTGCTCATATTGTTTCGTCGCAAAAACCTTATGATTTGGTACGGCATACTCGCTTTCACGGCGATCCGGCGGGAGATATTGGTATAGGGCTGCTTCCCAGAAAAATGACGCCTTTGCCATCCTGACGAGCTCTGGCAGCTTGTAGCCGTCTGGCTTGACTCTGGTTGGTCCGGGCGAGACGTGAACGTGGCAGCCGCAATAGTCGGTGGTGTATATGTCGAAGGTTTTATTCACCGCCTGGTATACCATATCTATCTCCTGTTGCCATTGCTTACTAACCGACATGGGTGGTGAGACGATCTCAACGCCCCCTATGCTAGCATTAGCGCACTTGTCGAAAGTATACAAAAGAGGCTAGGAATACGTACACCATTTTCTGGCGTCAGGAGGTAGCGCAAGCTTCCGTTCCGACATGCTTGGATCGGCCGTGCAATGCCATCCATTGTCCTTGCCTAACATGGCATCGATCTCTGCCTGAACAGCCGGGCAAAGGCAATTCATGCGATGATGAACGACTTCTATTTGCCCCGGACGGGTCGGCGGGTCGTTCTTAAGGTCGAAATCCCACGTTTGCCAATGCTCCGGTAGGGACTTGGGGTTCGTTCTTTTCTTCTCTCTGGTCAAAACCTCGACCCTTGGCTTGACCTTAACGTACAGCTCGATTTCCACGCCAAAAAGCGGCAACCTTTGAGCCGGCGCAGCTCTTGCTTTACTGGCGGACATTGTTGCAGGTTGCGAGATGTTGTGAAAATGTAACGGAGGAATGGGCAAGGAATATTGCTGGGTCGTCGATGTTAACGATGCTGTTTGTGGTGTTGTCTACTAGGTACTATTTGAAGATGTTTGCATAGAATATGTAGTTTTATAATAGGAAGCGCTACACCGACGACACCGGTTTATTTGTCACTAATGCAAACCAACCAACACCCTATTACTCCACTTGAATCCATACCGAGTGTTTAGTGCTCCCATAATAGGTAAGCCTTTTACGGCCAGTGCCTAGCCGGGGTTATGAACACCGTCGCGGCCTTCGACTAGGCCAAAGCCCTGCAGCCGCTGTCCGATCAATATTGTGAGATTCTCCCGAGCTCGGACTCCAAGATATAACAGTGCTTGGGCAGGCCGGATGCATCGGACTACAATGTGAGCTGCACTCCACATCCGTGTTCTCGAGTGCGCAAAAGCTGCGACCGCCTGCTTGGGTTGAAACACAATGCACCCGCCTGAACATCCTGTTGCCTATTGCGGTGGACGAAAATGGTTCAGATGGAAAGCAATAAAGTATACATTCAGCTTACGCCCCCACCGCAGAAAATGGCCAAAATAAGCGGCCGGTCTTTTGTCTTGGTGGCCTCGGTTCTTGGGTGCGAGCTTCCAGGCAACGGTGTCGCAGCCCGCTCGCGGCGTAGCGGGTCAGCAGAATTCAGGGGCGATTTGAATAGGTACAATATCTCACTGTAATCTTTTTTCTTAGGCATGCCACATACTAACCTAGGCAGAAAGCAATAATAGCCCGTGCACTTAAAAACAGGAACCATCCACATTACAGCGGTAGTCACTTGGACCCAAAGCCGCCCAATTACTTCCGACATTCCTCTACCGCGGGAGGGCGCTGGCTAGAACACGAAAGGCAAAAGAGCGGTATGCAGGACATGCACCATCATCGCCAAGGACCGTAGCTTCATGTCACTACAATAGCCGTACCGCGTAAGGTCACCACCAATTATGACCACCACGGAGGTGTTTGGGTTGGAAGTCGCAGGGGACTGGCACACACAGTGTGCCAGTCCCGGTTCGCAGGGAACAGCCCTCAAAACGGAGTGTCGAGATCCATGGCAACGTTTTTTTTTTTCTTTTTTCGATCTGGTCCTACACAACATGTAACGGGTAGTGGACATCCTGACATCCAAGCTTTCCCAAGGGCGTTTGACAGGTTAGTGCCACCGAACTCGTTGCTGCCAAGGACTGTGGGAGGGCTTTTTGATGACGAGGACATGTGCATTGTACGGCTCACGGCAGCGAGGTACTTCTACCATTGCGCTTGTAGAAACCATTTGACCGTCATCAACGTCATCTTGGTCCGAGGTGCGCGATGCCCGGCTACATGCTTTTAAGTTTTAAGTTGATGCCGTCACGACTACGGTGACTCGTCTCTTGGCGGAACAAGTCTAGACTGTCTTGAAGGGTCAATACGTAACCTCCGAGAGACATCCTATTGCCATTCCGTCTTTGATCCTGCCGCTATCACCCTGTTCCAAATTCAAGCCGGGAAGAGTGGATACCCAGAAGCCGCTGACGTTCCGGTTGGCATTTGTGGCTGCCGGCTTGGCACCGAATTATGGGCCGGGGGCCGAGCGGCGATCCGGAGCTACCTCTCCGGTTGGATCAACGACGCATCGGTGCCTTCGAAAAAGCAAACGGGGACCCGCAAGGCGGGGAATACTGGACAATCGAATCTGGTACCGGATTGGAGGATGTAGAGGATGTTGATGTCATCTATGGAAAGTTAGAATGATTGAAGGTACATACCGAACAATGGTGGGAGATCCCGTCTTGGATGGGTCCAATGCAAACCGTCGCCATGCATTGACATCATCATTCAACATCATGACGAACGGCCGTCATCGAGCGGGTATTTTACACTCTCACGCCAGGCATATAAGGGTTAACCCCATCAATGCAAAACAATCTTCATCTGCATCTCATCCTATATCCAATAGACCAGCATAATCGAGCCTCCAAAACTCCCAAGCAGACTTTGTCATATTATTAAAACGAATACTCATCATGTCCGGCACCCAGAACACCAACCCCGGCAATTTTGCCAACCGGTATGTCTCCAACCTTTTACTAGACTTTGTTCGGTATCATTCCGCCATCTATTCTTTTGCTAACTCGTCCTCCCTCCAGCCCCAAGGAAGAAGTCCGTGACATTGCCTCCAAGGGCGGCCAGGCTAGCCACTCGGGCGGTTTCGCCAGCATGGACCCTGACAAGCAGGTATGACCGCACGTGGTGTGTTGGGCTCAGTCCATCAAAATTTGGCTAACGTCGCACAGCGCAACATCGCTTCACAGGGCGGCCAGGCTTCGTCTGGCAGCTTCGAGCCCGGTAGTGAGCGTGCCCGCGAGGCAGGACGAAAGGGCGGCTCTCGTACTGGCACCGGCGGCGACGACGCTGAGTAGCCAAACGACGAACAGATCATCATTTGGGATGTATTGTACGATGTACGATAGTCAGGAGCGGATAGCCAATGAATGTTTTATATGCGGCAACGTCTCTCAATGAGCGTCAGTCACCATGACCTATTATGACTTCAACTTCTCTTCTCTTTCCCTGTTCGAACCCACTCATTGTCCTTGTCCTAGGACAGTACCGTCCAAGTATGGTGTCGCCGCTGAGTGGATCGTTGGGAAGGGGGGGGGGGGGCGTCGCGTGGATGTTAATGTCCAACCAGGCCAGCCCAGGTAGAGGTATTGTGTGCGGCCGTAATAACTGTTAATATTGGTTTTCAGATCCCTTTTTTTCAGGTCTTCCAAGGCTTTCATTGTTACAACCCTGGCAGTCCGAGTACTGTACATGGACTGACCCCAGCCCCCTGTCAGGAGCAGGTTGTCGGCCATCCAACCCGATGGTCACCATCCAATCACTTCCCCTTCACGGCCACATCTCACCACGCCCATGGTCAGCATGGAATCCACCTGGAAGCTCGTCCAGCCCTGGAAATATTTAGTCGGTAAACAAACATCACAAAATACGATCGCACATAACCATGCCACTTACATCCATCAATATCCTCATCGACGACCCTCTCCTGTGAGCAGCTGTTCATAGCCTCGATCGACTGCAGCGTGGAATTCTGACCCCCTGGTCGTTAGCCGCTGCACTCCTTCGATTCAACATCACACAACACCATGAACGGGTAAATACGTACCGATTCCTTTGCACAATTCGTGTTAAACCAACACGGCGCATCCAGCACCCTCTGCAGCGCATCCCCCTTCCACCCAAAAACATAATCCCCATGCGTCGCGTACCCCGTTGCGTCCCCAAACGACCACACGAACGGATTACTGCCATCCGCCGGCCACTCCAACTCATTGAACTGCTTCGTGTCCCAAACCACCTCATACATGACCTGCCCGACCCGCACAGGGTGTGTCGCGGGGCAGGGGCCGCCGCTCTCGAAGGTGCCTGTGGCCGGGTAGCTCATGTGCGACATGTGGTCGGGGCTGTCGAGGTTCTTGCCGTCCCAGCAGGTGGGGAAGCGCAGCGAGGTCATGATGCCTTCCGGGCATGGGCGGGTTGGGAAGGCCATGGTTTCGGGGGCGCGGCTGGTCCACGTGTCCATGCAGACGTAGGTGAGCTGGCGGAAGTGGCCGGCGGCGGAGAGGTTGCGTGCCGCGATGTCGCCGACGAACATGCGGAAGCCCTGGGTTGGGGGTGGGGTGGATTAGTCGGACGGTTTGGGAGGGTTTGAGGGGGTTGATGGGATGTGAGTTGTTACCGGCTGGAATGCCTTGACTTTGGACTTTTGGCCTTGGTCATAGATGGCATCCTGCATGTAGTAGATGGTGAGACCACCCCGGGCCGTTTCGAACTGATTGTTGCCTAGTTGAGGAACGCGTTTGTAGCTCCCGTTTTGTGCCCGGAAATAGAGCACTGCTGTCCAGTAGTTGGAGAAATCGTCGGCGAACTGGCAGGTGGTGCATGTCGACTCCGCTGGGAGGTCTCTGCTAGGATCCATCGTTGCGTTGAAGGCATCCTGAAGTGAGGAGTTATTAGACGTTACAAACCTGACGACGGAATTTGACTAATAGGAAAGGCTGGACGAACACCGCCGACAATTTGATGGACATGGCTCGAGGGAATCGAACCCGGGTTAACGAGAGGGTCAAGCCTTTCAACGACTAACTGGGAGCAGTGAAATCTGACCACCGCGCTGCACTGTACAGCCAATAATAGGGTAAAGAATGTGAACCGCATTATGTGTTGCTCGTTGTCGACGAATTTGGTGAGGCAAGGTGTGGTGGTCAAAGGGAGCCGAAGGAAGGTGTTCACGGAGGCTAAGAAGACAAACTGAACCTGAGCTCACTAACACAGTCTACCCGGAAATACCGGTTCTAAAGCCATGCCTTGAAATGGGGCGTACAGGTCATGCGCTTCTGATAGGGCAAGACATAGATTAAATATTAAGTAGATTTTGAAGCCGAGCGCGGGAGTTATAGACGTCTAATACGATAAGAACCTCCTTATTGCCGATGCAACCAGACCTATGTGGTGGTACCAACGTACACGGCTAAGTATTAGCGGCTGGGAACCTGCAGTGCCGGATATGCTCGGGAGTATAAGTAAGGTAGAGTGCAAACGCGGTGTGAGGTCAGGCTTGAGGCAAAGTTATTCCTGCGCGCCTTCACTTACTGTTGACTTTTAGTCCACGAGAAAAAGTCGTCCCACTTCAACCCGATACAATGCGCATCTCCTCAACTTGCCTGGGTGTGCTGCTGGGGTTCACGGTGTGATGACTGATGAGGTCGACCAATGTCCCGACACGGAGCTCGCATGCCACGATATCATGAATTCAAGTCAATGCATAGCACAAGTGGCTCTTAACGAACCCGTCAGCAAAGAGGCTATGATCAAATGCGTGGAACATGAGGGTACAGCCAGTAACTTACCAGGAGCAGCCAAGGTAAGTGTACCGGAGTTGCATCATAGACAACCTGGTACCGATAGAGGGGTAACTACCCAGCTAACTTGTAAACAGTACTGTCGCTGCCCAGGTTGCCATACGCAATCCATCAACGCTGTCATCGCAGAATTGTTCCCACCACCGTGTGCATAGGTAGCCGGGTTTGGCATTCGCCCAGGGGAAGATTTGGGTGGGGGGCTGAATTCATAGTAATTACCTTGGTCATAGCGAAATAAATAACGTTGGAGGCTTTTATGGTAAGAAAAGGATGGCAAGGGTGTATCAACAACGGCATGCAAATCTGTAGAAAGAACAGAAGAAGATCATGACTTGGAGGCTATTGAAACGGCATGCGGATCGGTTATCTGGGGCTGTAACGCCTATGATAGCACAACAAGGCTCTGTCCACCGACTAACCAACGCCGTTTCTCTTCCAACATTCTCGCCTAGCTGCCACAATTGTCAGGGCTCCAAATCACTCGCATGGCAATGTGTTTTACACGTTTGAGCAGTACCGCCTTTGAAGTTGCGCCCCGTGCTCACCCCGTCACCTTGAAACACCGGAAATTATGCAAACCCTCGGATTGAAGCAGTGTTCAGCCGCGAACGGTTGCAACTTGAAGCTTGCAATGCAAAGTCCTGCTTGCCGATCTCCACGCCATCTCAACTGCTCCCTGAAAAATAAACTGTTCCCCAAATGTTTGCACAATTTCTCGCAACACAAATTCCAGCCACCAACGCAATCCGTCGCGATGCCGAACTATGAGCCCACACCACGACGTTTCTCTGCCCTCTATGTCCCTCGCTCGGCGTCTCGAAAAAACAGCGTTGACGGCGCTGCCCATTCAACCGTTGTCAAGAATTCCACGGTGCACGACCACTCACCCGTTGACCTGACCGACGCTCTTCAACACCTACAACATGTCGAGCTAGAAACTCAGCAAGAACGAGGCCGGACACGAAAGAGTGGCGGTGATAATGCCAGGAGGACCATCTTGGGTCACGATGGCATTCAGATCACAGAACCATTCAGCCGAAGAGAGAACAGTGCAAGTACCCGGGAACGCATCGCCGAGTGGGAGGCGCGGAGCCGCAGCCAAAGCAAGAGTAGAAGCAAGAGCAGGACACGAGACGTTGGATCAAAACATCGAGTCAGCGTCGTCCCTGAGATTCCTGACTTAGCCTTGCGTTTAAACGATTTCAAACAGCAGAAGGCTGCGCTTGATGGTGGATCTAAGGTTATGGCACAATCTGCGATGGAGAGAGATGTCGACGATGGCACGGAGGATGGAATCGAACGCCCACAAACTCCACTTTCTCAAACCCAGCAGAGGCTGCCAACTCCGGATATAACGCCGAAGTCATCTTCGTCCATTCCTTCGTTCGGTATTGTGGATATCGAGATGAGCAACGCACAATATCAAATGTCAAGGTTAGGAACGTCTTTTGACAACGGAGAGACTTTTACGTCCGGCAGGTCACCCTCGACGCCACCACCCAAAACAGGCTCAAAGGGAGTCTTTACCATGGGATTGCCTCTAACCCCTCAAGCAACGCCTGAACGCGGTGAAAGTACTCCACGTTGGGGCGATGAAGACAGTTTGTGCCCTCCAGAAGCAAAGAACTCCCTACCAAGGAACACTGGCGAGTACACGGCCGTGTATCAACCCGGGCATTCCAAACTCCCAGGTTCCATGGAAAATAAACCCAGTACTCAGTCCGATGCACACTACCACTTGCCTTCGAATCTCTTGTCCGACGAATTATCACAGCAAAGGGAGCAGCGAGGCCACCATACAGCAGTGTTAGAAACACCTCTAGGAGACGCTGATAAGCCGAATAGCCAGACTATGCCTGGGGCAGAAACGGAGCCGGTGTATCACAATGTTTGGCGAATTAACCCATACCAGCCCGAGTTTCCGCTCCCTAATCGGCCGGAAAACTATGTGGACGTCCAGGCCTTGAGCCAACAACGTTTTGTCGGAAGCCCACTGCAACATCTCCCTCGAGGACAGCTACCTGCAGAGTCTAGACGTTCCGAAACCGCGGACTTGGGGCCCTATCCTTGGACTCGTTCTAGTGACCCTGGCGATAGGGATTGGACCGTTGATATTCCGCCATCACCTTCGAGAGCCTACGTTTCCGAGGACCAAATGGTTCAACGGCGACGGAGCAGGACTAGGAGAAGAGATCAGTACATTGCTCGGAGTGAAACACGGCGTCACCAATGGGATACGCCGTCGGTGATGGAAAGAGCCTTCCACGCAGCGTCCGTCAGTATGATTCAGGGGCTCAATGTCCCAGTTGAAGTTTACCGAGGACTGCGCAACATATACTACCCTGCCCCTGACCGGCCTGATATCGTCAAAGCTTACCCCATACGGCAGCGTCTTCCAATTCGGTAAGCCAGTCCTAGTTTCCGATGCATGTCATCATTCCAAGTTAGAAGAAATACTTACCAAGAAAATAGCATCTTCTTCCCCTCCCACCACGATCTCACGTCGCCCGCACTCCTACCCACGCTCCTGACCATCCACGGTGGCGCCTTCACCGTCGGCACGCCGGCGGACGACGACCCCTGGAACCGAACCTTTGCCGACTCCTACACGGTCCTCGTCATCGCCCTCAACTACGCCAAGGCTCCCTGGGCCGCCTTTCCTTCCCCTCTTCTCGACGTCGAGGCCCTCTACCACGCAATCCTCAACGACGAGTCCCTCCCTATCGACCGCATGCGCGTCGCCCTAGCTGGTTTCGACGCAGGCGCCAACCTGGCTCTCGCCCTCTCCCAACTCCCTTCCGTCCGCTCCGGCACCGACCCCAACCCACCACCCCCATCACCCAGCCACCACTATCCTAACCCCAACCCCAACCTCAATCCACCACCCCGCTCCAACCCCCCACCCACCGCCGTCATCTCCATAACCGGCATCCTAGACTTCACCACCCCGCCACATCAAAAACTACACACCCGCCCCTACAAACCCTCCCTGCGCGGCCCGCGCGGTTGGGGTCCCGCCCTCGACTGGATGGCGCGGCTACTCCTCCCCTCCGGCGCATGGAGCTACATCCCCTACGGGCACGACGCAGCCGACCCGCTAGTCTCTCCCGCGTGGGCGGCAAGGGCAGATCTGCCGCCGCATGTGTTTGTGGTGGCGGCAGAGCTGGATTGTCTCGCGATGGAGAGCTGGGTGGCGGCGTGTCGGTGGGGCGGGAGTAGGGTGGTGCCGGGGGTTGGGGAGAGGGTGGGGAGGGAAGGGGTCGGGGTTTGGAGGGGGTGTTTGGATTATGGGAAGGCGGGGGATGGGGACCGGTTTGCGTGGTCTGAGGGTTTAAGATGGGGGGAGGAGGAGGGGAGTACGAGGTGGTTGCTGGTGCCGGATGTGGTGCATGGGTTTGATTCGGTGGCGTGGAGGAATAAGTATCTCTGGGGGGATGAGGTGGCTAAGATGGATGCCGAGATGAAGACGATTGCGTATCAGAGGGAGGTGGCCGAGTGGCTTTGGGGGGTTGTTTGGCGGGAAGGGGGTAGTTGAAGGGAGTGATAGAGAGATGACGGGTATGGCTGGCCTACTAATGTTGGGGGCCTAAAGAGTGAAAGGAGGAAGGATGCGGATAAAGGAGTAGAGGACCTGGATGGTGTTAAACACGTTTTGCTTGAACAGGAACCTTTGGGAAGATGGGGATATGAATTGTACAACCGCGGTCATCGTGATGTATGACTTGATACAAATATTGCGACAATTATTTCCAACCTAAGGGCCAAAGGGAGAAATATGGGAACCGGTGAACCTTTGAGCGCACTCGCTATCGAGGAGTTTCGCTTGGCCACCGGAAATTGCATGCATGAATACGCTCAGGGGGCTCAGCCACACGACGTCGTATTATGAAACCCCTGTCAACGAAACGCGGTCGGTGGTGATGACAGCTGTCACTTTTCGCAATCAGACGGGTTTGAAGTTGAACGACAACTCAAATCCAACGACTGTTCATCAATTTTAGAATGGCCATTGAAATGGCGACCGCGCCGAAGACCGAAACAGCGGCCGCCGGCACAGAACCGGAGATGACCCAATCGGACGACCATAATGAAGACCAACTCAAGCCAAAAGTTTATCCAATGGGCTGGAAGCTCCATGCCCTCACGGCGGGGTAAGCCTTTGACACGCCAAACTCCCCGGCTTACTGCAAGAGAGCCGCTGACAAAAATCGGGACGTTTCCAAATAAAGCCTGTGTCTCAGCGTACTCCTTTCAACGCTGGAGACCACCATCGTCAGCACGTCGCTGGTCTCGATGGCCAACGACCTTCAGGGGTTTGGGCAAGCCGGCTGGGTGGTGACGGCATATTTCTTGACTTACACAGGTCAGAGCCACCATACCTGCCGCAGTGTCCTGAAACTTCCAAGCTAACACCAAGTGAAACACCATTCAGGCTTTCTCGTAATCTACGCCAAGCTCAGTGACATCTTTGGCACCAAGCTGTTGATCCTATGTGCAGTGGCATTGTTCACTGCTTTTTCCCTAGCATGCGGTGCCTCTAGCACCATGTTGCAGCTGTATGTGGCATCACCAACTTCAAGACCTTTTAGTCATACTCACAATCACAGGATTGTCTTCCGCGCCATCCAAGGCATCGGCGGTTCCGGGATATACTCTCTTGTCACCGTGATGACGCCGCTCATGGTCCCGCCTGCTAAGTACCCGACCTACATCGCCATTATCTCATCTGTGTTCGCTATTTCCAGCGTGTTGGGCCCGCTCCTCGGTGGCGCCATTTCCGACCATACCACTTGGAAATGGGTCTTCTGGCTCAAGTGCGTCTCTGATATGTCATCGTGGCTGTGTCATCTCGATCTTATTCTAACACGGTCACTCCCATAGCGGCCCCGGCGGCGCCGTAGCGTTCACCCTGCTCAGCATCTCGATCCCGTTCAGTTTCCCCTACCCCGGCCCCGCCCGTTTTTTCACCACCCTTGTTTCAGAAAGGGCCTGGAGACGCATAGATTACATCGGAGCACTCTCCTCCCTGGTGGCCTCCATACTCCTCGTCTTTGCCTTGGAACAGGCGGGGGTAGAGTACCCATGGAACAGTGCACCCATCATTGTGTGCTTCGTTCTCTCCGGCATATTCTGGATTGTGTTCATCGGTTGGGAACGGGACGTCTCCCGAAGAACGGGCGGTTGCGAACCCATGTTTCCCTGGAGACTGGCTTGCAACAGATTCGTGCTGGGGTTACTTTTGTGAGTACCTGTAGAGACGGCCATTTTGGTGATGTGTTCTGCTTACTAATTGAGCTGAGTAGAAACGCGTTCCTGACTGGGTTCCCTTTCATGGCGGCCATCATCACGATTCCTCAACGTTTTCAAGTCGTCAACGGGTTGGGGGCTGTGGATGCGGGCATCCGCATGCTGCCACTTCTCCTTTGCTCTCCGGTCGCGACAATTCTGGCGAGCGTGCTGCTATCAAAGTTGAGGCTGCCCCCGCTCTATGTCCTTGTAGCGGGATGTAGTCTCCAGACGCTCGGCGTCGGTCTTTTCAGCTCGCTGGATTCGTCCAACCTCGAGGTACCGTCGTACCAATACGGATTTCAAGTTATCATGGGGTGCGGATTTGGCCTCAATCTCAGCACCGTTTTGATGATGGTGCCTTTGGTGGTGAAACAAAAGGACATGCGTGAGATTCACCCCCTCTGGCAGTTCTAACTGTCGCACCTCTGCCATAACTAACTGAGCTTGCCCAGCTGTCATGATGGGTGCCGCAACGCAAATACGAGTCCTGGGTGGGACCATCGGTCTAGCAATCTGCTCCGCTCTGTTGAGCAACTATGTCGCCAGTCACACTTCAGATTTACTGTCCCCGAGTGAGCAAGCTGCGCTTCTGAAATCTTCCCAAAGCATCCGGGACCTACCGTTAGGACTGCAAATCCAGCTCAGGGAGGTGTATGCCATGGGATACAGCCAGCAAATGAGGGCAATGCTTTATTTCTGTATTGCCTCCCTCCTTTCTTTGGCCTTTCTTGCCGAATGGCCCCCAAGGAGGCTACAGATGACCGAAGATGGGGAGATTGCTGCCCCAAAAGGGAAGTAAGACGAGTACGCAGTTTCTGGGGCATCATCCTATTAATAGGTTGGATCATACAATTATCAATGTCAACACGTATGCAGTTGTACCGCAAGACACAATAGCAGTGGCTAAAAACGTAACATAAACATGTACATGAAGTGAGGGGTTATTCATAGAGAAGGACTTGACACCCAAGAATAAGATGGAATTCGACGTGTCCGCAATTCGGTTGCCACAATGATTGGTCATGCAGTGATTGGTAATTCCATCTCATTTAACAACTGATGGGTCAGGTTCGTAACTCGCTCGACCGTCAGCATCCTATTTCTGCGTTGTTGCTGGGCAGCGAACGGGGTTTTGGTCCCGTCCCAGTCGCGGTCGTGACCCACGGAGAATCCTGTTCCTTTCCATTTTTACCTCAAGGAAAAACCTTAAAACATCTGGACGAGGTCCCTCGTTTCGGTCGGTTAAAAACATGAGACCATTAGTGAAAGCTTTGCCAAAATTGGCAGCGAGCGGCGTAGAAGAGAACGGTCCGTCGTTGTTCCAGGTAAGTTGCGACAAGAAGGAGGCGGCGTTTGCCAGTGTTTCCCCTCTTGCACCCCGCTGCTGGGCCGCAAAGTGTAAAATACAACATTTAACCGATCGGAAAGGAACATATCTGAGGTCAGCCGACAACCCGCCCTTTTGGGTCATATATCGGCATGCGGGCGGCACGGAACACAAGTTAACCGAATAAGGCACAATCACGCGCGGTCGATAGAACATGATCCGTAATGGTTCCATAGTGCAGGTCTCTTCCACGAGGGCCTCCAGGTACCCGGGATGGCCGTAATCAAGTTACCTAGGTACATTACCCACGTGGTGGTACTTGATCCGTGCATACGCTTGCACATGAAACCTGGACCGCAAGAAACTGATCACGGCCCCCACGAGATACAAGTTCCCCCCTTAAGCCACCCGCCCGCAACTCCGGCTTTGGCTAGCCACGCCTGGTCTTGTTTCAAGCTCCGAAACATTGTCTAACAACGTGATGAAAAGGCCTCGACTTCCTTCCTGGCCGGTGCAGCGACCTTCAGACCCTCTCATCATCTCACTGTCATTGATTCACCAAGATCAAACTTCCGGCCGAGGGAGCATTGGCCTCAGGTATCTGCCTAGCTCTGTTTGTATGTACTTAATCGGCTCCTTGAGCCCCCAATCGTAATTGTCGTAGAACGAAACTCCACTGAATCCAAAATGGCCCAATCTCACGTACCAACCTTAACGGAAACGGCTGTCCGGGTGGACCCTCGGGACTCGAGGGAATACGCTGGCAATCAGGAGGACTCCCCTCTGTATGATATGTGCGATAACCCGGAGAGGTATTCCAATGTGCGATACTTTGACCACGAGATGGTTATCGTGGATGATGCCAACGCCAAGGTAATCCCTCACCCCGAGCACAGAGCAATAGAGGGAAGATAGTGGCTAACAAGATCCAGTCTCCGGACCATATCATCCTCATGCCGCGGGACACCTCGATCAAGGAAATCGCCAATTTAACGACCGAGCACTTGCCCTTACTATACAGATTCCAACGGCAAGCCCAGATCGAAATCGACCGTATGTCTAGGGAAGATCCCAACAGAGTCCCAATGTTCATGAGCGGCTTTCACACCATACCCAGCCTATTTCCCCTTCACTGCCATGTACAGGACTGGTCACTCAGCACTGACAAAATGTTTAACGCGAGACATTGGAAAGTCCCTTTCTCAAATATGTTTATTTCCTTGGACCATGTCATTCAAGAAATCGAACGGACCGGGCAGATGTCCGTGGACATGGAGGCTTACAGACGCGATTGGCAGACTAACCCGATCCGCTGCCCGGTGTGCCCCGGGCCCCAACATCAATGGGAAGCTGACATCACCAAGCTTGCCGAGCATTGGCGGCACCACGTTGAAGAGTGGAAGGCCACCAAAACTCTTCCTCCCAAAGTATCGCCTACCGGACAGTGGGAGCCAACGTACCCCGTTATCTTAACCACCCGAAGACGTGCAGGGTTCCGCATTGGGGTTACTGACGAACTAGACCATCTCAAGAGGGACTTCCCCGGGCTCGAAATTTATTGCTATTTTACCGACGAATGGCCTTCAATACCCAAGTACGTGCTTGATAAAGCAACCATCTTCCTTTCTACCATCGAGCTACCACCGCCTGAGTACGCTCTTCCTCGCCTCGAATGGATCCACCTCGCTTCTTCTGGCCTCGACCTCTTGGTCAACAACCCATACAACCACCGCCCCGGCCTGCAGGTGACATCGAGCACGGGCTCCGGCTCCGCTGCCTTGGCCGAGTTCGCGTTGATGAACACGATGCTCCTAAGCCGCAACATGCCCACGGCGCTGCAAAATCAAGCCAGGCATGAATGGGCGCCCCAACCTCTGATGGGATACCGGACTCTCAGCCAACTGTCTGTGGGTATCCTGGGCTTTGGGTCCATTGGCAGCAGGTAGCGGAGCGTTTCCTCGCGCTCGGTAGTAAGGTAACCGCCATGAATCCGAAAGGTCTCCCCCAATCCTGGTCAACACCAGGCTCGCGTTTGAGTGAGGTCGTACTTCTCAAAGCCGATGGCAAGGATGCGCTGCGCACCTTTCTTCGCAGCCAAGACGTCCTCATCCTTGCTGCCCCACTGACCCCTGAAACGGCCGGCCTCATCAGCAGGGATGAGCTCGACGCCCTTCCTCGGAATGCCATCGTCATCAATATCGCGCGCGGGCCCCTACTGGACGAGCATGCCCTAGCGGAATATCTTACAAACGGACATCTCGCGGGTGCCGCCCTTGATGTCGTGACCGAGGAGCCCCTGAGTGCGAGATCACCACTGTGGGACCTCCCGAATGTCATCATCACGCCGCACATTGCCGCGATGCACAATCAGGTTTGTGTTCTCATCCCTTGCCACGTTGGACGTGGAAAACGATTAACACACCGCGCAGTATAACAACAACATGATCCAAGTCTTTGAGCAAAACCTGCGAGCTCACCTCCACCAAAAGCCAAAGCGAAACGTCGCGCAACTCCCGGTCCCCGCTCCGCCGTCTGCAACACCGCTGAAATCACAACCCCGCCCAACATACATCAACTCGGTTCCGACTCGGGCACCAAAGGTCGTCTATGCAGTCCGGGAGCGGGGCGATGGCCGTAACAAGTAAGCTACCGGTAGCTTTTGGGGCGGCGAAGGCGGCAATGCCGGCAAAGGCGGGTGCGTGAAGACCCGAGGGGAGGGTACCTACTCTGCTAGCGTGGATGACCACCCTAAATCGGACTTCGGATAAACAGATTGCTCGTGGTCCCACCTGTCAGAAACAATGACTCGCATGTAGCGTAGGCAGAGTTAAATGGGAATAAACGTTTGATGAATCCATATCTCGAAAAGAAAAAAAGGCTAAGGCTCGAGGGATCGCCGGGTCGTTTACGACTTGTGAAAGTTCCAACTCCAGTCTTCTCAGGTGGCGTCAGTGTCCAATCGGGAACTTCCGGGCAAAGACTTCCATCGTTACCTGCTTGATTCAATCGGTACCTGGCAGAGGCGCCAAAGGACCCGGTGTGGGGCGAGCGGGTCGGGGAGTTGAAAACACCGATATTCCCGGCATGCCCGGGCGGTTGTGAAACCCACTGACGGACTTCTTGACAAACCCGACAGGAAGCCCGGGTTTTCGACCCATTGTGGAAAATACTTGTATCCTGTACGATGCGGACGTCAGCATTTCTCGAACGTGAGGCAATTCTGAGACGATTCTGTCCCGTGGGCCTGGCGAAGCCTCTACTTAATTCAGGCTTCAAGGAAAATACCCACACATGGCACTGGGCTTCGTGTGTTGGTTGGACCTTGGACCCCCGGATGCTTGAAGTCAATGTTCGATCGAACGGTTGCTGCTCAAATTGTGTTTCTTTCAAGCAAAGAGCTCCCTTCGCAAGTACTGGACGACCTTGGCAATCGGTGTGACTTCCACTTGGTAGGTGTTTTTGTTGAGAACATTAGGCTTTTCCAGGCCAACATGATTTTAAAGAACGTTGGATTTTGGACGTTCCCCTGATTATGGACTTTGATCTTGGGAATCAGAGACCACCAACGAGCTCACCTGAACGAAGGTACTCTGCATTGAAAGAGGCGAGTTAGCCCTAGTAGGGCACCTTGATCATGGCTCGAATGTGGCCATTCTTTTACCTGAGTCAGGTAGCAAAGAAGACCACGCAATGCGAACTTTGTGTTTATTGTGGCTGCCTCCCAGGAGATAGAAAAACGAAGCATTTTACGACATCGTTATTTCGTCAAGCTCATAATTATAGTTTAATCTCATCCCTTCTCGTCCTGGCCTCTGTCAGCCGAGTCAAAGCTATGAGAAACAAGTGATAGATGTCCTCGAAGAACCTTTTGCCATGTTCATAGCATCCTGGTCCTGAAATATTCCATTCGATTCAACGCCCGGACGCATGCAGCTAATATAGACGCATATTATCTGTACGACCCAATCCCAGATCGATAGACAGCAGACAACTCCCATTTATATTACCCGCATGCATAATGGATGGCATTTCACAAACTCGGTGCGATAAAAGCAGATCCCAATCCACGAACACGGGTAAATTTACATCTTGATCATCCGTCTGGCGCGGAAGGGCCCTCAACAATATTTGATCCTGCAAACTCCGGTACGACGCGTAACAGGCCATATTGAACTCGCTCGTTGCCGGCAGTTGGGCCGGCCATGACCCGCCGTGAACTATGATACAAAAGCGCGGTGAACCCGAACAACCATGGCGATAATAGGCTCCCATCCATCCACAACAACATCGATTCCAACCCTCTTCCCAGCAAAGCTTACCTCTACCCACGCACCAAACCAAAAAAGCAAAAGAGGAAGACAAGCAGCCAAAATGCTGCCCCACCTCACAACCCTCCTCCTCCTCCCCCTCGGCGCCCTCGCCGCCGCCGTCCACCCCCGCACCCCAACAACCCTCCCCGGGACCCTCACCCGCCGCGAGGTCTCCCCCGACAACACCTGCGGGGCCGACAACTCAGGCTACACGTGCCCGGGCGAGGCGGCCTGCTGCTCGCAGTTCGGCTTCTGCGGGTCCACCGACGCCTTCTGCCTGACCACGGCCGACTGCCAGGCCGAGTTCTCCAACTCGTCGGCTGCCTGCCACGCGCCCGTGCCGGGGAGAGCGTCTCCGTGGATGGGACGTGCGGTACGGAGGGCGCGGGGACCGAGGGGTACCGCTGTCCCGGGAACGCGACGGTGACGAGTTGCTGTAGTGCTGCGTGAGTGTTGCTTTTGTGCTTGGTTGTGTTTTGTGTGTTTGTGGAGTCTTATTGCTAACTGATCTGGGTTGATAGCGGTTACTGTGGGACGACTGCGGATCATTGTTCGGCGGAGACGGGGTGCCAGGCGGACTTTGGGAACTGCACCGAGGGCGCGCCGGCTGGAGACAAGCGTCGTAGCGTTCTGTTGTTTTAGGAAGTAAATGCTAACCCAAAACTTGGGATAACCAATTCCAAAGCATGATATAGGCGGATTGGCTCTTCAGGACCTCAATATTTGATCCTTCGACGCAAGTGAAGTAGATAGGTGTGTACATAAGCATTGTGATAAGTGATTATTTACATAAGACCTCAGGCCGAGAGAATGGAACATTAAAATGTACATATATTGCTCTCTATACGGATATGCAACATGTGTCGAAACCACGAACTCCTGCGCACCCAAAGTATCTCAGTCCAGCCATTTTCAATCTTCGTGAGGTACTCTAGCATGTTCATACATCTGAGGTACGTCCAATGCCTTGGGAGGGGTCACCAATAAAGGGGGATCCAAACAAATTCGACAACACGGCCAACTCCCCTTCCTTAGGAAAAGCCACTGAACCGATAGCCGTAACCACACCGTCCACACCGTTGTTGCCACTAATGTACTCCGGTGGGATAACACAGTACCGCTCGGACTGAACTATGTCGAATGATGTGTTGTTAGGGTTGACTTCCGTCAAATCGATTACCCGAACCCAAGATCGTTCATCCAAATATACCAAGCCGAAACCGCAGAACCCGAGAAATGCCTTCATTGCTCGGCACGGAACAACAACCAAGGGGCCATACGCCATCGTTTCAACTCCCTTCTCTCGTAGCCTTTTGGTCTCGTAAACCAGAAGCGCTGGGAGCTGCTCTGAGTTCCGTTTCGGGACCTCAACAACAAGCGCGATGTATTTCTCATACCTATCGCCGACAACACCACGGATAGCCTGCTGCAATGGCTTTCCGGCATCTGTGGGACGCCAAACACGCATCGACCAGCTTTTGAGTGCATCGACAGAATCGAACGTGTAAAGATCAATCTCGTGAGACCTCGCGCCAAGTAAAAGAGTTGAGCCAGGTTGCCGACACATCCATACCCATGCACGATAATCATCGTCGTTGTCGATCGGGACCGGGTATTTCTCCCCCGTGCTTACGTCAATGACCGTCGAGCGGCGAGTCTGCCGTACCATCAACAATGGCTCTCTCGGATGCAGCTGCAACTCCCAGATTTTGTGGTCCCCTTTGGCCTCGAACTGTTTCCCTGAGGCAGTCCACACGTTGAGTGCCGACTTGACGAGGGTGTGCACTTCAACCTTGTTAGAGGCATCCGACGTTGCAATCATGGCGTGGTTCCAGTAAATGCTCGTTACAAACAGATCTCGGCGGTGTGAGTAGAGGATGGAAAGCATGGCCCCCGTGGTCCAGTCGTAGGTCACCACGGAACCGTCCCTTTTTCCAACGAACACGCATCTGGCCTCCGGCGGGGTGAGTAGAACCATGATGTCGACGTTTTCTTGGTCCCCGGCTAGATTAGGAGCAGCAATTGATGCAAGCGGTTTTAGTTGCTTAGAGTCTGCCTCTCGCACGAGAACGGCTGGCTCCCAAATCTTAGTTTTAGTGTCTCTGATGTCGTACAAGCGCAGTCCATCCCCGCTAAAGCTCAGGCCTCTAACCTCGTATTCTGTGGATTTGATGCGATACAGTAATGTGAGAGTCTCAAAATCCCAAATCTTGATGACACCGCGGGCGTCGCCAGTCGCCAGTGTCCGCCCATTAGGGGTGGATGCCAATATCAAAGACTCCGCCGGCTGGGATTTGATCTCACGGTCTGTGTCAGCCCAGGTGTCGAAGATTGCCAGCTCTCCATCTTCGTAGGCCACTGCTAATAGCTCGATCGTTGGATTTGGGTTGAAGAGCATGTGGGAGACTGATATGCCAGGAAGTACACCTGGCGTGTCTCTTGACAAATGGAAGGTGCTGATCAAGACATCGTCCCATATGCTCCAGATCTCCACGGGGCCACTTCGGCGAGCAACAGCGAGCAACTCCATCTTTGGGCAAAAATCAGCGCTTACCACAATCTGGCCTTGATTGAGATTCGGGTGTGTCTTGTCGCCTTGCACGTTACCGTCACCCCATTCCCTTGACCCGTCGCTCACATGGAGCGTGATGATCTCACTTTGTTTGTTGGCCGTGACCAAACGTTCATCCCCTGCGGCAAAGGACATGCTCACCAACGGGCTTCCGTGGAAGATGGACCAGAGAAGCTCCCCGGTTGCTGACCACATCTTGAGTTGCTGGTGTCCGCTGGATGCCAACAACTGAGATGTGGTGCTGAATTTGAGGTTCTTGACTGGCTCCCCGTGGTACATAGACTGAATTTCTCGGTACGTGGACTGCTGGTAGACCCTGATGTTTCCAGACATTGAGCCAATCGCAAATAATCCGTCGCAGCTTGCCAAAGACAGTGTTCTGGATCGTTGATCGCATATGGAACAGATGCAATCGTCCCAAAAAGTATTAGTAAGGCCGCTCACTCGAAGCCCTTTGGCGGTGTTCCCGAACTCCTGATAGATCTTTGAGTTGGTTGGGCACATTGGTGGCAGAATGAAATACACGGAAGAAGGGTCTCGCAGGAGAATGTCTCCGAACTTCAGAGTGAACCGCCGCAGGTCCTCCTGCCAATTGCGAAGGTGGTTGAAGTTCTCCTTGGGTAAGGGGTTGTCTCTGTTGTGTCGATCCAGATATCTTTGGAGGCTCTCGCATGTTTTGGTGACAAAACGGAGATCCTGTTTCTCTCTTGCAATATATTCGATCCATGAAAGAACATTTTCTGTCAGGAACGTGTCCACAACCCGTAGTACTTCATCTGAGGGAGACGTAGAGAAATTGAGATGCTCTGACAACGAGGTGCAGACATAGTCCACAAACAATGATCGTTGGGTGTGCTTCGAAATAAGCGAGGGGTGTCTTGGAGGCCGCATCTCTTTGCTGGTGAGGTACTTTAGGCAAACCAATGCCAAGTGCTGGTGTGTTTCGGCTCTGTCAATGCCGAATATCGAACTGTGTCCCTTCCCGAGCAAGAACTGGCGAGCGGTGGGGTGTATTATTTGCACCCTGCCGTTTGTGATTCGCAAGAGCTGCCCACATAACTCGTTTATCGTACTTTCCAGATTCAAGATGCTAGTGCTCAAGTCGTAGGCTAAGAGAGTCTGAAGCTCGCCCGTGCTCAAAGGTCGGGTGCTGCAAACACTCCACGCGAGGATGGCTCTCGTTAGCTCGACCTGTCGGTTATTCTTTGCCATGGAATCCAAAATTCGATCGTAGAGCAGAACCATACCAGCAGGTACTCTGTTGATGATCTCATTAATCTCATCTTCCTCAAACGCTCCGGTTAGCTCTGTGAAGGCCAGCGTGGCCAGGGTTCTGCATCTATCCACTTCTACCCACGGCGACCCCAAAGTAGATAGAATAGATACATTAGTCAGCCGACCCGAGGTAGAGTTGATAGAATAGGAAGCTATTCTATCAATGTAGATTCTATTTAGGTAGATTGCCAAGGCTTGGGCGGGTAAGGATGTTCCGATAACAGGACCCATGACTTCTAACATACTTCTACCTAGCCACGAGTCGGCCACCTCATGCTATTTCACCTTCAGTTTGCCAGGATATTCCATCCTCAAGCGCCTCAATGCCTACATCTCGGAGGGCGATTCCATCATAGTCATCCATCAATCCGGCCTTCACCCACGATCTGATCGTTTGAGCGGCAGAGATCACGTCAGTTCCAAGGCGTGTCCGTCGTGGCGTGACCATGCAGCCAGCAGCTGAGAATGTTCTCTCACACTCAGCTGCCATAGGAGGGACGTTGAGCACGTCAAAGGCCATCTTTACATTACTTTGCAAGGTGCCTGTAGATGTTCTCGGGGTTCGAGGCAAGGAGGGTATACGTGTTTCTCGGTGGTCTCTTCGCACAGGAGTAGGCCTTGCAAAGCCAACGGATGACCTTGGGGTTGTCTTCTTTCCTGCGAACTTTGAATCCGTATTCCCAGAACCAACCCCTTGTGATGCCCATCTTTGGCACGAGATGCACGCCACCATCACCGACTTTGTAGGTTTGAGGGACATCATCCCATGTTTGAGGACGTTGTGAGGGCTCGGAGGGCAGACTGGTACCGGTCTCGCTCAAGGGGGGGTCAATGGGATCGGAGAGCAGCGACTCGGAGAGGCTGGATGACCGCAGGCTGTTTTGGGACATGTCGCTCATGTTCGGTGGAGTGGGCTCAAGTGAGTCGAGAAAGAACTGGATGCGATCTCGCTTGTCTGCTGAGAGGAGGAAGAAGGAAGATGACATATTGATGGGGGCAAAGGAAATTTTATATTGTAGATTTTGGCTGACGCTCACAGGCTTGCAAGAACGCGGTCAAACGCGTCTTCACGAAGCCCTGTCAATGTCCATAAGTGGTAGGATTCTTGGGAGATTACTGTTACTGGAGACCGCGGTAGTACAAGTTGAAACCCACAATTAGCAGCTCGAAAACCGGCAGGAGGCGTACCATTAAGTCTCATCATATCAGAACTGCGATTCAGTAGCTACTATCATGGAAAATCATCGCGCTCGACTCGCCTGAATTTTGCAAACTGAATGAAGGCAAACCGACGCCGGTGGCACGATTCGTTGCTGAGCAATAAATTGAAATGGTCGTGTTAGGATCCAAGGACCTCGACTTCAAAATTGTTAGTGACGGAGTTGCTTTGTAACGAAAGTTTGCTGTGCATCGATTACCCCGCCTATCGCGGGGTAAACCTCCTGTCAGTCCTTCCAAGTAACCATTATCTATAAACTGATCTTTCGGCAAGAACTCTTCAACAAGTCGGGATACAGTGAAGCTGATGGTATCATTAAATTCAGCAAAATTCATGTTAGCAGGATGTATAATATCATCTCCTCCGGGACGCGTCGAGTGATTCAGGTCAATTTAGACCAGAAGACGGACAAGTTTATATCAAGATTTTAATCATTGTAGACCATTACATACATCATCTAGACAACCCACTACCAAAAGTGGTCCGATCGAATTGAAACATACATCAATCATCTTAATCTCATCTAGAGACTATTTTCCCCACGTGGAATCATCTCTGGCGCTTAAGTCATCGTGCTCTGGCGAGGCGTCAAAAATCGGCTTGTTTTGCCTGCGAACACGCGCCACCAGCTGAGCGGCAGACACGCGCAGGACACGCGCAGGACACGGCCACGAGGCAGAAAAGGCACTCCGCGCGATTCTCTACGCTTGATAAACTAAAGATGACTTGACCTAGGTATCTAGAGCGCTTTTGGCCAAGATCTCGGTGTGGCGCTACGGTACTACCTGAGAGGCTGATGTAGAGGCCAGAACGTCCGACGGAAGACCCTCTAGAGCCGCGGGCTTGAATCACGGTTTGATCATATTTTGCATTTTCTTGACACCCCTTTATTGCAAGGTAGTGATGGTTTGGGCGTTGTGTGTTGGATGTTCCAATGCTCAGTAAAGCTGTTGCTAAAGCATACACGGAGCGTTTAACCGGTTCACTGTCAACTTGTTGATTTCTTCGGAACTATGAGTTATCTGCTATTTCCCCATCAATAACAGAACATCAACCATCCAATGATGGTCCTCTTTCTCCGGAACTTCCATGATGGGTTGCCAGAGCCAAAGCATGCGGGCAGGGCACATGTGACTAGTCACGTGAGCTGGCTCAGCCGACGTGGCGCAAAGAGTGCGGAAAAGCCGGAATATGTACCGCTCAGGGCGGTGGTGGCTGGGGCGTGCTTGAGGCGGGGCTCGAAAGGGTATGTGCTGAAATATTAGTAATCGCTTGGCAATCTACCCACTTTAAATCTACGTAGATGAGGGTCTGGTAGAGTGGATAGAAGCTTGGCAGCCGGCCGAGTAGAGTGGATAGAAAGCTGTTGGAAAACCCACAGCCACGGATACCGAGATGGGACAGTCAAACGTAGTGAAAACAGTGTAATTACGGCCAGTTGAGCCAATTGATGGTCAACTACTGCAGTGCAACCGTCGTGATGTCTGTGTCTGGTTCAAACAGCTGTGTGCGGGCATCTGACCCTGAAAAATACCGCATCTGGTCCCCTGGGTCCACCTCGGGGGGTTTGATTACGCCTTGGCGACCACACGCCAAAGGCGTGGTCCTAACCTTGTAATCTTGACAAAAGCACTGCTTTCTATCTACTAGTAGATTCCGAATCTACTTTGGTAGATAGATGCAGACCCCTGAGCGTGGCCCACAGAAAAGCTCCCTCGGACATCTCCACCAGTCTCTCGGCCAGGGCAGCGCGTCGTGTGGAGTCTACAGGAAGCTCCTCCAAGTTGTTCTTCACGAATGTCTTAATGTCCTCCCTAGTCTCCTCCGTGCGGATGTGGTGATGGTACACACGGTGCGGTAAACTACCAACATAGTTTTCCAGGTCTGGAAGGCGCCGAGAACTAAAGAATATCCTAAGGCGGAAATTGCAGTCCAAGTTTTGCAGCAGGAGGAAGAGCTTGTCCGAGTCGGTACACTCATCGAGCCCGTCGATGACCCAGTATTGGGTTGTCGAAATCGGGCTTTGCAAAATCCCATTGACGAATACCCTTTGCCATATCTCCTGCTCATCGTCCTTGTCGTAACGGATGCCGGTCTTCTGCGTGGCCAGAAGTGTCTGTCGAATCGATGGATGCATGAAAGCCATTTGAAAGGCGAAGGACCGAAGGAGACTAGCGAGTGTCTGCTGTGCTTGCCCGTATCGGAAGAAATGGAAGCACGTGTCCACACCCATGTTCTGAAGATGTCGTATGACATGCGCTGTCAGAATCGACTTTCCCGCACCAACTTGACCTGTAAGCCAGTGGCAAACCAGAGTCTCTTCCTCAACGTCCCACCATTCTCTGAATGATGGAAGCTCTGTCACCCAAATGCACGACCCGTTTGTCTTTTCGGTTTCGATCAGGGTCAGGTCGTCTTGCTGGCTATGTTCAATATTCAAAAACGTCTGAAGACCGCGATGTTGTAACTCCATTTCAGCTGCTCGTCGTACGTGGGCTTGCAAAGGAAAGTTGTTAATTGTTATTATTATTATTATTTCCTACACCGATATGCCCTGGGGCGCGCCGGTCCTTCTACTGCTATTTACAAAGGGAACCGTACCGTATAGGCCGGATAAAAACCTCTGTCTACCACTTTGAGACAACAATCTGTGAATCCGTCATACTGCAAAAGAAAGGAGGCCCTTTGCCGGCCTCCGTGCCCTCTAGCCCTCCCCATCCACTGTTTCTAGCTCCAGCCTTCTGGCTAGGCTATACTCCAGTAGCCGGCCAGAGTCCATCAGCCAGCCAAGGACCTTCCTAACAAATCTTCTGCTCCGGGCACCTACTCCCCGTAATACGGTTTGTAGGTCCCGATGTGACCGAATCTCTCTGCCGTCCCACGGCCTTTGTAACGGCGGGTCGGGGCACCAAACCACCAAGTGCTCCACTGTCTCCCTGCCTCTCCCGCACTCGCAATAGGGGGTACGGACCTCCGGGACTTTCACCCTGAACAGGTAGTCCCGGAGGCCTATATCCCCGATACGGGCCTGGGAAAGGAGGGAGCTCTGCGCCTTTGTAAGACCTTCGTGTCTCATCAGAGCTTTGTCGGTAAATAAGAGGGCTGGGGGGTCTTCGTCGGCTATCCTCCTGTTTAATACCCTCTGTCGAGTAGTACTTTGTTGACTAGCTCTCTGTTGTTCCCACCGGGCCTGCCAGGCCAGTTCGACCACCTCCTTGGTATTCGACCCCCTATCCTTCCCCCCGATCTTCCATTTGTAGTTAACCCACTGGGCCACTACACTAGCGGCTAGTTCAGTGGGCGTGGGGCTCTGCGGGCCCTGACGGGGCCTCCGGCCTCGGGTTTTCCTCCTCTTGTTGAACCTTCGGTAGACCTTATTGCAGGCCTCAGTGATTAGATGCCCCGTGGTTATTCTCTCGGCCTCCGGCCCAGCCCCTGATTGTAGGGCCTGCTTCTGTAGCCGGCCCTCGAAGTCGGCCAGCCGCTTGTTGAGATATAAGTCTAGCGGTGGCACCCAGGCCTCTGTTTCTAAGCACCGAATAGGAGCTGACTTGTATGCCCCTACTACTATTCGAAGGCTCCTGTTCTGAGCTTTTGACAAGACCTTTGCAGGCCCCTTCGGCCCTGTAGCTCTTGGAGCTGTTGGTTGGTGGAAGCTGGAGGCTCCGTAAGCTATGGCACTGCGGATGCACTTTACGTAGACCTCCCGAGCCCTGGATAGGCTCGGGCCCCACGTCTTTGCTGCAATCCTCGATAAGGCGAAATCTTGGGTTTTGAGTTTCCGTTCCACAGCTTGTTGGTGCGCCCTCCATGATAGCTTCCAGTCCAGCCAGACGCCTAGAAACCGAGCCGATTCCACTGGCTTAACTGTGCTGTAGCCACTAGCCCCTGGGTGGGCCAGGGCCACCGGGTTCTCCCACTGTCTCCGACCTTTGTTGAAGTGAATTAATTCGCACTTTTGGGGTGCAAACGCCATCCCCCGGGTACCAGCCCACTGCAAGCAGGTCTTCCAAGCTTTTTCTAGTTGCTGTGTATTGGCCTCTGGGTTCTTTCCAAAGGCCAGTAGGTTTGTGTCGTCTGCGAACCCTACTATGCTAACCAGTGGATGAGCTGTTTTCAGGGCCTGATATAGGGAGGCAATGTAGAGGATAAATAGGATCGGGGATAGTGGTGAGCCCTGGGGGACTCCCGCTATGACTGGGATGTCCTCTGTTTTCTGGCCGTCGAAGTGGAGGATCGCAACTCTGTTACTTAACCACGCCTTCACCCACAGAACCACCCACTGTGGGTAACCCTGTAGCCGAAGAGTGGCTAGTAGCCGGGTGTGGTTGACGGTGTCGAATGCCCCTGAGATATCCAGCTGTAGAAGGGAGGCGGTTGCTTTCTGCCGCCAGGCCTCCTGGACTTGGGCTACGACTAGCCGAATCGCTACTTCTGTTGACCTATGCTCTCGGTTTCCCATCTGCTCCGCTGGTAGTAGGCCGTAGGCCTCTGCAGCACTAGTAATCCTCTTTGCTACCAGTGCTTCTATGACCTTCCCAACTGTAGGTAGGAGGGCTATAGGCCTGAGTTGTTAATTGACCCGAGACGGATTTGATACTCATGGATGGCATCTCACCGTTCCCGAGCACCTCTTTGACGGCCTTGACAAGTGAATTTCGGATGAAAACATAATTTGGATTTGTAGGGCTGTCGAACTTGCATATGTTGCGGTGGTCCGCGTTGGTAGGATTGATTATCTCTTTCTTATGTCCTACATAACATGCTTCAGTCTGTTAATCATTACGGAAACAAATATAGGGATTACGTACCGATGACTGCTGAGTCCTTTTCTACAATTAGGGCATAATTTATACCAATCCTTGTCTTGATAGTTTCGTAAAAGGACCAAATCGACAGATCATCCGCGAAAGGCTCGAACGCGCCGTTGATAGCAGCGATTGCGGCAGAGTTGCGAGCAATGTCTGCAACGTACTGCCTAGGACTGAAAATGGTCGTTGCTCGCAGTAAACTGTTGAGCGGAGTTGCGAAATCGCTCCCGTGATGGGGAGTAGCCAGAAAGAATATGCATTGAATCCTTGCTGCCAAATCTCGGGTCCAGTCATCTTGCTGTGCTAATAGATACGCCTGGTTCATGATCAATCACCTGTGTCAATAACGTAGATACCTAACCAAAGATCTGGCCAAAACTGGACCAAACCTTACCTTCTTGATGACCAAACCGCCCATGGAATGCCCAATAAGGATTATCGGTATTTGTTCGCCACTATTCAGCGTGGGGGACGCTGACATCTCTCCAAGTAGTGACTTGCCAAAATCGTGCAAATCCAGGGACGTCTCCTTGCTGTCACCCCAATCACTGTTGTAACCGAAAGAATGGATTCGAGCGATTTGAAGATCCGGGTCTCGAGGCAACCAAGCTTGCGGCCAACAGCCGTAAGTCGTCGGATCCACACCATGTCTTGACTGAGCCACCGCGCAAGCCATGGACGAAAATGAAATCAATGAGTGGTTCTGGCGGTGAGTGCAGCAGCCGGAGTCCAAACGGGCCCCATGTGTCTTCCTGCTTGGCCACCGCAGCCTTCCTTCGGGCGAGCCTGAAATTCATCAACTTTCGGCGAACGAGGGAAGCATCATCACGGGATGCCAGCGGGGAGCTCAGGGATTGTGGGGGTTCAGCCATTTCTTCACAGTCAGTACTGTATCATGATGCCCTCAGTGAACGTGACGAATACCGCCGTTGGTTATCAACTTAGATGTGGAGGCGGTAGCGAAGGAGAAGGCTGTGTCACTCGAGAAAAACTGACACGTTGATCCATGGATCGGGCCGCTCTAACACCGGGCGCCTATGCAGGACGTTAAGCCCAATAGAGATATTACCGCCGCACCACAATGTAATTTTGTTCTTAATCGTTGTCTCTCTTCAGCTAGTAATCCAGACACCAGTTCACCACTCAGCATATACCAGCTTGCCCTGGGCCAACTTAAGTGGGAACCTCGTTCTCGGGAAAGGAAGTTAGCATCTCCATTCCCTCATTAGTTCATCACCCCATCACCTCCAGTCCATCTCCCCACTCGTGAATAACTGCTAACCCCGTGCCCCCAACCAGGGCCCCGTAAAGGACGCATATCCAGCTTCATCCCATTTCTCCCCTTCACCCCCGTCCGACATGCCGCTGTATCCGGACAGGCATATCGCCGACTTCGGTCGGCAGATCGCCAGGCCCATCAACACATGCCGATGAGCCCGCCCAGTCCTGCCCCGTCATTTATTCGTCCTCATCGGAGTCAATGAGGGTTAAGTGTAAAATAGGGGCTGGTATAATCAATTGAGATAGAGTTGATCTTATTCCGCCTTAAATAACCCCCATTTTAACTACGTACGTTGTGGTATCTAAAGAGTTAAGTACCTTAACATTGCTATAGCAAGAAGGCTTGTGTCAATGACTTGTAAGTCTCCAACTGTAACATTTCTTCTTCGGACAGAGGTACATTCAATCCGATAATGAGACCGCGTCAGTATTTGCCCCAGCAACTGTCGAGTGTATCGTCCCAAGTCGCATCATTAGAGTTTAGACAGTCGTCGCCGTAGTCGTCAAACCGGCCATCGTCATAGTAGCCGCTATGTCCGAACATATCATCCATCTGCTCCTCCTCCCACCTCTCAATCCATTCGTCGACCGACAACACATTCTTACCCAGCCCCAAGACCCAAGGCCCCAACCTCTTCTTGTCCGAATGAGGCTGGTACGCAGGCGCGCACGCTTCGACCACGCGAGCCGCGCTTTCCATCGCTTTCGTCAACCACTCGCTAGTGATCCGCGCCGCGTACAGGTCGTAAAGCGCAGGCAGGTGGATGACATCATTGACGCAATACTCCAGCGTCTTGACATCCAAGGGGCGGCAGGCGAAGATGTCGTTGGGCATCAGAGCCTGCACCTCCTTCTTGGTTTTGACTCAGCGATGCCGCTCCATGAACTTCAGACGCAGATCAGTCTCAACCCATTTGCCGAGCGCGTGCAGGTAAGTCTTGTCGCCGCACGGGCGGCGTTCTCGAGTGGCTGCACGTCGATGACGCCCGCGGGGCGGACTTTGTAGTGCGCCCAGATGGTATTCGCGTCGTTGCGTATGTCCCACACAGATTTAGGAGCGCGGGGGTCTTCGAGGATGGCGTTGAGGGTCTGTCCACCGGTGCCGGTGCCGGGCGTGGCGAAAGCGGAATCGCCAAGGGTTTGGACGTCGACGATGTACGTTGCGCGCGAAGGGTGGACGAGTACCGCCAGGAGGATGAGGGTTCCGTCGCGGCTGAGGTTTCTGCCCTCCAGATCCAGGCAGAGCGTGCATGTGCACGAAGGAGGTATCGAGGCAAGAAAAAGCCTGGAGGTCCGGGAGGGACGATACCAGTGCTGGGCAACTGAGGACGACGAAGTGGTATCCATATTTGCAGAAGGGGGGCGTCTCGTAAATGTTTAGATGGTTTGGTATTGCAAGTTGCGTTGCGTTTAACAATCGATGAAAAGGTTCAATATGCGTCCCTAGAACATGGTCCACAACATTAGGTTCCGCCCCCCGATTGGAAGCCTTAGTAATGTAGCTGCCTGCTGTTGGCGGACAAAATCTCCAGCGGTGGTCTTAGGCCACGGGCAACGTGACGCGGAACAACAATCCGAAGACGTCTGGCGACTACCCACATTCCCACTCACCTGGTCACCGAGTATGGAGCCGACAAACAGCTGTAGAATCGGAATACAAGTTGCCAACTTTTCGCCTGTGTTGACCTGTGTTGATGCCAAAAGAGTCACCCGTAAGCTCGGGAGCGTACACAATAGGGGGTGAGCAGGAGGACCTAGGCATCGGTTTGTGGGGGACGCCAAAATGGGTGCCGGAGCTGCTGTCCGACATGAGCGCCCGCATTGCAACAGCTCGCTCGAATCCTCGGCCCCAGCTAACCTCGAGTTCCCATGCGCGTGATAATAACGAGTAAATAGTGCCTATTAATGAAAGTAACGCCGCCCGTTAAAGTAGGTCATTAATCATATCCACCTCTCGTCATCTGCCCGGTTTTCCTCCAGGTGCGCCAGTATCTGGTTGTAATCCTACACACATGTTTTGCATCCCACCCATCACTCCCGCAAACCCAGGCGGAAATGTGGTTTGCTGGCCCTCCAGAGCTCCATCGCCGCAGCACATGATGCTCTGTCGCAAGTAATCGAAGCAATGGCTGATGTGCCACGCACCCGCTTCCGGCAGCTTGTCGAGTTGGTTCGATGTATATGCCGCCACTATCCCGACAATCGAGTGCAGGCAGTGGAGCTGGTGCGTGACGGAGGTGGTGAAGGTTGAATCGGGATACAACTCCAGAGGGGTGGGGAGGTTGTTATAGGTTCCAGTGTCGTTGATCTGAACGTAGCCTAACCCTCCTACGTTACGTGACGTCTTCGTTAATGACCGATGCAGACTCGTGGACCGGGGCAAACAGACGGATTTAAGCAGAACTATACTCACTCGGCACAATACTCAACCACCTCGACCTCACTGCATCCGTAAAGAACTCGGACCCGTTCTCTGGGACGAACATGGGGTCCGGTGCAAATGATTTGATTTGCTGCGACACTGCAAAATTGTCAACAATAAAACAACCGCTCGTGGGACAGCTTCAGATCTTACTCTTCGGAGCGAACCCGGTAATATCACCACCGACCTCAAACCAGGACGGCTTCCGCCACTCGCGGTCAAGTAACAAGCCCAAAATGATCAGCAGTAAAATTGTATCCACGAGCGACCGCAACGACATCACAGTCGACCAGATTTGCCGCCTTCTCGAAGCCCTCCTCTCTGCCATGGCTGGATCCCTCGCCGTGATATCGCTCCATGCCCTCTCTTCGTCTTCAACCCGAAAAGTTTCTTCTTTGTCGCTAGCCGTGTCATTATTGTTGCTGTTATCCACGTTTGAGTTCGTTTGGAGCTTGTGGTATCTGGGTGAAGGCAGAGTGATGGCAGAAAAGTAAGGCGGCAAGCGCTAGAGGTTGAACGGGGTAAGTTGAAGAAGGAAAGTCCGAACACGACGGAATTGTCAAGGAAAGAATGGACAAAATCTCGGAAGCAAGCCGCTTTGACTTCTGTGGTTTCACCCGTGACCCCATGCATTTGGTGTTTCATCACCATGGATGATTACGGCATGGCGCATCGCAAACCCTGTGTGACACTGGCAAGGATATTTCTTTAGGCTACGATGTAAGTCATACACTTATTTTCGCTGGTTTAGGTTGTTAATTCCGGCGTCTTGGGTTCGCAGCCTTTAGCATCTGCCCGCCTGACCCCGGCCTGCGCACATATCGAGGAGCTTTGAGATAACCAGTGTACGGGACGTTTTGGGAGAAAGAAAAATTTACAATTCCTTTTCGTAGGTAATTTGCGATTGTTTGTGGGATCACACGTGCCCTTGCGGGCGGCCAGTGTTTTTTGCCTTCTTAGACTCCGAGACGCGTGATTTGTTTACCAGGTATGTTGGCCTTGGGATAAAAGCATTGTCTCGTAAAACTAAACCATTGACTGATCGATTGAATACTACCTTAGGTAATTACTGCCCTGGAGGTTTAATTCGGCGTTTACGGAAAGCACATTGGCAACGGAAACAATCGACGCTAAAACCGTCTACCAATCGTAAAGGCCACTCGAGAAAGGTAAACAAGTTGAGTAACCCCATCACCATAATAAGTGGTAGTATGTAACTTAGCCAGTTCCATGTCTCGTACTTACCTATTCTGGGTATCAGTTCGCCATAAGTTGCGAGAAATGGGCGGGCGTTTTTTGGGGGGGTTGCTCGGTGTGGAACCCAAGCGCTTACCCAGAAAGAATCTGTACGAATACGAGGGTGCGTATGTCACCTTTAGACTTGACATTTTGATAGTGTGTACCTGATGGTATAAGCACTTCTAGAGCACGTGGGGTAGATGCTATGGTGCCTCCTAGTTTCGGAGCAAAAAAAAACCATCAGCCCGAGGATGTCGTCGGTAGCTGGAAATGGATGCAACCTGCAACCCGCTCTTTCTCAAGAGGGTGCCTGAATCTGAACTTGCCCCACGTGTCCAACTCCCCTGAAAGGCGTGGGGTAAACTCCCGCTTCCAGCGGCCCCTCCCGCACCATGTTCCCTTCAAGCCACCATCGGGCCAATCGATGATCAAGTTGCTAGCACGCGCCTCTTGGGGCACCTGCGGGCTTGATCGAGGACGTGGGCGCGTCGGTGAACCTCCCGGGAATCATGTACCTGATGTCGTATCGGAACATGGGACAGGGTACTATGGTTTGCATGTGCGATTTTCTATCAACTCCAGCCTTGAATACGATGGCCGAGAAACGGCGAAAAATGGAAGATAAATGGGATGACTTTCCCGCCCATTGCCTTGAGTAAGTACTAGTATTCCATCTCAAGCTAGCGCTGGCACATCCGGACCACCAAATCTCAATCCTAAGCCCTTCTCTGCCATCATGGCTTTCTCCCGGCGCTTTGCCGCCGCCGCGCTACTCGTCTCGTCCCTTTCGATCCAAGCAGCCGCCGTCGATGTCGAGATCCCCGTTTCGGCCGTGACCTCAGACATTGAGTCGGACTGGGCATCTATCTACTACGGCAAAACTCCCCTCCTCCTCGGCAACGATGGAACTGCCGGTACCGGTGGCTGGCTCGCCTGGGATCTCAACTCGGCCTCGCCCCTGAAGCAAGTCCGCGCCGAGACTCCGGGTCGCCGCACCAAAGTCGTGGCCACCATCCATGGCCGTGAGGATGATAACGATTTGACTGGGCTCGCCGTCAGCATCGGTCAGCCGGACTCGGTGCTTCGCGCCTGGGAGCTGCCCGATTTCGAGGAGGTCACGTCGGCCCGGACCACCGTGCTTGGCGATTGGTCGGCCTTGTGTTCGTGGAAGAGCCCGAGTGGTAATGATTACGTCTACCTGTTTGGTAAGAAGGAGGCCAAGGTTTTCCTTGTTCGGAAGGATCAGGGTGAGGATGACTATGAGGATTCCAAATTTGTGGAAGTATGACTTGTCCACTCCCCCTTCAAGAAGATGAAAGATAGGGGCTAACGTCTGGACAGATCCAAACCTTCCCTCTCCCGGTTGAGGCATCAGGTTGTGCTACCTCGCCTTCCCTTGGCAAGATGTTTGTCTCGGCTGACGACGACAAGGACGTTTACGTCTTTAACCTGGCCGAGTCCACTGCGGCCCCTGCCATCAGCAAGATTGGTGAGGCCGAGGATGATGTGACGGGGGTGGCTGTCTATGTGTCGGCCACTACCGGCGTTGACTACCTCCTCGTGGCCATGGAAAATACCGTGGCTGTCTACGGACCCCCGTTCAACTTCATCGGCAACCTGAAACTGATCGGATACGAGGATATCGAGATCCAGGGCCTTGCCGTCTATCAGCGTTCCACCTCCAAGTACCCTAGCGGCCTGCTTGCATACGCTATTGAGTCCGATGAAGTGACCGGGTTTGGCGTCAGCTCGCTTGACGGCGCCATCCAAAAGCTGGGTCTGCAGATCAACACCAGATATGACCCCAGCCTCGAGCGCAATAAGTCGTCGCCCATTTGCAGCTCTTGCTCGAACAATGGCTTTTGTACCCAAAGCAGCAGAGGCGTCGAATGCTCATGCTTTGCGGGCTGGCAAGGCAGGACCTGCAACACATACACCTGCGAAGACAGCTGCTCCGGCAACGGCGAGTGCGTGGGGCCGAACAAGTGCAAGTGCAAGGCTGGCTGGGGCGGCCTCCACTGCTCCTTCGTCGTTGTGCAGCCCGTAGCCGAGACGGATGCCAACGGCGGCGACGGAGACGACCCGGCCATCTGGATCTCACCTTCGGACCGCAGCCAGTCCCGCATCATCACCACAACCAAGTCCGAGCAGGGGGCCGGTCTTGGCGTCTTTGACCTCTCCGGCAAGCTCGTGCAGACCATCGCCGCCGGCGAGCCCAACAACGTGGACATCATCTACAACTTCCAAGCCGGGCCCCGCACAATCGACCTCGCCTACGCCGCCTGCCGCGACGACAACACCCTCTGGTAAGTCCCCCTTTGTCTCCTCCCCCACTTACCAACAACAGCCCAGTACTAACCGCCCCACCCCCAGCCTCTTCGAGATCACCCCCAACGGCACCCTGACCACCATCCCCGGCGGCAGCCAACCCACGCCCCGGACTACGAAGTCTACGGCTCGTGCACCTACCGCTCCCCGACCACCGGCAAGCAATACCTCTTCGTCAACGCCAAATCCGCCCAGTACCTCCAGTACGAGCTCTCCGCCACCACCGACGGCACGCTGACCACCACCCTCGTGCGCTCCTTCAGCGCCGGCTCCGGCGGCCAGGTCGAGGGGTGCGTCTCGGACGAGGCCAACGGCGTGGTGTTCATCGGCGAGGAGCCGCACGCGCTGTGGCGGTACGATGCGGAGCCCGGCGCGGGGGAGACTCCGAGGGGGTCGCCGTCGCGACGGTCGGGATGGCCATCTGAGGGCGGATGTGGAGGGCGTGGCGCTGGTGGTGGGCAAGACCAAGGAGGAGGGGTTCATCGTGGTGTCGAACCAGGGGGTCAGCGCATACAATGTGTATCGGCGGCAGGCGCCGCATGAGTTTGTGATGGCGTTTACCATCGGGGCGGCCGCGGGCGTGGGGGTGGATGCGGTGACGAATACGGATGGTGTCGCGGCGGTGGGAACCGGGTTGGGCGCCAAGTTTCCCAAGGGATTGGTGGTGGTCCACGATGATGCGAATGAGTTGGCTGCTGGGGGCACGAGTGAGGAGGCGAGCTTCAAGTTGGTCCCGTTGGAGAGGATTCTGGGGGCAGAGGTGGTGAAGGGGTTGGGCCTGTTGGATCAGGTCGATAGTGACTGGGATCCGAGGGCTTGAGGGATCTGGAAAGAGGTTTGGATACGTAACCGAGTTGTTGAGATGAAATGATGATTGTAACAGAGGGAAGGAAGGTTAGGTGATACGTAGGTACTTTGTAGTACTAGTAGAGGAACATGTTAGTTAACATATTAATTCTCTGCAAACTCGAATGTTGTGGAATGTATGTGCAACACTTTCCAGTGCTGCTTTTTCAATTTCCTCCAAACCACCACCCAGGATACCGACAGTATCATCCCAAGAACGACGAACCAACTGAACATCTGCTTCGACGCACATGGTTCTGGCCTTCGGAAATTCCCGCAAGACCGTTTTCACATGCCGAAGACCTGCAGCAAGTGACGTCATGACCGTTATCCCACCAGCCTTGGCAGGGACGGAACCCCGATGAACACAAAAAAAAGGTCGCGCGGCACAACCACAGGAATATTTAGTCCCCCTTCCTCTAAGACCTAGGTCAGTATTGGAGAAAGAAGCTCGGGAGATACTCAGTCATATTTACCCGAGAAAGCCACAAAAATGACGTCCCAATCGCGGGTGTACAACCCTCTCATCCACCCCTTCCTCTTCCTCTTCCAGCTCTTCCAATGGCTGACCGACAAGATCCTCTCGCCCAACCCCCCGGGGCCTAGCACCCGCCTCAGCCGGCCCAAGATCGCCGTCATCGGCGCGGGCATCACGGGGGTGACCAGCGCGGCGCACTGCATCGGGCACGGCTTCGACGTGACCATCTTCGAGGCCGGCAGCAAGGACGAGCTGGGCGGCATTTGGAGCCGCGTCAACAACACGTCCTCACTGCAGATTCACTCCGTCATGTACCGCTTCCACCCCTCGGTGAAATGGGAGCGCGGCTATCCGGACCGCCAGCAAATCCTCAGCCAGGTGCGTGATCTCTGGCGGCGCTACAGCCTCGACGACCGCACCCGCTTCAACACCAAGATCGAGCGCGTCTATCAGGACGAGCGCGGGCGCTGGGTCGTCAACGACACCTCGCTGGGCCGGTTTGATGGCGTCATCTCAGCCATCGGCACGTGGGGAGCCCAAGGTGCCGCGCATGCCGGGCATGGATAACTTCCGTGGCGAGATCCACCACTCGAGCCGCTTGACGGGTTCCTGTTCGGCGAAGGATAAGACCATGATCATCATTGGGGTGGCGCCAGTGCGGTGGAAGCGCTCGAGTTCGCGCACGAGGAGGGCGCAAAGAAGATCTACATCCTCGCTCGCAGCGACAAGTGGATCATCCCGCGGAACCCGATCTGGAATATGCTGCTGGCGATGAACGTGTTTGGACAGGAGACCTTTCTCAGCTGGATCCCAGAGTTGCTGCTGCGCAAGATGTTCTACCGCGATCTGGAAGACTTAGCGCCCGCCAACAAGGGCATCTTCACGGACACGCCCATGGTCAACTCGGATATCATGGACAAGTTGCGTTCGAAGAAGGCCGAATGGATCCGTTGCGATATCGAAGGGTTTACCGAGGATGGCGTCAAGATCAACCGTCGTGCCAAAGGGGTTCCGGCGGGCGGGCCGGGGCAACATGATGTGATTGAGGGCGATGTCGTGGTTATGGCGACGGGGTTCGCCCGGCCCAAGCTGGACTTTCTGCCGGATACTTGCTTCGAGAAGCCGTACGAGCCACCAAACTGGTACTTGCAGACCTTCCCGCCGAACCACCCGTCCATTTCGTGCATCAATTGCACTTATATGAATGCCATTGGGACGGTGGGCAACTGGCATATCGGGATTTACACGCGGATCCTGCTCATGTTTCTGGTCGACCCGTTGACTCGGCCTAACCCTTTTTGGATGAAGCGGTGATCGACATGACGAGATTGTTCAAGATGGCGTCGCCGGTCGGCCCATTCGAGTTTTTCACCTACCTCGAGCTTATTTGGTGGTTCTCCTTCTGCGTCGCGTTCAACCCTTTCCGTGGAAGTGGGCATTGTTCGTCTTCTTTGGGCTCGGCTTCATGCTCCCGAAGAATGTGGTGGCGGCCGAGGACAGAATCCGCAACGGACTTGGCATGCGCGAGGAAACTACTGGGAGGATGTCGGTCTCAGCTTGTAACGTGATGCAAAGCACCGCTGCGTACTGTCTGATGTGAAAGGACGGGTGGTGTACGATCTGTCGAAAAGTATGTTAAAAATCAGGCGAATGGTATGTGGATCATAGTTCCGGCGTTCGTTGAATGGAAAAGGATTTGATTTGGTCGGATTGTGATTCTTTAGCGACCCTTGCCTCTTGTGCCACGCCCACTCTCCACAACCTTGAGCCGCTTTTGGTATCTCTCGCCCATATTTGCCCCATTCCCACGAGGCCCATCCGTAGTGTCGATGCCTCGCTTGCGGCTCTTCTCCAATAAAGCCTTGGTACCGCCTCCTGTCCGCTTGCCCTGTGTCAGTCGGCTGATGCGGTCCACGCCCTCGCTGAGGTCCCGCCATTCCTCGCCACCAAAGTTCATCCGCCGACTGCCCCCCTCCGCCTTGGCCCTCTTCGCCCGATCCTTCTTGCTCTCCTTCGGCAAGCGCACAAAGTTCGACTCTTCGAACTCGCGACGTTCGTCCTCCTTGCGACGCTCCGATGCCGTCTTGACCTTACGGCCAAAGTTCACAATCGTCGTACCGATACTGGCTCGGCCATCGGCGCGGTCGACATTTCGTCCACAATAAATTCATCAAGCGTGGCAGACTTGCCCACCCGGCGCTCGACCTTCTCGCGCCTCTCGGTGGTCGGCATGACCACCGGCGCAATCTTTGGCGGGCGGTAGACACCAGACGCGTCCGTCTCTTTGCCGAGTATACCGCAGCAGCCGGGCGCTGGAACCCGCCGAGGTTGGGACGATGTTGGAGATCCGCGATCTTCCGACCGTCCACAGCACCACCTTGGTCCTCCTCTTCTTCGTCTGACTCGCCATCCCCGCTGCCGGACTCGGAATCGGACCCATGCCCATTGGCCTTCGCGGCTTCCTCGGCAGCCTTGGCACTGCGCTCTGCATCATCGGCCGCACGAAGTACTTTGTCGATTTGGAATCGAAGTTTGTCTTCTAACGGCCGCGCTCCCTTCTCAAGGTATAGTCTCAGTTCCACAAGTTTCGAGACGACGAGATCGTCTAGATTTTGATTGTCCGCGTCATTGCTCGAGTCTCCATTCTTCGCCTGGCGCAGCTTGAGGAGTATGAGGAAGACCAAATTTTGTAGGTATGCGAGCAGCAGTTCGTTCTTAACGTCAAGGAGTGATATGCCATCTTTGGGGAGTTCGGCATTGGCAAGTTTCGGTGCTACCTCGAGAGTAGTGGTGATGGATTTCGTAAGGGAGTCCAGCAATGCTGGAAGAGTCGCCGGTGCCGCCATGGTTGGCTCTGGTTCGAATTGGGTATCCTGTCGAAACGAGGCTTGCTTTGGATCGCGCCAGGAAATCTTTGATGGCCCCTCCAGAAACTTTTTTTGTGGTCCCTGCAAGGCTGCTCGCTGCCAAGGTTCAGTCAGAATCCCGGTTCAGAAAGTGGGACCATCCCAAGTCGTTGCGCTGCACGGGCCAACACAATTCGTTCTTTGTCTCACTCGAGGTGTCTGCTTCCTGGAGACGACAATTTGCAAGTCTCTGGCAGATGTCGCGCAACAACACAACGTAAAGTCCCAACTTCTGAGTTTTCTTTCCACCGTTCCAAGGTACAACGGACCCCGAATTCACGGCCCCCGCATGCTTTATTCCCTGCGGCAACGCGGATCCTTCGGGGTGGGCCGAAGCGCAACAAGAGTAATCTGTACGTACACAACTACTACTTGGGGGCCCCTCGGGTGCGCCTGGTGTACCCTCCGAGCCCCATTGAGCAGCAGCCATCGAAGACCCCGTCCTCTTACCATAGCTTTTAATGCCCTAACTTCTTTCTTAACAGAAACACGGACGACAGATATTCATATCCATCATGCACCTACGAACAATCGCGCCCTCGGCGCCGTTCCTCGCTGCGCTGCTGGCCGCGCCGCAGCTCGTATCCGCCTTCTACCTCCCCGGAGTCGCGCCCGCATCATACGGGAAAAATGAGCCGGTCCCTCTCAATGTCAATGCGATTCGGCCGGTCGCAGGCGCAGACGCGATGCTTCACTCGGTTATGTCGTACGACTACTACCACCCGCTCTTCCAGTTCTGCCGCCCGCCAGACGGGCCCCAAGATGTTGGCGCCAGCTTGGGCAGCATATTGTTTGGCGACAGGATAAAAACATCACCGTTCGAACTCAAGATGGCACGCAACGAGAGCTGCAAGGCACTTTGCAAAACAACATACCAAAAAGGGGCCGCTCTCGAGGTCAACAAGCTGATCCAATCCGGCATCAGCCTCAACTGGCTCGTAGACGGTCTCCCGGCTGGCCAAAAGATTATCGACGAGCAATCAGGAACCGAGTTCTACAATCCCGGCTTTCTTCTTGGGCAACATACTGGGGATGGGGATCAGGTTCTGTTCAACAACCATTACGATATCATTATCGAGTATCACGAGGTTCCGGGGAGCCAAGAGCTGTACCGGGTGGTGGGCGTTATTGTTCAGCCCGAGTCAAGGAAATACAAAGGGCCCATTGATGAGCAGGCGTGTAACACGGACTTGGACCCCGTCATTCTCAATGAATCGGGCGATACCGAGGTCCAGTTCACCTACGGCGTCTACTGGGTTCCCTCCAAGACGGCTTGGGCTACTCGCTGGGACAAGTACCTCCACGTTTTCGACCCCAAGATCCACTGGTTCTCGCTCATCAACTCGGCCGTAATCGTCGTCTTCCTCGTTCTCACCGTTATGTCGGTTCTTGTGCGCGCCCTCAAAAAGGATATCGCTCGTTACAACCGGCTCGATCAGCTCAATCTCGAAGACCTCTCGGGCACATCGGCGCTCATGGAGGACGGCGTGCAGGAGGACTCTGGCTGGAAGCTCGTTCATGGCGATGTTTTCCGGACACCCAAGCACCCTCTCCTCCTCTCTGTCCTTGTCGGGAACGGCACCCAACTCTTTGTCATGACGGGCTTCACCATCGCCTTGGCACTCCTCGGCTTCCTTTCCCCATCCAACCGGGGCTCCCTCGGGACCATCGTGATTTTGCTCTACACCGTCCTCGGTTTCGTCGGCGGCTATGCGTCTGCGCGCATGTACAAGTCGTTCCAGGGCGACAAGTGGAAGCTTTGCATTATGCTAACTCCGCTTCTCGTCCCGGGCATCGTCTTCTCATCCTTCTTCCTGCTCGACCTCTTCCTCTGGGCCAAGAGCTCGTCGGGTGCCGTGCCTTTCACTACTATGCTCGTCATCATCCTCATCTGGTTCGTTATCAGCGTGCCGCTCTCGTGCGCGGTTCCTGGCTCGGCTTCCGCGCCCCCGCCCTCGAACCGCCCGTCCGCACCAACCAGATACCGCGCCAGATCCCGCCCGCCACCACCTATCTTAAGCCGGTACCGAGCATGCTGCTCGTCGGTCTGCTGCCCTTCGGCGCCATCTTCGTTGAGCTGTACTTCATCATGAGCTCTATCTGGTTCAGCAAGATCTACTACATGTTCGGCTTCCTCTTCCTGTGCTACGGCCTCATGATCATGACCTGCGCCGCCGTCACCGTGCTCATGGTATACTTCTTGCTATGCGCCGAGAACTACAACTGGCAGTGGCGCGCCTTCCTGGCTGCGGGTACCACGTCGGGATACATCTTCCTCAACGCCATCATCTACTGGGTGAGCAAGCTGTCGCTGGGCGGGTTTGCCGGGAGCGTGCTGTACATCGGCTACAGCCTGCTGATCTCGTTCCTGTTCTTTATTTTGACTGGTATGTCTCCTTCTCTTTGAACCGAATTGTGCGCATGGTTATGCTGACTTGTGAATTAGGATCGATCGGCTTCTTCTCCAGCTGGTTGTTTGTCCGCAAAATTTACGCGTCCATCAAGATCGATTAGACGGAAGGGGAAAATGGGGGGCTCGGTGGGTGGTGGATTTTCGTCGAAAGGATGGGATTTAGAACTCTTTTTATGTAACACCACAAAATGAGCGTCGGAGCTATGAAAGAGGGATTGCAGTATTATGACCCTTTTTTGGGAGCGGACAAGAACATTAGACTTCAAAGCAGAGTTCTATAATCGGTTGACTGGGGCTCAAGCAGCGTGTATGTAAGATCAAATGACTCTCGCCTTGTAATTGCGGTGGATGTCTTATATGTGCATAGCCAAATTGCCGGCAGAGAGCCAACCTCACCACGTCTATTTCTATGTTAACTGGGCCTGCCACCGTGCCTTGATGAACGCCATGTGTTACCCCTCCATAAAATTATGTGTGACGTTGTCTAGATGTTTGTTTTAAAAGCGCCATCATTAATCAATATCGATAGTGCGCTTCATCATCTCCAGCACATGTCACCACGTCCTCGCGTCGTATTTCTGTCTCCGGCCACGTAGCAACTGACTCCTGGGTATATTTATTTCCATGACATAGCATCTCCGCTACAGGCCTATCCACCTACGAGCTCTCCGATTCCGCGTCTCCTGATGACGTAGACCCGGGCGACCAAATCGATGCCTCCGTTTCCGTCTCCGTTTCCGTTGTAGATGGCGACGTCGACTCCTCGGGCGTAGCTTGCTGCTTCGCCGTCGCAAATGGTGCCCTTGGTGATGTCCCCACTGTCCTTTCCTCGACCAGCGTCACAGATGGCGAGCGCGAGGGTTCTGGTGTCCCCAGCCCCAGCACCACACACACGGGCTGCGGCGTCTCTGGTGCCTTTTGCTCCTCCACTGGAATAGGTGGCGGCGAGCTTGATGGCTCTGGCGTCCCTAGCTCCACCATCAGTTCCACAATTATCGGCTTCGTCATATCTGGTGTCTCCGGGTCGACCAACACCGATTCCAACTCGGACCCTGGCGTCTCCGGTGTCACCAACTGAACCGACACGGGCTCCGACTCAGGCGCCGGCATCTTCGGTGTCTCTGGCTCAATCAACACCGCCGCCGGCTTGGGCCCCGGTAGCTCCGGTGTGTCCGGGTCAATTAACATCGGCTCCGACTCGGGCTCCGGCATATCTGGTGTCCGTGGCTTGATCAACTCCACCTCCGCCCGAGACCCAAACTCGGGTCCCAACAAGGGCCCCGACACCTCCGGCGTCCGCGGTTTAATTGATTCCGCCTCCACCTCCGAGCCAAACCCAAACTCGAGCCCCAACACCTCTGGTGTCCGTGACTTGATCGACTCCGCATCCGACCCCGACCCTGACCCAGATCCAGAAACAGATCCAGAAACAGAAACAGACTCGGACTCCGACCCCAACTCTCCCAACTCCACCACCACTTCCACGCTCGATTCCTAATCGTCCTCATCCTCATCATCATCATCATCATCCGCCCCCAAGAAAGTAAACTGCTTCGGTTTCGCCCTCGCCACCGCCACACTCTCCCTCCTCTCTCCATCTCCCGCACCACCCCCATCCCCATTCCGTAACCTCGCCGCTTCCCTCTCCCTCGCCATCCGCTCCCTCTCCTCCCTCGCTCTCCGCTCCGCCGCCTCCCTCTCCAGCCTAGCCCTCTCCTCCGCCTCGCGCCGCGCCTGCTCCGCCTCGGCGCGCCGCCGCTCCTCTTCCTCCGGGTCGTACCCGCGCGGCTCGATCCCCGCGTCCACCAGCCGCTGGAGGGCCGCTAGCGCGCCGGAGCGGATCTGCCCTTCTGTGGGCCACGGGTGGAAGGCGGCGTCGTGGAGGGGGTTGACGGCGGGTTTGAGGTGCGGAGGGAGCTTGTCGTCGGCCGGGGCGGTTTTGGGTGGTTGGGAGGGCGGTAGTTGGGTAGATGGTTGGGTGTCGTTGGCCGTGGTGGGCGTGGGCGCGCTGAGTCCTACCGGGGTGCTGACGGTGCCGTTGAAGCTGAGGTTGAAGCTGGTGGTGGGGGTTTGGGTTTGCGTGGGCTGGGATTGCAGCCGGAAGGAGTCTTCTGGGTCGGTGGGTGGGGCGGAGGACTGGCTCGGGGTCATGTCGACGCCGTTGGTCACGCCGGGTGGGGGGAGGGTGTTGCGGCTGATGCGACGGGCGTAGGCGAGGAGTTCGGCGGTGGTGAACTGGTGTTTTGGGCCGCCCGGAGGGTTGCTGGTCGTGGGTACGGCTTTCAGCTCTTTGCGCATGTTCCAGAGTGAACTCATAATGTCCTTGAGCTGGGTGTCGTGAATTGAGGTCTCCTGCCTTAGCTGCTGCAGCCGTGCATTGTTGTTTTGATGTACCTCGAGTAGTTTCAAGGACCGTGACAGTTCTGCTTCGGCTGCCAGCAGTTCTTCGGCCACTTTCTGTGATGGATTGTTCTTGGCGAGACTGTCAATCATGCTCCCGAGGGTCTTCTCGACTCGCTCGAAGCAGCTGTCCAAATTCGTCTCCATGATGAATGCATATGTTGCGTACGATAAGTGGAAAATCTCCGTGTAAATCTGTGGATAGAAATGATGGTCAGGGAGATACAGGTCACAGCCAACTTTTTGGAGTGTGTTGTGTCTAAAATGGTATCGAACAATGGCGGCGGTGGCTGTTGGAGAAAGGCAATCAATTGTGGAGAGCAGCTCTGAAGCCGTGGGGCAATTCGAGGGATTGGTACCCGCTCTCAGCCGCTGCGCAGGCCTTTTCCGATTTTTGCCTGAGGCATCAGAAAGACCTGACTCGAATATTTATGCCTCAGGCAACAACAACCCCGGGTTTCTCCGGCCAGAAACTCGCGCGAAACGCAACATCGAATCTGCAACTCCCAAGATTGTTTCGTAGCCATTGAAGCAGCCCCTCGCTCTTTTGTGTCGCAACCGCCACGATGCCGTTCCCCGTACGTTACAGCAATATTCCCCGCCATTCCTCCATACGTTCCCGCGTTCCGCAGGCTTGGAAATGGCACATCGCAAAGACCGATCATCGGCTAACCGTTCATACCAGACTGCTCCCCGCCGGGCTCCCGCCTTCCCCGAGTACAAGAGCCCTTACGGCCCGAAGTAAGCACGCGCAACTCTCTAGCAATCGACCGCATCCCAGCAGCGACGCCATACCAGATCCCACGAACGAAAAGCGGGGCATGGCCGTGGCTGCAGTCCGGGGGCTCAAGAACAATTGCGGAACAGGCGTTGACGGTTTCCAGGTACTTCTACCAGTCTCACTTTGCTGGCATTACGACGAAGACCTTCCTTAAGACGTAAGTCTGCGACTCCTTTGGCATACATAAGAGGAGGCGTTGCTGCAAGCGGAGGGTTGCTGCTGGCCTAGGCTTACGGACTGTGGTCTCCATGATGAGTCTGGTTTGCCAGAAAAGGCAACTTTGGGTGATGACGGTGGCAAAACTTGGTCGGGCAACAAGAACGCTTTGGCAAGGCTAACCGTACCACTAGCGGCGTCAAGACGGGCATGTTCGGCGGTGTCGCCCTCTTTGCCGTTATCTTTTTTGCCTCTGGCATTCCTCGCATCCAGCACGATATCCTCCAGGTACGTCGGTCTCCAAACTCATACGGCGCAGGTACATTTGCTAACTCCACGATAGAAGATTCCGATCCTCGGCCCGCGTTTCCCCGTTCGCGAGATTCACCCCGCAGACAACGTTAGCTTTCTCCTGCTCCATTCAAACAGGCCACCCACTGACTATTTCATCGCAGCCGTTCTAAACCAGACTCTCTTGGTTAGACGTGGTTTTGGGTGTCTAGGGTGGAGACTCCAAGGGACTTTGGAGGACCGGGTGTATCAGGAGCGTGTATACAATAAAACCCTTATAGACAAGATCTCTACCTACTTCATGCCACTTCCCCACACTGTAAACTATTGTACCATCTCCCATCTTTGACGCCGTTCTTGGTCCCAGTCAGGGGGCGATGACACCGAACGCGCACGGGCCACCTCTGGGTGAGTTGACACCTGTGATTGCTGACCCACAACCACGTCTTCACTTCAACATCAATTCACGGCTTACACGACCGACAGTCGAGAAACAACGGCTTGAGTTGTGAAAAGCTCGCCATAATATCAGCGGCGAATGCCTGAAATGATAATGGCATACACTCCATTTCAATAACTGCCTTCGTTTTCCCTTGACCAACATGGAGGTCATCCAAACCCTCCGCCAAGGGCCCCTGAGCGATGTGCTTCAGGCTCTTCTGCTCGCCCTGGCCGTGGGCCGTTTTGTAGTCTCGGAGGAGCAAACCACACGTTTAAAGGGTTCATCGTCGTCCGTCTTCAAGATGAAAGCAACTGTGGCAACCGGCTTTTTTGGCATCGCCTTAGCATCCCGGGCCTGGTTGGCTCTTGTGAACAAATATGTCCCTGAACCATACCTCGTATGTCTCACTCCTAACTTTGAGGCCCGATCCAACCTCTAACGATCCCTAGGACGAAGTCTTCCATATTCCGCAAGCCCAAACATACTGCGAGGGGCGCTTTTGGGACTGGGATGACAAAATCACCACCCCTCCGGGACTGTGAGAATACATCTCGAACGTTTGTTTTGATGGCTGCTAATGTGACGGCCAAATAGTTATCTCCTATCCGTAGCGTACCACAAGCTACGGAGGTTTTCTGAATGCACACCTTCGAGTCTCCGCTCTACCAACCTTCTCGCAGCCCTGGTCGCATTTCTTGCAGCTCAATGCCGCCACTTAACCGAGGTTCGGGCGGCCGAACGAGCGGGAAGACGGCCGCCTTCAAGCGCCTCATTTGAGTCGTACTATACGGGCTTGAACATCGCCCTGTTTCCCGTCCTTTTCTTCTTCACGGCCTTGTACTACACGGATGTCGCGTCGACGATGGTCGTGCTGGTTGCGTACCGCAATCATCTACTCCGCCTGGCACCCCAACCCCCGTCCTTCAGGAATGACTTATCGACAGTGCTCCTGGGTGTTTGGGCCCTGTTCATGCGGCAAACCAACGTCTTTTGGGTTGTCGTGTACATGGGCGGCTTGGAAGCTGCGCATGTTCTCCGGACTGTTGAGCCTGGCTCACAGCGCCTCACGAAGCTCTATGATCCGCCTGTGACTCGGTCCACGCCAGAGGGTAAGTGCTTTCATCCCACTAGTGGTGGTACCTGCTGACAGTTTAGACTGGCTCTTCTGCCTCTTGACACTCGCCACCACCGCTGTGTTGAACCCGGTCAAAGTTGTTCGTCAAGTCTGGCCGCACATTAGCATCCTCGCGCTATTCGCTGGCTTCGTGGCCTGGAACGGGGGAGTAGTGCTCGGTACATCTTACCTACTCATCACTCCCTGACGCCTGCTAACAACATCCCAGGAGACAAGTCCAACCACATTGCCACCATCCACCTGGCGCAAATGCTCTACATCTGGCCGCTAATCGCCTTTTTCTCCGCCCCTCTTATTTTCCCATCAGTTCTCTCGGGCATCACGCGCCCTGCTCAGTACCTCAAGTCCCTCCTCTCAGTGACTTCACAGCGAGCAGCCCTCGTCTCCATCCCTTACACCCTTCTCACCAGCCTCCTTTCCGTCGCCATCGTCAAGTACAACACCATCATCCACCCCTTTACCCTAGCCGACAACCGGCACTACATGTTCTACGTCTTCCGCTACACCATCCTCCGCTCCAACACCATCCGGCTCTCCCTCGTCGCCGCCTACACCGCCTGCCGCTGGCTAGTATGGGACCAACTCGCCGGGTCCAGCCACGCCACACAACCACCACCACCACCACCACCACAAGAACAACCACCACAACAAGAACAACCACCCACCACCAAACCAACTCCCCAACCCCCGACCCTTCCCCACCCCGAGGAGGAGGAGGAGGAGGAGGACAAGGAGGAGAAGAACGCGCCAGCACTCCCCCCCTCCACCAGCACGACCCTCCTCTGGCTCCTGACCACCACCCTCTCCCTCATCACCGCGCCGCTCGTCGAACCGCGCTACTTCATCCTCCCCTGGGTCTTCTACCGCCTGCTCGTCCCACGGCCATCACCATCACCACCACCGCCACCGCCACCACCCACCCAAACCGCCAGCTCGCCCGCCAACCGCGGACTGGTAGTGGCGCGGGTGGCGGGGTGGCTCGCGGCGGGGAACGGGCGGCTGGTGCTGGAGACGGGGTGGTTTGTGGTGGTGAATGCGGTGACGATGTATGTTTTCTTGTTTTGGGGGTTTTATTGGCGCGGGGAGGATGGGGCGGTGGGGGATGGCGGGAGGGTGCAGCGGTTTATGTGGTAAGGGGGGGTTTTGGGTGTTGATCGGGGGTTTGATGGGGGGTTAAATGGGGGGGTTTGGTTGATTGGGGATTGATGCGTGGGGGTTGGTTGGCTTGGGGAGAAGCGCCGCCGTGCCATGCAGGTTGTCGTTTTCGGGGTTCTGAGCCCTAGTTTGTTTTCTTTGGTTGCACCGTTCCGTGCCTGTGAGGCTGCGTCGATCACGCACCGAAAGGGTTAATAGATTTTAGGAGGTCGGAATTGACATTGTAGACAGAAATACAACTCGGACGAGTCCGTTGTGTGTTTATGTGGTTTTCCTCAAGTTGTTATCAACATCTAGTTATGTCCTAACTATTGCACAATATTTTCCAGACCCTCATGCATCCGATCCAGGCCCAGTTATGTACCGTTATGTGTGCCCTCGGTTGTTATCCTACCCGAACGCCGCTACCATGGAACGCGGGTTGAACCCGCCAATTTCCTTCATGTAAACATATGCACTTGTCGTTAAAATCGTCAGACCGGTCTCCAGGAACGACCGTGTTCTCCACGGCCATTCCCTCCGTCCCATCCCCATCCTCCTGTTGGTCTTAAAGACTCAGCCGGTCCAGGCTTAACCTATCCCCGCTCCTGACCCTTCGTACAACTCCCAGCTTGAAGAACCTCTCCTCTCCAGCTGCTGTCCGGCCCCCGATGTACAGCTTCTCTGCCCCTAATGCGTCCCTGAACCCCTCGCTGCTGCTATCACTTCCTCGCCTGCGGCCATGACTATCCCGGTGCCCTGGTGATTGAGGTATCGGGACGCCCGCTGTGTGGTGGTGGTGGTGGTGATGCCGTGGGGAATGTAGGGGGAGCTGGCTCATTACACCCCCCGACCGTGGCTGTGGGGAAGTTGATTGTGATGAGGCAGCAGCCGCGGCCGTTGACGATATCGACCGTGGTGTGGCCGCGGATGTTGGTTGGGCGGAAGCTGAGCTTTGTGTGGTGTGTTTGTTGGGTTGCTGGCTGGATGCGCCCGCGCTTGTGAGCGCGGGTGTTTGTTGGCGGAAGGCGGCAAAGAATGTGGAAAGGAAGAAGGGTCGTTGGGATGACATGTTGCTGTTTGTGGCCCCGCGTGCCAGTAGAAGGATTGGTTGGTGTCGCGGAATGGGGAGGATTTCGGGGGTAATGCCGAGGTATGGTGTTGGTGCGATATCTTGCTGCTCCCTCGGGGACTGATGCTCGATCGCTCGCCTGTGCAACTTTCGTGGTCGTCTGGTTTGCGGGGAAATGGATCGCAGTTTGCTATTTCTCTGGGGGCGGTCGAGTCAAAAGCAAGGTGTCGCGGCAACGGCGGGTTGTTTAGCGGCCCCGCGCGGTGTCGATTTAGGTACCTTTGCGTCTTCGGCTGCGGTTGTTTGACTCGGTGGGTCTTTGTCGCACTCGCTAACTTCTTCACTTGGACATTGGTGCTAAATGAGCAGGCGCTAGAACTAAAACTTCGATAAACGTGGATGGTTAGTCGTCGAGTCGCTTTGCATGTTCAAAAGTGGGAATGCGCCTGCGTCTGACGTCGAAGAGAGGCATTCTTGCAGCTGCACGAGGGGGCCTCGGTCAATCCCGGGATCTTTTCAGCCAATGGTAGGTGCCCACGGTGTTGCAGCGGACCAGCGGGGTTTGCTGGGTTTTGCTGCGCTGCTGTTCTGCATTACCCCGCCTGTGATAGGTCGCATTTACCGGTGGAATTTCTGGGGCAGCCACCAACGGCCCGAGGACCAGGACCGCCGGGTAGATGGATGGCGGGGATCGCATGCCTGGGCATCCAACGCTGCAGAAACGCCTAACCGCCTCATCCCTATGAGATGGAGTTGATGAGCGGTTGAGAGGAAGCAAGCCTAATTTCCCCGCTTTCACTTTTGTCGACGAGGGAACTAGCCACCGTTCCTATCCCACATACCTACCCTGGGTGAAACAAGGCTTCCCGTTCGACTTCGGGTTAAGAGAAAAGCTCTTCCTGGACATTCTGTCTGGAATTCAACAATGGAACCTCAAATATGCCGGAGAATCCGTATTGAACACCACGGGCAGCTCCCCCCCGGAGGTTTTCTCGAGGTTTCCGGAATCAGATGCAAAAAGACGGCATCACCAGCCACGTGCCAGTTGCCAGATGGTGGAAGTCCCGGGTCAGCAGCCCAAGTGTGCCTCGCGCCAGGACAAACACCGCCCCCGCATACCTCCCTACCTTAGGTAAGGTACTTGGTAAACAACACTACGACGATATGAGGTGGGAGATATGCAACTGCAAGCAGCCCCAACTCCCGTTGCACTCAACCTAAGGACATCAACCTAAAACCTTCTTTCTTTTCTCATTCAATGTAACCTACCTACCATTCGGTCGATGAAACATCTCTAGCGGTCAAAGCCAGATTTATGCATCCCATATCTTGCTATCTACCTGGCCGGAGGGCGAAAGTAACTGAATGGACACAATCATGCAATGTACAGTACAAAAATATCTTCATAAAAGGGGATACTGAGTAAACATGCCGTAGTACGTCCGGACTCAGTGTCTCCTGTCGGAACTCCCGCGAGTCCCGCAGTTTCCGCGGGCCACAGAAAGAGGGGTTGGTCAACCTGATCTACCCCTCAAGGGGCATCAATGCATGATGCATACAGATCGTACACATAGTCGGGCCCAAAGCCGGGATTTATCGCCCTCTTGTCAGGAGTGCGCCTAACTGGGAACTCCCAGACACTAAACTGAAAAGACACGAAACAACCGGAACAAACAAAACGAAAAAGCGGTAGAAATGAAAATATTGTATGGTCATGAGTGTACCATCTTAGGTTCCGCGCAACCAACTTCTGACATGCCAAACTTTGCCTGTGTTGATTTGGTGGATATAACTCTTTCGAAATGTTCGACGTCGTCGGGAAGGAGATGCATTATGATACACTTTCCATTTATCAACATGGCCCGGGATTATGTCATGAATGTATCGTAACTTAGGGCACTTCCCTCATCGTGGAGGTAATGACTGGAACAAGGTAAGGAGACAGGTAATCCTATGGAATTCAGACCAAACAGCCATCGTTTCCAAGCTCTCACAATTCAACTCGTGGCTGTTGACTAAGTCTTCCGAGAAGTCCCATCCTGCCGCTCAAGTGCAGTTAATCATGACGGACGGCACGAAACCTAGAGCTACCATCCTCCACTGTACCCAGCTCATTAATACATCGTCCCCGACCCATCACTCCGCCACCGGACAAAGATCATAATACCCATCCACATTATTCCCCCACCACTTCGGGAACGGCACCGACGGGCCTCCCGCGCCAAACACGGAAAACGACAGGATAAACAGCGCCGCGAGGCTGGCGCCGTCGAAGGCGCCCGTGATCAGGTACGAGTAGTCCTTGAAAACGCGCGGCCGCCGGTTGCGCAGGTAGAACTGCACGAAGAAGCCCGCGATCACCTGGCTCAGCAGCACACACGTCTGCGACGCGTTGTAGGGGATGTAGCCGGCGTACTGGAGAAACTGGGGCATGTTGATGTCGTAGAGAGAGAACGAGCGGATTTTGGGGACGAACTGTTTGGGGGGTTAGTTGAGCTGCAGGGGGGATGAATTGGGATTTGAGAGACGGGCGGATGTTATGTGTCGAGGGGTAGGCAGGAGTTTGGTGAGACAGGGAGGTGACTCACGTGGGCAATCACCCGGTGGACAAGAACGATACCAAACCCAATGGCGATACCAATGGGAACTATATCGTACAATCCCCCGCCGGCGTAAAGGTACTTGGCCAGAGCCCATGAAGTCGCGTTGGTGTTGTACGCCTGTATTGTGGCACCGCTCCAGGAGCTATTTCCGTCGGTGTGGGCGAGAAGATCGCGGTTCCCGCCGACGATGGAAATCATTACGGCGTAGTTGATAAAACCGCCAAGAATTGTGCCGTAGATTTGAGTGAGGAACATGACGCGGGGAGCAATTTTGACTGTGGCCGGGTTAGCTTCCTTGATTGGGTGGCAGTTGGCTCAGGGGACATACGGTATTCACCCATCTTCAGGTCATTAGATAGGTTGACGGTGTTGCTAATGACGTTGTGCGACCAAGCGGCAAAGTACATGTTGCCAATGGGCCGCTCGGGGAGAATCAAACCTGCCAGCATCTTCGACAGGTTGTTAGTGGCAATGCCATTGCCGTAACGAGAGTACAGAAGGGTGCTCTGCCAAAACGGTTAGTGATGTGCCCCATTCTGGTTCGATCACAGCCTGGAAGCCTTACAAAGGGTGCGATAAACGTGCCCAACAGCAGGGACACGATGTAAGCCCAGGCTGGCAGGGTCACGTTCTGGGTGGTGACAACGATGAGACCAAGGACGAAGCTGAAGACCAGCACAATGGTGTACCACCACCACGGAACTTCCTTGTAGTTTTCGACCATGTGTGCGTGGTGGCGATCATCGTGCCTCCCAGATTTCGCGCTCTTGAATGCCTTGACCACGTCCCCGCCCCAGAAGAAAATGCAGTGGGCAACAAGGGCGCCAATCTGGGTTATGGTGACCCATTGTCAGCGGAGCACAAACGTGACCAATCCGGACAGGGCCGCCTAATGCTAGGGACTTACAGCGGCGTTGGCCATGAACATGGCGTATGCAAAGCTCCCCGTGAGGCGAGGAATACCGTACTTCTCCAAGGCGTCTTTGTTGAGCACGCCTCCTGTGAAGACTTCCGTGATGGGATAGGTGGATCCGTCCTGTGTCCGCAACCGTGTCGACATGAAGGGCTGCGATTTGGCCTCCCATGCATTGGTGTAGTAGATACCAAGCATGGCTGCAAAGCAGACAAGATATCCGAACGCAACATGCGCCTGCAACGGAAGCGGGAGTGAGGTGTTGAAGGAGGTGATCTGGGGTCTGTCGTCAGCCTTGTTTCCTTGAACCCATGAGGCCACTCCCCTTACATATTGCCAGTCAAACGACAGCGAGAAAAGTCCCAAGCCCTCATTGTTGAGGGAACCGCCGAAAAGGTTGGTAAGGATTGCCGCCTTGGCGCCAGTGGCATTCATGGCTGCGAGGCATGGGATGGAGACGGCGTTGAGCCACGGCCAGATATACGCGGGGAAGAATTCGTACAAGAACATGCCCACAAAGCTATACCAGAACCAGCGCATGGGCTTGGAGTCCTTGACGTGTTGCCAGTGAAGCCCCTGGAGCGTTTTGACAGTCGGCAGCGTGCTCCAGTAGACGGCGTCGACATGCCAGACAGCGATGGGTCGCAAGATTCCGCATAGACCGTATCCGAACAAGCCGATGGAGATGACGGCCAGAATGACGGTAGCGGCACTAAGAGGTAAGTCGTAGAACAGGTCTTGAGCGGCGAAGACCTGGACGCTTGCCGACGCGTTGGACGCCGACGTGGCTGTGATGGCGCAGATGGCGTGTTCCTTCAGTCTCCAAGGCCCGGGGTTGATGAAGTTGGCGACGGTGATCCAAAACGGGAGCTTCCCCTGGCCACCTCGCGCTCTCCACCGGGCAGTCAGTTTGTCACCACGGGGGAGAACATTTGCCCAGGCTTGGCCAACGAAGTAAGCAATGAGAACGATAAAAGTACCTTGGATGGTAATTTGGGTTGGTTTGAACTGGATGGTAGTGTCAGATGCCGCGACGTTCCTGGTAGGGCACCGAGGTTAGCAGGGGTGGATGCTTACCGAGTAGATTTGGTACATGACGGCCTGAAAGGCAGACAAGACAGTGGCCAGGACAAGGCCACGAAAGGTCAACGAAGGGTCGTGGTCATCACGTAGCGGGAGAAGATGAGCGGCCGCATCGGCGCCCGTGATGATGATCACATCCTCGCTACCGTCCTCCTTTTCCTGGCTGCTGTCATTGTCGTACGCTGGGGGCACCGGTGCGATCTCAAGAGATTCTGCAATACCAGACTTGGACTTCTTTTCGTCGTTGGTGGCGAGTTGCAGCGTCTCATTGGTGTCGTGGGACTCCTCGGTGCGAGAGACCTCGACGATCGTCGTGGCCGCGTCAGGGGCTGTCATGGTGCGACTGTTCTCGATTGCCTTGAGAACGACGGGCGGTTTGGGCGAAACATGCAGAGATTGACGAGACGGGGTTGCAACCCGTGGCTCTGGAACGCTATGGTATGTCCCAAGATATATATGAATTGTGCATTGTAAACTCGGAAGCCACCCATGTCCTGACTGATACGGTGTTCCTCCGTCTGTGTCCACGGTGGTGCAATCTGAGCCAAAAGTTGTGCTACCGCGCAGCATTCGATTCTCATTCGTGAATGATGATTGCAACGGGGCGGCCCGACCTGGCTGTTTGGGACGACCTTCCTAATGAGGCATGTGCCTTACACAGGGTGCTCTCCTTGACGGCGGCAAATGCTGCCGCCCGGGGGTCGCCCCCAACCTTATATTACGAGGGAGGGGTTACTCCGGGTATGCAGTTTGTCTGTTGGGCTCCCTCAAGGTGTGGCAAATGCTGGTAAAGAGGTTCGTTATCTTCCCTCCCCATGTGGCATCCCGGCTGATTCCAGTTGGGTGCGTGATATTGCGTTATGATCCTTTTCCCTTTTCCACCTTCCTCAAATTCACACGGGTGCAAAAAGGCGGCGTCTCACAAGAATGATGCCTGCAGTTTTGGAGGACCGAAAGATAAAGCCTAACACAGTACAGTAGGAGAAATAAACCGGGAGGCCGGGACAAAACAGAGGACCCATGCCAACGTGGTCCCTCCCCTCACTTCCAAGTAGATTTCATGCAATAATGGTTCCCTGGAAGATCTGAAAAATGATTCTAGCTTTCCTCTTGTAGTTCTGCGGATTTTAAACGACGTGTGGAGTGCAGCAGGGCTGCATAGGTGGCAACGCAACATAAACTCGAGGACCAGGGTCTGCGAGAAGACGCTACCGCTTGAGGATCTAGAACGGCCCTTTCGGTCTAAAGAACCAACACGAAGTAACTTCGGAATCAAGACAATAGCCAATCAAAAGCACCTAATAACGAAGTAAGCATTCCTGTTCTCGCCCGCCTGTAATGAAATACCTAGTTCCAAATTCGGCAAGCGATATCAGCGAGGGGGTTTGTGCTAGTAGGAAAAGGGATTCCGGGCTGGGCCGTTGGTGCGATAATCGGCAATTTAGGCCGGCCGTTGATCTCGCAGACACCGTGAGGAAATATCATAATTATACACTACAGAGATTTATTTGCGCAATGGGAAATTTGTGATCATTGCGGTGCTATCAATTACCTGCCACAAACTAGGCAATTTTTCAAGTCATCTTTTATCCTTGCCTTCCGTGTGTTCTGCTTATTCTTCCATGATTAGGTAGCATTTCGAATTTTGCGTTCTGTAACACATCTAAGAGAGGTATGAAAGACGGTGGTTTCAAATGTCCTCGACATCACGCTGCTCCTTCGTCTTGGCCACCTGAACTTGTAAGGTCGAGATAAAGTTTGGGGCCTAGCCTTGCGAAGCTATAAACTGTGTTGTTGATTCAAGGCGCGGGCAAACACTGATGAATTAAAGCGGGATATCATCATGATGAGATGTCAGCGACTATTATTTACATGTCCCTTATCTGGCGATGGCTTTGTACTTCCATATTGGGCTGTATTGCTCGAAAGTCTGCCAGAGGGGACCCCTGGTGTTGTATCATACCAAAAACGGGTTCTTAATTGGTGAATATGATTTACCATTACGCTCAGTTCTACGGAGTCTTTCACGTAAAGATTCCTTCGTGAAGGTGCCGATAAAACACCAGCCTTTGAGGCTTGCCCGTTAGCAACAGGCAAGTGGCAAATTTGTTTTCCAATCTTTGTGCTCCACTTCACGGGCGTTTCTGGGATGGTGAGGATGCCCATGGAATCACCAGAAGCTGAAATCATTTTCGGACTTCACGATCATGACGGAGCTCAACAAGCGACGAGTTTTCGGATTGATATGCTCCCTATATGTCGAGTGCGAGGGACCGTAGGTCCATACCTTGTGCCGAGGCGTGTGGACCATGTGGTGTGTTGAGTTTAGAATTTTAGACGCGCGGGTGCAGCAGTCCAAACGGTCAGGGAAGGTACCTAGGTAACTTTTGCGCCAGCAACTCCGTACTATGAATTGTCTGTGTCTCGCTCTCTCTTGGCGATATTCCTTCCTCTATTTCTAGCTGTCTCGGGTTAGTGTTGGAGGTTGGCGAGTTGTTGTGTCACGCTCAGCGTTACATCGCGGTTCAATGTCAGCCTCGGGGGGATTCTTGTCCGACAACGCGTTTAACCCCTGAGAAACACTTCCCCTGTGCCGATCTCTCTCCTCGCCCGAAAAGCTTTTGATCAAGGTATTTCAAGCCAAAATGCACCGACCCGTCGTCTTATCCCTCTTCGCGGCCGGCGCAGCCAACGCGGCGGGGCAGCAGCTTGTCCCTGGTATTGACACGGGGATTTCGCCCGTGCCAGGGCTTTTCGGCCGTCAGTTTAACGACTGCACCATCCGGAGCACATGCCATGGGTGCTTCGGCGACGGCTACGTGATTTGCGACAAGATAGGCTGTTTCAACCCCGAAATCCACCAGCAATGCTGTCACAACGCCCGTCAGTATCTTACTTAGTCCTTGTTTATACATGTGTTACTAACAGCCGGCTACAGGGCTTTGTGTGGGGAAGGATAACAGCTGCTGCACGGACTGGGTATGTGGCTGAGACTTGGGTACACATGTTCAAATCGAATCGAACTAATACCGTGGCGGTAGGGCGGACCAGGAGAAACTGGCACGTCTGGTGTTCCCAACGTGACGGCCGCCCCAAAACCAACGGCGACGGACGTCTCGTATTTTTCATGCACTCGTGGGGAGCCCGGTGAGGATTGCTGTCAACGCGCCCAGATCCCGCTACACTGGTGTGCCGGGGAGTTCCCCAACTTCGGCTGTTACAACGACAAGAACCAGTTCTGCTGCACCGACGGCACTATTTGTGACCAGGAGGACTGCTGCGACCTTTTTGTACGTGTGACTGATTTTACACACATCACTTCGATTAACTGGATGTACAGGACGCCTCGACTACCCACCCCTGGCTTGCCACGGCTACGACGACCCCCAACGCTGGGCCGACGCAGACAACAGGCGCCAGAAACTCAGTCACGGAAGCGCCAACCTCGTCGGCTACTAGCGCTACCGATGCTCCGGAGTCGTCCACGTCGAGCTCTGGCGCAAGCCTGATGTCAGGACCGGGACTTGCAATGGGACTGGCCGCTTTGGCTCTATTTCTCTTCTAGCTAGCATAGGAGCCAGTTGTTTGCGGTTTATTCGGTGTGTGTGTCGTTGGTGGCGTTCATGGCCTTGAAACGTTCAGGGAGTTGCAAGTGGTTGGGGTCAGATTTATGGGATTTGAAGTCTGAAGATGGAATCTTCGGCCTTTGTCATGTAGATACTCCGAGGAGCACGTACATACAAAGTTTAGACCCTTTCTTCACTTCTACTACCAGCCCCTAGCCACGGGCTTATTCTTCTCAATCAACTGGATTGACTCCTCACCCACAACCTGGCCCTCCTGGTCTCGGTCCTCTTCTCCCTGCCTCGCCGCAACCGCAACCGCCTCTCCAGGGCCCGAACCTACAGTAACAACCCTCGTTCCAACGGTCTTGACCCATTCGTTCGTGCCCCTCAGCGTAGCCGATTTGTTCGGCCACAGGAACCCACCCAGAATTCTCCCGGGGGAAGTCGCATCCAGCAACCGGCGCATTTTCGTCGGCCCCGTCCGTCCCATGACCAACAACACCAACCACGTCCCCAACACAGCCGTCGCCAGTGCCAGCACCACCACTGCTGGCACCATATACGGCAACCGATACCTCAACCGCCGCCGATACACCGTCACGAGCACCTGGTCATTAACCCTCCCCCCACCAGCACCAGCATCACCATCCCTCTTCCTCCCAGGCACGTCAACCTCCCCCGTCGCCGCCGGGTCATCCAACCCCCACCCTTTCGTCCCCACCACCGCATTCGCCGCAATATCCGTCCACACCAGCTCCAGCATCTTGGCCGCGCCCTCCGCACTGCTGCTCAACGCCTGCCACCTACTGTACAGCCCGAGACTCGTCCGCCCGGAATAGTCCGCATACCCCTCATATCCAGTCGCGCCGGGGCGACGGATGCCAAAGACGTTCTGCAGCGCGCGTACGTAGAAGTCTACGCCGGGGAGGTTCTGGCCGGTTTTGGCTGAGATGTAATCGCCGCCGGTGATGGCGGATTCGGCGGTGACGATGCCCGGTAGGCGGAGGGTCGGCTGGCGGACGGTGCTGAGATTGAGAGCTGGGGCGGATTGCGAGTGGGGCAGGATGCCCCAGAGGGGTTGGGCGTTCCAGAGGGTGATGGATTTCATGTCCTCGACTGTCCAGGTAGGGTGGTCGGCTGGGGAGGAGTAGGTTTTGGGCACGGCGGAGAGGACTTTGAGGCCGGCGAGCCCCGTGCCGTTGTGTTGGAAGGTGACGGTGCGGATGGTGGCGCGCACTGAGCCGGCGCAGCCTGTAGGCGGGGATGGCCCATTGCGAGCCGGGCTCGGGGCTGAGCTCGGAGCCGCCGTCAGTGCGGCGGGCGGCACCGTAGAGAAGGCCGCATCCAACGAGGGTGCTGTTGATGTTGGCGGGGTTGTCGTGGTCACCGCCGGCGCAGATCTCGGCTTGGTGGTGGGTTAGTGAGGGTTTCTTAGGTACGGCTAGTGACTTGGGATAGATAGTACGTACAAACCAGGTTGAACTGTGGTGCGCCAATCATCCACGGATTCTCAGTTGGCTCTGATCCATTGGTTGACTCGGGAGGCTCGAACCACAAATAGTCCCCAAAGTCCAGCGTGGATCTCACGGCTTGATACTCGAGGCCGAATATGTTGTTATCGGTTTTGAAGTTGCCCGACGTGCGGTTGTCAGGCTCGAAAGAACCGCCATCGGGAGCGAAGAACTTCATCCCAGGGGTCACGTCAAGCCGCGTGATATTGTCGGCATCGGGATCCGTGGCGTTGAAGAAGGCCAGTGTCAAGAAGTTGTTTGCCCAGGCAGCCTTGTATGCCCTTTCCCTGAGGTCCAAGTCTCCCTGGCCGTTGCCATTTTTAGGAATTGATAAGTCTGGACTTGTGCGAGGCAGGGCGGAGAAGCCACCGTGATCCACAAGAGCGAACTTTATCGGTGTAAGTCGGCTGGTGTTATTCTGGGATAGCTCGAAGTCAAAGGTGACGTTCAGATCGACACATTGTGTCTCTGGCTCAATAAATAGAATGTCCTCCTTCCAAGTGGTACCGTACTCGTGAAAGGTAGTCGGGGTGGTGTGGTTGCGGAAACCAATGCCGCCACTTTTAGCGTCGACAATGAGGCCGTCGACTAGCTGGATGGTTGAATCGAGGATCAGTATGTCAACCTGCCGATATCCTGATTTTAGGTACCAGCCCGATTCGCTGTACCCATCGACGGCCTTATATTGGCTCCTCCACTGAATGTCGAAGATGCTTGATACCGACTGATCTATTTGCTCGGCGCCCTCTCTCAAAGTGGACCTCCACAGGTCAGGGACGGAGCGACCGTAGACAACATTGCTGCAGTTCTGGAGCAGCCCCTGCTGTACACAAGTGCGGTTTACCCAGGATCCGGGACAAGTGTCGAGGCCACAGCTTCGAGAGAAAGGCCCCGTAACTCGACCAGGGGTGGCATAGCCAAAGGGGGTTTGGTCCTTGGCAAACTGGAATGTCTCCAACGAAAGGTCGTCTGGTTCGACCGTCTGGTACAGACCGAGCGGGGTGACAATAGCGGCCACCGAAATCAACAAGACGAGGGTTGTCTGGAACAGCAGCCCGTTGCTAACTCGGCGGAGGACTCCATGCCGCGCCGCTGCGTCGGTTTGTAAAAGAGTCGGCCATGGAGAGGACTGAAGGGATCGACCGAGAACAGACCAGGTGACAGCGGTGTTCTCCTCCTTGACAAACCCGACGAGAGCAGCAGGGAAAATCAACGATAGAAGTATTTGCACTGGCGGGGCGTTCTGTTAGTAAGGGCACCGCATATGGACTCAAAAGCAGGGGAGGGTGACGCGACAATACGAGGTACGAGATACGGGGCCATCCATACATAGAAAAACGCCTGCCGCGATGAGACCCGAGGTCTCTGCAATCGTGAGTTCACCCATTTCGCGTCAAGATCATCATGATTTTTCGTGATCCTCGCGTGGTCAGGGGGAGCTGGCCGCTTAAAGCGGACGTGCCCCAGGTTACATCGGGCACGCCACCAATGAAGTCCGCGGAGTGCCTGGCGCCCAGGCCGCAAAATTGTCCCGTCTTACTGACGCTCTTCAGCCGGCCCACACGCAGGATCGCCGGCATGTCTGAGATTTCACATGGTCAACCGCCGGCTCGGCCCGCGATGTTGGGACAGTTGTGGCGCCGGGAAGGCTTGATGGTGCCAAATCGCGCCGGATTTTACCACATCTCCTTGAGACTGTGAGTGGTGTGGCATGTCTCAACACTTGTAGTTTGCTAAAGAGGCGCTGAGGAGGTCCCTCAAGACTACCGCACACGGGTACTTCAAAAACGTTGCCCAACTCGATGCTCGTACGGCTAGTTGGGAAATGTGCTAACCTCTTTCTGTGACGATCGGAAAACCGTAGGAAGCCGTTACGGAAAAAAAAGAAAGAGAAAGGAAAAGAAAGAAAAGAAGAAAAAGAAAAAGAAAAACCAAAAGAAAAAGGGAAAGAAATGCAAGGCCCATATAGTCCTATAGCTTGCTAACCATATATCCATGAAAATGGATATTTCCCTACAAGGCCGGCATTGAGTGAGACGGACCTCGGACGAGGCCTAGCTATAGAGTAGTATTATAAGATTGACGCTTGTGTGGTATTCATTCATTAGTGCAAGGAGAGGGAGGTGGAGTTGATTTCAGTACTCGGAGTGGCGTTGTCGGAAGTGTATGTAGTGTAATATATTGGAGTTAAACGCTCGCTACCCCGACTGACCTTGGAATAGGTTGTTGTTTTATAGCGATGGATGTTTAAAACAGCAGTCCTGAACGAGGTGGGTTCTCGCTAATTTTGCATGGATGTGATGTGGTGAAGCCCTGCCTGCGTGCTTTACTTGCTCCTTCCGTATTAGCAAGAACACCTGAACTAAATTCCACGTGCGGGCGAAATTTAAGTTATCAGAGAACGCATGTACTGTATGTTAAGAGATCCTCGGATTGAATCGACACTTATCGGCCCGGTTTAAGGAGTGGCCGTATTTGTACTGGGGTTTCGATGGCCCAGATTTGGCGAAGGGTTTTCTCCAAAAGTTTGACCCAACTCTATCGAGTAAAAGTTTTGTGAACCACACGACCCCGCGTTGCGTTGCGTAAGGCGATAGCTTATCCCGCTTATCACACAGGGACCAAGATAGCGCCGGTGGCAGGTCGGTGAAGAGTCTCACCCCTGTTAGTCTGGGTAAAGGAAAAGGTGAGAGAAAGACGAATATTGAAAATAGGACATGAAGGTCAGAGCGGTGGCAGATTTTCTATAGCAAACTATTCGACAAAGCTGAGAGGCATATGATATGCTTTTGTTGTGCATTTTCCCCGTAGCATGTACCTTCCTTCCATATGACGAAATGTTTTGCTGGTTTTCAACGATGTGGAACCTGGGGTAACGGGAAATATCAGAAGATAAGGCTGTCTGGGCACGTGCCGGGGAATTTTTGGTTCTCGTGCCAAGACAAGTCAAATTCCCACCTGATCGGCACATCCAGCCAAGATCTTTAAACGTCGCGGAGGCGGATAACTATTGGATTTGTGATTCATTCAACCGGTCACGATCCCTGTCCTTTAAACATCCTTCGGTCATGAATGCCGTTCAGGTGAGAGAACATTTTCGACATTTCGACGCCACGATAACTACCTCGGACTACCCTCGGACGCTTTGTTCTTCCAAGCACTCGAACGCGGGGATATTGGCTCTTCTGGGATCATTCCCTGGCATGTCGTGGGGGAAAAGATGGGTCCCTGTTCTGGGCACAGTGGCAGACTGAGGGGAAACTGATAAGCGCGCCCCTCACACCGAGATAGAGCAACGGTCCAAACCCCAATGGAGGGCGATACCACCGTGTTGGAGAGCTGATGGCAAGCCAGTGCATCCAATGTGAAGCCGGGAGGTTGGTATGTACGTGGAGTCGTGGACCCTTCATTAATTGAACATACTGCACCATCCACCATATCACACCTTTTACCGTTCGTCCGAACTTAATTTACACCAAGTTCTTCTCGTCAAACCAGGGCGAGTTCCATCCACACCTCGGTGTCCCTTTTCAACACAGGACCCAGAATACTGGGTGCACTACTTCTTCCATATCCCACTTTCACGTGCGCCGTTGCGTCATCTTGCAGGGTTGTCCAACGGCATTGTTACGAACGGACGACAGCACTTATCCAAGCAGGACGAACACCCCAAGCCCGGGATCGATCACTCAAACCTTAACCTGAACTAAACCAGTCGGCGGACCCCCCGAGTGTCTCAGTTCAGCCCAGCCACAACAACCTACGTGTAACAACGACCCATTGATCGGCAACCTTTGTTTGGATTGCGGGAGCCGCTATTCTTATTATACCTACTTATTGACCCCCCAATACTCCATCTTCTTTATTATTATCTTCCCTCTTCAACAGCAACCCATAGTTCATCCCAGCGCCGGAATCATGTCGGGCAAGCCGGGTGTCTTCCGCCGCTTGGCCGACAAAGCGGCCGTCGAGGCAGAACCGGGCCTAACCACCGCCCAGTTGATGGTGCGGAACCCGACTTTTACCTGAGCACACAGCGGCCGGGAGGGGGAAGGGGAGTGGGACGGCGTAGAACGAGTCACCTCCCGACCCCCTTCGCCGCCGTGCTAGGGACATCCCGTTTTCCCACGTTCTCGGCCCGCTGACCTCGGCAGTTGACGAACCACGACCTCAAACCCGTCGAGCCCGCGCGGCGCCAGTGGGGGCCTTGGAACTTTGTCGGCTTCTGGATCGCCGACTCATTCAACATCAACACCTGGATGATCTCGTCGTCCATGATCGTCGGCGGCCTGTCCTGGTGGCAGTCGTGGCTGTGCGTCTGGATCGGCTACTCCATCTCCGGCTGCTTCATCTGCTTGACCGGACGCATCGGTGCCACCTACCATATCGGGTTCCCCGTCGCGAGCCGCTCGTCGTTCGGTATCTGGGGCAGTCTATGGCCGGTCTTTAACCGCGCTGCCATGGGTATGTGTTGGTCGCGTATTAGAGTGGATGTTTTGGGGCTAACGCGGGGACAGCATGTGTTTGGTATGGCGTGCAGTCGTACATCGGGGGACACTGCGTGTATTTGATGATTCGATCCATCTGGACGAGCTGGGTAAGCCTTTTAACAGGTCAAATTGGCGACCACAACTCGGGCTGACTTTCAACCAGGACCGTGACACCATCCCAAACACTTTCCCTCTAGGTTCCGGCACAACAACGGCGGACTATGCCTCCTTTTTCATCTTTTGGCTATGCTCTCTCCCCGCCATCTGGTTTCCAGTCCACCAGATCCGCCACTTGTTCACCGTCAAGGCTTATTTCGTCCCCTGCGCCGGCATCGCCTTCCTCATCTGGTCCGTCGTCCGGGCTGGCGGCATCGGCCCCATTATGCGGCAACCCGCGCAGAAACACGGGAGCGAGCTCGCGTGGGAATTTGTCAAGGGGATCATGAGCTCCATCGCCAACTTCGCCACCCTGATCGTCAACGACCCCGACTTCTCCCGCTTCGCCGGCAAGCCCCGCGATGCCCTCTGGTCACAGCTCTTCACCATCCCCATCGGCTTCGGCGTGACCTCCTTCATCGGCATCATCGTCTCCTCCTCCTCCACCGTCATCTACGGCGGCGAGCCCATCTGGGACCCGCTCGACCTGCTCGAGCGCTTCATCAACGACGGCGGCTCCGCCCAGCGCTTCGGCGTCTTCGTCATCGCCGCCGCCTTCTCTCTCGCCCAGCTCGGCACCAACATCGCGGCCAACTCCGTCTCGGCCGGCACCGACATGACCGCCCTCCTCCCGCGCTGGCTCAACATCCGCCGCGGCGGCTACATCTGCGCCGCCGTCGGCCTCGCCATGTGCCCCTACAACCTGCTCACCTCCAGCAACATGTTCACCACCTACCTGTCCGCCTACAGCGTTTTCTTGTCGTCCATTGCCGGCGTCATGATCGCTGACTACTATCTCGTCCGCCGCGGCTTTCTCGAGGTGAAGGAACTGTATGATGCGCGCCGCTCCGGCCCGTACTACTTCACTGCCGGCTGGCATTGGCGTGCGTATGCGGCTTACATCGCCGGCATTCTGATCAATGTGGTGGGGTTTGTGGGTGCCGTGGGGGCTACGACTGTGCCCATCGGCGCGACTTACCTGTACAACCTCAACTTCTTTTGCGGGTTTGGTGTGTCGGCGGGTGTGTACTGGGGGCTGTGCAGGGTGTTCCCGATCCCGGCGACGAGTGACAAGTGGATGGAGGTCGGGGATGAGATTGTGGATCTGCGGCTGGCGTATGATGATCGGAGTGGGAGCTTGAAGGATGAGGAGGTTGATGCCGGGAGTACGGCGAAGGATGTTGGAAAGGCGGTTTAATACGTGTGTTTTGTTCATACAAGTTCTGTGTTTGCTTAATTAGAAGGTCCCAGAATGGATAGCTATAAACCCTCTTTCCGGACCCCGTCATGCCATCCAAGCCAATCTAGCGTTCTGAGTCTGTCACTTAATGAGTGTCGATGTTTTCTTCATGGAACTCTTCATAACACCCTGAAGCTGCTCATCACCGGGTGTAAGGATGTATGGTTTTTCTCCACATACCACCGGTACAAGATAGACTGCAGTGTGCTTCGATTACCGACGACTGTCGCCAAGCCTGCAGTGTATCGGAGTTCTCGCGGTCTCCAACTCGTTGAGAATAGGCGAAACGTCGGGACCCAGAATATCAAGGCACACAGAAACAGAATGCGGAAAGTGCCGTCTCGGGCTCGTTACCGCTTTCTCCATCGATGTATTGATGTAGACGCCATGGCATTGGATACCATATCAATGATGGCAGCACTACCCGGGAATCCTGGCGTGGAAGGGTGGGCTCCTGGCTCGCATCACAAGTTTTTCGCGGGCTTGGGTTGCATTTGGACCATTCTGCTTTGCATCTAGACTCCAGTCGACGAGCTCGAGCTAAAAAAGGAGAGAAAAGAAAATACTGGTGGGTAGCACCACAGAGTATTGATGGGATGGATTACCCCAACTCCAGACCATAATGGCCTACAGAATTGTGCCGTGTGTAGAGCTGGAGCTGCAACAGGTTAGGACGGTTGGGATGCCGCATCGGATGCGAAGAAAGCCGAAGGAAGCAATCTATTTTTGCAGCTTATAGTCACTCTGTGGCGCCGACCACATTCAGCTACCGGATTCTCGTGAACCCGCCGCCTCCGTAGCAACGATAGCCCAGCTTGTGTTAAAAAGCGACAAGTCCCCCAGGCTGCTGCCCCGTCTCTGTTGTATCGACAACTGTCTTGAAAAACAATCGATATCTACAACCATGCACTTTCTCTCCATTCTCGTCGTTGCCTTTAGCGGCCTGGTCGTCTCCGTGCCCCAGCATGGAGCCAACCTGTTCCGCCCCGAACCTCGCGCCCACCATCTTGACTGGAACGCACCCCGTGACCACGGCGGTTTCCTGAGCAAACGGTCCAACCTCCTCTCCGAAGAGTACTTCAACAACAACACGCCGACGGTCAAACGATCCGTGGACACCTCTCCAGCCCACGCCTTAGTGGCGCCCTTGGCCAAGTCCTCCCTCTCCGACCGTGCCACACCCGGCCAGTGGGAGAACCTCGAGGGCAGCTCCTCGTGGAATCCCGCGCCTGCCTCCTGGGGCGGTCCCCGACAAGACGTCTACTACGTCCACAAAGACCGCAAATGCAAGTACCGGACCCACGACGGCGGCAAATGGGGCGGCTGGCAGGACCTCGGCGGCTCGTTCGACTCCGGCCCGGCGGCGTGCAGCCGCAAGAAGGACAACATGCACATCTTCGGCAAGGGCACCGACGGCCAGGCGTGGCATCGCTCCTACGACTCGGGCAGCGGTGGTTGGGGACCGTGGCAGGGCATGGGCGGCGACGTGAAGCACTACCCGTCGGCCTGTTCGTGGGGCAAGGACCATGTGAGTCTGTACGTGTCAGGCAATGATGGGCAGTGCTGGCACCGCAGGTATGATGATGTCCAGAAGGGCTGGTACGGTTGGGAGAACATGGGCGGGTACCTCGACGGTCCGCCCAAGGCCGTCACCTGGGGCCAGGGCCATACCAGTGTGTTCTGCAAGGGTCAGGATGGGCAGGCTTGGCACAGGAAGTATGAGTCGTCTGGCTGGGGCCCGTGGGAGAGTTTGGGCGGTACACTGGATGGGGAGCCGGCGGCGTGCGCGTGGGACGGCCGGATGGATGTCTTTGTGAAGGGCTCCGATGGTGCGTGCTGGCACAAGACGTACAAGCGAGGTACGGGTTGGGGCGGCTGGGAGAATATGGGCGGAAAGATAAAGGGCGGGAAGGCACCGGATGTGGTGTACTACGGCGGTAAGATGGAGTTGTACATTACTGGTGACGACAACGCGCTTTACCGGAAGGTGTGGAAGGATGACAAGTGGACTTCGGACTGGGAGAACATGGGAGGAAGTATGTATACCAAGCCGAATTGCGTGGCTTGGGACGATGGGAAGATGGATGTATACGGGGCCGGGTCGGACGGGAGCTGCAGGAGGTGTTATTGAAATGGACAGTTCACTGCTGGTTTCTTTCAGGTTGTGGAGAGCTCGTCACACGATAAGGATTTGGTGTCTCAACAGGCTAAACCAATTTGTAACTCCGGGAAATGTAACTCGTAGGATATGGCCTGGCCTCTTTGTTCAAATGAAATAAAAGAGAAAAAAGGAAAAAAAAAAGAATAAAAGAACAAAGTAAGAAAAAAAAAAGAAAAAAGAAAAACCGCCCACCTGTGTTCTCAGCATCAACTACTTGCGTAGAATATGACAAACGTAAACGATCGTAGGCCGAAGTCAATGTAACCGACGTTGCCCCAAACCGGGCCATCGCCACCCGTCCCTATTCTCATTCCTTTGACTTCTCGTCGACGCCAAGCATGTGCCATGGCTCATCTTTCTCCTTTTCACTCAACCAGCGTTGCATCATTGGCAAACCGGAGGTTGCCTTGCTAGAGGACTTCTCTTTGCTGAGATTCCCATCACGAGAAAGTGACGAGATTCGCGTGGCAGACGACGAACAGCTTTGCATGTCATCCTTCAAACTTCCTCAAGGCGATACCTTGGACTGCTAATGTGTTCGTGTTAGCGGTTCTAATAAATCACTAGGTAACATAACGATTTAAGAACTTTTAGTTATCTGATAGATAAAATGGTGCACTCGCATTGTTCGCCAGGTCGGTCATGCCCTCTACCAAGCACCCAGCCATGGTTGTCGGGCCGTGAAAGTGTATATCTCTAAGGACTGATAGGTAGGTATGTACATGTACCTATGCAAGAGAAACGGATAATGGAGATGACTTAATGCCGTCAAATATCATTGATCACAACTTGTAACGGTCCCAGGAGTATATTGCAACTATCTGGTGACGACTCTACGAGTACACTAAGCTTGAAGAAGAAAAGGAAAGATGAGGGAGTCTGGCAGCTCGTGGCTGCTTTATGATCGCGAGTGCGGTGGCCCGAGCGCATTGCTAGAATGTTCGGTGTGCTGTGGGGCAACTGGGAATAGCTTCATCCAGGGGTTCGGTGGATCGTGCTTGTACGTGAGCTGGCCGAGGGTTACCGAGGCCCACCTCGGGCACAGCCCGTTACACAACTCGTAACTGATGCTTGGGTGAAAGGAGGATAATTACTGATTTCAGGTACTGAGACCAATTTCAGTCCATAACGAAGCTTTATACTGAATCTTGGAGTTCCGCCCTGGTGTACTCTTTGATGTATATTTCGATATACTTCTTGGTGTACTTTTCGATGATCCCTTTAATTGGACCATTTCGGCAGACTTAAGATCGGGTGCTACCTAACGAACTGCAAGTTTTATGTGAATGTGTCTTATGGCCTGACAGACTTTCTGGGTTTCGTGGTCGTACGGACGCCTGATAGCCTTGCAGCAAAGAAAATGGTGCGCGACTCGGGACTCAACGCCGCCTGCCCCAATATCGCCCGCCAGTTCATCGAATGGAACCCCTACCTGATGCTACATCTGCCACCCACTCTCTATTTTCTGCTCTTCTATCGAATCTAGTTGTTAGGAATTCAAAGCATTTCCCAAACTCGCCTACTACCTGATCATCGAAACATGGCTGTTGCCTTATCACTGGCGAGGTAATAACAAAGTATTCCCTAGTTAGTATTGAACAGGAGTGTGCTGTGCTGTCTGCAAAATCGCCAGACCAGCCACCAAAACACAAACTTACAGATCCGTAGACCTGCTTGATATGGGGACAGAACACAGGCTCGGCTGCATCAATGGGTAAACCGAGAAGTGTCCCCCTCTGATCAGAGAGAGAGGCATGCGCACATGCGCTGCAGGTTCTCACAGATGCGCGGGCACATTGCGTTCCAAAAGTCGTGATTAAAGTGTCTGATTGCCTGCCTTCTGACCAAAAGATTGAGCCGCCTCAGGGCCCCTTATATACAATAAGAACGCGACGCGGAAACGGGAAAACAAACGCTCCCTACCCCTGAACAGGCCAGGAGGACCCAGTTCCACCTACACTGGGGCATGCCCCAGTTCAGTATAAGCGCCTACAAACGACAATTTGCATTGTGGGGCTGGCGTAATTAAGACTTCCAAGGCCCAGGTTGCCCGCCCTATGGAGTGTAACACTAGGAAGCGTCAGAGGAAAATGGGACAGACACATGTATAATTTCGAGGATCATTGGCCTCATGGGGGTCTCGTCGGGGTGAAACCCGAGCCCGCCCTGTTCCGCTCTGAGGACGACTACGCCCCGTTTGATCTCACAATGGACCCGGTTGCTGTGGGAGAACTTACGTTCCCTCTCTTCCACGTCTGGTTTGTCCAGTGGCGGAGCCTACAGATGAGCCCGGATTTTATGATCAGGATTTATTGAATTAGAGCAACTTATACCTAGAGAAAGATCTATGTTTCGAGACGCTTCTTTCCCGCCACTTACCCATGTGTTTGTGTGGCTGTGTTCCGAACCGGTTTTGAAGGGTGGTCACGGGGCTTCGGTCGACAGGTAAGGTAGTCACCGGGAGTTCTCCAGGAAGCGGTCGCTGTATATCACACTATTTGAGGGACCTTTGCAATCATGGTAAGAAACACCAGGTATTGTGTACCCTCCAGTTCGAGACTTACCAGTCAAATACCGTCGCTACACCATTTTCAGAAGTTTTTAAATTGGTCTGAAACGTTTCGTCACATCCGGGGGAATATTTATGTGCCTGGGTTCCACCCCTCGCCCTATAGAAAGCTACTAACTCCCCTATAATATGCGTAATAGAGTTGGGAACGCATACCTACCAACAATTGTTGAGATTCGCACAGAGACAAACCAAGGTCCTCCATATACAACTAACTGATTTTAGGTATGGTTGGGAAGAAGTATGGGTAGACCTTATATCAGTTTCGCCGAGGGAACCTACCTATGAAATTAAGGCCTTAAGCTGGGATTTGGTGCGCCTCCAGGGCGGTGGTAGATAAAAAGTGCGAGAGAGTAGCGCCTACCACGCATTCAAATGGACGCTCTGCCACCACTCATCAGCACCCTTTTTCTCGATTCCTAACCTGCACGGGGTTTTTCAGATGCTGATGGAGCTATCCACCGCCTCGGAGAGGCATAGACGCGCCGGTAGGCTGAGAAAAGACACCTAGAGACTAGTGAAATGGAGCTGAGGGTTAAGTGTCTAAATCGTAATGGTATCGTTTGCGTGATGTGTGCGATGATCGGGAAAGGTTGTGGTGCGCTGACTGGTGGTTCGAACACGTAGCGTGGGGCGGTGCCCTCCCTACCTACAACACTTTCCAAATTGGCTTTTTGGCCTGAGATTTAGACACTGAGAAAATAAGCGCTCATGTCATGTAGATGACACCAAACAGTCCCGTCTGGATCACTAGCAACTTAAAGATCATTATTCTCTGCAGCGCGTACAGGCTCATGATTGGAGGAAAGCGCAGACGCCCGGCACAGGCCGCACAGCCGCTGCATGAGCATAGGTACCGATGGCCAGCGGGCGGGGCTGGTTGACCTTTTCTCCTTCACGACGCTAGCCCACACCATCAGCCAGGCTATTGTCAACTAGTCGCCAGCAGCCAGCGTCCAATGTTAAGTACATATGACATTCCATCGCACCACTCCAGTTCCAATTAAAGCGCTACCATCCGCATTTGATAATGGACCAGCCTTGGCCTGCGCCATTGAGTCGGGCGCTTGAAGCCATCACTACCGCCATAGAGAACCAAAACCGCCTCATCGAGAACCAGAGCGAACAACTTCAGCTCTTGCCGTCCCTCCTCGAACACCACAGGGACCTCGGCGCGAATACTCCTCACCGGTTGAGCCCGGACGCAATAGAGGCGCAGAGCAATAGGGGCGGGGATAGTGACGACGACGGCAAGGAAACGCTTAGCCGAGATATCGAATCGACTCCAGTGCTAGGACGCGAGGAGGTTCTTGGCGAGGACGATGGCAACGATGACATCGACAAAGACAAAAGCACAAAACAGAGTAAACGTGTTTTCTATGACTGGCTTTTCAGATATGACGACAATGTCAGAAGCCTTTTCCCCGCGAATGATATTGAACTTCCAACTCTGCTTGGCAAATACTCTCGCCCTAAAGAGTTTTCCGTCGGTTCGCTATTCAATCCCCCGCTCGCCGGAGACTCTTCACCTTCCTGGAGATATTGTAAGCGTAACCCATGACTTCTACATGTTGCACTATAATCAAAGTTTGCCTATTACGAGAGCTCTTTTCACTGATACTCATCTCAGGGCGCCCAGTTCAGAGAAATCCTAATACCGTTAATACCTTTTCCTCTGGCCGAGGTCGACCGGTCTACATCCCACTGTGGGAGCTAATTACCAAGCCGGAGTCAGACACAGTGGTATCATATCGACGATCCCGATCGAGCTGTCATAGCGCTTAATTCGGAGGACCTTGGTCGCCATCAGATTGAGATCTTGGCTCCTTACGCCCTGTCACCGCCAGCTTTATTTGAGCCTTATTCGAAGGCCAGTCTGCTCGAATTCAAAAGTCAAATCATCAATTCACTTGGACAACTTTACGCAGTCCCCCCTGACAACAGAGTCCCCCTCAAGTTCGAGAAGAATCAACTGCGGCTAGCTAGGGAGCGGGGCGAACTGATGAGGAACTTACAGGACACCAGCGAGTTCTTCGATGCGCTGCATAAAGCTTGAGGATTCTTTCGTGTTACAGACTATGACGACTTTATGAACTCGGCCAAATACGACTCCGCGGTGCGCGAGCACTCACGGGATTCTCGGGGCTTCCCGGCTGGACCAGCGCTAGCAACAGAAGAACTCTGGCTTAACGTTCCCCATGGCATATACCGGCTCGATCCGTGTAAAAGTACTATGAAAGGCCCGAGGCCCGGAGTAGCTGAACATCGGCGGTGGTATCGCTTGGTCCACTTGCAAGGACTCGCACATGTGCCTTCGGTCCAGTGTGTGCGCACAGTGGGGGCAGCGTTGCAAATTGACCCTTCAAAGGTGCTGAACCTCCTTTTTCGGGACGATGGCCGGTTTACGTTGCAGAGGGATTTGAAAGAGATGCTCCACTTACATATTAACTGCATTCGCCGCCATCAATCTTATAACCCTTACACAGGTAACTGGAAGGCTTTTCACGTCACTTGGTACCGGACTCTCAAATCCGTAAAGGAGGGGATGGTTGCGTCGAGTGGAATCAGGCCGAAGCTTGCGGAGTCATCGTGGAAGTCTGGCATCTTCTTCGACAACAGCACAAAATTCCAGCAGTGCGCCTTCACCCTTAAAATTTGCCCTACTGGCATTCACAACCTGAACGGTGAGGACGGCCTGCATGGACAATATTCCCTCGCTGCGAACGGATTCTACTTGACATACCTGCTTCTCACGCCTATCGGGATGGAATCCCACGATTTTCCCACCTCCCAGTTGCTTCCCCTGCGTATCATAGCAGCAGGTTTCGAGGACGCGGCAAATTCCTGGGAGGAGGTTGTGCGTCATCTGGCTAAAATGTTGTCCGACGACGAGGACGCCGTCTTTCATTCCGAGAGACACGACCAGCTCTTGTTCGACGACAGCACTTTCTCCCAATCCCGTCGATATTTCTGGGCCGCCGACACCATGGACACACTTCAAGACGCCATTGAGAATTTGCTGAAGCAGTGGGAGTATTGGCGGGAAGCCTGGGAACACCGGCTCCTCCACATTCAGGACCAGCACACAAATCAGTTGAAGGAACGCAAAAGCGACGAGGATGGAAAACCACACACCGACTACAAGCTCTTCGCACCAGAGAGATTCTGGGATTTAGTCACATTCCAGGTTGATCGAATAAAAGAGATCCAGGCAGATTTGGACAAACTAGCCGCCAAAACAAAAACGCTCAGAGAGGGAGTAAGTGCCTTTCACTCTTCGTACCTTTGTCGTCCTCACACTCTCTTTTTCCCAAACAGCTATTCAACGCCAGCTCAGTGATTGAAAGCCGCGCGGCCACCGATCTCGGCCGAAATGTCAAGCTCCTGACGTATGTCGGCGTTTTTTACGTGCCCATCGGGATTTGCGCCGCCATCTGGAGCATCAATGCCGACTACAGCCTAGAGGCCTTTGCGATTGTGACGGTTGTGGTTGCCGTGACCACCTACGTACTCGTGGGGAATCTCAACAGATTTGTCCACGCTAGCCGTGGACTGTATTGGGGTGTGGAGAAGCGGCTCATCGATGACATGATTTACCGATCCAAGGATGAGCACTGGCAGATCAAAGGCCGAGAGTTCAGCCAGTTTCGTCCCAAACGGAACAATGTCATGCCGTCCAAATGGTATATTCTCCGGTACGTGTTGTTGAGAAACTTCAGGCTGTTCGTCAGGGAAACTGCAGCCGAGGAGAATCATGGAAGTGAAGATGATGAGCCCCAGGAATCACCGCCAGTTGCAGCGGAAGGCCGAGATCATGCAACGCAGGATGACCAGGGTGATGAGTCACCCGAGGTACATACGGCAGGGGAGAAGAAGAAGCAGTTTCTCACGCGATGGAGGCGGTTATCACGCGAGGGAAAGGGAAAGGGAAAAGGCAAAGACGTGGAGTTGGGGCCGGCGGCGTCTTAACCGTGAGAGTCAACAACACGGATTTGAATGTGCGTCTGATTAGGTACCTTTGTTTTGGGATATGTCTGTTCTACATTTATTTTCATGCTCTTCAACGATTCAACAGATATCCGAATGGCTTGTGATCGCCGGCCTTCGAAGTAGAACAGGCGACGGCTTCCGGCCTGCCGCCTCTGTTGTCGGCGCTGTTTGCAACTTGCGAGTCGTTCCGGAAAAGGCCCCACTCGGGGAATGAGAGCGAGCGGGTTCTCGGCCAGCAAGACTTCGGACGAGGCATTGGTCTGTGCTTTCTTCATAGGAAGTCATCAATTGGAGGGCGAAAGTCATGCGTGGCTTGGCGGGCAAGGTGGGGCAAGTGGCAGAATTCCTCTCCGCCAAAAATTTCCCGGGCTTGCGGTCCAGCGCTTCCATCGGCTGCGATAGCGAATCTCCAGCTTTGATTCATACCATTCCTGGAACAACAACCAAGATGGCAACTGGGACCTCAAAGGGTGGCCTCGCGCATCGAAACAAGTCAGTACCCAAGAAAACGGATGCCAGATCACTCAAGAGGAAGAGGGGCCAAGAGGATCTGGGCAAATTGAAAGCTGCCATTGATGAACTGGTGAGTCGGTTATTCTGTCTCGGTTTAATGTTGTTGTGGTCCTAATCTCTCAATGCTAGGACCCAAAGTCCCCCGATATCAAGCAATTTACCGACCTCCCCCTCTGCGAAGCCACCGCCTCCGGCCTCCGCGCCTCCCACTTCGAAGTCCTTACCGATGTCCAACGAGCCGCGATTCCCCTAGCCCTCAAGGGCCGCGACATCCTCGGCGCTGCCAAAACCGGCAGTGGGAAAACGCTCGCCTTCCTTGTACCGGTCCTCGAGAAGCTCCACCACGCAAAATGGACAGAGTACGACGGGCTCGGCGCCCTCATCATCAGCCCGACCCGCGAGCTGGCGGTACAGATCTTTGAGGTGCTACGAAAGATTGGGCGGAACCATTATTTCTCGGCTGGTCTGGTTATCGGGGGCAAGAGTCTGAAAGAGGAGGCTGAAAGGTTGGGGCGCATGAACATCTTGGTTTGCACGCCCGGGCGGATGTTGCAGCACCTGGATCAAACCGCAAACTTCGACGTCAACAACTTGCAGATTCTGGTGTTGGATGAGGCAGATCGGATCATGGATATGGGCTTTCAGTCGGCCGTCGACGCGTTGGTCGAACATCTCCCAACGACGAGGCAAACCCTGCTGTTTTCGGCAACGCAGAGCAAGCGCGTGTCGGATCTAGCACGACTGAGCTTGAAAGACCCGGAATACGTGTCAGCGCACGAGGCCGCCGTGAGCGCGACCCCTACGAATTTGCAACAATCCTACATTGTGACGCCCCTCGCCGAGAAGCTCGACACGCTGTGGGGCTTCCTACGTACCAATCTCAAGAGCAAGATTATCGTCTTCTTCTCGTCAGGAAAGCAGGTCCGATTCGTGTTCGAGAGCTTCAAGCGCATGCAGCCCGGCATTCCATTATTGCATCTCCACGGGCGGCAAAAGCAGATGGCGCGGATGGAGATCACCTCCCGCTTTTCCTCGGCAAAATACGGGTGTCTGTTTGCGACCGATGTTGTTGCCAGAGGTGTGGATTTCCCAGCCGTTGACTGGGTTGTGCAAGCAGATTGCCCGGAGGACGCAGATACATACATTCACCGCGTAGGGCGAACAGCTCGTTACGAGAGCAAGGGTCGTGCCGTGCTCTTCCTGGAGCCAAGCGAAGAAACCGGTTTCCTCAAGCGACTCGAGCAGAAGAAAGTCCCATTACAAAAAGTCAATGTTCGCGAAAACAAGAAGAAGAGCATCAAGAACGAGCTCCAGAGCTACAACTTCCAGTCCCCTGACCTGAAATACCTCGCCCAAAAGGCTTTCATCTCCTACACCCGCTCCATCTACCTTCAAAAAGACAAGGAAGTCTTCAACTTCAAGAAGCTCGACCTCGACGGCTATGCCGAATCCCTCGGTCTCGCAGGCGCACCCCAGATCAAGTACCAAAAAGGCGACGACATCAAGCGCCTCAAAAACGCCTCTCGCGCCGCCATCTCCAGTGGCTCCGAATCGGACTCAAGCGGCGAAGGCGGCAAGCCCAAGAAGGACAAGAAACAAGTCCGGACCAAGTACGAAAAGATGGCCGAGCGCCAAAACCAAGACGTGCTCTCCTTCCACTACCGCAAGCTGCTCGGCGAAGACGAGGAGCCCGCCTCGGACGACGACGCCGACTTCCTCTCGGTCAAACGAGTCCTCGCCGACGACGCCCAAATCGACGCCGCCGCCGGCGGTGACGCCGCCCACCCCACCCCTACCATCGAACCCAAAGTCGTCAAGCTCGGCAACTCGGAGCTCATCATCGACTCGAACCGCCGCGAAAAACTGCTTAAGTCCAAGAAGAAGCTGCTCAAGTACATGGACAAGGGCAGCAAACTCGTCTTTGACGACGACGGCGTCGCCCACCCGGTCTATGAGCTGCAGGACGAGGACGACTTTGCGCAGCAGGGCCCGGCCGCCGCGCTGCGCCAGGAGTTTGTCGCGGCCGAGTCCGAGAAGGTCAAGGAGGCTGACGTGGGCGATAAGCAGGCGGCGAAGCTGCGCCGGAGGGAGAAGAGGGAACGGCAGAAGGCGCGGGAGCGCGGGGAGGAGTTGGAAAGGGAGGGTGGTGGCGGTGTGGCAAGGTTGGATGGTGGTGACGGTGATGAGGGCGAGTATGATCCGCTCGCGTTGTTGCGGTCGTTGCCCGTTGCGGGTGAGGACAGTGGTGGGGATGAGGAGGGGGAGAGGGAACCGCCGAAAAAGAAGGCACGGAAGTGGTTCCAGGACGACTCAGACCAGGAAGAGGAGGAGAGGCAGAAGAAGAAGAAGAAGGGTGAGAGGAAGGTCATCGAGATGGCGGAGGAGCCGGAGAACCTGGAGGATCTGGAAGCCTTGGCGGCTGGGTTGTTGGAGGATTAAGATCGTGCAGCTGCATGATGATACCTTTGTTGGTTGCGATAGTGTTTCATTCGGCGTCTCGGCCTGCGTATCGGGCAATGTGAAAAATAGCTACGAAAGAGTCAACGTGAGGCAGTTGCGCATTGTCATTCTCGTTTTCTACTCAACTGCGCATGTGAAATGGAACGGAAATAAATATTTGCTTGCGGCTAGAAACAAATTCTCGAGGTGGTAAAGTATATCTAACGTCAAATATCGAACGGCTATGGTATCGTTCGTGCCCCTCAAACGCCATGCGCCCACCCAAAACCTTCTCCCCCTTTAGACCCCTCATAAATTCCCAATCTCCTACTCCGTCTCCAACTCCCCCACCTCATCCCCATACAGCCTCGCACGATAAAAGCACGTGTGGTCCTTGGCGCCATAATTCGACACCGCCCTCAACACGACCAAATCCGTCGCCGCCCGCAGCCGATCCACCAAGTCGCGCGATAGCTGGTGCACGTAGATGCCCTCGTCCTGCTGGCGGTGCTCGTAGGTGAAGTGGCCGATCTTGGCAAAGCCCTCGTCGATGAGCTTGTCGTTGCGCGGGGGGCCGAGGTCGGCGGGGAACTGGACGGCCATCCAATCGAGCACGCGGTCCTGGTGGTCCGGGTCCTCGATGCGGGCCCAGACCTCGACATCGCGCGGCATGGCGAGCGGGTCGGTGGTGGCGGCCGGGTCGATGTGCTCGAGCAGCACCTGCTGCGGAATGACGAAGCGGGGGAGCTGCACGGCCAGCGTCGCCGGGTGCGTGCGGTTCTTGTGGCCCAGCGTCGCCGCGCACCAGCAGTGGCCCGGGTCCGACCACGGCCGCAGCGCCTGCGACTTGTCCTGGAGGAACTGGGGCTGCCAGCGCATGGACTTGAGCCATTTGTGGGAGAGGAGGGGGGGGGCATCGAGTTCGTAGGTTGGGGAAGAGAGCGAGATGTCGATTTGCGCGTTGTTGCCCGGGGAGAAGAAGTTGACGCGGTTGCTGAACATGGCATCGATCTTAGCGGCGCCAGGCCTGCTTCCTATTTGGGCCAGGCGACGGACGATTTCCTTGTCAACAACTTTGTTGATGAGTGTGAGGGTCTCAGTTTTGGTCATCCCGCCGTCGGAGGCGAGCTTCTTAACCTCTTGAAGGACGCCGTCTAGTTCCTTGCGGAGACCACCCATCTCAATGTCGACTTCGTTCTTCGACTCGGCTAAGCGGCGAGTTAACTCGCGGATGAACTCGTCCTTCGAGACGACAGCCTCATCAGTCCCCTTGGACGGTCCCTTGGACGATCCTTTGCGTTGCCCAATGGTGTCGGCGACCTTCTGTTTGTTCTTCTCCAACCACTTTTCCCAAGTCGCCGGTGCTGACTTGTCCACAATCCGCGCCACATCATCGGCCGAGAGACGCTTGTCAAGGAGCCCGGCTTTCTTTAGTCGTTGCTCGATCGCTTTCCAATGTTGCTCCGAAACCTGCGACTTTCCGTCCAGCGACAGGATACTGTTGTCGTGTTGAATGAGGGCTTTGAGAGCGGCCCAAAACTCATCCGCGATGATTATCTTGCCCTTGTTATCCTTCTTCACCGAGACAACATTGGGAAGAACCGTCTTAAGATTGTCGACAGCTGCTTCGGTCCTTGAGGTCCTCCGTTGTAGATATTCCTTAAGGTCATCGTATTGGTCATCCGTGAGCACGCCGTGTGGGTGAAGGAGAGGCGAGGGGAAAAGCTGGCCGACGTTGTTTGCCCAGTCATTCCAGCCGTACCAATTGAGCGCCAGTCCAGGAGCGTCAAAGAGGTCCGGCCGAACAAAGGTCTGGGTGAGACGGATCAGGTGGAGCAGGACTAAGGCTCCCGCAACCACTTTCAAGACCGACCGCAAATTGAAGAATCCCTTGGCATCAGACCAGCGTGGGCGATAGTCGTATGAAACCGGGGCGGCATGATCCTCAGCCTGCTGCTCAACCTGCTCCTCCTCTTCTTCCTCTCCCTCCTCCGCGTCTGCTTTGCCTTTGCCTTCCTGAGGCTTAAGACGGTTTCGTAGCTGGTACTCAAAACTCAAGGTAGCGTACGGGTCAGTAAGAGTTTCTTGTGACGACTGCTCCTGTTCATCCTCCAACTCAGGTGACCCGCTCGCTGGCGGCGTGTGAGGGATGCTACCGCGGAGCACACTGGGGCCCAGCGGTCGCTCTACTAGCCGGGACGCTGGCGTGGTACCTCCCGGTCGCCTTGGGGGCCTTTTGAGTACACTCGGGGGTGAAGGATGTTCGGCCGGGGGTGACGTGGGCAGCTGTACCTCCTCCTCTAATGGTTGAACGTGCCGAGGTGGTGAAGGGGGTGCAGCCGGGGCCGCTCGTCGCATATTCCTAGGCGGTGGTGGGGTTGGGGTTTGGACATTTGCCTCATGAAACAAATTGCTTTCCTCGACGAAACTGCGCGCCGACCCAGGCCTGTCGAGATCCATCGGTACGGCGAGATTGTTCGGAGTCAAGGTCATATCGGGAGCAGGTCGGGGTACAGGCGGCTGTGGCGGGGGAGGCATGGCCGCTCGCGCCGCTTGTTCCCGTGCTACCTGTTCGGCAAGCTGTTCCTGCTCGGCTTTTTGTTGTTCTTCGGCTTCCCGTTGCTGCTCTGCCTTTCGTTTCTCTTCGGCTTTCTGTTCCCGTTCGGCCTTCCGCTGTGCGGCCTTTCGTTGCTGTTCCGCCTTCCGCTCCTGTTCGGCCTTCCGCTGCTGCTCGGCCCTACGTTCCTCCTCTGCTTTGCGTTCTCGCTCCGCCTTCTCCTCGGCCAACTTCTGGCTCCTGCGGCTGCGAGCTTCCCCGGCTTCTGCGGACCGCTCCCGTCTCAACCTAGCATCTCTTTCCTTCCGCTCCTTCTCCGAACGGGCTTCCGCTTCCTGGTCATCGCGGGCCCTCTTTCGGGTGTCTTTCGGCGCGGGTTTCCTGGGGGCGCGCCGTCGTTTTGTCTGGGGTCCATCCGAACCCTCGTACTCACTCCCTTCCTCTCCATTTGACTGCTCCTCCACGCTCCCCTCTTCGAATTCCGGTCCGTCCATCTCAATGGTAGGCCGTATTGTTGGTGGGGGTGGTGGTGAAGCGGTGGTGTCTATGGAACCCGCTCGTGCTGCCCTTGCCTGATCTTTCGCTCGGCGGCGGACTTCCGCGGCCACGTTGTCTCTCTTCACCTTGGTGAAGATTTCAGCTGCGGCTTTCGTAATGTTGCCGCCGCCGCCAACGGAGGCCCGATCCGGTAGTTGCGTAATTGGCGAACCGTAAGAGGTGCTGTATTTGGCAGGAACGGGGGTTTCTTGCTTTTCCTCCCAGATCGGAAATGACTCGTCCCGTGACAGGATCCCGTGCGGGGGTCGAGGCTCTTGAACCCTGCGGTCCGGGAGACGGGCTCGCGGTTGACCGCAGACGACGTCTGGGAGGCATGGCGTTAATGATCCCAGCACTTTCTTGCGATGCTGTCGCAAATCGCTGCGAATTCGCAGGCGATAATGGCGGGCTGGTCGCGATATTAGCCATGGTCGCCAATCTCGAGGGCCCGGCGGTCAATCGGTAAGCGCCGGGAAATTCGCATCAATGAACGCGATCGGTGTGAAGCGGTGGGGTTGATCAATTGCAATGGGTTAAAAAAGGAACAAAAACAAATATAGAGTGAGGGCGATGCAGATGAGTCGCACAATGGAAATCGCTGATGTAAAAGGGGGAAGAAATGCAAATGAGTCGGTGGTTGGGTATGAAGGCTGAAAACCCGAAGCATTTACCTTGAGTGACAGCGTGGCCGCCGAGGTGACAATCGACAGCCTCAGATGGAAGGCTCCGACGCCCAACACCAACACACTCCCCGAGCACCCGACACGTCACAGGTCCTGCACCTTCCCCCTGGCGGCTTGGAAGCGTCCCAAGCTGATTGGGCAATTGAAGTCGAATGAGCGCTGGGAGTCAGCAATAGGACCCGGCGATGGCAATGGCGATTTTAGTTTGACGTCGCGATTCGATCGGCGCGGTGCCATTCATGGCGAGCCGGGATTGATGCGGAAGCAGCACCTCGATGGGGTTGGGACGAGAATGCAACTAAAAAATGTCGACAGGCGCGTAGAATTACAGATGGACTTTGCGCTCCGGGTACGCATCGCAAGCGGAGAAAGCACTTGTTTGATGACTGAAAACGGCGCTCCCTTTGAGTTCTCGATGGCGATGACCCTTTCAGGGCTGCGCAGCAAGACCCATCTCTTTGTCCTTGTTGGGCAGTTGGCATGCGCTGTGAAGCGGCGTGTTTTCCGACGCCGCCCAGGCTGGCCTTGGCTGGCAGGTTGAGGTGAGGCCGGTCCCGCTAAACCAAGGCTGGGAGGGTGGAGTGGCTGGGAAATCTGAGCGTGTTGGATGACTCAGCATCATGCATTGATTGGTACATATTTATCTAGATATTGCTATATACAGCTATCTAGTTACCATATCTCTTTAAACGTGTATATACAGTTATGCTGTTCGAATTCGCCGCCTTGTCCCTGAAGCCGGGATCCTTCTGTTTCAAGTTTCAAATGGCAGATCGGCTTGCCAAGTCAGCAGATCTGCAACCCCAACAAGGGGACATTGTGGTCCTTCACTGGTGATCCCACCAGCATTGGACGGGCTGTGTCTCGATTCCTGAGGGGAAGAAAAGACAACGCATACAGTTCAATTCAGTTGAGGTAAAAACATATCCTCCGTGATTTCGAACAGTTTCACCCTGCGGCCCGGTTCGTGTCGATTCATGTTGCCCGCACTCGACAATTCGAAGTTGACCTCGACGTTCAGTTTGGTGTCTTGAGCCCTGGGACAGGTTGGGGGCACTTCCCAATGTGGGCCTCGTCCCTGTTCACACGGTCCCGTACCACAAGCCAGGGGCGGGCGCCCCACGTTTCAATGGCAAACTGCGGGCTAGCGAGATTCAAGGTGCAACCGCAGGACGAGGCACACATTGGTGCCATTTAAGAGCTGCGACTGACCGCTGCACGCAAGACTTGAGCTGCCCTCGTTGTCACCTCGATCCGTGTTTTACCAACCACTTCTCCTCATTTACTACCTAACAATAAGAAGACAAAGACGAAATGGCTGTCGGAACAGTTCTTGTCACTGGGTAAGGATGCCATTCAACCCCTCATTCTTCCCGCCCTTGGCCGACTTTTTCGTGGAGACCCCGCCAAATCACCAAAAAATACGCCATGGGATACTAATCACGTTGAACTTTCTTGTAGTGGCACGGGTTACATTGGGTCATTCACTACCCTCGCCCTTCTCGATAACGGATACGATGTGGTGATCGTCGATAGCCTTTACAACTCCTCGAAGGTTGCCGTCGACCGCATCGAGCTCGTCAGCGGCAGGCGCCCAGCGTTTTACCAAGTCGACATCACGGACGAGGCTGCTCTCGATGAGGTGCTTGCCAAACATCCCGAGATCGACAGCGTTATCCACTTTGCCGCTCTCAAGGCGGTCGGCGAGTCGGGCGAGATCCCGCTCGAGTACTACCGCGTCAATGTCGGTGGCAGCATCTCGCTCCTGCGCTGCATGGAGAAGCACAATATCACCAACATCGTCTTTTCGTCCTCGGCCACAGTCTACGGCGATGCAACCCGCGTCCCCGGCATGATCCCCATTCCCGAGCACTGCCCGATTGGCCCCACCAACACGTACGGCCACACCAAGGTCATGATCGAGACGGTCATCACCGACCACGTCGAGGCGCAACGGCGCAACAACCAGAAGGCCGGCAAGCCTCACGAGCAATGGAACGGTGCTCTGCTCCGCTACTTCAACCCCTGCGGCGCGCACCCGAGCGGCATCATGGGCGAGGACCCGCAGGGCGTGCCGTACAACCTCCTTCCTCTGCTTGGGAAGGTGGCGACCGGCGAGCGCGAGAAGCTGTTCGTCTTTGGTGATGGTGAGTTGCGGGTAGATACCTGGCGACAACAGGGACAACAGGTTAGCTAATTCGTTTCATAGACTACGCTTCCAAAGACGGCACCGCGATCCGCGATTACATCCACGTGCTGGACCTTGCCAGCGGCCACTTGGCCGCCCTCAACTACCTCCGCGAGCACAAGCCTGGTGTTAAGGCATGGAACCTGGGATCTGGCCGTGGCAGCACGGTCTTTGAGATGATCAAGGCCTTCAGCAACGTCGTTGGCCGGGACTTGCCCTACGAAGTCGCTCCGCGGAGACACGGAGACGTCCTGGATCTCACGGCCCACCCAGCTCTTGCGAACAAGGAGCTCAACTGGAAGACCCAGCTCACGTTGGAGGATGCTTGCGCTGACCTTTGGCGCTGGGTGAAGAACAACCCCAAGGGCTACCGGCAGGATCCGCCCGCCGAGCTCCTCGAAGCACTCAAGGCTAAGAAGGCCTAAGCTATACCCGTTCTGATTATGGCTAGGGGTCAGGGGGTGCCTTTGGAGACCGGGCGACTTATTAGAGCTAATTAATCCATGAATAGACGAATGGCAACCATTATCTGGTTAAACCTTGAGCAATAGCTTGCCTGTCGTCTTCCTACCCTCCAGGTCGGAGTGTGCCCGGCCAACGTCCTTGAGCGGATACACCTCGTGAATTCTGACCTTCACCTTGCCGGCGAGAAGCAACTCAAACAGCTCCTTGGTGTAGGCGGCCCGCTCCTCTTTGGTTACAATATAAGCAAAGAGGACCGGCCGCATGAGCTTGATGTTTTTCGCACCGAGTTTCAGAACGTCGACGGGCGGCACCGGACCAGACTGTTCAGAAGCGTCAGCGTCACCACCCTCAAATTCCTCAACCTCGTACCACCTACCGCGTTGCCAAACACAGCCAGCGTCCCCTTCCGCGCAATCATTTCCAGATCCCCATCAAACGTCGCCTTACCCACCCCGTCAAAGATCACATCCACCCCCTTCCCATTCGTAATCTCCTTCACCCTGGCCACCACATCCTCACTCTTCGAGTCCACCACCCACTGCGCCCCATTCGCCTTGGCCAACACGCATTTCTCCTCCCCGCCCGCCGTCCCAATCACGCGCGCGCCGTGCGCCGCCAGCATCTGCACCAGCATGGACCCCGTCCCGCCCGCGGCCGCGTGCACCAGCGCCCAGGGGCCCTCGCTGATCCCGAGCAGCTGGTGGCCCGTCGCGTGCGGCGGCGCGAGCCCCGCCGCCTCGCGCACAAACGTCAGCGCCGTCAGCCCCTGCAGCAGGCTGGCGGCCGCCGTTTGCGTGTCGAGCCCGTCGGGGATGGCGGCGGCGCGGTCGGCGCCCACGGCGGTCAGTTCCGCGTAGGCGTGGTCGGCCACGTACCCGACGCGCGTGCCTTCTTGTAAGGCGGGGTCCGAGGTGTGGACCGAGGGGTGCACCGCGATGATGGTGCCCGCGGCTTCTTTGCCTGTGACAAGAGGTAAGGGGGATTTGTAAAGCCCGGTGCGGAAATAGCTGTGCGGATGGTGGTGATGTTAGTACATATCGTTCCTCAGGAGATGGTGAGACGAAGGTGGCGTCATCGGGTAGGGTGGGGTTTGAGTCAAAGGTCGGTCCTTACGTGTCGATGAAGTTCACGCCGACAAACTCGTTGCGCACGAGAATCTCGCCCTCGCCAAGCTCTGGCACGGGCAGGTCGGTCTTCCACTTGAGCACTTCCACTCCGCCCGTCTCCTCAATGAGGATACCGGACATGGTCTTGGGGATGGGCGCCATTGTGGGTGGTGGAATGTGGTGTGGTGGGGTTGCGCGGGGTAAAATAATAGTAAGTCTGCAATGAGAAGAGGAATTGGGTTGATATAGTGAGCTGAACGCTGTTATGAAAGGTAGGGGACCTTTCGGATGATGACAATCTGTTGCTAGAAGCCCCGGACGAAATGTTGGAAAGACTCGAAAGTTCGATTGAAGCCGACTGTGGTGTGGTTGTCAAGTCGGAAGGCGCAACTGCAACCCCAATCCGGTTCGGACCCACGTCATCATGGGAATATGCGACTTTCTCGGGCCTCGCTCCGGCTCGCCATAAGGGCAGGGTGCGCGACCCAAAATATCGATACCACCACACGTATTGTCGACGACTCCGAGCAAAGCCATCGCCATCCACGCCTTTTAGGTTTGTTCGAGGTCCTCCAACTCACCTTTCATTGCTCAAGATGTCGGTTCGCACTCTAGCTCTGAATTTGACGAGGACGACAGTTCAACATGCTTGACAGCTGTACTTGAGACCTATAGCAAGCTACGTAATTTCCCAGTTAAGAGAGGTAAATCGTTTCGCTGTTTCAATCGTCGCGAAGCGGAGGGGGAAAAAACTTGGAGTAGCTTCCCGAAGCTCAACAAGACCCGGCATTTGGGTATGAGAACAAGAAAAATATGAAACTGGACGTGAAGATTGCGCTGATGAAGTTCAACGGGAGATATCAAAGGGGAAGCGGGTTGTTGTGCAATAATATAAGGTACGCAGGCGGTGAACCGTACGGGAGGGAGGTAAGGACGCAAGATGAACAGAAAACAACGACGTCAAACACATGGAATGGCCCCAGGGAATCAACATTGCTGAAACAACTAGACAACTAAAACGCGCAGGATTGCCTATGGCAAAATATCCCGATATATAAACTATCATTCACCGGACGGGCCGGCAAGGGTGGTGCCCAGAGCATCGGGCTGTCCAAAGTTCGGGGAGCCATCAGGATTCCAGGTAACCTTCTTTGCCGAGGTATACCTGTTTCCATCGCAATTCCCGGTCTGGATCCAGGTTGCATGGTAGATGTTCCAGACCTCGGTTCCGTCGGGACTGTTAAGGAATCTGTCGAGTAGCCATGGAAGTTAGAGATAAGGGCGGGAATAGCAACGAACACACAGGGTACAACTTACGCGTTGTGTCCCGGCCCATGGTTTCCATTAGCCGAGCTGAAGAGCGGTCCTGTCTTGGTCCAGCTGCTCATTAGCGTCGGGTCACCCCCGTTGTAGGTCAGCAGGCCGAGCTGGTAGCTGGGTGTCCAGCAGAAACTGGCGCTGTAGGCCAAGAAGATCTTGCCGTCATGGTAGAGTGGAGCGGGCCCCTCGTTAACGGGGGTATCCACGCGCTCCCAGGGCAATGTTGGCTCGGAGAGCACTTTGCCGGGGCCGATCGAGGTGGGAGAATTCATGGGCGCGATACACATAGACTGTAGACCGCGAGAGAAGCAGGACCACACAAAATAGTTTCGGTTCTGGACGCGCAGGATAGTAGCATCAATACCCCAGTCCGGTGTGAGCTGGCCAGCATAAGAGAAGCCATTGTTCCAGGGATGGGCACCGCCTATGCAGATCTGTCAGCACTTCGATGCTCTGCGGTGAAAGGGGAGATATATGGTCCTTAGTACCCTTTAAGACGTGGGAACGTTGGCCATCCAAGTTTTGACTGTTGCCTGCCGTGTAGTAGATGTACCACCTGCCGAGAGTCCATTTAATTCTAAGCCGTAAGCGCAGCGGGACAGGCAGTATACGTACGTGTTATCGATCTTGTGAAGCTCGGGCGCCCAAACGTTGCAGCAACGCGAGGGGTTTGCATCAGTCCAGACAACCCGAGTCTCCGGTTTTTAGACCTTCAAGAGTCCTGGCTCTAGTAATTTGCAGGTTTGTCCATGTCGTGGTCATCAGATAGTAGTAGCCATCAGAATAGGTCATTTGAGGATCTGATCCATTTATGGGCTTCAGGGGATTGGTAAAAGATGCCGCCGAAGCCACAGCCAAGAGGCTTGTGAAGGCCCCAACAATCGAAGCAAACCTCATGTTGATGGTGGCTCGAAGCAGCAATGCCGGAGAGGAACGTTAGGGTTGACAAAATAACAACTCGACCCAAGCGAGATCTGCTTCTTATGGGTTTTCATGTTCACCAAGTCCTCCGTGTTATTCTTATGCTTAACCTACACAAAGAGGTTATTGAGGATCGGAAAAACTTCTATGACTTCTGGCTCCCGGGCGGAAAGTGAAGTGCGGAGCAAGTGCCAAGTCGGCCGAGGTGCCCCCTTTTTGCCGTGGTCAAACGTTGAAGTTCGGGGTACACTACCACGTAACCCCGGCAGTCAATCATCCCTGGTCAACCTTATCCATCCTATTGGCGCGCATCGTGAGTATGAACGGGCGCTTGTTCTGTCCCGGAATATGGGTACCCGCTTCGGAGATCTGGTTGTTGAAAGGAACGAGGAGATCATTCCAAGAACCCGACAGTTCGGGGCCTGACGGTCTTTTTCACCCGCCGCTCAATGCGTCGACTGGATGGAAAAACTCTGGGCTCCGATGCAGTGTGCGTGTCGATGGAAGAACATGATGTCGGCATACCTCTCTCCACAACCACGTTGCCGAAGCACTCAAACCCATCCATCGTGGGTACCGATGGCTTGGCTCTCGGCTCTCTCCTCCAGGTATTGCTTAGTCCTTAAGCAGGGCTGGCTCCCGGAAAGGAGTCTCCATCCCGCTCGGGACCGCTTGTCGTGGGATAATTAGTGGAAATGACTCTTGCAACCCATGACGAAGTTTACGGTTCCGATAGCACGCACGTCCGTTCCATAGAGAGATTATCTAATTGCCGTCTTCTTTTGCCCCTTCATTTAATGTTGCAGTTGGAGTTGTCTTGCGGTCTTCATCAGACGCACGTTGCTTGTGGCCGTACTGACATCACGTCGATAGGTACTCATAGCCGTTTCCAGTGCCAAAATAATGGCTGGAGTTACATCAACATCTCGAGCAGCTGGCTGGCTGCCCAAGATATATACCTCGCGAGCCGGTGGTCGCACTGGCGGGCCCAGTGGTGCGACGGGAGGTTGGAACGCGACGAATATCTATAAATGGATGCATTATATGGTAGAATATTTTGCAATTTCTACTTTGCTTTGAACTAGTAAGTCTCCTAAGAGTAACTGCGCTCTTCTCAATCGGGCCTGGGGCCCGAACCACCATACTAGGCTTAGCCCCAGTCTTCGAGCTGTCATGATCAGTTCATATTCTCAAGTGCTATAGCCCATTATTAGCGTTGGTAAACAGAAAGTTGGTAAGATTTGCCGCATAGAAAACGACACATCTGCCTGAAAGGCGTCGTTGGCAGCCTCACACCCCTGATATCGCGACCGTTGAGTCCCGCAAAAGCGGCTGGAAGCAGCCGTAGACCTGTTCCGGTACCGTCGAGAGCAACATTATACACATATCATTGCCTAGGTACTAATATAAACATCAATGACGGCGAGACACCGCACTCTCTCATACAGCTGGCGCGTCAAAACCTCGCAGCACCGGTGCTCAGGTGTATTATCCTTAGGTGCACTTGGCACAAGCTTCGATGTTAAACTTTTATGCTGGACGGTACGCCTAGGTCCGTGAAGAGTATCTGGTTGGGGTTGGCTTCGGCTGATACTGCGGGCATTTTCTCGCTCTTAGCGCTCTGGCCGTGGCCATCGGGGCTGCTCTTGGGCATTGGTGCCGGTGACAGTCGCCCATCGTCAGGAGATATGAGTAGGGGAACACTGGTCAGCTCATCGGTAAGGGTGTAGACCGGCAGTCCCACCTCCAACAACAAACCCCATCTTTCATTGAACGTCTGATAGCCCGTCATGAAGTGTGGGGAATAGGCGTTCGGATGTATAATAGGGCAGGTTACTCTACGGAGGGCATCCGTATGCCTTTCAATACTACAAAACGAGGCCATTTACTCTCACAGAAATGTCTGCACACGTGAGATCTAACTGTAGGTAGGCACAGTATTCCTTTAACTCTTTTGCCGCTAGGACGAACTGAATTTTGTCGACCATGGTGCCTCTGGTGACTGGAATGGACTTGGAGCGGTTGGCCTCCCACAATCCCACCGGTGCCGCCACCCTGCTCTCGCGCCCCCGTCCCTCCATCTGCCATTATACCAGGCCAAGGCCGATGTCCTTGGTTAGGGGAGTGGGGGCCGGAGAGGGGGTAGATTTTCATCAGGTACCTGCATTACGAGAGCCGTCAAAGCTTCTCCGTGATTGTATCGTCTTTGCATGATACCATGGCGTGAATGCAGCAGCCATGCTCGCCAATCAAAACAACGCAGAGAGATCTGGCGGTGTCCATCCGTTCTCCGTCCTCCCCCCGGTATCCGCATAGTTTTGCTAGGGTTTAGACGGGTGTAATGGCACGGGAAAACGATATCTCTCAGCTTCAAAGCTACTTCGCTCTCTAGTCGACGACCACGGTCGAATTCCGGCAAGATCACACCCAGGCGATATCTACAAGTCCCATGTGGAAAGATGGGAGTCCCTCCAGCAAGCAAGATCCAGAAAGAGCTCGCTCCCCTAATCATCGAGGGGCTGAAATCTTCTCCCAAATTCTTCCCCTCGTTACTTCTTTGGGATGACAGAGGGCTTGCAATATACGAACGTATCATGAAATCCAGAGACTATTATCTTACTCATACCGAAGCTCAGCTCATCCGGCTCAATGCCGACAGCATTGTCGAGACGATACCGTCCGACAGCGTCATTCTCGAACTAGGCAGCGGGTATTTGGCACCATATCTGATTTTCTCGACGCATGAAACATCTTCCTCACACTGCACAGCTCTCTCTCCAAAACATTCATCATTCTTGATGCCCTGGCCCGGAAGCGGAAACACGTCGTCTACTACGCCCTCGACGTCTGCCCGGCGACACTGGCCGCAAGCCTCGCCCAGCTTCGCTCCGCACTGAATCACTCCCCTTACGTGACCTACCGCTCGCTGTGCATGACGTACAAAGATGGCATTTCATGGCTCGCCAACGAGACCTCACTGGCAGGGACGCCCGTCAGCGTCCTGTGGCTTGGTAGCAGCTTCGCCAACGAGCCCCAAGACGACTTTCGTCAGCTTCTCCGCGGCATCTCGGCCGCGCGGGCAGCGCAGACCTCCACCTCCTCCCGCCGAATCGCCCAGTGGCAGTTGCTAATCACTGCAGACGGTACCAAGGACCCGGTGACGGTATCTCGGGCCTACGACACGCGAGATGGATTGTCGAAAGAGTTCACGTTGAACGTGTTGGATAATGCTAACCGGTCACTCGGGCGGGACGTTTTTGATGTCAACCAATGGTGCTTTGATGGGGAGTGGGATGTTGAGAAGGGGCAATTCCAAACTTGCATTCGGGCACTGGAGGATCAAACTGTTAAGGTTGGCGAGGAACAGATTGTGATCACGAAGGGAGAAAGAATCAAGGTCATTGCCAGTCGAAAGCTGGGGCAGAAGGACGTTCAGGAGTGGCTGGTAGGCACGGGATTCACCATCAACAATTCCTGGACAGACACAAAGTTTGCGTACAGTGAGTCGCTTGCCCGGAGACGTCGGAGAGTCAGAAATGCACGGGTACAAACAGCCATGGCTAATCTCCCCAAGGTCTCTACAGATTCACCCTACTGGAAGAAAAAGCCAATGTCCAACGACCAAGTTGGGAACGGCTTTCCCGAGGTGAACTCGGCCGACTTGTTCGATCCTACTTCCGGCGTGTGTTTGATCTCTAGATAGCCATTGCAACACGATAGCTTAGAAATATCAAGAATCATGTTCAAATTTACACCGTATTATTTCGCATATCTCCATCCTTTCTTGAGACCGCGGCTCCCTGACTCTGTGCTCAATCCATTGATCAGCCCGACATCGGCAACTAAAACCCCGATTGAAACGAATATGTCAGTACCGCAGGTAAACTATGTCTCACCGTCAAACGGCATGCTGCAGGTTAATCTTGAAGATGCAGTGATACCCCACCACGGGATGAAGAAGGTAACCCCGTTGGGAGATCTGCAGGTGGTTCAGCTGGCCATTTACACTCGCGTGGCCCTGCATTTCCCTCTTTCGGATAGCCGCATTCAGAGAATCAATCAATCACACGTCCTCGATCCATTCCCTACGAAGGTGTGCTCACCTGCAACCCCGCGGAGACTCGCCAGCTCATCGTACTTGATCTTCTATTTTTCTTTTTGCAGTTTGCCGCCGTGACCGCCGGCCCACAATTGAGCTGGCACCGTAGCCCCTTTCGCCGCGCCTCGGGCCTCGACTTTGCCGCTGGGAGCGCTCCATTCTCTCATCTCTGCTCAGGGCTCGGCTCGTTAGCAGCTAACGTTACCATGGATCTGGGCCAAATTGAGCGACCAGATTCGGCATACAAGTCGATACGCCACTGGAGGAGGGTGACGCGATTAAAGATGTCGATAGTTCAGATGCGGCCCACGCCAATGACGGCTTCAACCCCGCCACCTTCAAGCCGAAGGCATCATTTCACGATGCTTCACTCCCCGGAGACGCTCCCGGCCATCCCGTGTATGGAGTCTCCCTAAGCCCCGAGACCATCAAGGCTATGGTAAGCACCGGCTGGCCAAACGCCAAGGTAGAATCCATCAAGCCGCTGGAGGCTGGGAAGTCATTCAACAACAAGATCTACTTTCTAAAGATACGGCATCCGGAGCTAGGCTTGCAAGACACCGTTCTCAAGGTCAATGGCACACTTTACGATGGCGACAAGGTGCAAAACGAGGTGGCTTGTCTGCGGCTCCTAGAGCTGTATTGCCCTGACGTCCCGGCCCCTCGTGTGCTGGCGTGGTCCGAGGCTGGCACGCATGCAACATTCATCTCCCCCGATCATGCAGATACAAAGGCTTTGGACGACGACTCTGTGGAAAACACCGTTGGGTGGATCCTCACCTCTCGTCTCCCCGGTAGCCCCGTCACCGTTGCCGATCTGGACGACGCGGCAATTGCCAGCCTTGCCACACAACTCGCCGACATTGTTGCGAGCTGGCGCCAGCGCATTCCTTTCCAGAAGCACGGCGGAAGTTTGCAAATTCGGAGCACAACCGCGGGCAATGAAGAGGGAATATCGCTAGACAGGCCATGCGGCCCAGGCATCCCCGACCTTGTGATCCGCGGGGTCCTCGTGAGGAGATGAAGCTGAATGAGCCCATTGCGCGCATTCACGACTACTACCGGCTCAAGCTGGACAACAAATTGCAACTGCTCGAGTCTGTCGACCTCTTGGCGCGTAATCGCCATCTTCTTGTGCCCCTCAGGAAGCTTCGCGACGAGCGCCTGCCCCAGCTCAGCTTCTCGGAGATCTTTGAGCAGATGGGAACGCCAGAGGACGTGTTCTTGTTCACGCACTACGACTTGTTCCCTCGGAATATCTTGGTGTCGGGAGAGAGCCCGCCTAGGGTGACGGGGATTGTGGACTGGGAGTTTTCTGGCTTCTTTGCGCCCCTGGATGAGTTTCTGGAGGACTGGCTGGATGCCGGGGACTGGCCGGAGCCATTTTACACCACCTTTCTCCAGACTTTGGAGGAAAAGGGAGTAGCTACGCCAGCCGGGGGTGTAAGAGGGGACGCCTGGCAGGTAGCGTATTGGGTGGAGAGGACCATTGAGAGTGCCGCGCCTTGGTGGTTGTTGCCTGGGAGTTTAAGTGCAGAGCAGAATGAGAAAGCCCTGGAAAAGGCAGAGGAGGTTGTAAAGGAGATGCTGGGGCATCTTGGAGTTGTATAACGTTTCGCTGCCAACCCAGTATTGATTTAACGATTGACTTCTATTCGAACCCGCTCTCCCAAAATTTACAACTTCCCTTTAACATCCCCGACGACCTTGTCAACGTGCTCCCTGACCCTAACCTCCAGATCCCCACCAATCATCCCCAAAACCCCAAACACCTTCTCCCGCGTCTCGCCTTCACATTCGCCAAGTCCGCCCAAAACTCCTCACCATCCGATCCCGCCACCCCTCATACTTTGGGTCATTGTCATCCAAATGCGACCAAAACGTCCTCGCAAACTTCAAATCCACCTCCCTCTGCTTCTCCGCCGGCACCGACATCACCTCATCCAACCACTTTTGATGCTCCGGTGTCGAGCGGCTCTCAAAGCCGCCCCCACCAAACCGCACAGGATCCTTACCCGTCACAAACCCCGGATGCCCCCCATAATTCCCCTCCCCTAACGCCACCCCCGCTCCGTCCCGCAGCAGCGGGTTAAACACCTCGCTCCGCGGCCGGTTCACCGGCAGCTGCTGGTAGTTGACGCCCAGCCGATACCTCTGCGCATCGGGGTACGCGAAGAACCGGGCCTGCAGCATGGGATCCTCGGACGGCTCGATGCCCGGCACAAGGTGGGACGGGGAAAAAGCCGCCTGCTCGACCTCGGCGAAGAAGTTGGTCGGGTTGCGGTTGAGGGTGAGCTTGCCAAAGGGCCGGGATTGCACGGTGCCGAGGTCGGCTGGGTAGGTGCCAATGTCCCAGTGCTTTGTCATGTCGAGGATGTTGTAGCCGAAGCGATGGGCTTCGCTCGGGTCGATGACTTGGACTCTGGCCGTATAGGTGGGGAAGTCGCCGCGGTCGATAGAGTCATGGAGGTCGCGTGCCGCGTGGTCTGGGTCGTTGCCGGTCATGCGTGGGATGTCTTCGTCGGTGTGGGTTTGGTAGCCGAGGTCGCTTTCGAGGGACATGTGAACATATTTGAAGGTGCCGTCGGGCATAACCCATTTGTAGGCATGTCCCATGTACATGTTCATGTGGCGGTAGGTGGAAAATACGCCATAGTCGCTGTACAGCCACATGACGATGTGCCATGATTCTGGGTTGTGGATGACCCAATCCCAGAACCGCGTCGGATCGCGCAGTCCGGTGCGCGGGTCCTTCTTCTGGGCGTGGACAAGGCCTGGGAACTTGACGGGGTCGCGGATAAAGAAGAACGGGACGTTGTTCCAGACCCAGTCCCAGTTGCCTTCGTCTGTGTAGCACTTCATGGAAAACCCACGAACATCACGGACGGAATCGGCGGCTCCACGCTCACCAGCCGTGGTTGAAAACCGGGCAAGGCAGGGCGTCTTTTTGCCAACACCTGTGAACATGTCGATGCTGCAGATGTCTGAAATATCATGGGTAACCTGGAAAGGTGGTCAGATCAATATCTAGGAGCAATAATAGCAAGACACGGCAGGTTGCCTGGAGCAAGGCGAGATACGCACCTCGAATTCTCCGTAGGCCCCGGCTCCCTTGGCGTGAACAACCCGCTCCGGAATCCGTTCTCGGTTGAGATGCGAGAGGACGTCGACGAGCTGGAAATCCCGCAGGGGCAACGCATTTGAGACACGAAGAGATGATTCGGGATTCCTCGCTGGACAGCCATTTGAGGTGGTGTACACCTTTGGTGTCTGCGACACGCCATTGCCGTTCGTGGTCCCGTTGTCCGCCGTCATGATGGTAGTGCTATTCAGAGTTCACAACGATATAACTCTACCCATACACTGGTGCAAATGTCTCCGTACAAAACTGAGTCACACTGAAAGTAGAGCACGAGACGCTTTACCATGATCATGAGAAATAAAGACCCGATATATACTTATACAGAATACAGTTATAACATCACACTGCATGATCCAGCTTAAGAAACGGCTGCATATAGGGTGGTTACACTGCATGGGCGCTATCAGATCGACTGTGACGATCACTGGGGAACAAATGCAGAGCAGGTGTGGGGGGGGCGTTAAGAGGTCACGGAGGCGACCTTGCTTTTATTATTACCGCGATAGCCGAGAGCACTCGTGGGCCACTAGGGTGCGCAGGGGATCATCGAGGGATGGGGGTTCTCGATTCCTCGTGGAGTAGAGAATGGGAAGAGTGGGGAAGAGGCGTTGGGTCTCGTGAGCTTCCGGTAACGGAGGGTGTATGGGGGTAGGGGGGCCTGCAGTAGGGCGTCGTCCGTAGCTACGTGTGCGAATTAACGACGAGCATTATCAAGCAAACGTTATCACATTAGCATCTAACAGACCGGCGTGGATAGGCACCAGGGCCATTTTTCACTCATATGTACACCCCCTAAGTGTATCAGAGGTAGCGCTGTGGGGTCTATGCAAAAGGACAATGAGAGGATTGCGGCTGCTTTACCGCATTGCCATGATGGTGAATATTTTGGCTGGGTCATGGTCCGCTTCCTGGAGTCAAAATCATGAGCCAAGGCTAGGTACTTACTATTTCTTTAGAGGAAGCCTGCCTTTGTAACCTCGTCTCGCGACATTGCTTCTGCGTGATCCCAACGACCTAGAGCCCGATGAGAGGGCCCTGTACTAATTAGAAGAAACACCCGACCCCTAACCTTCAAGGAAATGCGGAACTCGCTAAGGGGAAAGACGAAGTACTCGAATCAGCGGTTATAAAGATCGTGATTCTCAACTCCGCGATACACACCATGTTCTGTGCATAATTTCGTAACCAGTTCGATCGGACCAGTCTTTGCCTACCGTCTTCGGTGTGATAACAGTTGGGTCTTCCTTAACATGTTGTTTCTCGCGCCATTACACCAAGGAAGCGCCGAGGATACCGTCCCTGACGGAGCTGGAGAATAACCCAAAAGATGACAAGGGGAGGACACTGCCGTCTTGTCGGCTCTAGCCGTCCCTTGAGGAGAGCATAAGTGATCGCATACGGACCTAAAAAGAAACATGCCTTTGCCATCGACTACTGTCCCACAAACTTTTTCTCACTTTGTAACCGGAATAGACCAACAGTATCACTTCGGTGCAACCAGGCGTCCCGTCTAGGGAGAAGAGGTAGCATGTGGGGTTATCTCGTTTTATTAAAGCTGAGACCAAAAAAACTGTCTATAATGTAACGGTCCCAGGAGTATATTGCAACTAGCTGGTGACGACTCTACGAGTACACTAAGCTTGAAGAAGAAAAGGAAAGATGAGAGAGTCTGGCAGCTCGTGGGGCTGCTTTATGATCGTGAGTGCGGTGGCCCGAGCGCATTGCTAGAATGTTCGGTGTGCTGTGGGGCAACTGGGAATAGCTTCATCCAGGGGTTCGGTGGACCGTGCTTGTACGTGAGCTGGCCGAGGGTTACCGAGGCTCACCTCGGGCACAGCCCGTTACATATAACACTCTACCCGGAAATAAAAACTTATACTCGTGACTTCACCAGGCCTCGATTTTTACGAGCAGAGTCAAAGAACACGCCGGGATCCGCATATGTCCCCCCAGTCTGTCCCACATGTCCGAAAACTGCCCGAAGTTGAACTGGATGCTCTTGTGGTGCACGGTGTGAAACTGGTCGCGGTTGTCGTCTGCGCAACAGGAATAAAAATAAGCACGCACCTCTCTGGAAGGATAGACGGACAGATGACTTACGAAGCAGGAATGTCCAAATGTTGGTGATGAAAAAGACGACAAGCTGTCCCACATCTGACATGGGCCAGAGGAAGCTATAGGCGTAGATAGGTAGGCTCATGATCCACGCCTCGATTGGCTCAAAGGCGTATGCAGCAAACGGCGTCGGAATGACGTACCTGCCCAGATGTCAGTATGGGGCCTAGACCACCGTTGGACTTGCGTCAGGGCCTTGTGTTCTCACATGTGGTGCTGGTAGTGCGACATTTTAAACAGCACAGGATGATGAAATGCCCTGTGCAGCCAGTACATGCACGTATCGCTGAATAGCGCAAAGAGGGGATATTGTGCCACCTCGTACCAAGTGCTGCCCGTCCCGACCAGGTAGATCTTGGCCCAGCCGCGCACTTGAGCCACAAAGATGGGCACCGTCAGTACGTTGAGGATCAGCAGGGCGGTCAAAGAGGCCCTGATTTCGGAGCGGATCTGGTTCGGCTGGAACTTGGGCTGCTTCTTCAGCTCCCGGTCAAAGTTGAGGTAGTAACAGACGGTTCCAAAGAGTAAATAGAAGAAGGAGCTTGAAAACCAAGTCAAGAGGAAGATGCTGATGCTCTGACGCCACATGCCATTCCGTTGCCAGAGGCGTGGGTCCGCTGCGAGGTTGCAAAGCCATCCCTTGCTCTCGTCGATGATGACGCTAGAGGGCCGTGAAGATAATGACCACCAGTCTGGATATGTTTGGTTTGTGATTCCACAAATGGTCTCGGCTAGTCGGAAGGCCGAGCCGTACGCATCATCCAGAAAGACTGGGTCGAGATGGTTGAGTAACGTTTCCATTTCCTTTCGTCAGGGCTTGAGCGGGTGTAACAACAGCTTGCAAGGGAGGGCGAGCGTCAAGGTGAAAAGTCCGGTTGATATTGAGAGGCGAGAGGGGCGCGTTATCTTGCGGTCAGCGAGGTACCATCAGGTACTTTGTTCGTGGAGTTGCGATCGTCCATCTGAGCCAAACAACGTGAATGCACTAAGACATATCACGGACCATTAAGGCTGAATATTTAGCGTCGGCCTTGGTTGAGACACGCAGGGGCCGACGTGGAGTGGGCGGGACCCGACGACGGAAGTCGGAGTTACTTTCTACATATACCACGCGCGTATAATACAGAAGAGGCCGCGTTAAGCAGACCTTCTTATAAATCCGTTCTGTAACTAGACCTGCCAACAGCATTGTCAGCAGCAGTTCTGGCGTGGTGACAATGTATGAACCAAAAGCTACCGGTTGGGCGAGTGTCGTCGTTAATGAGTTTGTGAGTTTGCAGCTCATAGCGAGTAGCCCGCTGGTGGACTGGTTTGTTTCTATCTCATACGACGACTTCGATTCATCATTGTACTCCGCTTCTAAAGCCCTCCTTTCTGAGCCCCTCTTATTTTTCACATCTCGTTTGCCTACCGTCACGGCCACATCTATCGCGGCTTACTTGGCTTGGGTCGTCTTCCAGGCGCTCTTGTACGTCTTCGTTCCTGGCCCCCTCCACCAAGCGCCACGAACTCCAGGAGGAAGACGCCTTTTGTACCGGCTGAATGGATTTCGAGCGTGGGTCTTGACGCTGGCTCTTGCAGGCTGTGTTTGTTATGCCGGCCTCGTTGACCCGACACTTATTGCGAAACACTGGACGACCACCCTGGCGACGGCTGGGTTGTATTCGTCCGCACTCATCGGCATCTTTTGGGTCAAGGCCCGTGTCGCGCCCGATGATAAGGGTGATACGCTGTTGACCGGCAAGTTCTTCAAGCTCCTAGACTTCTAACCAATAACCACCACCCAGCACATCCAGTAGTTTTCCTCGTTGCTACTCTCCTAACGAAATACGTAGGCCACTTTTGGTACGACCTCTTCAACGGTGGAGAACTACACCCGCGGACCGGGAAATTGTTCGACTGGAAGCATTTCAACGCCAGCCGAACAGGTGGGATTCTAGCATGGACCTTGATGTACGAAGCTGGTACTCTCCGTGGACATGTTGTGCCTCTTAGCTCACTGATACACAGCGACCTGTCATTTGCTGCCCTGCAGCACCAGCGATTTGGCTCCGTGACCAATTCTATGGTTCTGGCCGTTGGCTTCCGAGCCGTTATTGTTGCAGAGTACTTTCTTTATGAAGACTTGTGAGTAAAAATATTCAACATGGGTATTGGTGACCGGGTGCTAATTTGGGGGATGTCGGGTAGGTTCTTCGAGACTCTCGACGGCGCACATGAGCGGTTCTCCTTTTACAGCATCTTCGGCTTTGCCGTTATGATGCCTCATTTGTGGACTTTGCAAACGCAGTATCTGGCTTCCCACCCCGTCGAGCTCCCCACGGCGGCGGTGGCTCTGCTCGTGGTGGGCTTTGCCGTCGGCTGGACAATCAACCATGTTGCCAACGACCAAAAGAACACATCACGACGAACGAACGGAAAGTTCCTGATAGGGAGTCAGGAAGCCAAGACGGTCGAAGCCAAGTACCAGACGGCAGACGGCAAGACACACCACCGTTCTTCTCTGCTCAGGTAATGACATGCCCCCTTTGTCAGGAACATGATCGCCCAATCGACACCACATACTAACACACGGTTGGTCATAGGACTGTGGGGGATTGTTCGTCACCCGAATTATATCGGCAGCATTATCTACACGTGTGCTTCCTGTTTGACCTGCGGCGACAGCCACCTCTTCCCCTACTTGGAGGCGGTACTGGTCATCTCCTTGTGCATCCACCGCTGTTTCCGCGACGAGGCAAGATGCAGAACTAAGTATGGGAATGCATGGGCGGAGTACTGTCAACGCGTAAAATGGCGTCTGGTCCCTGGGATCTTTTGAGGGGAAAGGCTAAGAAAAGCCTGCCAACTTTGTTTGTTATAAAGTCGCTGAAAGTAGAGTTGTGTTGCCAAAGTCACACCAAACTCGCAAACTCGGCTTCATAACTGTGCAATAATACACCACCAGCAGTTTTATTTACTATATGAACCATAAGCAGGTGCGGTTAACCCTTCAAGGTGGGTGGTAGTATTAATTCTGCCATTTCCTTTGTTGTGGTCGCCTATATAGATTGTGTTCGAGTTAACAATCACGACTTCCACACTTTCGGAAACTGAAAAAGAAAGGCGGTTCTTTTGCTCTTTGACCATGGCCATACGAAGATATTAATATTGATCAAGTGCTGGATTGCCTCCATCTACAAACTGGCCAGTAAGCATCACGACACCAAAACTCAAGTCTTGTTGTGGGCTGTCAGCTACGCAGAAGGATTACTCACCTGGTAGCTATTCGATAAGAAAATAAACAAGTGTCCCCGTCTTTTAGGGGCAGAGGTATACAGTCACACACTGTTGCAGGTCATAATCATCGCGGTTGCATGACTTCCGAAAACTGGTGACCTTGATATCTGATTGCTTGCTTGAGGCCAAAGACCAAGCCATCTCAAGTCCTCTTATATACAGTGGAAAATGCAATGCGCAAAACGGCAAAACAATTGACCCCTACCCCTGAACAGACCACGAGCATCCCTGCCCTGAGCACGACCTAGCTCAATGTGTTCTCCTGCGTCCCTGCCCATTCAGGACCTTCCGTTAGGGACATCTTCAATTCCGCATCCTTAGCAAGACCCAAGCAACAAGCCGATAACCCAAGATAATCGCCACAACGATGCCGAAATTCCGCCCTTGATCTGCCGTGTTGACCCCGTACTGATGCAAAACCGTTCCTCCGGAAATGTGGCACTGATCCGGGAGGGACTCATATCTGCACTGACATCCCGCACCACAGTTGTACGTTGCCCCGTCGAACTGCGTGGTCATCATTCCCTGGAAGACGTAACCCTGCGAGTTCCAGTAATAGAAGGCGTACTTGTAGAACGCATTCAGTTGTGCCGGTGGCACCAAGGTACCTGCAGTCGCGAACGCGATGACGTTCAACAACGATGTGACTACCAAGGCGCCAACAAAGTTGGGGATCATGGCAACAGAGACAATGACCACGCCCTCGGCAGCCAACAGGTTCAAATAAAGCCACGATACCCAAGTGAAGAAAGCACTGGCGGACTGCCGACATCCCCCCAACCAGTAGAATAAGATGGAAAACGCCGCGGAGAAGAGGAACAGGTACGGGACGCCCACGATAAAGTTGGAAACCAAAAAGGAACTGGCACTATAAAGACCATTGCGACGGTCCAGACGGAATTGCCGATAGTCCTCGATGAAGGCAGGGACATATGTTACGGCCATAAACGACATGAACCCACAGCTAACCAATAAAGCGTTGATCAGGAGCTGGATCGAGTCCTGGTCGCGGTCCATCTGGAGCCAGATGGTGCCCGCTAGCAGGCCCAGCGTTGCGTACATGGCCAGCCGTAAAGTGTAGACCAGACCATCACGGTACGACTTAACGAAGCCTCTGTGGGTGAGTATCATCAAGCGCGCTGGAATAGACGACTTGAACTCGACATCCAACGCCAGATCCCGTATATGCTTGGCAGATGCTATGACCTCGGCGGCCATCTGTTGATGGAGGGTAGATCTGCTCCAATGCGACGCCAGTTCGGCCACACGCTCACGCTCCGAGACAGCATCTTGGTGCTGGGCCTGGGAGAAATCGGTGTTGACTAGCTCGAGCAGGAAGTCGGCCGGGTTAACCCTTTCCGGGATTATCACGCCAATACTTGCGTAATAATCCACAAGCTGGCTGATGGGACCGAAGTAGTGTGGCTTACCGGCCGACAGGAGAAGCAGTTTATCGAAAAGGGTAAAGGTTGATGTCGATGGCTGGTGGATAGAGCATACGACGATCAGGCCGGCTCGCTTCGCAAGCTGCCGGAGGTGGCTAACTATGTGGAAGCTCGCCACCGAATCCAGACCACTCGTAGGCTCGTCGAGGAAGAGGATACCGGGACCTGTGACCAGTTGCTTGGCCACGGTCAGCCGCCGTTTCTGGCCATGGGATATTCCGCTCCCAACACGCAACATCGTTAAGCCCCCAAGCCCGAATGACGTAAGAAGCGTATCGATGCGAGCCTCGGCTTCAGCCCGAGGGACTCCCGCCAGTCGCGAGGCAAACTGCAGTGTTTCTCGTACGTTTAGCGCGCCAATGAAGATGTCATGGTCCTGGGCGAACGATGTGACGTGGCGGAAGATGTTGCTCGGCAGCTCAGCGCCATTGACGAGAATTTGACCAGTAACATTGGCGGCATTGATAGGCCGTTGTGCAAGCACGTTCAGGAACGTGGTCTTGCCACACCCCGATGGGCCCATGACAGCACAGCATTCACCTATAGAGAGTTTAGCAGCCCGTTATTGGTAACAATGGGGAAAGCCGTCAACCAACCAGCCTGCATGATTCCCTCAACATTATCGACTAGCGTCTTGGGTTGCCCGGTCTTGCCCTTGACGGTGACAGTCAGCCCACTCCATGAGAGCGTTTTGACTGGGGCGTTCAGAAGTCGTTTTTCAATGGGGAGCTGCTCGAGGTCCATGGTCGACCGTTTTTGATTGACCAACCAAGCACAAAGGTAACGTTTTATAGCAGTTGCGAAGCTGACGATAGATCGACTTCCTCAGATCAAAATGAACAAACTTGAGAAAACTGACCCTGCGAGAACCGTGCCATAAAGTCACATCAGCTCGTGAGGTAACTATTTTACCTAAAGACTATCGGGGCCCAATTTGGGGGAGTCGCTCAAACAAAGTTTGGTTGAGGGCCGATCATGCCAGATCAAGGTAGGTTGAAGAATAAGCCAAACTACGCGAGATCCCTGACCGCCTCAGGATTGCCCAAGATCGCCGATCGCCGATCTATCAAGATACACATCCACTAGTCAATTCTTGGCGGTTTCGGACGTGGACAGCGAAGACTGGCGGAATGGAAGACACAGCTGGATACCGGTGTACACTTTCTGGATGCGGAAGCTGGACAAGTGACTACGGGTGACATTGAGTACATTGCCTTGATAACCTGAGACGCAAGTGCGGTGAACAGCGTGGTGGCAGTGGGTGTAAAGTAGAAAACCACGAGACAGGTCCAGGAAACGGGTCATGGTACCGCCCCGGCCTGGTTGCATGTGGTCCTATCTTCCATTCCTTCTCACTGACGACCCACTTCAAGAATAATCATCCCCACGGTGTGAGGTGTCACCGAAGCCCATATTCGAATCATCATCTGTTGGCTACATACCATGGCTACCGTAGTCACCCGTGCCACCGAGGCCCACATCTTGTTGACGAACAGCAAAGAGACCGCGCAGAACATCAAGGGACTAAGGCAATCCAAAGCCCAAATTCCGGCTCAAACCGCTGGAGTTGACTTGCAACGCCATGACCGCATCGTCAACCGTCTAGCTTCCGAGGTACAACATTTCGCCGAGCGCGGCGAACGGTTTCGCATCAACCATGGCTCCAGCAACTCGACTCGCCCCACTTCCACAGGGAACCTCCTGGATATCAGCTGCCTGAACAACGTCCTCTTCATCTCCAAAGGTGACCCGGACCTTGGGTTCGAGAGCTGGTGCCTAGCCGAGCCCAACGTTCCCATGGACAGGCTGGTCGAGGCTACGATACCGCACGGGCTCGTCCCCCCCGTCGTCATGGAGTTTCCCGGCATTACAGTGGGGGGAGGCTTCTCTGGGACATCAGGAGAAAGCAGTTCCTTCCGCCACGGCTTCTTCAGTGACAACGTCCATGAAGTGGAGATGATACTGGGGGATGGACAGGTGGTCAAGGCCTCCAATGAGAACCACCCGGATCTGTTCCATGCTGCCGCCGGCGCCTTAGGCACCCTGGGGATCGTGACGGCCGTGAAAATGCGCCTGGTACCAGCCAAACGGTTCGTCCATGTCCGCTACACCCGTCTGGGCAGCTTCCCGGACACCGTCAGCGACCTCCACAAGATGAAGTCCGGCTCTTTCGAGTACCTCGACGCCATCCTGTACTCTAAGCACCACGGCGTAGCCATCACAGGCAACCCCGTAGACGAGAGCATGGTCCCCCACGCCACGCGCATCAAGACCTTCAGCAACGCGGCCGACGACTGGTTCTACCGGCACGTGCGTGACAGGACGCGCCACTTGTCTCCGGGGAGCGACGTCGACGAGTACGTGCCCCTGGCCGAGTTCCTCTTTCGCTACGACCGCGGCGGCTTCTGGGTCGGCGAGATGGGCTACGACTACTTCAAACACCTGATTCCCTTCAACGGCTTCATGCGCTGGCTGCTCGACGACTTCTCGCACACCCGCACACTGTACCACGCGCTCCACGCCACGGGCGTTACGCGCGAGCTGGTCGTGCAGGACGTGACGGTGCCATGGGACAATGCGGCCGCGCTGATCGACCACATCAGTGAGGACCTGGAGATCTGGCCGTTGTGGTTGTGTCCGCTGGCCGGGGCGCAGATGCCCACTTTTCACCCTATGACGACCAAGGCGGCGGTGGCGGGATCTGAATCTTTGGGAACCTCGGACGAGATGCTGAGTATTGGGCTTTGGGGGTGGGGCCCCAAGAAGTTGGATCAGTTCGTGGCGAAGAACCGCGGGTTAGAAGCAAAGCTGGAAGAGCTCCGCGGCCGGAAGTGGTTGTACGCGAATATGTTCTACACAGAGGAGGAGTTTTGGAGGTTGTATGATCGGGAGTGGTACGAGGAGCTGAGGGAAAGATATCACGCGACTAATTTAGTGAGCATATACGACAAGATCAGGAAAAGCGGAGTTGGGGCAAGGAGCTGGGCGCAGACAATAACGGAGTTGTGGCCGGTCGGTGGCATATTTGGTATGTGGAGAGCGGTGCGGTCCGGGGACATCAAGCTGCATCGGAATGCGAAGTGGAAGTGGCTTGGTGGTAATTGAGTGTGCGACGGGGTCTGCTGTTGGAATGGGGACTTTAAGTTTCATGTCGAAAGTCGGCGTATTAGGTAGTTAGTTGCAAAATGATACCATCCGCATGTAGCTGTTGGGGCTGTCGTATGACTTATTGGTTGAAACTGTGTCTTCTTCGTCTTTTTCGAGTTTTGTTGCGCCGGTAAACTGGTTGGCAACCACTCACAACCAACCTCTCCTTCCTTTTGTTTATCAGAACCCCGTTGGGTTGCAAGCGAACTGGAGGACACGACAATAAACGCGCCCCCGAGTGTCATAAAGCTTCCGTGAGGCGGTAAAGTCGTATAAACCATAACGTCTGCTTAGCCAGGTCGACAACGCAATGGCCGGGTAGCAGGAAGCAGGCATAACATGTCGTCCTTACCGCTGTGTTCAAAAAGAATCAAGAATCTTAAGATCTCCTTCCTAAAAGCGAGCCAAGGTACATGTACCCATCACGAAGCTCCCTCAACGCGGTCCCCAGTCTCTTCCCCTTTAGGACTTGTCTATTATTTTTGGTTCGCTTACCTGTAGTTGGATTTTATTGTTCTGACGCATTCCTCGAGGTATGTACCAGTTATTGCTGTTCCATCTGGGTTGGTCCCCGCAGCTGCTGCCTGCTGCTTGCTTGGCGAAGACAAAATCTTCCAGATACACGATGTTTGGGGAACGTGTGTTCCCAGGAAAGCTCAGTGTAGATCTGCTAGAAGATTCTCACAATATCGGTCGGCCCCTCCTTTCCAGATGGCAATCACTGAAAGGTTTGAAGATATACCTGGCGAGTTGCAATCAAACACAGGGCTCGTCCGAAACCCAAATCGAGACCCAGTAGCAATGAACCACATGTGGCAGATGTCGCACCACATGGTAAATAGTCCCAAGTCGACCTACGGCTGGGGTTCATGGGGATTTACGAGTAAGTCGACCGACTACGACCCCTGCCTGACCCCAAGAAGCCCCTTGCTTATTGACATAACAAAACACAAGTCCTCCGCACGGTGTACGACGAAGAATCCGACGCGCTCTTCCCCGCTGCCATCGATAACCTCCGGCGATGGGTAGCCGGGTACTGGGTGCACTACAGCCGGTTTTCCGGGTTCATGGAGGACGACCATGCCCGGGCCAGGGCCAGAGCCGACGGGTCGGTCAACGACGCCCTGGGCGAGCGGTTGCGGTTCGAGGTCCTCGAGGACAGGGAGAGGCTTAATGTACCCGACATTGGTAAAGCTTCCGCAGCAGATGTCCAGACCATCTGCGACCGGTTTTATGAATGGGTCGTCAGCGTGGGAGCGGATCCTACGGATGAGCCCCCCGAGAGCCCGCGGCTCTGTAATTTCCTCGCCGTCGATGCCGAGTCTCTCCGCGCTCTGGCTTCGGTGCCGGAAGAGCTGCTTCCGCATGCCGTTGCAGTAGACTTTGAGGAGTTCATGAGCAGGAGGCGTAGTAAATGCTATGCAGGCTATGTCTGGATGGTTGATGCCCGTGCGGTGAGAGATTTCGTCCGAGGGATCGAAACAAACCCGCAGGGCCGGGGTTGGATGAAAATCGAAGCTGGTGGTTTGCATGATGCTTGGTTTCTTTCTGTCCGGATGTTGATGAAGGGAGACGGAGAGGGCAAGTTGGAGTGCTGCGAGACAACAGAGGGCTCTGGTGACTTCTGGCACACCGGAAGTGTTTTGTAGGAATATGGTATCGGATAGTTAGGTAGTTTATAACGCAGTCGTAAGTCCGAGGCTGCTGGTGCATCCGAACCCTTTGCGCTCTGGCTTCGACAGTTGATAGTCGATGATGTGAGCGGAGTCAACTAAGTTCAATTCCACTGAACGGCTTTCCATCCGGGACCCCTTCCCCGTCCGCTAGCCCAAAGATGTAGGTTGGACCAACAAGTTGATACCGCGGCGGGGTGCTGGGGCTCATGTGGCTCGGTCGGGGTCGAGTACAAAGGGGACATGCGCCCCTGCAAACACAGCAATCTCGTCGGCAACCGCGGTATCTTCTGGGCCAAGTCCAAACCGTCCGGCATCATCAACCAATGCGCGCCGATTGTAAATCTTCCATGCCCGACGATAATCCCAGGACTCGGACATGACCCAATCTCTTTTAGCTGTCTCATCGCTCAGCTCTGGTGGAGGGGTTATCCCACCGGTGAGGACATTGAATCCGTGTATAAATCTAGCAGGGCCCTCGACGTCTGCCCGCTTTACCAGCCCCATATCGGCGATGGGAACTCGCCATATCTCTTTTTCCAGTTCGGAGTTCCGCAACACACCAGAACCGCTTGCCACCATTCGGCTGATCTCTAACAACCAGTCGTGACACTCATCAAGGTAGTCTGGTGAACCAGGGGCTGCTTTGAACACGCGTCCAACGCTTTCCACCCGCCCAACAATAAGACCTGGCAGTGAAATTACGGGCTGTTCATAGACGACATTTTTGAGCCGGCTTTGGGAAGTCCAGTCCTGCCAGCGGGCTCCACCACTGGCGTCACCGCGCACCCGTGCTTCGCTCTCGCTGCCGAAAGAGACGCCGCCGATTTGGGGCATCATGCGTGGGGCCGTCCAGTCGGGCACCCACGAGGGCAGTGCATCTTTCGGGTTTTGAGGTAGGGTTTGAGGTGTCCTCTGACAGAAGCAGAGAATATCTGGCCCATGGTCCTCGAGCAGTACCTTGCCGACAGCAAAAAGGACGTTGTTAATCGTCGTGGCTGGTGAATAGTCGACGGGGATCCGGCGGCGGTCTTTCTCGCGCACCATCCCAAGGAGCCCATATATCCTGTCTCGCGGGTCGGTTGCTTGAATGGCGCCATCATCACTCGTGCCGAAAGAGGTCCAGATGATGGTATCCAGCAGTGGCATGCCCGCATCGTCCGAGCCCTGCTTCATAAGGTCCGACCCTCCACCGCTCTTTACCTCCATCAACGAACGTTTGTATCCGTCCGATGCCAACGCCAAATGCGACACGTTGGGGTAGATGTCGCCCAGCAGCGTATACAGCCGGCGATGTTTGGGCTCGGTACTCGGATAGAGCACCATCCACTCCAGCAACCGCATACACTCGCTGACATCTTCCCAATCAACCGCCGTCACCCCAGCCCCAGGATCCGCACCACACATCACCACCGCCTTGCGCGCGAGCACCACCTCCTGAATAATCCACACCCTCCGCCACCACACCCGGCCCCTAAACAAGCGCCAAACCGCCTCAAAGTCAAACCCCACCCTCCCCCCACCGGAGCCCTTTCCCACCTCAGCCGCCCCCCCATCCCCATCCCCATCCCCATCGGTAATCGCAAACCCCCTCACCGTCTTCACAAACCCCTCCACCCTCACCTTATCCCCCAACCCCCCAGGCTGTTCCACCACCTGCTCCCGCCACAACACGCCCAGCTCCCTCACCGCATGCAGCGCCGCCCCGTCATGCTCCGGGCCCAGCCACACCAACACCTGCTGCGCGGCGCCGTAGATGCGGCTCATGAGCGGCACCTGGGTGTTTTTCTCGGCCGTGTCGCGCTGGTTGATGCACAGCGCGTCGATCCACAGGCGGCCGGCCAAGTGCTGGCGGGCGAGGCGGGTGATGGCGCTGTGGAGGTTGGGGGTCACCGGGATGGGGTGGGTGTCGATGGTCAGGTGGGGGAGGGGGCGTGTTCTTGGAGGGGGGCAGGCCCCAGACGTAGGAGAGGGCGGTGAAGGGGGGTGGAGCGGGGGATGGTGCGGTTGGGGAGAGGGAGGCGTGGGTTAGGGTGAGGGTGTAGGCTGGTGAAGTGGTTGGGGTTGGAGATGGAGGGTTGGTGGTGGTTGGTGCGGGATCTGGGGGGTAGGAGAGGGTGAGGAGGCGGATTTCGTGGGTTGAGGGATCGAGAGGGAGGTAGGGGTATGTTTGGGGGTTGGGTGTTGCCATGTTGGATTTGGTGGATGATGGTGTAGCCGGGCTCAGGAGTCGTGGGACAAAATATTGCTTCCAGTTCCGCGCAAACGTCGGTAGAGGAGATGATGATGATTTTGTGGTGTTGAGGGGCCGGAACTTGCATGGTGCCAAGATTTACGCTGACTGAGCACTCTGGCCAAAAGAAACCGCCACTGAAAAGGGGAGTAAATTCAAGAAAATAGTATGTAGTAAACTAAGGCAATAAAACCTGGCGAAACATGTTAACTGCAAGAAACTATGTGGAAATACAAGAATGCAGTAAACACGGTCTCCTTTGTGCTTTTGGATAGCTTTGGTTTCATCCCTATCGTCGAGAGTCCTGCCTTTTTTGCTTTCCATCGTTTCATCAATGCACCTGGGTCGAATACGTGTGTTGATATCCTAAATGAGAATGCTTTTTTTCTCTCCTTTTTTTTTCTTTTTTTGGCTTCTTTTTGATATCGATGACTTCAGAGGCCGCGTAACACGCGCCAAGCGCCGTATTGCTGAGTGGTGTGGAGGTTGTGTGGTGACGAAGAGGGGACGGAATTCGATGCCAAGCCCCGAACGGGTTCCTGACAGCGGGTAGCCACCCGAAGCCGGGCCGAGCGACACCCCCACCTGAGGAAGGCAATCATCGCCCCGATCGGACTTTCATGAGCGAGGTCATCTGGGACTTTCACAACAAGAAACCCCAAAAAAAAAACCAATCAGCATTTTACAACAGGACTTGAAACTCACCGCATCGAGCTGTAATAAATTATTACCTATCAACGCTTCAACGCTGCATTGGTGCCGGGGCGAGGTTGAACGGACGGTTGCATCTTCCTTTGCAGATTTGTCCGAGGCTGTGCTGCGTGGCCCCGGGGTGCTGGGGTCTGAGATGAAAGCCTGGAAAGCCTGCACAAGCGTCGCTCAATGAATTCCGCATCGGGACAAGACGAACTGTGTGCTGTCACTATCCTTCACAGCCTCGTCAGTGCGAGCATGGTCGATTCGCATTTTCCATCAAGATCGCCTTTCATTTCTTCCGCTACCAGACAAGTCAGATTCGCACCCATCTCCTCAATTCCTCAATTCAGACGTGGAGACGCAACGCTACCTTGGTGCCTAAGGTACGAAGTATTTCTTCCTGATTTGGGATGGTATCTTACCAACGTATGGACTTCGTCCCCCTCCAGCTGCCCACCGACCCCCAACATTACCGAACCACCAACAGCTATTCTTGGCTCTGAAACTGCGGCAGGGGATCGCCAGGTCGACCCCACAGCACCACGTAACCCACCCGCTGCGGACGACATTCATTTCTTATTGTTGACGCTTCCAGGTTGGATGAGATGCCCCTCTGCGGCACTCACCATTGAGACACGATCCCGGACGCCGCGTGGCCCTCGCTTCCGGGAACCGAAAAGTCAAAAAACATTGCTTGGTAACCAGGCTTTTTTTGCTGCGGCTCACCCGCTTTTCTGTGTCCTCACCCGACATTGTTTCAGGCTTTCAGCTACCGCGCAGGTCCATCCATTAACTATCAAGACCCAGCAACCGCTTTCCTTCGGGGCTTTGGGGGGAACGAAATGCCATTAAAAGAACGAAAGTTCATCACCCAATCTAACCTTCACATTTAGGGTTACTGCATAATGATCGTGGCAATGGAGATGGACGGCCGCCGGGCTCGACTCCATCAGTTGGCCGCCGAATGGGGGGTCCACCATACGGCACCGGTGGCCCCGCCCACTCCGGCCCCGCAACCCCGGACACAGAACGACGAGTTTCACGCCGAGGAGCTGCTCAAGAGGCGGCGCATGTCAGCGGGCCCGGAAAAGCAGTCACAGGGAACCATCAAGCGGGCTTTCAGTTCTCATAAAAAGACATGGGAATCCAAGGAGCTCTTCGAGGCCCTCGACGCTCATGTCGCCAACGGCGGAGCACCGGGGGTTGCCGACGCGCTCATCGCCAAGTTGCTGTCTGCCGGTGGTAACCTGAACGTGGCAAACGTCAAGAATAAGACGAACCTACTCACAAGGCGGAAGAGCATCGAGTCGATGGAACGCAGCAGGGTGCTGCAAAAGGCCATCGAGAACCGCCAGACCGACATGGTTGCCGTCCTCGCCCAGCACGCAGACCCTCTGACCCTCGACCAGGCACTTCCGATGGCCATGCGGTCCGGCGACTCTGCCATGGTGCACCTACTTCTCAGTCGGGGCGCCAACGCCTCGCAAACGCAGGATGCCCAGGACGCTTTCCGCCAACTGTGCATCATGGGCGGGTACCCGGAATTGGTGGGGCTCATCCTCCACTCTGAAGGGCGTCCGCCCCCGAGCTGGCTTTCCATGTCCATGGTCGATGCTGCCAGAAAAGGGTGTCTTCAAACCGTATTGAAGCTGAGTCGGTCCGCAGCAGATGGCGAATACAACAAGGCTGAAGCTCTCAAGGCAGCCATCGCCCAGTGCAGAGTGGACCTAGCGCTTGCGATTTTGACGGCAGCAAAACCCCCGACAACCGGGGGACAGGGCGTATTGGAGAGTTTTGCACAGCTCACCGAACACACCACCATCGGGCCGAACGAAAAAATGGTTCTTACGGAAGCGCTGCTATGTGCCGGCGCGTCAGGAGATATTGTTTCGGCCGCCCTTGCGCAGGCTTGCGAGACCGAGTTCTACGACATGGTTAACCTACTCATCTCATACGGAGCTTCCGTCGAGTACCGAAATGCCAGGATCATCCGGCATGCCATCGCAAAGGGGCAAAGCAACCTCGTGCAGTTATTACTGTGCGAGCCGGTGACCCTCAATCCGCTCTACGCTTCGGAGTGCGTCACAAGCCTCCCAAAAACAATATCACCAGAGGACCGTCACGCCGTGCTCAGTCTCCTGTTACGTAAGGGTGCTGGAGGGATTCCTTTGCACGATGCTCTCATAGATGCCGTCCAAGCCGGTGATCTACAATCCGCACAGCTCTTAACCACGCCCTGTTTCCCGGGGGGGCAACCCCTAACCAACGGCCGCCGCACCAGCTCTCCTGGAACCACCCGCGTTAGACACGAAATGGCTTCGGTGGACCATAAGAACGGTCTAGCCCTGAGTACCGCGGTGCAAGGGGCGAACCTTCCGATGGTGAAGCAGCTTTTGGGCGGCAAGCCATCGACACAAACTCTCGACCAAGTGTTCCCGGCAGTTCTCGGCATTCAAGCCGCGACCCGGTACCAGATGGTCGAATGCTTCCTTGCCGCCGGCATCTCCAGGGCATGCATCTCTGCCGCTCTACAACAAGCCATAGAGGAACAACCTCCTCGCAAGGACGAGAACCTGATCGGCATACTGCTGCGACACAATGCCGATGTGAACTTTAACGACGGAGCTGGGATTTTGTCAGCGGTCACGATCCGAGATTTGCCGTTGCTGGAAACTTTGCTCAGAAGCAAACCCTCGCCCCAGACTATGGCTGCCGCAATGACCCGAGCCATGGCAGAAGACAACAAGCCGGTCCGATACGAAATGGTCCGGCTGTTGATTGCCGCCGGTGCCGGCCGGGACGGCAATGAGGCGTCCGAGGCGCTGGCGCAGCTGTTGCCCGTCAAGCCAGTAGATGTCCAGTTGGCTGCGCTGCTTCTGGAACAGGGCCGGGCAGACTGCAATTTCGAGCAAGGGCTTCCCATTGCTACAGGTATGTTTGTCCATATCCTCACCCCGCATGTCCCCAACTAACTAACCCGACCCAGCCGTGGCCGACCCCGACCCAGCGCTGCTCGAACTCATCCTCCAACACAGCCGCCTCAACCACGACACTCTCTACCGCGGCCTCGACACCCTCTCCAGTCTGCCCACCAGCCCGACCAAACCCCTCAAACTTACCGCCCTGCTCCGCCACAACCCCTCCCCCGACATCCTCAACGCAATCCTCTTCAAAGAAGTCCAAACCCTCCTGACCCTCCCGTCCACCGGCAACCGGCCCCTAACCACCCTCACCGCCCTCCTCACCGCCGGCGCCGACATCAACGCCCACAAGGCCGCCGCCCTCAGCTGCGCCATCAAAGCCGCCGACACCCCCATCGTCGACCTCCTCTTCAACCACCACCACCACAACTCCACCTCCACCTCCCCCACCTCCCCCACCACCCGAGCAATAACCCCATCCCCATCCCTATCCCAAACAACAACAACAAGAACCCCCACAATAACCCCCGCCTCCCTCGCCGCCGCCCTCCCGCACGCCCTCAACATCCCCGACCCCATGGACCGCCTCGCCCACACCCAGCGCCTGCTGGCGGCGGGCGCCCCGCCGGCCGAGGCCGCGCGCGCCCTGGTGTATGCCGTCACCGCGCACCCGGCCGATCTACCCCTGATGGGGGTGTTGGCCGGGTACGCTGCCTCTTCTTCTTCTTCTTCTTCTTCTTCTTCTGCTACTCCTCTTGCGGCTGCTGCTGGGGGGGTTGTAAATGGAGTTGTGGCAGGGGGAGTGGGTGGTGTGGGGGAGGCGTTGGTGGTGGCGGTGAAGAATGGGAATGTGGACGCGTTGGGGGTGGTGTTAGAGCGGGCGGGGGGAAGGTTCAGTGCGAAGGTTTTGGGCGGGGTGTTGAGGGGGGGATGGGGGTGGGGGATCGGAAGAGGAGGGTGGGGATTTGCAGGGCGTTGTTGAAGAGCGGCGTGGAAGGGGTGGTGGTGGATGAGGCGTTGTTGGGCGCAGCGAGGGATGGGGATTTGGAGCTGGGGAGGGTGTTGATGGAGTATGGGGGGAGTGTGGAGCATTTGGATGGGCAGGCGGTCGTTGAGGCGTGCGGGGTTGGGTCGGTCGAGGTGTTGGGTATGTTGTTGGGGAGTAAAGTTGAGGTGAAGATGGCCACCTTGGTGAAGGGGTTCCAGGCGGCCACGCAGGTTGGCGACCTGGCCAAGAGAGCCGAGGTTTTCCGGTTGTTGCTGGACAAGGGGGTGACGGGGGAGGCTGTGGATGCGCAGTTGGTGTCTGCGGCCAAGTTCGGCGAGGACGGGGAGAACTTGGTTCGGCTGCTGCTCGAGTTTGGCGCCAGCGTCGACTACAACGCGGGCGAGGCCATCTGGAACGCGACGCGCAGCGCCATTATGGGGAGTCTCAAGCTGATGCTTGGCGTGGAGAAGACGGGTGACCGACAAACAGCGCCATCGCAATTCACGTTGCTCCGTGCTCTTAAAGCGAGCAAGAAACTCGGCCGGGATCCGCGATATCAGGTCATCGAGTGGCTGTTCGAAGCGGGACTGTCGCCGTGCGAGGAGATCAACATCGCCTTGAACAGGGCGGTCAAAGATGAGCCTGACCCGACGCTTGTGAAGCTGCTTCTCAACCGCGGGGCATCACCGCTTGTGAATGGCTGCGAGACGCTGACCGATGCTGCTTCGTTGCTGCTGGCCGACATTTTGGCCATATTGCTGGAGGCCGACATTCCGCCAAAGGATGTGTCGTGGGCATTTAATCAAGCGTTTACCCCGGAAACGGCTTCGAAATGGCTGACCGAAAAAGGATTCGAGGTTGCAAAAATGCTTTTGGAGAAGGGGGCCGAAGGGGAGAGCCTCGCTCTAGCTTTGAGCGCCGCCATCGATGCTTATGGGTCAGGCATCGACGGCACAGCCCGCAAATTTGCTACGGTTCTGCTTCAGGCCAACGTCGATGTCGATCATGAGGATGGATTGGTCCTCCAGAAAGCAGCGCGGAGGGCTGATTCGGAACTCATCCTGCAGGTTTGTCAGCGGAAGCCAAATTCTCACTCTGTCTCAATGGCATTTCCGTATGTGTTCGATGCGGACCTGTCAGAGTCGGACTGCCTGTACCTTGTGGAACAGTTCATCGACTACCACAGCGAAGGAGAACGACTCGACGTCATGTTTACCCACCCCGAATCCGAGCCGGTGGTGTTCCGGGCACTCACCAAATTCCCGCGTTCGGTTAAGATCCTGAAGGCCCTCCTCGACGCCGGCTACTACCACGACCAGATGACTGTTGTTCGAGTTCTGGACGACGCCGAAGAGGAACAAGTCAGCCTCTTATTTTGGGCTCTCCTTCAACCGCAGAAGCGGGTCAGCAGCGCGGTCATCGAGCTCCTCGTGGACTGTGGTGCTAAGGTCAACTTCGAAACCCCAGTTTCTAAAACGACGCCGCTCATGTTGGCCATTCAAAACCGCCGGCATGATTTGGTCAAGACCCTCATCCTGGCCGGGGCTGAGGTCGACGTGGTGGACGCCACCGGTAACACGCCCATGACAATGGCAACTCAGATTGGTGGAGATCTCAGCACTTCATTGATGTCGAGCATCCTCGCTGCCGACCCGTCTATTAATGATGGATCCCTGCACAACGCTGCCAGAGACCTCAACCTCAAAGCAATGCAGGTTCTCGTCGAGTATGGCCACGACGTCGATTTCCCTAGCACGTTACATGGCGGTCGTAGCGCGCTTGGCGAGCTTTGCCTGAATGCCGCCCACGCCGGACCGATCACAACCGCACAAGAGAAACAGATGGATAAGGCTATGAGCTTTCTGATTAACCAAGGCTCTGACCTCACCATCCAATCTGACGGGAAATCCGTTCTGCTTCTCGCGCTCAACTCCGCCGATCCCATCCCTATCACCCGGGCCCTCCTGAGAGTTGGCCTCTGGAAACATACCAACAAGAGCTACAATCACTACACCGACGGAACTTACACGTATTCCACTACGCAATACATTAGCCGCGTCCTTCCTTGCTCCGACGACCTCCGCCCCCAACTTCTCGATCTCCTCAAATCCAACCGCGCCATAGACGTCTACTACGCCAACGACGGCCCACAACCCCAAGACGCCGTCAACCTCCCACCCGAGCTCCTCCGCGCCGAGCGCGAACGGCGCGCCCGGGAAGAACGCATTGTCAAGGAAAACGAAGAGCATGCCATCGCGCTGGCACGAACCAAAGAGATCGCGCAAATCCACAACCAAATCTTCGTGCAGCGCGCCCAGCTCGAGGACTCGCGCGCGCGCAAGAAGCAAGACGACGAGATGGCCGCGCTGAGCGAGCGGCAGGCGGCTGAGGAAGCGTCGTTTGCAGCGGAGCTCCGGCGGCGCAAGGCGGCGCGCGACGCGGCCATCTCGCACGAGCAGCGGCTCACCGAAGCAGGCCTGATGCGCGCGCGGTTGGTGGCGGAAGCCGAGCTGGAGGTGGAGGGTAAGAGGCAGGAGCGCATGATCAAGTGGGAGAGCAACATGGCGCGGCAGAGGGAGAGTGACGCCAAGGCGTTGAGTGGGGTGCGGATTAAGGAGAGGGAGGCGCTGGAGCGGTTGGATGCCGCGTCGGATGCGAGGACGGTGAAGAGGATCGCGGAGCATAAGAAGCTGGTGGAGGGCCAGACTGCGTTGGCGGCGAGGTTGGCGAGTGGGCCAGGGGGTTGGACAGGAGGCAGATTGGGTATGTGACTGGGGAGCTGGATTAGGTCAGGGGATGGTGTGTTAATGCCGATGGAGTGTGTACTGCAATGCGTGGCGTTGTAAGGTTTGGGTTTTGCAATGACATTTTGGTACTCAACTGTTGTTTATTGTGATAAAAGATTATTTCCATGATGAATACAGACTCTCGTTGTTTACGTTCCGGCCTGGGTGCTGTCAACGATCCACCGTTCACGTCACCAAATTCCTCCCTCGGTTCAGCGATTCCTTATTGTGCGAAGAACTCGATCTAACAAAATACGCGAGCATGAACTAACCATCAAGGTACCTAAAGATTATTTTGCAAGACTACCTAGGTAGGTACCTATGCCTAGTTTAGTAGCGGATATTACATTATCCCTAAGTTCCTTCCTTCTTTCCTGGTTCGTTTCCATCAAAAGGTTTGAGTTGATCAAGGCCATGTATATCTACATCACTCTCTTCTCTCCATTTAAGAGATCGAAACTAAAACATCTCCTAGCAAATCACTTGCAATCCGGTGTTTTCCTTTTATTCAATATCATAATTTCCCTCTTCCAAGGCAAGGTTGCCAACCACAAGAAGACGACTTGCAGGCATCTTCGAATCACTTCATCACCACCGCAAGGTTCGAATGCTCTTTGAACTTCTGTTGCCGAAAGCAACACAACATTCTCTCTTTGCCACTTTTCTCTTCTGCGACCCAACGAAACCATCAGGGTGCCTGCTCCCTTCTCACGCGTTCTTCTCCATTCTTGCGCATATCCGTCCCATCCGTTCTCTTTCTTCTCACACTCCGATCGAGAACTGCAACTTGCCTGCCTCAACAACCCAATAAACTCACGATTAGAACGCCAATCGACAGTAACCACGATCGCCCTTTCGTTCGACTCGTTTTTCATTGGCATCTCGCACACGAAGAGTGCCTTTTCTTTCGCGCTGTCCCTCGACAGTTTGCTCGAGTTCCAATGAACATAATTTGAGGTGAGCCTTCTCTCCATCACTACCCGTCAGAAACCGATCAGTTTCTCTATCTCAAGAAATAACACGAATCGGGGGCATCACCCTGGTTAACTGGTTTTCTGTCTGTCGCTCCGCCTTCTCTTTCCTGTCTAACTGAACAAGAAACACACCTCCTCTGAGGGCAACGATCCTTTTCCTCTTCCCAATATTTCGATACTTTACTGCATTTTTCGTTTCCTAACACTGCTACCGATCTCCATAAATCGTCACCATCCTGATCACTAGGCGCTTCCCATTTCCTTATCGCATCTCACCTAAACTCATTAATGTCGCCTGGGCTTATTCTTTCTACTCCAGGAGGCATCGATTGATTCCATCAAACACAAAGTTTACGAGGATACCTAAGACCTTTTTCTAGAGATCGGTTCGTTCCGTCTTGTGTGTTTTCCGATGGGCCAAGAACTCAAGTGTGCCTTCAATTGTTCGTCCTAACGGCGCAACCTCGGCGTAAAATGGTATGCTTTTTTGCTTACCAGCTTCTCAGGATTCCAAGGCCAGATTCAAGACGATACACCAGTCTCGACATCATGATACCCGAAAGCATTGAAGCCCGCTGGGGCGAGCCTCCCGGTTCCGCACAGAATCAGCCCGTAGTCGAGACTTAGTCCAACTTGCGCTTCAACTCATCCTCAGGCAACAGAGATATTCTTGTCACGGAACAACCGGCAACAGCAACCCACTGGGGAGGGCCATTTAGGAACGCAGAACCCATTTCAGATGAGAACGCTTCGCAACCCAACCAAGCCACTCTCGGGCGAACCCAGGAACACGATCGACAAACGAGGCCTTCTAGTGATCGTTGGAACGCAGTCGATGCGGATGACCTAGAGAATGACGGCGATGATGCTCGGAGCGACGGAAGTAGCGAAAGCGGTCTCTTTGTTCTACAGGATCCTGAAATCAAGAGCGAGGACGAGCGCAATGGCGGACGCCTCGACAATGGTTCAGCCGAGGCGGAGGCATCTCCCAAGGATCATCGCCGCTATGGTTCCGAAGAATACGGTCGTGAGGGGAGCCACCACAGCGACGAGTATAGTGACCATTTCGGGGACGACGATGATTATCTCAACAGCAGAGATCAAGAAACGGAAGACCAACACGACGAGATTCAAGTTGAAGCTCAATCCGGCAAAGACGATGACAGCGACTGCATGGTCGTTGAGGCCAGTGATATTCCTGCCGACACCAATGCCAAATTTGCCGAATTCGAACGCGGCAGGTTTCCCCAGGCAGTAGGTGATCTTATCTGCACCGGCTCGGTGCAGATCAAGAGGGAAGAGCCTCTTGATCAATTCGACATTCCCGACTCTGATGATGAGGATGACCCCAACTCTGGTGATGAGGATGACCCAGATTTTGCGATAGATGAAGACGATGTCTTGTCCGACGGCGAGCGTCCTACAAAGCGTCACCGGGCTCCCAGAAAGCGCCAAGCGAAAGCCGACGAAGCACAGCCCCTGAACCTGGCACAGACGATACCTGGTGGTGTTTCGGGTACTGGCCGTGAAGGCGGACGGGGAATACCAACCGAAGATGAGCTAATTCAGATGTACGCGGAGCAAGGGAACCTCAACAGCCTAAAAACCAAAGGACCTCTCACCTTTCCGCAAACGATTGCGCTGGCTCGGGTGACTGCGAAAATCAACACCATGGAGAAGATGTCGTCCCAGCACACAGTAACCCCCCAGGGTCTCGTAGGCCCAGCGCTGACTGGCAACAACGAGGGGCTTGAGGGACATCAACAAACGCTGAGTGGTGTGGAAAACAAAAGAGCCCGTCGATTTGCAAGGACAGCCCAGGAGTATTGGGAACGCGAGTACGCCGAGAAGGGATCCGGAGTACGCAACATGGCCGAGACAACCAAGCGGAAGCGAGCGCCCAAGAAGCCAAAGAAGGGTGACAATGGTGGGACAGGCGACGTCATGGAGCGAAGGTTATTGGACATGCTAAAAGATATCAACCCCATCATGGCGAGGGCGGCGCAGGGCGAGATGCCAATGCCTGGGCCAACCCAAGCAACAACCAGAGATGGTCTGCTCAAGGCCATGAGAGATTTCTCCTTCAGGATAACGGGAAATCCCGGTCAGCGTCGGAAGTCTGACGACGAACGGATACTTTTAAAGGCTAGCAAGTCCTTTGGCCATAGGCAAGTCAAGGCGGCTGAGAATAGGAAATGGAGGCTTGCGGGGAAGAGATTGATCTCGACCCTGTATAACCATCAACTGGTGGGGGTTTCTTGGATGCTCGGCCAGGAGTTTTCCCCTCACGGCCCCCATGGGGGTATCCTTGCAGATCAAATGGGCTTGGGTAAGACAGTCCAGGTGCTGGCTACCATGTCAGCCAACCGACCAACTAGAGCAGACGTCAACGCAGGCTGCCATCAGACACTGATCGTGGCTCCGGCAGCTGCAATCAGCCAGTGGGTGCGGGAGATTGGCAAGCATTGCGAGAAGTCCTTCATAAAACTGGTATATCACTACAAAGCAGCTCACAAACTCCAACCGGAAATGTGGAAGGCGGCGGACGTCATGTAAGTCCTTTCGTCTCCCGGAGGTCCACTACCTACCTACAAACAAAACCCAATCCAGTTGCTTACCCAAGAGTGCACAGTCTTGTAAGCTTCAACGAAGTTACAAATGCTCTACCTTCCGACAAGGTGCTAAAGCGGATTGCCGGAAAAAAGAAGAATGGTGAAGAATGGCAGGAAGAATACGACAAGGCTTTAGGCGAACTACTCAAACATCAGTTTTTTCGTGTGGTGCTGGACGAAGGCCATGCAATTCGGAACTGCCATACCAAGAGTCTGCTATCTCATTCTCACCCCCTCCAAGCCCGTTCTATGCTAATACATCGGTCTCAGCGGCAAATGCCTGTTTCAATTTGATAAGCAAGTACCGGTGGATACTGAGCGGGACGCCGATACACAACTCTACGCATGGGTGTGAACGCTGCTCGGGCTCTGGCATTGTGCGAATTTCACTGCAGACGAGACTAATGTTTACCAGAGTTCTACTCCTACTTTCGCTTCCTCGGAGCCAACTGGTCGGAAAACCCTGCCGAATTCGCTAAGCAGTTCGGCAATATCGAGAAGGTATGTAGTAACATTTTGATGCTTCGAGCCTGCAGTTACAACCCACTAACCCAAAGGTCTATCCAGGACGACGTCGAAACAGGTTGGACGCCATGGTTCGTGGTATTATGCTCCGGAGGTATGCAGCATTTACACTCCATAGCGCCATGCGCTGAACTTCTGCTAAATTCACAGACGCGTCGACGAACGTTTTCTCGGTGCTCCCATTCTAGAGATACCAATAACCAATACGGTTGAGGTACTGAGGATTGACCTCACCGACGAAGAACGAGTGATCTACCGGCAAGTTGGTTCCCGTCTTCTTCGTTCTCTGTCTTCCCACTAAACCGTCCTTTGTCGTCTCCCGCCGCCCTATTTTCCCCCTTCCAGTCCTGTTTTAGACCGTAACGATCCTGACTTGCCTTTTCTATCCTATACTCCTTCTAACCGTTAAGACCAACAATAGACGTTTGGAGAGCCGCTTCAGAGATAACATAAGCACCCACGTCAAGAACGACACGCCAACCAATCAAATGACCACATGCCTGGCGCTCTTGACTCGGCTCCGGCAGGCTGTAGCGCATATATTCCTTCTTGAGGATGCCCTTCAGGAGAACTTCACTCTGGAGGATTTCAACTACATTCGGCGACAGCTCTCAATCATGGGTGGGAAGACACCGATGCACTCTCAACTCCGACAGTGGGTTGATATGGAGTACGAGGGTTGCGAGAAAAGGGGGGGTGACTCCGCAGTATTTGGCAGAAGCCAATTTGGTTACGCCTTTGACATGGACACGGAACTTAAGGAGATGGAAGCCCCCAAGTCGATGATAGAGGAGGTAATGTGCCGGATCTGCTTCGACGTTCCCGTCGAGCCTAAGATCACGGAGGTAAGTACACTGACCAGACTGAGATCGCCCCGTGTTGAACTATCATAGCTGACAGGAACGCAGTGCGGACACACCTTTTGCGCGGAGTGCATTGCCGGTAAGTTGGCAGTCAGGGAATGCTGCCCGACCTGCAACCACGTGCTTTGGAACTCAAGCCTGGGTGACTTCCGAGACCCAGACCATGGAATACTCGAGGAGCTAGGAAACGACGACAATGATGGCCGCAAATCCAAGAAAAAGCAGAGAAAGAAGAAAAAGACGGGGGAGGATCGGGAAGTTGGTGATGACAGTAACTTGGTCCAACCCAAGATGAAGGGCCGTTCCAAATGGATCCAACGGTACGACAAAAACGTCCCCCACAAACCACTCATGGCCAGCGCCAAGACGATTGTGGTCAAGAACCAGATCCTAAAATGGCAAAAAGAGGCCCCCAACGACAAGATTATCGGTAAGTAATCTCGGTACGATGTCAACGTGTTAACTAACAAGTGTTGTTTTACGCCTAGTCTTCGTCAACTGGGCCAAACTGGCCGGAATCATCGGCCGAATGCTTCACGAAGAGGGCATCCAGTTCCTGTATTACTTTGGCGACCTGACCAGAGATCAAAAGGAGGCCACGATCCTCAACTTTCGGGATAAGCCTGATATCAAAGTTCTGGTACCTATGCACCCAACGACCAGCCCCCTTCCATTATGATGGCTAGAACTAACCAACCCAACCCAGATCCCATCCATTCGCTGCGGCGGCCAGGCGCTCAATCTGAATTTTGCCAACCGTGTGATCTTGGTCGATCGTAAGTTTCTCCCTCTGACCCCACCGCGGCATTCCAGCAGAATCTAACACTAGTTCGCAGAGTGGTGGAACACGGCGATGGAAGCCCAGGCTTTTGGCCGCGTCCACCGCATTGGTCAGGAGAAGGAAACCTACTTTGCCAAAGTCGTCGTCGTCGACAGTATTGACCAGCGGCTATTGAGCATGCAGGAGGCAAAGGACAAGCGTATATCCGGGATCCTAAAGGAGGGCGCCAGAGACAGACCCGTCCCAAAGCTGGAGGAGCTGGTCGCACTTTTCGGGGTTGAGTCTGACGAGAATCCTGGGAACAAACCCACCGAGGGGGTGGCTGTGGTGGACGATGCTAGGGAAGGTGAAGAGGTGCGGCCGATTCCTGCCGTGGACGCGGGGGCGGCTTAAGATGGCGAGGGAGGAGGACGGTCGGGTGCAAGGGAAATGCAAGGGCCAAAAATAGCATTGGGGGACGTGGAAGGAAGGGATGCTAGCTAGGGTTTTGCTATTAGAGACCCGAACACGGGAGTTCGACCTTTCTTGGGCGGAAGTAACTCAATCCAAATAGCTAAACCGAATAAAGCTTCGGAGTAGATGGCAGCGTGGTAGTAGGTAGTGCTGGGCAAAGAGACCACCCTATTTCGCTTTGAACACATAAAAAGCACCCCCGCTTTCCCCCTTATATCCCGTCCCCAGCAGCACATACTTGCCCTCGACCGCGATCCCGCCCTGCAAGGGACCGTCCAGCTCAAAACTCCAGACGATCTCACCGGTCTCCTTTTTGGCTGCGATCAACGTTCCCGGGCCGGGCGATATGTATCCAAAGGGCCCCGTCCCCCCTGTCAGCAGCAAATCACCCACCACCGCCGGAATCACCAACGACATCTCCCCCTTCGGCACAGGGAACTGCCACAGCAACGACCCGTCTCTCACCGACGCCGCCCCAATAACACTATTATTCACAGCCGTCCTATTCTCCGGCTGCAGCAGCCACTCCTGCTGCCCACTATTCGCCCCCGTATAATACACCCGCTCATCATCCGCCGCCACCCCCCACGACAGACCCGCGAGCGTATCCCCCGGGCTCGTCAATACCGACCACAGCACCGCGCCCGTATCCGCCGCCAGCCCATACAACACGCCCGACTTCTGCCCCACCGTCAGCAAATCCCTGCTCCTGCCGCCCTCACCATAACCGCGCGCACCCCCCTTCACCAACGAAGGTGCCATCCCGAAGTCCGCATCCGGCCCCGGCGTAAACGGACACAGCGTCTCGTTCCGCGGGATCCCGTGCGTGCCGCACACCAGCGTCCACGCATCGAGCTCGTCCAGCCGCCGCACCCAGTTCGCGCGGCCCGTCCGCACGTCCAGCGCAAACACCGACTCCTGCCAGATGTAGGACGGGAAGCAGTGCTTGTCGGCTTCGGCTTCGGTGCAGTGGAAGAAGGCCTGCGGCACGGTGTACGCGTTGCCCGTCGCGAAGATTACCTGGTGCCGCGCCGTGTCGACGGGTGGTTGGCTGCCCCAGATGCCGGCGCCGGACCAGCGGAGGGAGGGTTCTCCGTCCGGCCCTTCGGGCGCGGTCGGGAGGTTGGGCGGGATGGTGGTCACGTTCCAGAGGGTGGTGAACTTGGCGCGGGATTTGGCGGTGGTGCGGGTGAAGCGGAAGGCGGCGGCGTTGCCGATGAAGCTGCAGCAGGGGTAGGTGCCGTTGGTGAAGTAGGCGGCGCGTTTTCCTCGGCGCTGGAGACGCCGACGAATAGGGTGTTGTCGTAGAAGGTTGGGCTGGAGGTGATGATGGCGAGCTCGTGCGGGTTGGCTTGTTGCACGCCGAGAACGGCTCCCGTGTCGAGGTCCGCGGCTACGACGAGCGCGTGGATCTGCGTGCCGAAGAAAAGGATGTTGTTGGCGGCGTCGATCTGAGGCGATGTCCTCGATGTGGTGGTGGCTACTTCGAGCTGCAAGGGGGTGATGGGACCATAGTCGACGATAACTTGTGAGACGTTGAGGTTCCATTTCACCTCGCATGTTTTGTAGTTGAGGGCGATGAAGGAACCATTGTATGTCGGATAGTAAGCAAAGCTACCCTTGATAGCCGGCGGTGCGCTTTGACCGACCGGGTCTGGGATTTTGCAGTGTAATGATAGAGAGGTGATGCTTTTAGAACTGATGTCGCGGTTCCCCTCTGCCCAGTGGTTGTTCAGGTGTGACGCCCCCCAACCGGCCCAGCTGTTGCTGCCACCGGCAGCCACTAGACCTGAGAGAGATAAAGCTAAACTGAAAATTCCAACGACCTTCATTGCGGCGTATTGGAGGAGTATGTAATGGTAAACCGCCTGTCCAAAGTCATGAAGCCGGGAAAAGACGCAGAATGCTGGCCCGAGCGGAGAAATGATGGTGTCAAGGTAGAAATATAGGCAGGGGTGACATCGGGATCCAATGGAACAATGTGTGTGGTCCGCCTCCTATCCCTTAAGCTGCATGGACTTGACAGGAGCAGCGGAAGGCTTGAGAGTTGACGAATCGGAGTGGGGGGATGGGCGAGGAGGGGTTGTCAGTTCATTTGTGAGAGAGGTGGCATCGGTGGTGCTGCCGCATCTAATGGCTGTATTGTCCCGCCCACCTCGGTTTACGCCCCTGCTTCTCCTATCTTTTGGTTTGTAACCCAGTCGTTGTTAACTCTAATATGCTCGCAGTTGATCCATTCTACCATGATTCTCCAACACCTAACAACACAGAGAGAAAGAGACAAGGGGCGAAAAGAGCAGAAAGCGGAAAGACAAAAGGCAAGACAAGAATCCAAGCCCTACGGAAAGACGCGGCGGAATTACCGACAACTAGGATCATACAAAAAGAAATTCCCTGCGGAGTACCCCCCACCCCTTTTTGACGAGCTGTATCAGTGAAAGGCAGTGGCGGTGTCTACCTACCTTATCTAGGCGCCTCGGTAAGGGACGTATGATGAATTAGAGAGAGTTGGAGTCTCGGACGCTGTGTCCGGCTCTTGGATGTAAGGTTGAACGAATGTGGTCAGCGGACTTGTCGCCCCATAATCGAAACTGGCATCAGCTGGCGTCGGTGCAGACAAAGAACCACCAGCAGCCGCAGGAACAGGAGCAAGCCCCTGGATCTCCAGTAGAAACGGTGAATCTGCGGTGATAGAAGCGTCCATGGAGAGGCCGGGACTGTTGCCGCGGAAGGCCGGCTGGAGCAGAGTATTGCTGTTATTATTCGCGAATTGAGAGTCGAATGCTGCAAGGATGTCTTCAATGGGTTGGTGGTGAAGCAGCAGATCAAAATCCTGTCCCGGTTGAGGAACCATAGGAGGTTGTTGCTGAACGAGGTTTGTGTGATCATCGGTTCGTAGCCCAGCGTTGCAGGACCTACGTCTGGCAGGATATGCACATTGAGCGGCGGAGCTATGTTCCAGTGGAAGGGAAGTGAAGGGACAACCGACGATCGGGACTGGGAAGTGTCGTATGGTCCTGTGGATTCCCTGTGGGTTCGTCCGAGGGAATCCAAAGTCAGAGGGACGCCATATACCTGACTCTGGCTGTGATTGTCGTGAATTTGGGAGTCAATCCGAAGCGGGAAGGGCGGGGACCAACCGGACGTTCCCTGGCCGTCGAAATCCAGCATTAACGAAGGGACATAGAGCTCAGCCACTGCTTCGCGTTGTGCCTCCAGGGACTCGAATTGGTCCAAGAAAGGGTTCTCGCGCGCCAGTTCTGCCTGATTATTGAGCAGGAAATGCCTACAGCACCTGTCATACTGGTGCGCAATGCGGTGCATTGTATCGTCAGATCGACGATCGACGTAAACATCCAGGGGCTGGGGTTCATCTGGGAAAATGATGTGAAAAATATCCCGCCACTGCTGCTCACGGCTTATCCTTCCGGGACGTTTCCGGATGATGGCGAGCTGCTGCTCGCTGATGTAGCCAAGGCTTCGGAGAGAAATCGGTCTCTCACGACAGCTGTTCTTGTGGTAATGTTCCATGCGGACCAACGGTGTTCTCAAACAGGTATAGCATCTGGGACACTGAGGAATGTAATGGTTCTTGGATATGTGTCTCTTTACTTCCCACACATCGCGGAGACGTTGAAGACAGTGCTTGAATATCTGGGGTCGCCATTTCTGGAAAGGGCATGCGAAATGCCGTGTGCGCTTGAACACTAGGGCCTCTAAGGGACGGGATCGACCATCATCACCGTCGTGCGGGTCGTCGTCCCCACCGCTTCCAGAACCGCGGCCGTTGAGAAGACGCGAAGACGAGCCCCTAGCCGAAGGCCGCGCCGGCATGGCCGTGGTATACTGAACGGCCGTAGAATAGTTGGTGCAATGTGGGCTGGTCTCCCCGTTCGGACCGTCGGCTCCCTGCGGACCATGGGTCCTCCAGAAGTGGTATTTGAGCATTCCGACTAGTTCTCCTCGTCGCTGTCTTGTAGCCCAGTAAACCTTGTCCTCATCATTCACGGCAATATGTAGGGGGACGTCGGCCGGCGGTGCTACCATGAGCACCGTCGAGGCATGACTGGACTCTGAAATGCCATTGCTGCTGCCCGCTGTCGCGCCGCTAAACCTGCCGAATCGTGGCCGATGAGAAGACTTGAGAACGGACCTAAGAGTACCCCCGGAAGAGTGGAGGTCTCCATTCTGCCACCAAAACTCAAACTTCCAAGGACGAAAAGAATGAGAAGATTCATGCTGTGGACTCTGTTGTGTCGTAAGAATGATTGATGACTTGGAAGGCGGCTCTATCTGAACTTCGAATGGAGTCTTCCGAATCTCCTCGTCAAATTCGGGATACAGAGGGAGTTCGGGCCACTCCGGCGGTCTCATCGGCCGTGAAATCGCCAGAGCATCCAAAGTGGCCACGGTTGGTAAAGTGAGGGAGGGCCCTCCGGATGATGATAGGTCCTCCGAAGAAAACAGTGAGGGCGCCTGGTAGACCGCGATGGTCATGTTGTGCGCCGGGTCCGCCGAGACTGACGGCACTGGAGTCGTGCTGACCTCATCCTCACTCTCCACATTGCCAGTGACGCGGATTGGAGGGGCATCAAGACGAAGCTGTTGTGTCTAAGAGATATCGGTTAGCGCGCCGATCCACGCGTAAGTCCCCCCTGCGGGGATGGGTGGAGTAAACCATTCATCAAATTACTCACCTGCTTTACATCGTCCGGGGCTTTCTGTGATGTGCCCGCCTCGATTCCCTTTTCTATGGCAGCCGTTTCGGGTTCTGCAATGGTGCGCGGGAGCGGTAACATTCTGAGTTTTGAGAATGGAAGGCGACCGACGGCAGGCCGAATATTGATAACACAGGAAGGAGACAATAAGCAAACTGAGTGAATGGAATTGAAGTTCTTGGTCACGAGGAGTCAAGTACTCTGTAGAGACTAAAATCATGCTCAATTCTCATGGCCGCTGTCCCCCCCAGCCCTCTAATAAATACCAGAAAGTCTTGGTTCCTCAGCCATTTGTTGACAACGGGCATCCTTGCCTTCCTGCACATCTTCTCATTGTCCGTATGCATCTGGATAACGCTAGCCTCATTCAGCCAGGCCGCATGAAAAGCTCGGGTTCTGGTGCAATGTCGCGGAGCGCTAACTCGATTAGTGACGATGTGCGCCAGGAATTCCGTATGAAGCAGTCAGCTTGTTCAGCGCTGCTGGCCGAGGTTGGTTAGCCCAAGACCAGTTATGCGGCATCCAGAACCGCAATCTCGCCATGGCAGTTACACAACATAGTAAGAAGGCTTGTCGGCGCGAGGCCGGGAGGTCCGAGACTTTACCACGCGGTAGGACCTTTGAAACAAACCGCACTAATATCGGTGATCGCTATACGTATTAGTTTCTCCTACGCAGCAAACCCGGCCAGTTTTGGTATTGCGTGGCGGCTGACCCGAAGAGCGATCGGCAAGGAGTCCGTCGCCGCGTGGGCAAAAAGAGCCAACTCCTAGTGTAGAAGCTCGAGCGATAGGAACGAAAAGTTATCCGGACGTTTGGAAAAACTCTTTTTATATTTACCTTTATTTTACTCTGTTTACAATTTAAATTTATTTTTTTCGTTTTCTTTTTCCTTCCGTCACTCCTCCTCCCGCTGCCTTTTTACTTTATTTTCTACGAACTTGATTCTTTTGGGAGTTCGGCTTTTTTTTCGCGTGAGGGTGTCCGTAAACCTTGAAGGCCAGATGGGCCACCCCTGTAGCAGACAACACATTCAAATCACCATTCCGTACAAACTGATTCTCAAATGCATCAATTCCAGTTGCGGTGAGCCGTGCAGCTTTTCTTTTCATTCATTACCGAATGAGCGAGGTCCGCAGCCAAGAACAACATTGAATATCTCAAGAACGTTGGTTCTGACTCAATGTTTGCTCCTCAACTGACGTGATCATGCCCTTCAATGCGATGCCCAGGCAGCTGTATATACCGCCAAGTGAGACCCTGTTTAGTGTATTGCCGGCATCGACCCGTCGTGATAGCGGTCCATCCTCCCTTCCAAGCATTGCAGACAGCATTGACACCCTCATCGCTCTCACGGGGCTCTTCCCTGTACTTTACAAGTACTCCATGGTCTTCTGCCTAGAGCTCAAACGTTGACGGTTTTTAGCAAGGTTTCTGACAGTCTGCTCCAGGGTTGTACGGGCAGCTAGGACACAAAAACATGGTACGGCCAGATATACAACGCTATGTACATTAAGACGTTACTGTCGAACGTTCTGGGCTCGTAAAACAGCTTTGCGGCTTAGGTGAGTATCTTAGGAATTGAGATGGCGTATCGGTAGGCTGCGCACAGCTCAGATCTGGATTGAGCTTTGGGCGACACTGTCAATATTGGTACAGAACCGCAAAACAATTATAGGGCACTGTGGCCTGGATCAAGAGGGGACCGTTTCGCGAAGAGGCTACCGAGCGGATTGAAGAGTTCTTTAAAATGGCTGTCTGCGAAGCATCCCTAAACAATTACCGTGTTTTCTTTGCTTATAACGTGCGACAGCCAATGATTGAGCACATGCATCAAATGGAACAGAACGGCAATGGGAGAAGCTTTATCCATCACATGGAGAGACAAGGTTGGTATAAGACCTGGGAGTGCAATTAGCCGTCAAGAAGACATATGTGGCAGGGTCCTTTACACGGTCCGTTGTTGTCGTGGTCTTAGACCCTGTCGTTGCCGTGTTGTCTCCGAATACTGTTTATAGGGCTGCCCATGAGATCGAGTAAGTCGCCCCCTCTCCACAGGTTCCGCACTGCGGTACCTTGTCGAAGAGAGTGCCATGACGTGACCATCGGGCAATCGGGTCAGAGTATTATTTGCTACTGCCCTAGCCTCCATTGAAGCTTTTGCAGTTGCAACTCACAACTCCGAAGCACTCAAGCGCTCTCAAGATACGATATTTCTTAGCACTGTGTGCCTTGTATTTGCGACTCCGAAAAGCACTCAGCATGTTCGACGAGATCATCAACCTGGCCGTTCATGGCGTACAGACCGTTGTCACCTTTGGCCCCAAGCTTGTTGTGGACGGGCTCGCTGAGGCGAACGCAGTCGTCGATAGTGCCGTATACAAGTTTACCACAGCGGATGATGGAGCGTGTGGTCGACTGATTGAGGCTGTGTTGAAGCGACTTCCCACCGTACTTCCAATACAGTGTTCCCTGGAATCCGCCAGGGATGTCGTCATCAAGATATCCGGGTCGATCAACCAGGGACAAGTTCAACAACGGCTCGGGGAACTCACTGATGCCTCATTGAGCCTTATTAGCTACGCAATACGGACCGCCAACTCCGTGACGCTTCTGCAAACTGCTGCTGGCATCGTTGGTGCCACCATGGCCGCTTTTCTAGAGAACGTCGGACATCTCCCTCTCATTCGCGAACGGATACTAAGTAATCCCGTCAACGCGCCAACCCTGCAGCTAGTCTGGAGCCAGCGCGCCGAGCTGACCACCTTCTTGGTCGACTTAGTCGAGTGCGCAAAGTGCTTCGTCCCAGCGACTGGACCCGCGCCCGGGCCGCCTCCGTTGCGCGTGACGTACAATGAACTGGACATCACACTCTCCATGAATCGTCACGCAGTCATTTCTCAGCTACAGAGACTTGTAAAGTCCGTCGTCACTATTGCCGGGACTCCACCGGTCTTCATCGGGCCTCTTCCGGAATTCACACTGACGGAACAAGACACAAGGCTCGATACGGATCGGTTTGATGGTCCCCGGGACAGACTTATTAGAGTATCGCTCGGAAGCAAACCACCCTGGCCAAAAGAGCATTGGCTGTTCGTCAACGGAATTGGTGGCGAGTATCACTGGTTGAGTCTTGCCTGCCAGAAGTTGGAGGCCAGGTTCGGGAAGAAAACGGTTGGCGTGTTCAACAGGGGGGACGGCATCATCTGGGACCTGGTGGAATGTGCGGGCGAGCGGAGCGCAAGGCAGAACGGCAGCACGACGAGCCAGGACCTCCTCATCAGCAGGACGGAGAGCAGCAGGAACGCTCACCGGTTGCTGAAGGAAAACTTGGAACTCATGCTCCAACCTGGGAGGGCCGAGAGCGATGCCGTCGTCGTGGCCCATTCCCAAGGCTGCCTGCTGCTCCGCCTCGTGCTCGAGGACCTGGTCAAAAACGGCGGAGGCGCGATGCGTGACCGTATGAGACAACACCTCCGGGTAAACACCTTTGGCAACCCCAGCATCAACTGGAGAGTCGAGAATAACCCCGCGCGGGAACTTCGTGATTTCGCTCGCAGCACAGAGCATTTTGCAAACAGGGCGGATTTTGTGGCCCGGTTAGGCGTCCTCGGACCGCATAACGAGGCAGTCGGCGACGACAACGGGTACTCCAACGTGTTTGTTAACGAGAATTGGAAAGGTCATCTCTTCGGCGCGCAGTATAGTCTCGACCCCAACGACTACACTGACGGGCACCGTTCCTGGCTTCTCACGATAGCCTGAAGCCATGTGTTCCTTTCCTTTGAAACAAAGGCTGTTTGGGGATCAAAGCCGGTAGATCCGTAGTTTATCCCCACCCCTCAAGGCGTATCGAGTCCAGACATTAATAGCTCTATGATCCATGGCCTCTTTGCTGAGATGAGTTAACAACTTGAACTACTTGAAACATGGTCCCTGACAACGCCCGAGTGCTGATTAAAGCTGTAAATGTCAGGTATGCCAAATACTAACGTCATCCGACCCGGTCACGCGAACCAGGTCCATAACTGTTGAAAATCCAATAGCTAGAGTATCTGTACTTGCTGTGGCCGTAGACGTCGTTGCTGTTTTGTCCAAAATACGGTCTAAAGGGACCCTCAAGATCGAGTATCGCGCTCATGGGTGATTTCTGTTCAAAGGTACCTGCATCACCTGCACTAGCCGTGGATGGTGGAAATGTGACTACCATTACGAAGTATCCTTTATGAAGTCGCCAAGAACGGATTGGAATTTACGACCAGACTTTTGGTACCGAAGATTAGAAACCTATCGCTGTCTATTAGAATGGTGAAGATTGCACTACCCAATAGTCATAAACATGCAGGGGCTGGTGAGCCTGGTTATGTTGCACAGTAGGTCTCGTGGCGGCTATTGTTCTCGCTCTGAATGGCCACCGGTTTAGGCAATACTGCCCACGCAATGGACAATGGGGAAGCCTCGTAGTGAATCAATCCCAAATGCTTTCTTGTCAGGCGACCTAACAGGGGCCTCAGGCGATACCTGCATAACAAACAAATTCAGCCCCAATCCTCGCGTTAGGCCCCGTAAGTATTTTCTTGTTCTGCGGGCCAACAGGCGCCTCCGGTAATACATAACATCCCAACAAATCCAGCCGGAGCCCCGCGCTAGACCCCGTTCCAGGTCGTTTACAACGGAACGAGAGATCATCATCCTATGCTGGTAGAAAGATGAATACTTGTTCTGCTGATGACGGCTTCCGCTTAATGGCCGACTAAAAGTCAAGACTGCTTTTATTGGCTAACCACCAAAGCATGATAGAGATACCTCTCGTGGCGGCAATCGTTATATAAGTTGACACGCATGGTCCGGAACGGGAGACAAGCGCTAGTTCTCGCTCTTATTAACGGAACAGCAGATTTTCGAGGCTTGCTAAACAAGATTAAATACTACTAGTAGAGATTTGGTACTGTAAAATAAACTCACCCAGCCTTCTAGAGAGGAGAAAACAACCAGCGGTGTCGAGGATGGAGCGGACCCGGAACGGGGAAGTATCGGCGTTGGGGACGAGAAGTAACAGTGGACTTAGACTAGAGCGGTATCGACGGCGGGATGCGATAATACCGGTCGTCGCCTTTAACACACCGAGCTGCTTTCGAGCGTTTCTTTAGCGCTAGTGGTATCAGTCAATGCCGTCCATAACCCGTGCAAATGAAGCATGGGTTGTTAGTGAAAGATTCCGGTTTTAGCGGTACCGTGGAGGAGGTAACGCTGGAGGTAGGGCGGGTGTCGGCGGGGGGTGTCGGCTTCGAGAGGGGGTCCTAGGCAGCTTTCTTTCTAGCCCGGTAGCCCGCTTTGCGCCCCCTTCGTTCTAAGTAACTCGAGAATTAGTCTATAAACACGTATCAAGAATAAGGCATCTGCTTACGTTGGTCTTGTTGACGCCAGGCGCGCCACCGCTGCCCACGACGATGCAAAGCTGGCCTCAGCAGCTACCGCAGCCGGAAAAACGCGAAGCTTTGTTTGATGCCTAGGAAAAGGAACCGGAATATCCAGAAGCTAAGTGTAATGGATACGTCTGATTTGGATTTGCTGGAACCAAAAGAGGAAGAAGCAGAGGGAATAACGTTACGTTGAGAAAATAAAAGCCGAGAAAAGAAATAAAACAGAAGGGAAAGGGAAATTGACAGGTTAACATTTCTAGCATAAAATGTGCGTACCTTACCAGAGAGGGAAGCAGCGAGTAAGCTTGCCCGAGACCAAATTATTCGAGAAGGAAGGAGTTGGCGAACCCATCCGAGATCGAGTTATCAGGAAGGAATGAGCAATTAAGAATCCCCGGTGCCGAATTAATCTCCAGAGTGCAGTGGCCTGTGACGGAGAATGCGCCTGGTGCCCTGGGTTAGGGTTGGATGCGCATTCCCGGTCATATACTGCAGTGGTCTGTGCGCACACCACACTTATTCCACGACCCATCCCTGTGTTGTAATCCTTTCTCTCTTTTCCTTAGCTTTCGATTAACAGAATAGAGTGGTACTTGCAGTGCCTTTGAGCCTCGCGATTCCTATCGCTCATCTCTCACATGGCCCACACAAGATACTATCCGAGTGAAACTTTGAGTTCCTTATTTGTTGGCATTAAAGTAGATGATACCGAACTTATAATTATAATGAGAGAATCTTAAAAGACTAATGAAGGGGCTAAAGTATGAACTGAGATCAAAATACCCTCTCAAGCAGCGTATGCAATAGAATATGATACAGTTTAAGGTTTGTCTTGAGTAAGTGTTAATTAGGCTGTAGATCTATTTGTTACAATGACTACCTAGGATTATGCCCCGAATTCTATACATGGATTAGGATTAAATAGTTCTCGCGTTTAATATTCTCGAGAACCACAATAATATACTTGTACTCTTACTTCACCTCCTCCCACTAGTTAATGACTTAACATATATTTCATGTTCCGAAAATAAATCCTTATTTCACCAATTACTAGTAATTATCTCTATAGAGGTATAGTTATAACGAAGGGAAACCGGTAAATGATACAAGTTTTCAACTCTTTGTGAAGTCCGAGCATAACCTATATCTATTGGCGGCGCCTCCTCATCCCCCAGCAAGCAGTAAAGAGCTGTTCTCTGGTTGGGTGGCGCAACGGTAGCGTGTGGTCCTCCTATTAAACAGAAGGATTCAGACTGAGGTTGTGGGTTCGAGTCCCACCCCGATCGACCGGAATGTTTTGCTATTCTCACGGTATGAGATGTTAACTTTTTAATCTAGGTGGGTACTAGATAGCTGATATAGTTTTAGTATATTTTATGTCCGCTATATGTGACTCTAACTAGTATAATTATGAGAGTCTACTTTATATAGATTTCCTTTTACTTTCTTTTTATAAATCTTCTTTATCTAGAAACCCCAGATCATATTTTGTGGACTTAAGCTAAGATTAGGTACATTTTGGAAGCTTTATACATAGCCTTACAACCTTACACTACATCCATCTTACTACCGATAGCGGACCTGGAATCACCCGCTTCCAAATCCACAAGAGCTTTGGCTCTCAGACCTTTACCTGCAAGGGTTCTACACTCAGCGACGCGGCGAAGCCATCACCTTTCGACCCGAGGGTTACACTAGCCCCTTGTCTTCTCTTGAGGGCCTAGAGCACGCCAGATTTCTGGGATTTGCCGACCCCAGAGACAGGATCTACGCTTCTTTCGAGCTTTCTGTGCTCCAGCAAAATCCTCCCAACAATACTACCTAACTACGAGGGGGGGCATCAACAACCTTACCGTGATTTCACTTGCGAATACTTGAGGACGAGCGGAGATTTAGATCTTTTCCATTTTGCCCATGATGATGAGACCACCATCAAAAAGACGTGCCGCCTTGGGTGCCACGCTGGGATACAGATCTCTATTCGAGCTATACCGGTACGCTCAACAACTACAGCAGGTTCACTCGCCGAAATGTTTCGCCATTTTTCTCTCCAAGTGTCACCGTAGGCTCGGACCAGACGGCTGTGGAAGTTCGAGCGGTCATGATAATCACTGTCAAGTTCGCGGCTCAAGGCTTTGACAAGAGTTGCACGACGCCCAGCGATGTCGCTTCGCTCTGGGCGTCCTTGTCGACCGAGCCAGCGCCATCGCCTTCCTCCCGCTCTCCCCTTCTCATCTTTCTCACTTTATTTTGTTCTGGAGTGTACCAGGGACGACTAGAGGAGGACTCCTGCAACGCGAGCTGGTCCAGGAAGACGCCTCATATGCCGATGCCATCCTGTTCCACAATATGGCCATGGAGACCGTGCACCACAAGAAATTAATCGTGTTGGGTCGTGAGTATTACGGTTTGGTGCCTCGCATCGTACGTTCAGGGGACGTTTGCGCCATCATATTCGGAACGAGGTCGCCGTTCATCCTACGAAGTACCGACCAGGCCGGGTTCTACAAGCTCGTGGGATCGGTGCTTATCCTCAGCAACGACCTCGATCACAATAGGTACCCAATTACACTGGAAGATACGGACTGGTTAGACTGGAAGCTGGAAGAGGAAGACATTTTTCTTTGTTGATGCGTACACCCCTGGAGAGTGCTAGGGCGGACGTTGAATTAGTCACGTTAATACCTTCGTCTAAAGAGCGCAAAGAGTCTCCGAGATCGTCTTATATGTGGAACACGTCTTACTCCCTTCCGGGTTTGTTTCTGTCAGAGTTCAAAACAGAGGTATTTCACCATCGCAGGTGGCAACCCCAATGCTTTCCCGGATTTTTTAATGTTAGCTTAGAGCCAAGCAACACCCAATCTCCATCAACTATCACGCAGACCAGGTCCCCAAGCTTTTGGGAACTATTAGAGAATAGATGGAGTAGTTATAGTACCATTCAACATCTATGTAAACTCGATCGAATCGGATGCGTTCTGCCCGAGTCGTAGGGCATGAGATTGATGATGATAGCTTTGGTATGGATACGGTTTGTCTTTTAGAAAGACAACATGGGATTGCTCAGGTACCTTATGTATATGATGCATACCAGGTATATACATGTTTACCGGTACTGCAAGAGAGCCAGGTGGCGTGGGGGGAACTGGCCAGGTGTCATCTCATCACTACATGGCATTGCTCCGATGCAGTCAGCCAGATGCAGTCAACCAATCCGGGACAACTACCGCGTCAGGGAAGCCCTACTTTCCACAACTCGTGACCACAGCCCCACTGCCTTTGAGGCTTTGACCGGACAACGTGCTGTCCCCCCGTGGCTTCCGTCTTGATACCAGACTTCTTTCTGTAGCTGGTGGTTATTGACTGATACATACAAAATCCACAGGATCACGCGCCTTCAACAACAAAACCCAGTCAAACATACTCGCTGAACCCACCATTTATTTGCGTCAGAACACGACAGCCGTGCCACGACTACGCCGACCTGTTTGTCGAGTCACCCGGCGTCCAGGATGGCCACACCTCACCCTAGAGTTTCCATTGTCTGGAGCGCTATGAAGGCGCTGAAAGGCACGCATAATGCGGATGTGACGGTACCAGCGGCCGACTTGCGGGACAAGCAGGTTTTGATCACCGGCTCAAACCACGGCATTGGGCGGGAAGCCGCAATTGAGCTCGCCAGATCGGGCGCTAGCCTGGTTCTGGCGTGCCGGCAGCCGCCGCCACATGAGACGCACCCGGAGGTTGTTGTCGAGGAATGCCGGGCGGCCGCTAGGGAACGTGGAGAGTACCCGGTGGTTGAGTGGTGGGAATGCGACATGGCGGACATGACATCAGTTGAGGCTCTGGCGGAGCGATGGAACAGAACCGGCAGACCGCTGGATATATTGGTGAACAACGCGGGTATTTTGCCACCGACTGGGCAGGTTGTTTTCACGGCGGACGGATTCGAGATATGTCATCAGGTCAACTTTCTCTCTCACACTCTGTTGACGCTGAGTCTGCTGCCCTCAATATCGAAGGCGCCACATCCACGCATTGTATTCACCACGTCCTCCATGCACTACCTGGGGACATACGACTTGTCAAACGCCAACATTGGTCGCGACGCATACGCCAACAACAAGCTGTACCTTCAGATCTGGCTTACCGAACTACAACTCCGGCTACTTCAGCATCCCGACTACCAGCATATCGTCGTGCACGGTGTCCATCCAGGGTTTGTGAAAAGCGGTATTTGGAAGCCGCTCAAGGAAGCTAGCGCGGCCATCAGAGTTACCGATCCGCTTTCTTGGTTACTCGTAGCTCTCCTCGGCTGGTTTGGGATTGATTCACGGCAGGGCAGTTTAGCCATTGTCAACGCGGCCACCAGCTCCGAGCTGGGGCTGCAGGCGGTTGGCGTAGACGACTTCAGGGGTGGTGCCAAATACCTTAATAGGGTCTGGGAGGAGGAGGCGAGCCCGTACACTCGTCATCCGGCTTCGCGGAAGGAAGTTTGGGACTTCATTGTGGGTGAACTGGACATTGGAAGGAGATCTACTATTTCTCATGATGTGCAAGACGTAATCTTGGCATGAATGGTAAGAGGTAACTACCTACCTTACACAGGTCGACCAAACCGTCAGGAGAACAGGACAGTCCCTTCAGCCCCAATTAATTCCCACATGCTCTCCTCTTCGGTTGCGAGATATGTAAACATCCTGATCCATGCTATTAAAAGACAAAGTTCTCCTCTTCCGAAGTTCTAAGGCTCATTGGCCTTTTCTATGGACATCCTCAGCCGACATTTAATTTCATGGCGTTTTATACCACAACTCGGGATTATTACGGGGCCTAAACCAGGCCCCAACTCACCGACATGGCAAAGTGCATTGCCCAGTACCATTAAAGAGCATGTGGACATGTCCTCGGCTTGAAATGGGGCCCATGGCCGAACAACTCACCCCTTCGTTGAACATTGGGCATCTCGGTGGGTGCGCTGTCCGGCGTGTCGAGAGTAATTAGGTTTTGCTGAGCAAACATCGTATTGCTTCAGCTACCATCCAGAGTATATCTAGCCCGAGCGAAATGGCTCAGTTGCCGATGGCCGTGACTGTTTTAGTGCTCCCGTGCGTCTGGACAAGGAGGACCGAAAGGGCACCGCAGATGTTGGCGGTATACAGTACTACGTACCTCCCGAGGCGGTCGAATCCTTTTCTTGCGAGGCTCTTCACTGGCCAGAGTGGGGATAGGCCAGCCTGGTGTTACCTTTCCTGGGTTTCTGACGCCACTAGTGCGCCGGGTGTCCTGGGTAAAGGAGGGGGAGAAATTAGGTTAGGTAGGTAGGTACGTGGAACCTTTGTTCTGTAGGATTCTCATAACCTCTTTGTCAATATTGTCCGAGTGGATGAAGGTACATAGCTCCGCTAGCCGTAGCTAAATCAACCTTCGAAAATGTAAAAGTAATCTTGTAACATGCGTTCCCCCTCCAGAAGGTTAAAGTTTGAATGTAAATACCGATCCGACCTGCTCCAGGTAGGGCTACGAAAGCAGATATGTAAGGAAGGAAGAATCACACTTTGTCTCCTTTAGTTGGCCTGATGGGTTGGGGGATGCTCCCGGTCACGCCTGGTTCAAGAGTAATACCGAATCCCAAACGATGTGTTAGTTACTATAAACTACGGTTTCTATAATGCCTGTTGGTAGTCTACCTATACGAAAGAAACTCTGACCTTCTGCTGTACGGAAAAAGCATGATACACATGCGAAACAAAGTCCGCGTCCAGTTTGTTGAACACCGACTTATTCTGAGCGCGGAAGGTCGAGGAATGTAGGATTGATGTGGAGTACTAATTATGGTTTATTGCCATAGCTCCGCACATGCCGAACATCCGTAATAAGGTGGAATATTCCACTTATTTGGGAAGCCTAGCTCTACAAGTCTGTGTTGAGCTTCATGGTCGAATGTACATTCCGTACAGTGGAAGAAATTATGACCACACCTCCGGCGAGGTGGGTGTATCTTACCTACAAAGCCCTTGAATCTGACTGCTAACCCAGGCTTCCCTTGTGGTGTAGACTGAATGCCAATATCCTTCTTATCTCGTGCCAAAGCTTCATGGTCTATTACCATATTCTGGCATTGAGTGGTGGGAAGATCCTTGTCACGAACTTCAATTGTGGACGCATGTTTACATTTGCAACATGTCCAGCCGAAAAACGGATAAGCATTGGCAAATATCTCAGCCCATGCTGCGTCTACAAGCTTTAACTGTTCAGGTTTCATTCTCAGGAGCAATATCTACAACGCTTGTGGTTTGTGACTCTTTCCAAACTTTAAAGGAGGTTAGAGAGTCGTAGCAAATGGATTATATAGGTAGTTTAACTTACAGTTTATTAATATTCCTTTATCATTCTTGGCTTGGTAGAGCTTACCACTTGGTTGAAAGAGTTATATATCAATGCCCAATTTAAAGCTATGAACAATGATGTACGTTTGTTCAAGATCGTTTACTCAACACTAAACATTGAAATTCTATTCCATTATCTTTCCCCCTTCCCGCGGCTCGCTACAATCTCCCCAGCGCCCCGCCCCGCTGCCTCCATTCTTTGTGTTAAGAAGGGTTTAGTTTTTACTACCACTTATTCAATACCTACTACTGATATACCGTTATAGATCAAGAGTCAGGAGGAATTATGTGTCCGTGGAGCTTATGGCAGCCTTTATCCCATTTATATCGGTTCTGAGAATTGCCATCGGTGGAGGGCTGTTGAGTTAGAGGATAAAGGTCGTTTGTCCTAGTCTTTTCCGAGGCTCATGGGACATGGATAGGGAAAAACGTCCAAGGACATAATTATCTATCACTGAGTCTGTATTGAGCTTTTGTAGGCTTAATTGTAAGATAACCTAGATTACCTCCTCCCTCGGGGATGGACCATCGCCAAAACCACTAAAGAATTTGCTATAGATGACAAACTGGACGCTGCGTTAGCCCTCCCGAGGAGCGCCTCAGGGTTTCCATTGCTTCAATGTTCACCATGAGTCAATGGTGCAGAGACGAGCGGCCCCGAACGGGACCTTTGGATGCGCGCTGACCGATGAAGAAAAACACAGAAAGAAGGCAAATAAAGTGAGAAGGCCAAAAGGAAGAAAGAAAGGTAAGGGAGAAATTAGGGTAAAAAGCTGCGAACAAAAGAAACGGGAAGAATAGAAAAGCAAAACCTAAGTAAAATAAAAAGTTAAACGGAACAAATGCATTTGCTTCAAGGTCATCTTCGGGATTTCCCATCGCTCCTCCTTTTTTTCTAAGCATCGCTGAATGGATAAAAAGAGTTTCAATTCTTGCGGAACCCGGGGATATTCATATATTTTGACAGTCCATATGGAGGTGGCATGAACACGGAACAATAGTGGGCAAGGTCGGGAATCAGAGGTGTCGTCGCGGGGGTCTTTCTTACTTTGACAAAGGACTTAGATCCTAAGACTCTCTAACTCCCTCCCTGGCTTGCGTTGTCAGTTATGTTGTGGGTGAAGAAGTGGGTTGGAAGTTGCGCATGTATGACAAGCCCACTAGTACCTAGGCCTACATATATCAAGAGTTCCAATAAGACAAACTACCGCGTCCTGGGAAGTGAGCAGGCTCGGTGCATATGTGCGTTAACCCAAACCTGGTTAACATCGGCTCCCCTAGGGCTTCCCGATGTCGTGACAAAGGTGCTGGGAAAGGGGAATGACCAACAATCGGGCAAGTCGGCGATAGCGATAGGTTAGATAGCTGAGTTTGGTTCTGAGGCGCATGGGATGATGCAATCTCATCACTCAGCGCTTCCCATTGGGCAATTAGAAAATGTGCCCCGTATTGTCACCGAGATGGGAAGGTCACACGTGCTGACTCATACCCATATCGCACACCCGACGGACCAACGTCTGGTGTTCCAAGTTCAACCACGGGCGCCGCCTTTCCCTCTGTTCTCTTTCCCGCTAGGGTTCCTAACTAGCCTATAAGCCGTGATCGCCGTAGAAGTTACATGTTCAAGATGCCCTTCACGGCGGAAGAGGACGGCATACTCCAGCTGAACCCACACCACAACTTTGACTTTGGTCTCCAATTCGAACAGCTATTTTTCTCAGCCCTACCGTCCGTCTTATTTATTGCAACCTGCATCTGGCGCACAACCTCGCAGGCTCGGAAGCCGATCGTGGTGGATGCTCCCACGTTTCAAGTTACCAAAGTTGTAGGGTGCCAAGCTCTTTTGTTGTTTCTCCAAGTCTCAGTGCGCTGATAGATCGGGCCAGGCTGTTATTCTATGCTATGTCGGACTTGAACTCTCACTCCTTATTCTTGCCGCCCGTGGCAGGATGCCCGTAACCGGCATACTTCTGGCTTCCTCGGCCCTGAAGCTTGTGTCGGCCCTGTTCATGACGATGTTCAGCGTCCTTGACCATAGCAGGAGCCCTCGGCCGTCTGTGCTGTTGAATATATATTTGTCTTTGACTCTCCTACTAGACGCTGCCCAAGCAAGAACGCTGTTTCTCTCGTCAGATGGAAAGTCCGACCTCACCTACAGCGCCATATTCACTGCCGCTGTGGCTGTCAAGGCCGGGGTATTGCTGCTCGAAGCCCACCACAAGTCGAAATGGATCCGATGGGATACAAAGAAACATAGCCCAGAGGAGACCAGCGGCATATTTTCACTGAGTGTGCTTTTCTGGCTCAACAAGATGTTTTTAGCTGGGTACCAAAAGGTCTTAGCACTGGAAGACCTGTATCCCCTTGACAGCGGTTTTGATGCCAAGCTGCTTCACGACAGGTTTACCACCAACATGGACTATTCTAAGTTGAAGGGGGACAAGTTTGGTCTTGCAAAGGTGCTCGTGCGCACGCTCAAGGTTCCCCTTCTTCTTCCTATCATTCCAAACCTGGCACTTGTGGGTTTCAAGTTTTGCCAACCACTGTTCCTCGAGAAGTTGTTGGAGTATCTCTCGAAACCTGCACCTCTCGACGCGAATATCGGCTACGGTTTGATCGGCGCCAGTGTACTGATTTACGGTGGCATTGCTATCTCGTCAACCCTATCAGGGTAGGCAAACACTGCCTACGGAACGATTTGCAGCGGATGATATACTTACAACCGAGCATAGATACTTTCACCACCGAGTGCGCACCATGGCAAGATCGATACTGGTCACCGAGACCTTCATCCAAGCTACGAGATCACGTATCGGAACAGCCGATAACAACTCGGCCCTAACATTGATGAGCACCGATGTCGAGCGAATCAAGATGGGCTTCCGGGCACTGCACCAGGTGTGGGGGGGCACGATTCAGGCTGCTCTGGCTGCGTGGATGTTGTACAATCGGCTCGGGGTCGCCTTCGTTGCACCACTAGCAACGGTTACCGTCTGCTTTGTCGGTGTGGGGATTCTTATCAACTTTACCGGGGACTCTCAGAGGTCGTGGATGGCCGGCGTTCAGAAGCGCGTCGGTCTGACGGCCACGGTCATTGCCGGCATGAAGAATCTAAAGATGTCGGGCCTCTCGGTTGCCATCAGCGACTTTGTACAGAATCTCCGCGTCGAGGAGCTGGCAGCAGGAACACGATTCCGCAAAGTGACCATTATCGCAGCGCTTTTCGCTTTTAGCGCGCAGCTTCTCAGCCCGCCGCTCACCTTCGCATTCGCTCAGCAGGCGCCACAAGATGTCTCGAACCTCTTTGCGAGTCTCTCTTTTCTTACGCTCCTGACTACCCCGCTATCGCAAATCTTTCAGGCGATCCCCGAACTTAGCTCGGGGCTCGCTTGTCTGGGCCGAATCCAGGCGTTTCTGGAGTCCGAGAGGCGGCGCGATTTTCGCAAGGTGCATGCCGATTTGGGGACCAATGTGGAGAATACGGACAAGGCAGGGTTTGAAAATCTAGGCTCGGCGCATGCAATTGTTGTGACGAACGGGAAGTTTGGTTGGGCAGCGGATAGGTTTGTCTTGGGGGATATCAACACCCAAGTGTCCGAATTCTCGCTAACTGCGGTCATCGGACCGGTCGGGTCGGGGAAATCAACGTTCAGTAAGGCGTTACTTGGTGAGATCCCTTTTAACGAAGGAAGTGTTGTGTTGGGTGCCCGCTTCTCCCGCATCGGATTCTGCGACCAGACACCCTTCCTATTCAACGGCTCGATCCGGGATAACATTGTTGGGTTCTCGTCATTCAATGAAGAAAGGTATTCTGAAGTCGTCAATGCGACATGCCTGCGTTCCGACCTTAATATGCTCCCACAAGGAGACCAGACCAATACCGGATCAGATGGCATCGCCCTGTCTGGCGGACAGAAACAACGCATTTCTCTTGCGCGGGCTCTATACCTACACTCCGATCTGCTGGTGTTAGACGATATCTTCAGTGGTCTGGACGCGGACACCGAAGAGAAGGTTTTCCAAAACATCTTTGGGGCAGGCGGAGTCCTCCCACGGCGACGGACTACGGTTGTTTTGTGCACCCACAGCATCAGGCACCTCCCTGCGGTGGACTATATCATCGCACTTGGCGGTGGCACCATTGTCGAGCAAGTACCTTTAGCCAACTGATGTCCAGGAGCCAAGGGTACGTTCAGTGTCTGGGGCTTGTTGGTTCCTCTTCCCACAGTGAAGCCTCTTCATCTGAAAGAAGACCGGAGGGAAGCATGCTGGAATCCATGACGCAGTTAGCCCGTTGCTCGCCCATCGAGATAACTGCATTGGCGCCAGATACGAGTGAATCGCGCCAAGTGGGTGATAGGACCGTCTATAAGCATTATGCCGAGAGCATGGGCTGGCTCCTAGCGGCGTGTAGCTTGTTGTTCGCCGCCCTCTGGGGCCTTCTTACCAACTTCCCCACAGTTTGTGCGTCAACTTCCTAGGTACTCTGCTCCGTATGGTATCGTGAAACTGACAGTTGGCAGGGCTTACGTACTGGACGGATGACTCGTCCTTGGAACATCCAAGGCACTCTTTCGCCTATTACATGGGCATCTACGCTTTGCTCCAGATCAACGCCATGACTTCGCTGCTTCTCCTAGGCATTATTCTCTTTGTATCCTCTGTGAAAAGGGCTGGTGCTCGTTTACACCAGGACGCCTTACGGACCCTCATCCGAGCGCCCCTCTCCTTCTTCACAAAGACGGATACCGGTGTGGTTACAAACCTATTCTCGCAAGACCTCAACCTCATTGACACGGAGTTACCTGACGCAACCTTGAACACCCTGTTTTGTGTAAGTTCGGATCGAATGTTGACAGAGATCCGATTTTTTCTTTCGACGACAGTGCATTTGCATTTTCCTTTCCCAGTGACAGTGCCCTTTCTTTTATCGACGAGATTGCCTTTCCCTTTCCTGGCGACAGTGCCCTCTCTTTTCCCGACTTTTACAGCGAATCTGACACGGCTTACAGGCCTTTCAAGGGCTCGGGCAAGCGGCTGTCATGCTTACTTCGTCTCTATACTTGGCCATTAGCTACCCGTTTCTCGGCGGACTTTTGTATCTCGTACAGAGGTTCTACCTACGGACTTCCAGGCAGCTCCGGCTACTCGACCTCGAGACTAAAAGTCCCTTATAGTATGTTAGCATGTTCTTATCCGCCACTTTAAGGTGATCCTCATAGCTGACGTTACTTCCTTTAGCACGCATTTTCTTGATACTTGTAAGGGTATTGTAACTTTGAGAGCGTTTGGTAAGTACCCGCTATCTCGCCTATACCCGACACTTCAGCGTACCTCCCCGCTCGGACTTGATGTTGTTGCTGACGCTAGTAATGAGCAGGGTCCCTTGCAGACGACATCAATAAGAACGCTCGGTTGATCAATTCTAGCCAACGGCCAGCGTATCTCCTAATGATGATCCAGGAGTGGCTGAATCTTGTTCTCGACGTCGTCGTCATGATAATCGCAGCCCTCCTAACCACTCTCGCCGTTCAGCTTCACTCCAACTCAGCTTTTGCCGGCGCTTCGCTCTTCACCCTTGTCAGCTTTGGGGAAAACCTCTCGGGTATCGTCATCTACTACACCCGGCTGGAAACGTCCATCGGAGCGGTGGCTAGACTCAGGAATTTCAACGAAACCGTCAAGCCAGAGGATAGAGACGACGAAGATGTTATTCCCCCGGAAGATTGGCCTCAGAGCGGCGTAATAGAATTCAAGGGTGTCTCAGCGAGCTACCGTCCTGCAGAGGACGACGACCCAACGGACAGCGGCAGCAGCGAGCAGCCTAACCTAGCTCTCCGGGATATCCGCCTGACCATCCACGCGGGCGAGAAAGTCGCCATTTGCGGCCGCACCGGCAGCGGCAAGTCCAGCCTCATCGCCCTCCTCCTCAAGCTGCTGGACCCCGTCCACCAGACGAGCGCCGTCCACGACAACGACAACGCCATAACCATCGACCAGACCCCGCTCCGCCGCATCGACCGCGCCGCGCTGCGCCAGCGCATCATTGCCGTGCCGCAAGAGGCCGTCTTCCTGCCGGACGGGTGCACCGTGCAGGCGAACCTGGACCCGTCCGGCGCCTGCACGCCAGAGGAATGTCAGGCTGTCCTGGAGGCGGTCGGTCTGTGGGGGTTTGTGCAGGAACGCGGGGGCTTGGCCGCGGGCATGAGCGCCGGCACGCTGAGCGCGGGCCAGCGACAGCTCTTGTCGTTAGGTCGCGCAGTGCTGCGGGGCCGCGTCCGGGCACGGTGGAGGGATAACGGTGTGGGGTTTGGGCTTGGTGACGACGCGGGCTCGGTAGGCGGTGGGATATTGTTGTTGGATGAGGTGAGCTCCAGTGTGGACCGGGAAACTGAGCGGGTCTTGCAGGAGATTATCACCGCGGAATTCGAGAGGTACACTATCCTGGCGGTTAGCCATCGGTTGGATATGATTATGGACTTTGATACAGTTGTTGTTATGGATCGGGGTAAGATTGTCGAGGTTGGGAAGCCTGCGGTTTTGGTTGCACAGCCAGGTACTCGGTTCGGGAATTTGGTAGCGGCTGGAGCCAGCTAGGAAGGACCGTTTGCCAGGGTTTGCCGGTAGGTACTTTGTATTTATGCAGATATACTTGGACGCGTCTCCAATGCGTAGGGAGTGCGTTGTGACCGTGGCTATCTTCAACTTTCGCACGCATTCCACCCAACGGCAGACATCCCCCTACCCACCAGCATTATCATGACCATATCTTCAAGAAGTTCGGGAACCAGCCTCTCCTCAGCCCTCGGCCATACCCCCCTCCGCCAGCCTCAAACCCGACGCACATGGCCGTCGCGTATTCGCCGTCATGGCTAATGCTGACCTTGGCCATCTGGTCCCTAACCCCTTTGTCTCCCCTGATCAGGGCCACGGGCGCAGAAGAGGCTAGTCCGGTTAACGCTGCCTCGCCGGTCAACTGGTTGGCTTCTGAAGATGGCAGAATGACGACATCGTGGAACCCCAGATAGAGATGCGGATGTGCCTTGAACGCTGCCTCTTTCGCCGCAAACCTACAAAACTCACCCATTAGCAAGCCATGCACATTTACCAGCCTCCCCCACCTCCACACCCACCTCCCAGCCATAAACGTAGCTGCACGCCCAAACAAAACCGCTTCCTCACCCCCAGCCTCCTCGCCCCCAACCTCGCCGACTTCCCCGCCACTCAAACCAACCGACCCATCCCTCCCACTCCCAGCCACTGGCACCGGCTCCACCACATCCCCCATCCTTTCCCCTTCCACACTGTGACTGTGGGACTGCCCTCTCCCCGCCAAATCCCCCCCAACCCCCGGCGGCTTAAGTCTGCCGCCCTCGCCCTCTCGCCTAGCCGCCCGCGGCGCTGCAGCCCTCCCCTCCATCCCCTCCAGCACGCGGCGGATGGCCGGCCTCGCATGGGCCAGCTCCTCGGGGGCCAGCACGCGCCGGACGAAGCGCGCGGCCTGCTTGCTGCGCAGGATGTGCGCGATGCGCGCGACGCGGCAGATGTCGGTGCCGATGTGTAGCGGGTAGGGGAAGGGGATTGGTGGTGGCATGATGGGGTGTTTATGTGTGAGATAGGTTGGGATGGTGGGGGTTCAAGTTGGTGTTTTTGAGGTTGATGGTGGTTGCCGTTGGATGTGGGAGTGTGTGTTATAGGGTTAGGGGTGTCAATTCCAGGGGTGTGTGATGGGGTGTAAAGCGCCCCGCTTTGCAAGCACCGACCAAGGCTGGGCACGAATTGTCGGAGATCAACAGTGTTCGATGTTGAAACGCCATCACAACTTTACAAACCACCAATGAGCAGTCATTAGAAGATTGGAAGGGAGATTATTATCAGCGAATTAATTACAAACCGACTTTCGAGATCCCGGTAAAACAAATTGCGCCAGACAGACCGTTACGAACCTCCCAAGCAACCGAAGATTAAGCCCAAGCTTCCATTCGAGTTTTCCTTCACCATCAATATCACCCCGCGGCATCCACTCAGCCCAACACACACCCAACACACGCCCTCCTTTCATCCACCACCGCCAAAATCCCACCCCTCCCTCCCGAGCAGCAGCAGCAGCAGCAGTAGCCGCCTACTCAGCCAGCAGCGGCGCGCGCTCGGCATCGGGCTCCCTGCGCTCGGCGCTGCCGCCCCACGGCACCTGCCTGCCGGTCCAGGCGGGCACGGCCACGATGACGGTCAGCACAAACAGCACCGACATGATGGTGAAGGCAAAGATCCATTGCAGCGCCACGACCTGCCGGAAGAACTGCGCGACGCCGAGCGACGCGGACAGCACGCTGAGGTTGAATCCCATGGTGTAGTCCTGTTTGGGTGGGGCAATTCGTCAGTTACTCTGTCCGGGTGGCGCACCCCCCGAAACTGAAGGAGGGGTGGTCGGAGGAAGGGGTACATACCTTGTACAAGACGATAAAGAAGCTGCCGTAGCCCAGGATGGACCACACAAAGATGTTGGCAAAGATGCGGGCGACGAGGCTGTTCTGGTGCGGCACCATGATGGCGCCGTTCCAGTACACGGCCACAAAGGTCCAGGCCAACGGGCCCGACACGGCCGGCAGGTGGATGAAGCGCGCGTAGGCGTTGTGCCGGAAGTACAGCGACGTCAGGTTCGCAAAGTTGATCAGCAGCAGCACCTCGGCCCACACAAAGTGCGACCGCACGAACAGCATCACGAAGCCGAAGTGCAGCAGGTTGTTGAAGATGAAATCTGTGATGGGCAAGGTAGGTTAGGTTTCCTCTTTCTTTGTGTGTTTCTCTCCGCCATCTCTCTCTCTCTCTCTCTTTCTCTCTCTCTCTCTCTCTCTCTCTCTCTGGTATGCTTGGGGGAACGTACGGCTTCCCACAGCGCATGCTGCGTTGACCGACTCGGTCTTGGTCGAGAACAAGTGCGAAATGTAGCCGAGCTGGAGCACGAAGAGGACGATCCTGTTTGAGGTTAAGTCAGCTCGGTGTCGTGGGAAGCGGGGACCAAGAGACGGACCAGTAGATGGACGTAATGATCGGGTTGAGAGTGAAGCCCGAGTGGTGGGCATGGTTCTGATGCCAAATGGTCCCGCGGTGGTGCTTGCCATCATGCGGCGGCTCGAGAGTGTAGTAGACGGTGACAATGACCGACAGCAGCCAGCTTGCGAGCGTCAGGATCTTGTACCACACGACGGAGCTCGCGCTGTGCGAGTCTCGCTTGGCGAAGGGGTTGACTAAGATGGTGTTTAGCATGGCTGGTTAGGCAGTTCGTTCTGGCAGGACCTACTTTGATGAAAGCGATCCATTTTGTCGGTTCGCCGCGATTCCTTACTCGAAATGTTGGAGTGGTTGGAGCTGGGGTGCAGGAACGTGGGGATGGCGTTTTATGTAGGGGCAGCCGTCGGATGGGCAAGAGACGGGACGGACAATGGGCACCAGCAGGGTACGCGTCCTGCACAGTACCGAGTATGACCGTGTGGCTACTTTCTTGGTGGGGGTGTGGTATGCCCAGGTTTTAGAGTCGTCCTGCGTCCTGCCATTGACTCCAATCGACAGGCAGGAAGAGGCATTGATCTCGTCCAACCGATTGGCTTGATTGGCTTGACCTTGCGGCGCGTGTTTGGGTGATCCCACGGTCTGCCGCAGCAAACCGGGAGTTGGACAATTGGGGATGACGCTGCGTCACTGTCTCGATTCTGCTTTTCAGGTTGCTTTGCGCATGTCCGGCGTCTACGTGTAGCTCTGTGCTTCCCAGCTGTCTTCATACATTGCTCTCTCTCAGCTTCGTCATAAAGTAACCGTATCTGTGTTTAGATTCCTCGCCAATGCTAGTCTATCCTGGAAATTGGAAATACCGTCCCAGCAGCGTTGGATTCGGTGAATAACAAGCATTGAGGGGGAGTTTGGAGTGGAAGTGCGGGGAAAGCCAAGCGCACGACAGGCTGTTGTCATTGGTCCACTTGACGTCATGACTCCACGCGTTTGTCAAGCTGTTGTGCTTTTGCTCAATCGCGCACCTCTCCGCCACTGCTCGTCCTCGTGCGAGTTTGTTGAACTGACAAGACTCGCCATGCATCCTGCAATTTCTCAAGCTGCGAACGAGGCCGGGAGATTATCGAGGTGGTCAAGCCAAGCGTCGCAGTGTTGCAAGCAAAATCGATTGGAAGGTGGGGAGCCAGTGGTGGCTGAGGTGGCTCTGTCAAAGCTCAGTGTTGCTCTTTCCTCTGGCGGTCACCTGCTTAATTACTGCTGCATGCCTTCTTTTCCATCACATCTGGTCCGCGAACCTTCCATACCTTACCCTATTCAGGCTGTTTCTCTTTCAAAGCAAATTGAACTTCTTGCTTGTTCGCTAAGCCACACCGAGTCCTTCACAGCGCTTCCATCCATGGAGCTCCCACCCCGCCTTTGAAGATTTCCATTGTAACCCCTCCTGTGGCCCCCGAGGCCATGGAAGCCGACACATCCTCCCTCACCTTTTCCAGCGCTCAACCGGCGCACTTGCTGTGCTCATTTGCTGTTCTGAAAGCAGGCCACAATTGACATCGCAGATTTCAATGCAGTCCAATGCAGGCCATGGTGAGTTGTCTCGGTTCGCTCTTGCTCTCCTACGACTTCTAACTAAAACCCAGGCCTCAGCCCGCCGTCCTTTTGTCCTCCATGAACACGCAAGGCGTCCACCATCCAACTCGTTTTACCTACACCGCCTCCGTCCCCGACACCGTGGCCACCTGCTGTTCGCGAGCTGTTGTCGAGCCGTCGAGGGTCTTTTGCACTCCCCGAATGCCTTCTCGCCCAACTGCTGCCCAAGGAGCAATGCGCCTTGGGTACGATCTGCCCATATCAGCCGCCAGCTCATGGCTATGCGAATATCGAGGCAAAAATTACAATCAGCCGCTCGCCGCAGTCATCGCACGTCGCCAATAGCAGCCGACAGCCTGCCCACCGCTCCCAAACTGCTGTTTGTGGATCATGCCTCTCCATGGGACTTTTGCACGATATGAGCAGCGACGCTGGCTTTTGTGATGTGAATCACTCACCCCAGTATGCACTTGGGACTCCGACCGCCATTGACTCGCTCGATTTCCGCTGGACCTCCCGTCTCGACATGCACTATCTCTTGGCATTCAAAATTCCACATGCCAGATTCGGAAACAAACGGCCGTGGGGCTCCCTCACGGGCATCGTTTTCAGTCCGCGCCCTATGTCGAGGCATTCGGTCCTCCAGAAGTTTACATTAGGGGCCAACACACGTCTGATGCGGAACTCATGGGTATAAGAGATACCATGTGTGTCTTTGTGGTGTCGTATGCTCCGCAGCATCCCCAACCGCGGACACAATGGCTGATCGATTTCGCCCTCACAAATTGAATGCGTCCAGGATCCCCCACGAGAAGTGGGAGGAGTTCAAGCCGATTCTTCTTGAAAAGTGCCAGACGTTGACTTTCCGCGAACTCGCGATGTATATGAAGCGGAAACACAGCTTCCCTGCAAAGTAAGCCCGTCAAGCAGGCTGGCACTATGCCATCAGCTAACTCATCTTATAGCTCGCGACAACTGGGCCACCGCATACGAGAGATCTGGGGCTTCAAAAAGTACAAACGAGGCGCTTCTCCCAAAACGCCACGTTCGGATGCACAACCGCCCTGCCAGAGTGGTTCCCGGGGTAGTACCGTGCCTGCCAATGAAGCCGGCTCTACCGGAGACGCCGTGTCCCGTAACCCATGCTCACAGCCTCCTGCTGCTGGCCGACCACTCCTGGATCTTAATGTGGTTCCCAAGATCCAGCTTCCAGCCACATTGGCCACGCCGGCCCTCGTTGCGGTCCAGGTCTCTTCTTCCCAACTGGAGTCGGCAGACGTCAAGACTCGGTATCTCTGGCTCGCGGACATCCTAGTTGGCTTCCGTGACTCGCACCACGCATTCGACATTAATGCTGAGCTATGGAAGGCCAGGCCTTCAAGCCGGCACACCCACATTTGCATCGGTACGGCTCAATATACAATACAGCTCGGCATGGACGCGCGGGAGATGGCAAGGCATGATGCTGGGCAGTTCCTCGGGAACGCACGGTCCCAGTCCTGGGGCCCAACGTTTATTGACCTTCTCAATGCCCATACATACGACTGGGGCCCTGGTAGCGAAAACGGACTGGCGCAGATTACGAGAATCCTCAACGACATCGTCGAGGAGACAATCGTCCCTGACGGCATGCAAGACCGCCTCGTCGAACTGACTCCGAGGGCGGCACATCTCGACGTTCCAGCGTATACGCTCTTCCGCCCCCCCTTGAGTGGTATAACTCGGCAAATCCGGACACGCCCATCGACACTCCTCTCATTCTGAACCAGTTCGTGACCCAGCACCTATCGGCCATGCGCGGGCCGGAGCACATTGATGCCGCTCTGAGCCTCGACCTCAACTGCTTACGCTCATGCCTGGAATGGTGCAGAACGATCTTGGGCAGCAACCTCCACATCCCCCCTGAGATCGACGCCACCGACGGCGATATTGCCACCGAAACGTTTGCCGTTCTGTGTGCCCTCTGGGGTCCCTTGCTAGGCAACGGCCCGACTTCCTACCGGGCCATGACACGCAGCCACGCCACCCCCTCCCCAGATTGGACGGACGCCACTGAGCAACAGTTCGGCATTCGGCCCCCCCAGCTCCTCTGCACGGTTGTTTACATGATCATGGCCGCTGCCATACAAGGGCAGAACATGCACGCCGAACAGTCAGCCCTCGGGAAGGCCCTCGCCGGCGCCAACGACCTCAGCACCCTAGGTCCTCGAGACTTGCTTCGCCGTTTTCTGAACCAAACCTGCGCCGATAACTGGCGCCTGAAGCGCCAAATGGAGATGGACCGGGGTTTCCCCATTTGGTTATACGAGGTGGACGCCCGGAAGATGGAACCCTTCCGCCAGTTTGTCGCCGCCGCTCTCGAAATTTACGACTTGCCTCTGTTTGACCCAAGAGAATGCATGTTTCGACCAGCTGGCCTTGGCGGGTCCAGACCTTTCTGAGGGAGGCTACTGATGGCTGCTTTCTCTTTCATCTCCACTCCCTTCTTCCCATTGTTCTGTTCCACTCCTGCGTCTGTTTCTGTTCTTGTCCTGCTTCTTCTCTTACTCTTTCTTCTTTCCTTACTGCCCTCTCTGCTCTTTTCATCGCCACAGAGAGAATCTCGTCGGAATTCGGCCGGTTCACCAAACCCCACCTCCCACCTCAGGCGACGTAGCTACATTCGATGTCGTCTGGAAAGATGGGGAGTGGTGCGTTCGGTGTCTGGGTCCTGGTCTCGTCTATATACAGAGTGCCTCGTGGGTGTTGGAGTCGTCCGGCGATTGTCTGGCCGCACCGGCGACCGAGTTTATGGTGTCGTTTTCGTTGCCGAGAAGCCTTTGCTACTGTTGAACTACTCCAGTCTTCATAACACCAGAAAGGAGGCGTAACAACCGCCACATATACAGAATGCGGTGCCTTCCGAACTTTCGATAGCTTTATAGATTTCTTATGTATTTTTCAGTGACCTCTTGACCCTCGTTACATCAGTTTGAGCCCTTTTTTTGCATTTTCTTCTGAGTCTAGAGCACAGTTCAGTACATCCCCTTTACGGCAACATTCCAATAGCTTTTGTGTTCTCAGCCGTTCGGCAGCGGCCATCCCGTTCGTCCGGTCTCGCAGGTCGACCCTTGGTTACCGTTCGATGTTGAGAGTTGTGAGGACAGCCCCATGTCTGTGTAAGCAGAGGCGTATTAGTGAGAAGTCGCCGCCCTGTCTGGCCGTCGCTGGGAGAACGCTGCTGATGTGGTGGTCTGTTGGTATTGAAGTCGGACCGTTATGCTTCCTCACCCTCGCCCTCCCCGCCTTTTTCTAATCCCCGCCTTGCGTTTATGTGTGCTCCGAGTGTTGCATCTGCTCAGTCTGACCCAAGCTCCAGCTCCGGTTCTTGACTCCCCGCTCCCCATATCTATTTGGGCAGTGAGTTCTGGTCTTCGGTGATGATCGTCGGAATGTTGCTCGGTCGTCGTTCCCCGGGTGGAATGCGGTTGTTTCACTGTTGACTGGCCCCTTTTGATCTCCAGGTCTACTAGCCGGGAGTGTTGAGTTGGGATGGGGATCGGTTCGTTATCTCGTTGTCGTAAAGGTTCGGTTTGTATCCTTCGTCGTTGGTGTTCCCGTCCCCCTTGTTGGCTGGATCATGTCCCGGATCTCCTCACCATTCTTCCTCTCCACGTAGCTGGGATGGTGAATGGGCTGCAGTTTGTGGTCATGGTTGGCGTCGACATCATCAGTAAATGAAGTATTCTCTCCCATCCAAAGGGGCAACCGCAGCAAGGAAAAGGGCATCTATTCTTATATCTCATACTCGAAACTACAACCGCCATTTCCCCCATCATCGTTCCCCGAGGCCTCCAGCAAACGCAGCCCCAATCTACACAAGACACCCGTAACTTTCACCCATCACGGCTCGTAACGGAAGGTTTAGCCAAATGCCCCTCTGTCACCAACAAAGCAAGTCTACGGCTGCGGCTGTCCGGCGTTGAGGGCAGAGCCGCGTGGCGAGGTCAGACGTCATTCAGCCTGCAAGGCTGACAACAAGCACACAACACGCAGCCCTATGGGTTCGACAGCACCAAGAGAAGAGCCCCGACGACTGAAGGTGGCAAAAGGTAGCCGAGTGTCGCAAGTTTCTGAAGCAGGGCAGGCGGGCAAGTCTTCTTCGCCTCCCCTACCGGCCCCATGATCTCAGCCTCAGCCGATGTCAGAGAATGGGTAGAGGCTAAAGCCTCAAACGCGAGGACGACGGGATACGGCCACATTCGAGACAACAGAGAACGCCACGCTGTGTGTTATAGCGGCGGCGAGAGCGAGTCCCTCGAGACAAAGTCAGCTGACATTTCACATTCACCTCCCCCCTTGAGACGGCAAGAGAGTATTGACATCCGAGGAATGCTTGGGAGTGTACATCCACCAAGGGCAACCTTCTCGAAGCTCAACCACGGAAGGCAACTTCAAGCGACCCCCAAGCACCACATCCCCTAGACTACGGATGCCCTTCGATCCCGTCCGTCCACCACTATCCATATTTCCCTTCCCACCAGCTCTCAGCAACTAGGCCTGTCCTTGTCCCTGTCGATTTCCGATACCAGATGCCGGCGTCATGTAGACGCACATCCGATCAGATCGGACGGAGAGATCTGACATTTGCATTGCTCGGGATCTGGGCTGCATCCACATCCGCGTGGTAACCCAAGGCAAGGGCAAAGGTAAGGATGCATCCGGCCCGTCGTTCATACGTCTCTTGCCCCCTCCTCCCCCGCCCCCCTTCCTTCAACCCGTCTGATACTTGGGGGGAAAGTGGACGGAATGGGATTGGTACTGAACCTACCTCGTGTCTCCCGCCTGGTCGGCCATCCCGTCGTTACAGCACGCACCGCCCGGAGAAAAAGGGAGCCAGGGGCAGATCAAGAAAGGAACGGACGGGAAAGATGCACAACAATGCGTGCGGAAAGAAAAGGATGCGGGCTGCGAGAAGGAGATCATCATACCAGTGTGACGCTGTCACGGAGCGGGACAGGATCGCCCCTTCTTTCGAGACCCAGATCAGATGAGAAGTGCCGTTGCCTGTTACAGCTCGCTATGCGGACTCTTCTCGAAGGTGGTATGGTAGAGAAGGACGGCAGGCAAAGCAGGCATAGGGCAAAGACCGAGTGGTTGTCCGGTCTGCAGCGCGCCACGGTCAAAGGGGCTCTCTTCCCACCCAGAGAGCCGCGTGACCCGGACTCGCGGGATGATGGCAGCAGTGTGGCTGCGATTGGATCGGCAGACCACATCCAAAACACGGATGCGGTCTGGGCATGTCGTGGGTGGCTCTCGACTATTGACCTCAACCTTCGCTGTGATTTAGCAGCCGCTCGTCCCTGACCGGATGGGGAGAGCCATATGGGCTAGATGCGTCCAGTGCCTGCTTTTGGATGAGAGAGGGCGACCTCTCGAGCGGCTGGAAGCGGACAAACTACCCAAGGCTGGGGAAGCACAAATCTGGATAGGGTCTCCTGTCAATAGACTCAAAACACAAGAGCAGACGCAGGGGAGACGGGCAGAAAACACTTCGCCGCCGCCCGTGTTCGGATATGTCGAGTCCTCGGGTAAAAGGGCCCGAAGACAAGCAACGTTTCTGGGCCCAAACTTTGTTCTGCATTTCCCCAGACGAACCGCGAATCTGCAGGTACGGTTGGGGTCATAGCGGGCAGGATGCACCAACCACGATAGTTCGTATTGAGCCTTCCTTCATGGGCAACGACGCGACCCAACATCGCGACGAGAACGGTAAGCTTCTAGAAGCAATGCTTAAGAAACCGAACAGCGTCTATCCTAGTAGTTCGTTATGCGTGAAGAACCCCGCCGAGAAAAAGACTGGTCGAGGTTGAGTCCTTGAAACAAGAAAGAAATAGTTTGACAGGTTTCTTTTCATGCATAGTCTCGAGCAGCCGGTACAAGGCGAGAGCAGTTCGGACGAAGATGAGAATGAAGATGGGACGAATACACATGATAGGTTGGCGGCAGAGGAGATGAACGCGGTTTGATCGCCAACCTTAGTCATGACGTTATTGTCTCCAAAAGGTTGTGACGGGAAGGTTTTTTGGTCAAGTTCCCGCTCACATCTGTTGGCTGCGGGTTTCCCGTTGTTTGTTCGCGGCAGCGACAGCGGCAGCGCCTGCAGGGCACAGGCGGATTCAAAACACAAATTGTGTCAGCGCGGCCGGCAGTGAACTCGGCTCCCGGCTCGGACGCACTGCGACTCGAACTGCAGTTTCCCGATAGCTGGTGGAGAAGGCAACGCAGCATTGTGCTTGTGGGAATGCCATCGAGCCAGCGTCGACATCGACACTGCGAGCTCAAAGGGGCAGCAACCCCAATGTTTACTTACCCCGGCACCGCAGAAGACCCAGAGGACCACGGGACGGTTGTATTGGCCTACTGTGTAGATGTCGAAGCTGGACATCCCGAACACTTGTGAGTGACAATGCTGGCTCCGATCGAGGATCGACTCGGGGAAATGCTTGCGAAGCTCGTTCTGAACAAATGCAGGGGTCGCCCGCAAGGGGTTTGTTTTTCTTGGCAGAAGAGAGAGGGGTACTGCGGACGCGCTTAACAACTCTGTCGCCCAGAAACCCAGCCAAAGGCGATTCTCAACCGGAAAAGTGGCTGCCATGCGGGCGTTATGCCTCAGGGTCCAGTGTGCAAATTCTTGTCTTCCATGTGTTCCATCCCGATGATTTGCTTCGTGAGACTCGGAATACCACCCACCTGCTCTTCCCCGCAAACTCTCCGGCTTAAGCTTTGGAGATCTCACAAGTGCCGTTGAGGCCGATAGGATGGAACTTCAAGCGGAGCGAACTGCCCTATTGAGCCAACACCATGGCGTGTCGCCACACAAGGCGTCGGACGAACGTATTACCGGCTTCGCTGCCGGGGAGAGCACTCTTGTTCTGAGCATGCCAAGTGGGTGACAAAAAAACAGGTCCATGCAATTTGATCCTACAAAAAATTCCCCTCTCATCACACCAACATAAGCAACAGCCTCAACACCATAAAACAAAGTCATTTGCAATCCCAATTCTATCTAATTGCCGCTCATTTTGCCATCAAGATCTAATGTTTGCTGTAGGATTTCGGGGATTTGGTCAACCCATTCGTTGATGGTTGCTTGGTCTAGCTTTTGCCAGCCATCCTGGACAGCCTCCACAAGGTCGTCGTGAGTCAAGCACATCCGCGATTTGACCTCTGACTTAGGTAACCGCCATGCCTTCTCAATAGGAGGCCAGTCTGGTGAACCCGGGCAATTGAAATAGTGCCTCAAGCCGTTCTTCTCCTTCCACGACTTGACGATGTTATTTCCCCTCGGCCCATGGCCACTATCTCCGTCCTCCTCAAGAATAAAAGAACGGCCTTCCTCCATCCACGGCTTGACGATACCGTCGAGGATATGATCGCGGTAATAAGCCTGTGTCATTTTCCCATTGTTATTGGACGGAATCTGATACTCGTGCAGGCTCTCCATCTTGAAGTCGTATCCAACGGTGCCCCAGAAATGCGCCGTATGCCTGTCCTCCTCTTTATCTGGCCTCTCAACAATGCAGTCAGGACAATAGCGTTCGCCAGGTTTCCGGAGGATCCAGACACGACCTGAAGCTCCTGAAGAGACATGGAACTCGTCGGTAAAATAAATGTCTCGCCAGTCTTCCGGTCGAGGCCGATGTTCCAAGGACTTGCGGGCTTCTTCACATCGTTTCTCAGCGAGTTTAGCGTTGACAAAGGACCTTTGACAAGCAATGCAACGACGCCAATCTCTCTGTCCGAGAGCGCGTTGGATGGTACGTTGCGAGAGCTCTTTTTCAACGCCAGCTTCTTGGAGAAGGCCGTGGTACGAGAGCATCCGGCCTTCAATACCATGGTCCCAGATAACTTTCTCCATCTTATCCACATCTTCTTCAGTCAAGATCCTCTTTCGACCGCGTGTCTCATCAACAAATGGATTGTTTTTGAAGGTTCTAGGGTAGTCTTTGAGAATTGCGTTCCCTCGAGTTTTGCTGACACCGGCGATCCGGAAGATGTCGGATTTAAAAAAAAGGAGTGCCGAAGCGGTCTTGTTGGGCAAGGGCGAATTGGTACATGCCCTGTACTTTGGCCTTCTTGGGAGTCTTATGATGAGCCATTGCCATTGTTGTTGAAGACAGAGATGGGGCTTCCTATCTAACAATAGTATCACATTTATTCTATTTACAAACGTTGTGATTGACGACGTAGTTGCCGTCGAAAACAAGGCATACCCCCTGAACGCTGGTGTTGATGTGATGCAATATTTTGTAGCAAGAGCGGGGCGCTAGCTGTATTTAGCATGGGGTGACTGGGTCAATGGACCTGTTTTTTTGTCACCCACTTGCATGCGTCAACGGTTAGCGGGACGTTGTCTTGGCGTCTTCTTTTTGCAAGCGGACCTCCAGCCACCAATGGCCCCGGGCCATCTCTGCTTCGTGATAGGTACGGATCGAGCTGACGCGGTTCCTTGGAGTGATCGCAGACGATCTGACCTCGGCGCGTTGGACAGTCAGTAACAGGGACAGGCCGGTTGTGTGGCTAGTATGGTGTTTTTTGCGAACGATGGCAGATCGAACACATTCCCATTTGCCGAAATGGCACCCGCTTTGCTCGTCTCGACCTCTCCTCGTCCGAAGGCAGAGGTTGCCTTCAGTAAGTTGGTCAACTAGCGTCGAGAGTCTCTCATCCATGCAGCACGACGGCGACGTCACATATTGCCCGATAATCAAAGGTAATCTAGCAACCACGCCAGTTCCGGTAGCATCCAGGCCTTGCTGGTGTTACATGGAGCCGTAATGGGCTCTCTCTCAGAGGACGATAGTGTTTGCCAGTGACGAATGGTTCAGCCCCATGCTCGGGCCGGTTGTGGCGGGAGCCTTCCGCCTCTTCAACGGAATAGGAAGCATCAGGCGAAGGGTACGACAGCCACCCACGCCCCCCGGCACGTGGTTCCAAGATGCACGCCCAGACGCCCCTCCGCTCCCCGACATGACCACCATGGGACTCGAGGGCGCTGGCTTCAACCATCCTCATTGGCAACTCGTCTAACGGCTTGATGGTACACCCGTTATTGTCAAAAACGGGCAGATCCTTGCCCGTTGGAGATAGATGATGTCTGCGGGTGCTGCCACGGTGTGTCTTTGTATATGAGGTTGCATCTTGTCGTTGACTGTTGACCAGGTTCCCATCACACCGCACCAGTACCTGCTTGACACCTGCAGGTCAGGGACCATTGTGAGTTCCGCTCCGTGGAATGATCGTCATCTGCCGCTCCCACCCCAGACCCAACCGGCCAAAACAGTAACCCCGGAACCATGAGGAGCCGCAGAGGGCGTTGCGCGATTGCCCCCGAGATCTGCACAATTGGAAGAGAGTTGCTCGCGTCGACCGTGACATGGCCGAAGCTACGAAGTACGAAGGACTCACCTACTATTCGGTCTCTCCGAAGACTCAGCCGGAAGGTGGAGTGGGTTTGAAGGTCAAAGCCCACAATGCTGTTGAAAGCAATGCCGGGGTCTTGGCATGGGGTGCGTTAGTTGCGGGGAGCAGCTGTTCACCACGAAAGGAAGGTGAGTCGTCGGTGCAAATGACCTCGTCCTGGGTCCCAAGTCGAGTCTTGTGTTTCTTTGGGTTCGTGTGGGGCGAGCCTGTTGGCGCTGAAGTGACGGTGGAAAAGCGGTCCCCGTCCCGGAGAATACTGCGGGGTGTTTGAGGGAGTAATATATTGCCCCCTGGATCGATAAACTCAGTTACGCCTGGGAGACAGGCACTTGGATGCAAGTCTCGCCCCAAAGAGACCTGAAGTTTGGGCAGGCAATTTACAATGCCATATTGCCCCCATGTGCCGGGGTGACGGCAGGTTTCTGACTCCTCGCGGATTGGCAGAGACCAGTTTCGATGTCGTCTGCCTCACCAGAGCTGGGCAGTGGGGTAAAGGTAGAGAGCGGAGAGTTTTGGTCGGCAGCTGCCGATGGTTTCTTGTCGACCAATTGCTCGCGTCCGCAGAAGCTTCGAAAGTTGAAAGGTCACTGTCCGTGAGTCGCATCATTTCCTTTTCTAGGCTAGGTCGGAAAACAGTGCGCTCGCTGAAGTTTCATCGGGCGGGAACCCTGGTGCCGAACAACGATCGAAACCTTCTGGAAAGGTGACGGAACGCATATCCCTGCCAGATGGAAGACACGGAGGAACGGATGTTTGCGCTTGCAGCTGAGCTGATGAGCAAGGCTCATGGGGAGCGCGATCGGCGGGCGAGAATCCTTTGGCAGCGGGGGGTTGAGGACATGTTGTCAAGGAGCGAGGTCGGTCTCCTCGTCCATGCGCCGAAGCCACGCTCTGGTGCGCAATCAGATCAAGACCACCAACGGGTGGGTGATGATCCGTGGATGTCGAAGAGTGCCTCCATTTCCATGTCCACAGCTGACGCGATGTAGGTTGACTAATGTCACAGGGTGAAGTCAAAGACGGAGAGGTCAGAGAGCCGCGGCAATCTCCACGCCCAGGTCAGCCCAAAGGCGGACGGGGTTTCGGGGAACGACTCCAGTTATGGGTCTTCGGTGAGCGCGTTCATTGGACGTATGCCTGTGGACCATCGAGGTTGTTGCATGTTGCGAACAGGGGCACGAGCGAATCAGAGGTGCACTGGTACCCTCAACGGGTGTGCGCGATCTTGCTTGCATGTGGAGTTTCGGACCGTCGGCCGTTGAGGGATCACGCTACGACGGCCAGGGTGACGGCAACCCCAGTTGCGCCAAGGTGCCGAGAAGATCTGGTGGCGCCGAGATGGCGTTCGAGGGCTGAACGCCCGACTTGCTTGATCCAGCAGCAAGAAGAAAGCCGAGTGAGTTATTGATATCAAGTCTGAAGGCGCTGACAAGCCACCTGAGAGGGTAACCACGTCATGAACAGTCAGCAGCAGTTGGTCGACGGCCCGCACACCGAGCGGTGAGATGAAGCCAAGGATATCCCGAGCTGGGGGGTGGGGAGTGTGGACCCGGACCAGGCTGGATTCGTGTCACCCTGAGCGGCACTTGTGGAGGAGGGTTCCCGCGCCGGTTGTTCCGCCGGTACCAGCCATTCATGGTACCTCCTGTGCAGTCAGTGTGGCAGCAACTGCAGCTTCCAGGAAACCGGAGGTCCCCAATCACGGCCGCAGAACAAGAGCAGGCCAGGAACCATGGAATGGGGTTGGAGGGAAGCGAAAGCTGGAGAGTTTATAGTTTGTTTGGCAAACAAAAACAACCCAACGGAAAAGGCTGTGGAGTCTTCGCATGTTGGCGTGCCTCGGGAGAAAAGGTGTCAATGCTAGCGCTTGTTAGCTACAAAGTTACAAGTGAGCTGGTTCGCGACGCTGAGCCGTTTGCGAACTGGTCTCACGGCGCTGCCGGTGGCTCTTAGCTCGCCGGTTCACCGCACCTTCAATGACAACCTGGAAATAGTCGAGGCTGATTCGATTGCAAAAACAAGTCCCGATCGGAAAGCCGAGCTTGCATCGGAGGATAGCCACCGTGTTGACAGATGGCACTGCATTGTGCTAGGCTTGAGTTGCAGATGCAGCCGCACAGATCAAGACCCTGCGTGATTGGTTCAGGAAGTCGAATTTGTTTCAAGTCATACCTCGCGTCAACTTTCAGCACTGAGAAGGAGGGCCAATTCTTCCGATGTTCACCACCCTCTTCGCCGCTTTCTCGGCCGATATTTGACGACATAAGGTTGTTCGATATTGACCTGCCGTGTGCGAACCAAAGTTGAGGTCAAGCCACCGAGGACAAAGCTTAAGGGGTCTGCAAATTAAGGAACGGGTATTTCTCCGAACAGACCGATGTATTGGTGTTCGAAAGACTCGAGCTGAATCAAAGCAATCCGTCGTGTCACTCACCATGTCATGTGGTTCCGACAGTGGTTCTGCCAGTCAAATGGTTTTGCTGGTTGCTAATGCAATGGAGATTGCGGGGGCGAATCGCCACCAGGGTTTCCTCGTGACTCGGCTGGGGCAGGCAGCTGCTCCTGCCCTTTTCTGACATTGAGGAACTAATGGAAGTTCCGATGAACTGTTGGGGTTGACGGCTCAGTCGGTCTGATCAAGTCGTTCTTTCCTTTCATTCCAGATGAGGGAGTGGCGCGCTACCTGGTAGGTACCAGGCACCTATTGAAGTCTCTTGCACCGCGTGACACTTTGAGAAACTGAATTGGGAAAATTGGGGAAGTTGAGCGCCTTCCAGTTGACTCCGCAGAGTTGATGATGCAAAGAAAAAAATTCGATGCAATACCCCCACTACGCGAAGAGGGACCGGCTTGGCAGGAACCCACACACATGCCCCTGCTGCCATCTGCCGCTCTCCGTCAAGAAGACCGGTGCTGGGCGTGCTACACGACACTAACTGTGTACTCGTTGGGTGGTGAGCTGGCGGCATTGTTGAGGGTTTGAAGCACAACGGGAGGTCGGCAAACATTGTTCGATCAGACCATGGAAGAATGTGGGACTGAAACCTTGACCATGGCCTCCACAGATCGTCCCTCGAGCAACCTCTTTTGGGATCTCGACCACCCCCAACCCCCGAGGCACTCGGCAATACTCCAACAAAACATGGAGCTTCGCTTCGTGCTTCCGTCCCCAGACGCATCCCAGCAGGCACATGTACCGCTGTAAAGGAATAACAGGCCTCTTATAGCAGGGCGGATCGGGATGGTCGCGGCCATCTGCGTTGCGGGTTCCATCTGCCCAGAAACAGGAGACTAACGACAAGCCGAAAGCGACAGGGGGCCAGTCATTGTCGACATGGGGCCCGATGGTCTCGACATGGGCTCGACATGCACAACGGTGCAACTCCATCGCCTTGACTGACCCCAGCAATCGTCCCGATGGAGGAGTTGATGAACGACTGAGGGATGCCCAGCTGATCCGGTTTGGCGCCGATGCTCCAACCCCAGCTTTTCTACGCTGCAGCGGTGACAAGAACCCCGCCAGTACCATGCCTGATCCCATGGGGAGATGGGGTCCCCCTCTCCGCTGACACTCGCTCTCGCTGTGAAGCCCACTCACAAACCAGGTTATCGACAAGGATGGCACAGTTCACGACCGCAAGCAACCGAACACCCCATGGCTTCTCCGCTGCTTCTGGCGCGCTCCATGGCCCGGCCCAATTTGTCACTGCTTTCTGAGGGTGCGACCGCATAACATGCACCAAGCAATGAAGCGCACCATTCAAAGTGGACCACTATTGGGAAAGCCCCCAAAGCGCGCCAGCACCGGGAGGTGTCAGGGCAGACAAGCGTCATGAACTAGTTAGCGCTGTGCTGCATTCTGTCAGGGAACTCCGAAGGCGCTTTGATGTTAGGGGACTGGGGCTCTGGCAGTGCCACCACGAGAGCCGGTGGAGTTGCAGCTTCTCCACCATGACCATCGGCTGGACCCCTGCCAGAGGGGCAACCCTTGTCTAACTTGTGGTGTTCGAAAGCTTGCTGGAGGGGACAGAAAGAGGCCCATATATCCTCAGCAGGCCCTTTCTGACGAGGCGGCTTCCCCAGAAATCCGCTGTCAACTCTCCCATCAGCGCTACCCGCCCGTGTTCGCCCACCACGCTCCCCTCCCCCATAAACGCCTCCCGTCCCGCCGACTTATATTGCCCTCGCAATATAAACTTGATACTCGATATTGTGCTGGACCAAAAACCGTCTCCCCCTGTCGCCAATCGCATCCGTAACCTTTCTCGCGCCTCTCCTGCTGTGCATGTCCGCCAAGACGACAGCCAGGCTCGCAGAGAGTACCCCCCCGAGGCACTAACACCGCGAGGAATTTACCGGTTCACTCACTTGTTCGAAACGGGTATCCCTTGGTCCTTTTGGCGCTTCTCGCCCCCTCCGGCCCCTCTCGAGCAATATACGGCACATCGCTCTGAGGCTGAGATTGAGAAAGCAGCACCTCGTCGACGACGGGCGGTCCGGAACGTTCAGGGAAACGTTCCTCAGGTTCCACGGTTTTAGGGGTTCGGAAAGGTGTTAAGAAACGGCCGACCCAACCTCATCTGGCATCGCAGACGGCCAAGCCGTTTTTGCCTCTGATTTGTCTCCGGTATGTTGATGATCCCATCTTCCCTGCCCTCCACGTTCTGGTACTCGGCCAGGCTCGTTTCCCTCCCGTGTTCCCCTGCCGGTTGGTCCGCTGTCCATCCAGGCACCCCCCCCCCCTTTCTTCCCTCCCCCCAAACCCCGCCATCCGGTGCTGCATCCATCGTGCAGCAGGCCGTGCCGCCCTCGCTCACATCCGCGCGGATCACTGTCCACTGTTTTGGTGTCTGTCAATGCTATCCCAGCACACTCATCAATGCTCATGCCTGTCACTGACCTTACCCCAGCAGGAAGCTCACTTCGGTCCGTCCGACTGCCGTTCTCCAATTCTGGGCCCGGCAACTCACCAACGGAGCGGGTCGATTATAGATACCCCCCACCTCCCCATCGTCGCCGTCGACGGGCTCTCACTTGTCGTCCCCGCTCTTCGACCCAGACGTACCATCGCTTCAACCAACTGCCCGCACTCGCTCGAAGCCGGCCGTCTCCATATGTTCTAATTCACGGTCTTGACGACCTTGCTAGTAGCTAATTATACACCCACCGCCACCTTCCCAACAACCACATCCCCCTCCAGTCAAGATGTTGTCAAACCCGCTCCACCGTTTCTCACCATACCATATCCCCTCGAACACGCTGATGTCCAACGGCCATGTCCCGGGTGGCCACCTTCACGCGGCAGGACTCGACTCACTCGCTCCCGGCTCTCACTACGCCCTCCAACAACTCCAACAACACGTCGGCGTCCACAACCCGCACCTCGCCCGGGCTGGGCCTCAACCAAAGCACAGGCAACATCCATATGGGCCCGCCGCTAGGGGTGCCGGGGCAGCTGGGCCGATTCGGAGGAGGATCAGCAGAGCATGCGATCAGTGTAACCAACTGAGAACGAAATGTGATGGCCAACATCCCTGTGCCCATTGCATTGGTGAGACCAGATCTCATTATCCTGGAAAGTCGACAGCTTCTAACTTTCAGCAGAGTTTCAATTGGGCTGCGAGTACATTCGTGAACGCAAGAAGCGCGGCAAGGCGTCTAGAAAAGACCTAGCACAACAAGCCGCCGCCCAGGCCGCCGCCGCCGCTGGTCAAAATGGCCAAAAGTCCGAGAATACAGCAAGCGAGAATGGCCAATCCACAGAGAGCCGTAGCGATACACCAAGCAGCACCAAGCCAATCTTGACATTGAACACGGATCAGCCATCAGCCTCAGACAAGAGCATGACCGACATGTCAGAGGATCAGCTCAGGGGCCAGAGGACAGGAAGCATCGAGACCTTGGGCGATATGAGTGCCCATCCGGGGCACATGACGAGCCATCCTAGCGCTCTCGATAGAGAACATCTTGATAGCCCGACAGCGCTGGACCTCAATGGATACGGATCGGTCCATCCAGCATACGAACGCCAGATGAGCGCACACATGATGGGCGGTCCTCCACATGGACATGGACCTTACGGCCCCAACCAGGGCAACATGTCCAACTACCCCGATCTGCCGTATGCTCTCCAGACGCAGAGCCCGACCGGCTATTCCGCCAATCCCGCCAACAACTTCCGCCTCGCAAACAGCCCTCTCAGCGCTTATCCGATGGGCGGAGAGGCCGCATCCCCGGGTGGATGGATGAATATGTCGCCCACCACCCCAATTCGCTTCTCATGTTCCGCAAAATGGCTACAATCACTCGCACCTCCGCTATCCGGTGCTGGAGCCCCTGATTCCGCACCTCGGCAACATCATCCCGCTTCCCCTTGCCTGCGATCTCATTGACCTCTATTTTGCAAGCTCCTCCTCGGCCCAGATGCACCCAATGTCCCCTTACGTTCTGGGATTCGTCTTCCGGAAGCGGTCGTTCCTGCACCCGAGCAAGCCCCGCCAGTGCCAACCGGCGCTGCTTGCGAGCATGCTGTGGGTTGCGGCACAGACAAGCGATGCTCCCTTCTTAACAAGCGTCCCCTCGGCGCGCGGCAAGATCTGCCAAAAGCTTCTAGAACTGACCGTCAGCCTTCTCAAGCCCCTCATCCACACGCCCTCGGAAGAGGCGTCGCCCGTTTCGAGCCCCATTGTGGATGGTGTTGCTCTGGGCGGTCTGGGCGTCGCTCTCCCCGGATCCATCAGCATGGAAGCCCTGACCAGCGAATCCGGCGCTTTCGGCGCGGCCGGCACTCTCGACGACGTCATCACCTACATCCACTTGGCAACGGTTGTGTCGGCCAGCGAGTACAAGGGAGCCAGCCTGCGGTGGTGGAACGCGGCATGGTCACTCGCTCGCGAGCTCAAACTGGGCCGCGAACTACCCCAGAATGCACCAGCAAGCCGCCAGGGCGGGTCGGCGGATATTGACGACGAAAGCAATGGCTCAGAGATGGGCGGCATCCCCGGCGTGATCACCGAGGAAGAACGCGAAGAGCGGCGGCGTATTTGGTGGCTGGTCTACATCGTTGACCGTCATCTTGCGCTCTGTTACAACCGCCCGCTTTTCCTTCTCGACATCGAATGCGAGGGCCTCTTCCAACCCATGGACGACACCGATTACCAGAACGGAAACTTCCACGCCTACACAGACCCAAATGTCCTCGCCTCAGACCCTGAGGCGGGGCCAGAACCGGGCGCGCGGGCCTTCGTTCGTTTGCACCGGCCACAGCATCTTTGGCTATTTCCTGCCTCTGATGACCATTCTCGGCGAGATCGTCGATCTCAACCATGCCAGGAACCATCCTCGCTTCGGCGTCGGATTCCGCTCGTCCCGCGAATGGGACGACCAAACCTCCGAAATCACCCGCCACCTGGACATGTACGAGCAGAGCCTAAAGAAGTTCGAGCAACGCCACCTCAGCCTCAACGCGCAAGCGCAGGCGGCCGACGAGAAGGCCGCCGAGGCAGCAGGCGTTCCGACCGCCAACGACCTGCCGGGCACGCCCTCGGGCCACAGCGTGCACAGCGCGCACACCAGCTCGAGCCGCATGACCGAGAGCGACATCCAGACGCGCATCGTCATGGCTTACGGCACCCACGTCATGCACGTGCTGCACATCCTGCTTACGGGCAAATGGGATCCCATCAACCTGCTCGACGACAACGACCTGTGGATCAGCAGCCAGGGGTTTATCACGGCGACCGGCCACGCCGTCAGCGCCGCCGAGGCTATTAGCAACATACTCGAGTATGACCCGGGCCTTGAGTTCATGCCGTTTTTCTTTGGCATCTACTTGCTGCAGGGCTCGTTCCTGTTGCTACTCATCGCCGATAAGCTGCAGCTAGAGGCGTCGCCCAGCGTGGTTAAGGCGTGCGAGACCATCATCCGCGCGCACGAGGCCTGTGTGGTGACGCTCAACACTGAATATCAGGTAGGCTTTCTCTTGCTCCCCAGAAACACGATTTTGGATAGATGCTAACCGTCGTCACAGCGTAACTTCAGCCGAGTCATGCGCAGTGCTCTCGCGCAGGTGCGTGGCCGCGTGCCTGAGGACCTCGGCGAGCAGCACCAGCGCCGGAGGGAGCTCTTGGCGCTGTACAGGTGGACGGGCGATGGGACTGGCCTGGCACTGTAAAGTGGCTGGGCTAGGTTTCCCTTCCTGTTCTTCCTTTCCTGGTGTGAATCCGGTTTTATCCTGGCTCGATTAACCCCTACCCACCTTTCCCTATTTTGCCACTTTTCACCGTACACGGCGGGTCAATCAGTCGGTGTTTCACTTTAGGTTGTTTCCTCGGGCGGGTCTTGCTTTTCTGGCTGGCGTTACAAGGCCCTACTATTTCACTTGGGGGAGGGTGTTCACAAAGGTTTCCAAAACCAAAAAGGTACAGGGGCGGGTTCTGGCGGATGGGGTTTCTGGTCAGGCAGGCGGTTAGGGGGATTCCTTGTTATAGGAGAGTTTCGGCGGGGATGGGGCGGAACATGCGAGGGCGAAGATGACTTCTGATGCCTCTTCAACGACGGAACGGACGGTACTGGGCCCCCCCTCAATGAGCGTGGTTGTTTATGAGGGATCTGTTTTATACGTGGCTGGCGATGAGAGTTGGGGTTGCGGGTGCCGGGTTGTGTTTTTCGGATACCTCTGTTTTGCTTTTTCTCAAGGCTTCAGTTCCTTGCGTTGTCGTTGTTGTTGTTGTCGTCGTCTATTGTTGGCTGGGATTCTACGGACTCTTGGATTGCGAACAATACTGTGTAGATATTGTGTTTATGTATACCGATGATTCATAGTTAACGGAATGGGTACAAAATCTGGAGTTTCCATGATCATCATGCCGATCTATCGAGCCATGTGGTTGTCCGGCACGCGCTCCCGAACGAAGCCCGGGGTAATGTGGGTCGTTTCGGCAACAGTACCGAGAGGGCCGGACTTTGCCGCCGGCAAGAGTTGGAGAATTGGAGAGTTGGAGGAGCATTCTCCACGACTCCAATCGTTCGTCTCACTGCACAAACCCTCACAGAAACGACAATGTATCGCCTGCTGAGGGTATCATTTTCCAAATGCTACAACCCGTTGAGGGCCGCGGAGTTGGCCTACCATTCCACCACAACGAAGGCATCCGCATCTATAAATAGCAGCAAGCTATCCTCCGACAGCGTGTTTGGTGCAGGGACCGTGAATAACAGTCATGAAGATGCGACACCTGATTGGGACAACGATGAGAGCTTGTTTACCTTCACCCGCGGCCGGTTCTTGTACGATGAAAACAATCAGATGGCCCAGCGCACCGTGCGGTTCAGCATGAGTGAGCTGGCGCGGGCCGCTGCCGCTTCCGTCGGTGCGGACCGTTGTGTTGACGTCCGGAAATGCCCGGACGGTCTCTACAACAAGGCCTACCTCCTCCGTATGGATGACGGTCGAGAAGTTGTTGGGAAGGTCCCGAATCCAAATGCAGGCCTTCCCCATTATACTACCGCGAGTGAAGTGGCTACTATGGACTTTGTTGGTACCCTATAGAACCTAGAAGCCCTGATGCTTCCCTTGTTCTACATGGCGGTTAACCAAGATCCACAGATGCGTAACGTGCTATCAACCCCAAATCCCAAAGTTTTGGCTTGGAATTCTCGTTCGGAAACTACTCCTGTCGGTTCTGAGTATATCATCATAGAGAAAGCAGAAGGTGTACCGTTAGCCCAAGTGTGGAACAGCCTCGGAGCCCCGGACAAGGCCAAGCTGCTCCGCCAGATCTTCCGCTTCATGAATGTCTGGCTCGCCAACCCGCTCCCGGGATATGGTGGGCTTTATTATGCTGATGATGTTTCAAGAGAACGGTCCTTGCCTGTGGGAGACACACGCTTCGTTATTGGCCCGGCGGTCGGAAGGGACTGGTGCGATGCCAGTCGAAAGGAGTTAGAGTGTGATAGGGGTTCATGTAAGCCAGCTAGGATCCCGTTTTGAGACGACAAGCTTCCTCTTACGGGGCATCATCACTGACAGAACCCAAACCCAGGGGCTTTGGCTTTGGAATACCGAAGAGCCATCGGGGCCAGGGAGCAAACGGCGGTACATCATCTCCCCCAGCGCGTAAAGCAGTGGGCCATGCTCACAGGCCCGCGCCTCTACCAACCCTCGCCGTCCACAAAGCTCTGGGCGTTGAATGCCTACCTCCAGGTTCTAACCCACATCTTGCCAAATGAGTCCAGCAGCTCTCCAGAAGCCCAAGCCATGGTCTCCAGCCGACTATGGCATGATGACCTGCACACGGAGAACATCTTCGTCGACCCGTCCAACCCCACCCAAATCACCGTCATCATCGACTGGCAATCCGCTCAAGCCGTCCCTCTCTTTGATCACACCATGGATGGACCCCGCCTTCCTTGAGTATGACGGCCCGGAAATAGGTGACGACCTCTCAAAACCAGGCCCGCTCGACACAACGGGGCTGCCCGAAGACGAAAAGGCAACCGCGGTCGCCGCGTACATCGACCGCGCACTAATGATTGCCTGGCGGCGCCTCTTGCAAAGCAAGAACCCCGCGCAATACCGGACTATCAAGTTCCAGGATACTACCGCAGGCCACATCCTACAAGTGGCGCGGCGCGCCTACGAGGTCGGCGAAGCCCACCTCCCCGCGCTCATTTCAGACTTGCGCGATGCGTGGCCAGCGGACGCGGGCGTAGATTTCCCTGTCCAGTTTTCGCTGGAGGGGGAGACACGCATCAAGCGCGCCGCCGAAGAGGCTGATCAGGGCGCGGGCTTGGTGGTGCAGGCCAAGGCGCAGCTGGGCTCGCAGTGGCCTGAGAAGGGCCTTGTGGACCACGATGCGTACGAGGAGACCAAGGCGCTGCTGACGTATGTGCGGGATGAGATGGCGGAGCAGTGTTTTGGGGGGGATGAGGTGGCCAAGGCGGAGTTTGTGAGGGGGTGGCCTTTTGAGAGTTGATATGTACATACATGAGGAGGGTGCCTGTCTATTCTCGTCTTGAGTCTATCTTTCTATTTGTGTGTGTGGGTTGTGCTTTGGTTATTGCTGCGTGATGTGGACATGGGTGGGTTCTGGGTGAGTGGGTGCTGGGATGAACCCGGGGGGAGGACCACCAAAAAGTCAAAAACATACAACACCAGGGATTCGCTGGTCGTCACCGACCCAACTACTGATCTGGCCCTTACTTGTTTGACTAGGGGAGAGCGGACGGGATCCCGTATTTTCAAGTAGGTATGGTCGTATGTGATGGTTGAGTGAACAAGGGTTGTTTATAAAGGTGGGTTCTAGTAGATATTTGTAGCAAAAGTTTACATACAACACCAAGGATTCCCCAGTCGTCACCGACCTGAGTACTAGTTTGGCCCTTACTTGTTTGACTAGGGGAGAGCGGACGGGATCCCGTATTTTCAAGTAGGTATGGTCGTATGTGATGGGTGAGAGCCGAAAGCGTGATTGTATTTCGGCCGTTGGTAGCTGCGCCTTTTCGAGCGCCAGAGTCTCCAGATAACAGATTTCCTCGGTACGATAATAAAGGTTAGCTTGTGCGAGAAAGCCTCCATGGCATTCACTGCTGATTTGAAACGGGATGATTTCCCCAGGTAGGGGTTGCGTGGTGGCGACCAACGAGGATCTATGGCTCCGTTTGCCAGACACCAGCTCACGGGCTAATACGGTTACCCGCCTGGATGCAGTAGGCCTCCATGTCATGAAGTGTTGAACTCAGATCTACAGAAAGTCGAGTTGGAAGAGGAAAATACGGCTTAATTCCCATTAGGTGTTGGGTGCCATTCAGGGGTGGATTTGTTGACTGTCTGTTTCTTGCTTGTCGAATCGGGGATGGCGAAGACCTGTCGGATCCCGCCGCCCAAGGGGTTGATTTGAACAAACTTGTGCACCTTCCCGGCTCTTCGAGACTGACACACGTGTGGGAGTCCATTTTTCGCGTTTTTCTTTTGCTTTCCCAAAGTGCCCGGTCTTGATCTAAAACACGCCGTCTGCTCTTTTCTCCCCACCTTCCTCGACACCTTTGCAACCACTTTCTCTTCCCATTCAGCTTCAAGCGCCCGCAAACAAAACGCAGCCAAACAACTCAAACTTCCACAAAGATGGGCAAGATCAAGACAGAGCCGATCGACGGCCTCGGTAACCACATCTACCTCGAGAAGCAAGACAAGCTCCGCGAGATTGGCGTCGACATCCCCACTTCGCAGGTAGGAGAACACCCACACCCCAAACCGAAAAAAACAACACCACTTCCAGAACTGACCGCATGCCTAGATCGTCGTCGTCGGCAGCCAGTCCTCCGGCAAGAGCTCGCTGCTGGAGAGCATCACGGGCTTCTCGTTCCCGCGCGGCCAGGGCCTCTGCACGCGGTATGCGACGCAGATCACCCTCCGCCGGAACCCCGTCACGAGCACCGTCATCTCCATCATCCCGCACAGCGATTCCGGCCAGGATCGAAAGGATGAGCTGAGGGGCTTTCATCAGGAGCTCACTGACTTCGATGGCAAGACCTTCACCGAGGTCATTAACAAGGCGAGTGGTGGCCTGCTGACGCTGTTTGTCGCCATGTGACTGACGGTACTAATTGTTGTCGTGTTAGGCCAATAAGGCGATGGGGATCCGGTCTGGCGCTACCCAGGATGACACCTCCTTGCCCATGTTCAGCGACGATATTCTGAAGATCGAGATCTCAGGTCCCGAGGTTCGTGCATTTGGCGTGTCTTGTAGATCTGACCAGAATGCTGACGACGAAAGAAACCCCACCTCACTGTCATCGACGTGCCCGGTCTGTTCCAAGTTACCGACGAAGGTTCGTACCAACCAACCCCATGTCGGCAGAGGTCCGGACACTGATTCGCCGCAGGCATCACCACCGACATGGACAGGTCCAAAGTCGAGAACATGGTGCGGCGATACATGGAGAACGAGCGTACCATGTGAGTTGCCCTTGGAAGTCACCTCCCCCGCCGAGTACTGATCTGACCATCGCCGTAGTGTTCTGGCCGTCCTAAGCTGCCTTTCCGACCGCGCCACCGAGGGGGTCTTGCAGTTCGCCAAGACGGCCGACCCGCGGGGTGTGAGGACGGTCGGCGTTCTCACCAAAGCCGACCTGGTGACGGAGCAAGCTGTGGCACAGACGCTTCTCCAACTTGTCAAGGGCAATACCCTCAAGCTCGGCTACTTCATTGTCCGCAACCGAGGCGCCGATGAAGACACGTTGAGCATCGCGGAGTGCCAGATGAAGGAGCAGGAGAAGTTCGCGGAGCCGCTGTGGGCTGAGCTGACCAAGCTTGGCCGCACCGGCGTGCAAGCTCTGCGAGCCGAGCTCCAAGGTCTGTTGACGGAGCTCGCGAGACGGGAGCTGCCGAAGCAGAGGGCCGAGGTGGAGCAGCGGCTTGCCGATTGCTACAAGAGCCTCGAGTCGATGGGTCCCCCGAGAGACAGCCCGGCTAGCCAGCGCGAGTGCCTGGTCAAGCTTGCCGCCCGGTTTGAGCGGATCGTTCGTGACGCTCTCGACGGTCGATATGACGGCAACCCTATCTTCTCTGGCAATCCCAAGTTGAAGCTCGCAACAAAAGTCATGGATCTGAACGAAGGGTTCGCCGATCTGATGTGGAAAAAGGGCCACACCTGGGAGTTCATGGGAGAGTGCAGCGAGTACGACCTCGACGATTTGTTAAAGTACGAGATGAGGTCAAATACTGTTCTCGCCTCTATCTCATCGACCCCCGAGCTTCAGCAGGTTATTTGCGACAACGCGGCTTGCGCTGCGCCCCGGGAAGAGGATATCATGGACCAGATCGAAAAGTACTACAGGGAAAGCAGGGGACCCGAGCTGGGTACGGTACGTATAGTTCGAACATGACCGTAAATGGTGGAGGCTAACCATATGAAGTTTGGTGGCGCTTTGCTAGCCTTGACTTTCCGGGCGCAGACCTCCAAATGGCGAGCCATCGTCATGACTCACGTCGAGACGGTAATTGTAGTCGCACACTGCTTTATCAAGCTCGTGTTGCTCGAAACCATCGCGGACCAGCGTATTCGGGAGGAGTTGTGGGGTTTAGTCCTCATCGAAAAGCTCCAGACTGCGTATGCCCGGGCCAAGGACCATGCCCAGTTCCTCCTCGACATCGAGGTCCATGGCCGGCCGAGGACATACAACCACTATTTCAGCGACAACATCCTGAAGTCGAAAGCTGAACGGTTGACGGACGCCTTTATCTTACACTCGGACGACAGTGGCGGGGGTCAGTACGGGATCTTCAACTCAGCAGTTGGCAAGATCGTGGAAGAGAAGAGTATTGCTGATCAAACCAAGGAGGACGTCCACGACATCTTGCAGAGCTATTACAAGGTCTCGCGCAAGAGGTTTGTCGATGCCATCTGCCAGCAAGCCATCGATCACTTCCTGCTCGATGGTAGTGGCAGCCCCCTGAAGGTGCTGAACCCGGAACTCATCTCGAAGATGAGCGACTCCCAGCTGGACATGATCGCCGGCGAGGACGCCACCACGAAGCGGGAGCGGGAGCGCCTCAACTTTGAGATCCAGGGCTTGGAAGCGGCGATGAAAGTTATCAGGGGCTGATCGGGGTCGTACCATGGGCTGTGTAACTTTCGAGTGGCGCTGTAGCATCGGTTCGGATTGTTGTCGCGGCTAGTCGGGTTGTAGAGTAGTCCCCATGTCCCCATCGAATACCATCAACGTGTTTTCTAAACGTCAGCCTCCATCTCGGCCATCTTCTCATCCATCCTCCTCGCCATCTCCTCCTCGGGATCGACACCATTCTTCCCTCCTTCCACTCCCACCACCACCACCCCCCTCCTCCCCAACTCAGCCTCCACATTCCCCCTCGTAACCATCCCCCTCTCCACCCCCATGGCCTTCAAATCCTCCCTAATCCTCTTCCCCACCCCTCCACACTCCGCATGCCCACCACCAAAAACCCCAACTCCTCCCGATCCACATCAAACACCTCCCACCATTCACACTCGGGCATCTTGGCTCCAACATCCCGCGCTGCATTATACACCGCCGCTACGGCTAACGCATGCGGCTGGCTCGTCAGGTACAACATCTGGGGCGACAGCAGCGCGGTATTCAGGTAGGCGACCGCACGCGCGCCGACCGCCTCCCGGCGACCCAGAAAATCGAGCGCCTGCAGGTAGGTGACGGCCAGGGCGTGGGGCAGCGCGACGTGGGTGTCGAAAGCGAGGGCGTGCAGGGCACGCGCCTCGAGCGTGAGCAGGCGCGCGTGGAAGGCCTGGTAGGCGCCGTCCGAGCGGTAGTAGGCGGCCGGGTTGTGCGGCGGGGGCGGGGCGGTCGGCGGGTGGAAGAGCGCCGTTGTGGAGGGCGCGACGAGGTAGCCGTAGACGTTGCAGAGGTCGCGAGGGGAGCGGGGGTGCGGGGAGAGCTTGGCGGTGAGGTAGAGGATTGCGGCGGAGACGTCCTGTTGGGGGGGGGGGGGGGAGGGCGGTGGTTAGTTTGGAGGGGGGTTGAAGGGGGGCGGAGAGGGGGAGGAGTTGGCTTACGCTAAATTCATGGGACATCATCGACTCGACGAGCCAGTACCTTGCCAAAAGGACATTGGCTTGGCGGTGACGGATTGTGGGAGCTGGAGGAGGAGGCCGGCAGCCTGGGTCAAACATTGTGTCGCGCAAAAGATGGTGTCTTGGAGTTCGACGGGGAGTGAGCCGTAAGAGCGGCGCTGGAATAATTGGTCTGGTGTGGCCAGGGGATTTGACATGTGCGACATTATCGCACTATCGGTTCTTGTCGTCGGGACTGGAGGTGGTTGTAAGTTGGGGGGGCTTTGCCGTCGGGATTTTGATGTTTTTGTTGGAGGCCGATTGGAGCCGATGTTGTCGGTTGGCCGTGCATGAGCTGTGCAGTAACTCAACTAAGCAGGACAGACCCCCAATTAGGGTTAGGGTCCTCTACCACTTACACCGTGAGCATCCAGGAAGCAATCATTGACAAACAACAAGAAGCAGCTGTTATTTAGGCCATTTGTTCTAAGAAACATTTGTTATTCTTTGAAATGTGTAGCGAAGAGCAGCCAGGAAGTGCAATGCAGTATCCCTCTCTTGATAATCGAACAGACACAGGCCCAACGTACGGTTCTAACCATTCTTCAATAGGTACATACATACCTACCTAGGTAACCAGATTTTCCGCTACCCACTACCACAAGGGAGGTTTTGGAAAGTGGCCATTACATAACCAAAGCGGGCTCATATATACAATCTGGTTGACGCAGCGTACTGGAACATTCCTTCGAGAATTAATCCGCTACGACTCCAAACGCCACGCCCTCTCGTCCTTCTTCAGAAGCCGTAGGAGCCGTTCAAACGCGACATACAAGAGAACGATGTAAATATCGAGTGTCGAGTACCAGACATACGTCCCCTCATCCGGTTCCATGCCGCAAAATTTGCATCGCATCGTCCACTCCTGAAATCTGCCTACTGGCCCGTCTCCGTCTTGGTCGTAAGCACCTGCCCGGTCGCAGGCGATGCACCGTAGGCACCGTACATGCTGAAAGCGACGTCCACCTTCCGTCTGGGATGAGAAACAGCGTTCCTCCACTACTGTGCTACAGCTCAGGCATATATCTGTTTGGTTGGGAAAGCTGCTATTAGTAGACGGTAACGGCGTCGCATCAAGCTTTGCGTCGAGCTCCTGAACCGATTTTATCCATGTCTCAAGGCTTTCCAGCGGTTGGAGGAATTTGTCGAGCTGTGTTTCGACGAGACCGGCAACTTGGAGCTTGGTGGAAGCTTGGAGGCCAATACGAAGCAACAGCTTTGTATAATGTTCGACCCCGGTAACTGAGGTCAACGCCTCCTCCTGGCTTATTACAAAGTCTGACTTTTTGGACGCCAGGACAAATGTCGCAACTATTTTGCGGCAGAGAAGTTTTGCTTCGCGGCGATATTCACCTGAGGTTGTTATCAGTGTCCGAGGTTCAAGAATCGGGTCTAGGAATCTTGGAGCTTACGAAACTCTGCAACATGTTGAACAGCATGAAGCAACGTGGCCGTGCAGTAAAGTAAAGCGCGCGCTGGGGGAATGAATGTCGCGTAGTCGTGCGAGCTGGACAATGCCGTTCCTATGTCCGATATGTTTGGCGCAAGTTTCCTTAAACGTGCTGATAACAGACCAGATGCGGTGTATATCGTGTGACACGGAGTCCAGAATCTGCTCAAACTCGCCCTCTCCGATAGGGTTGCCAAACTTGTCCATCCATCCCGCCGCCGTGTGTTCAAGTCTGCCGCAAGTTACAAGCTTCATCCGGACCTTCGAGAATTTGCCGAGCATGTAGCACGTCTTATGCCATTGCCGAATGGTGCCCTCACGTTCCACCTCGACGAACTGCTCGAGAATGGGACAGTCGCAAGATGTACAGAGCGGTGCGTACATATGGGAGTAGTGGAGCTTGCAATACTGCTTATTCTCATGGTCGAAGTACGAGTCTTCTTGGCCAAAGACGACATGACAGCCTGGCGCTTCGCATCCGAAGTGGCCGAGATGAAACTTTTTGCCGTTGGCCGTGATGTACTCGTCCCTCAGCGCTTTGCCGCAAGCGCTACATAGCTGGCCAAGCCGCCGAAAGTAATCTGTCTCGCAGAGGAAGATGTCATCTAGAGAAAAGAATTGGTTGGGTATCTGTGTGCTGCAATCCTGGACTTTGTCAGCAAAAGCTTGAGACTTAAGAAGCGTGGTTGTGTGAATTTGAGGACATACTGCGCATCTGAAACAATCCAAATGGAACCATTTGCTGCTTTTATACTCGTCCTTGCCTGGGACGCGGAGAAACTGGCCAGTCAGCACGCCACCGCATTTACTGCATCGTTTCCGGCCCGAGTTCTCAAACTTGTGCTCCGGCCGGACCAATTCGGTGGGCGTTGTGGAGCGGGAGTGGCTCATGAGGCAAGTCGTAGGGACCTCTTCGGGCTCAGCGACGACCATCGTCGTGTCGTCCACCAGCTCACCCGTCGCGGATGACCGCTTGACAGTCTGAATCTCGCTGGAGTCGGCGGTCTGCTTTCGAGCGGGAGGCTCGTGAAGTGTCAACTCTTGAAGCTCTTGAAGCGCCGCCGGTATTGCCGCGGTTGCTGTATCCCCTTCCTTGATGGTGGGATTATCGGTCAGATCGATTAAGTCGCCTAAAGAATGCTCCGCTTGTGAATCAAAGGCCTTTGTTCTAGCCTTCGCAGAGGCCATGGCTCGGCGATAGGCTTGGCTGTTGATGACCATGTCATCGAACTCGAACTCAAGCTCTGAGGGTGCGACCATCGACGCTGCATCGTGGGTGAAAGGAGTGCGTGTTTGATCAGGGGCGTCGTAAATAGAGTTGGCAACCCTCACGCTGGGGTTTCGAGCGCGAAGGGACTGTGTCATGGTTGCCGATGCCCGAACTATTTCCCCCCGTTCCCCTAGCATGTTTCTGACTTCGGTCAGTGTGTTCCTGCGGGAAATTAGCTACCATTGGCGGTGATTAATCTACTACGGTACTTACATCTGAAGCAGTTGAATCAACAGGGTTATAGCGGTCTGCTGGCCGCGGATAGAGCTAAGCAGATCGTTCAACTGCGACTCATTCCATAGCATTCGAAGGCGCGATCGCCATCGTATCCGGCTAGGATCAGATGTCTCCGCTGTAATACGCTGGATCTCGGCATCAAGAAGATTGAATATCACTATGACGCCGGTCACCGCCTGGTCAAGGACCGTAGGCAGTTCAGTGTGCGACTTCCAGATATCGGTAAAATCATGTCTCTGCAGGAGAAGGCTCTGAATCTGGGCGAGCGAAGCGGATATGACAGTCGACTCGGAGCATATCGCGACAATTACCACCGGTGCATCCTTGTACTTCTCCCGCAGGTCGTAGAGGCGTTTGACGGTGGACACGCACGTCGTCGTCAATTGTGCCTGGGTATAATCAGCATCAGATTCGGGATCACAACACGCAGATGACAGAACTCGGGGATCATACCACGACGGCCGCGATGCTTAATGGGTCCATTGTCTAGGCTTACTCCTTTCTTACCATATCGTCATTTATGTGCAAAACATGCAACATTTCTCCTCTCGCTCCTAGCCATGCAGCGGGGCATGCGGGGGTTTAACCAAAGCCCGGTGAGCCCAACTGTCTCCTCCAAGTTGTGAGTGGCTGAGCTTTTTTGCGGCTTGCTGCGCCTACGAGGATCGGGTAACTCCGAGCTCAATCGAAGGAATGGCGTAACTATCACTTGGGTAATTTAAGGCTTGCTATACCCACACGGCGGGTGTAAAAATTTGTATATGCGGACGTGGCAGCATGAGGATTGCTCAATTTTCAGTCGGATTAGAAAACATGTTCAGTCCGTCAACAAGGCTGCCCTTTACAGCTAATCAGGCCAGGTTGCGGCACAGAAAAAGTTAGGTAGGTTGCCGTGAATGTGTCCTTGGATTTACCCCCGCATGCCCAAGCTGGGAACTCAAGCTGCTGCGCCTTACAATTTGTCAGACGTAGAGAGAATGGCACGCGTTTAGTTGACTAGGAATAAATTTTACGACGCGTTGGTGGTCGTAGTGCGATGTTAGGATCACACCGCGCCACGTTGAGGCAGAAGTCGATCCCCGCCTCGCCGGCATTCTCGATCATAACCTCGGCCACGTCCTTACCTAGTGATCTCCATCTGAGCCACAACCAAATCTGGCCGCGCCCCGCCGCCGCTGCTAAGCCAGCGTTGGAAGGCCAAGATGAAAGCGAAAGGTGTTGGGCGCAGAGAGTTAAACTAAGTGCTGAGATTGGTATTTCCGACCACCAGCCCGCCGAGGGGAGATGCGGAATGACTGAAAATGTTCAACCCTTCCGCCGTTCGCGTGTCTTTGTCCTCCATCTAACTAACCTGGTAGTAGCCTGTGTAAGGAATGATCTTTCGACGACCATTGTGGAGTATAAAGAAGTATCCTTAACAGCACCATACCTACCAACGGCCCCGATATAAAATCACGCTTTCGGCTCTCAACCATCACATACGACCATACCTACTTGAAAGTACGGGATCCCGTCCGCTCTCCCCTAGCCAAACAAGTAAGGGCCAGATCAGTAGTTGGGTCGGTGACGACCAGCGAATCACTGGTGTTGTATGTTTTTGGCTTCTTGGTGGTCCTCCCTCCCAGGTCCACCCCAGCGCAACACCCACCCACAACCCACCCAATCTCCACATCATTCGACTCGTGGATGAGACAGACTCGCTCATTTGTCTTACTACCAAGTTCGAACGCCTGAATACCCAGAAGCGTAGGAGCTCTGTCGGCCGCCCAGAACGAGTGGCGGTAGGACAGTTGTGGAACACATGTTGCTCAGCCCCTTTAGTGAACCTTGTAAGGAGCATCAAAACTACCAATCTCATCTGACCATGGGATGCCATCCTGCGCTCCGACTCTTAGTCGTCATTGCCGCAGCTTTGTTTGCACGGATGACGGCGCTTTTGATGTCCCAAGTCCCTTTGGCCTTTTGGCGCAGGTAGTCCGAGGAATAAGCCCCCGTGAAGGTGTCCCTGTTCATATCAGCACTTGTACGGAAGAAGAGTCAGAGGCAATGAGGTGGTCATAATCTGTAGGGGGCCAACTCACCCTGCTCCGGTTGTGTCCTTGACGACAACTTCATACGCAGGGCAGTGACCACTACCGCCTGCGTTTGCGTAGAATGCACCCTTGGCGCCTAGCGTGATGACCACATTCTCCACGCCACGGTTCAGAAACTCCTGCACGATGGTCTGCCAGCTGTCTTTGTTGACCTCGTCCCTCTCCCGGCCCGACATGATGGCGGCTTCCGACTCGTTGACGAGCAGATGTGTGAGGTACCCGTAGAAGCGCTCCCCGATAGGGGTGGCAGGCGCCGCATTGAGGCAAAAGTCTATACTCGCCTTGCCGGCAGTCTCGATCATGACCTCGACCACATCCTTAGTGATCTCCATCTGAGCCACAACTAAGTCTGGCCGCGCCCCACCGCCAAGCTGGTCGGCGTTGCTGAAGTGCTCTTTCTTCCATGTGGCCGTCGCGCCCAGCGTGAACAGGCACCTGTTCTCCCGTGTCGAGTGCTCAACCATGACGAAGCAGACGCTCGAGTGCGTGTTGGCCACCGTCACGATACCCGAGGTGTCAACTCCGTTCTTCTTAAGCTCGACGATGAACTTGGCCCCGTACCGGTCGTCGCCGACTGCACCAATCATCTTGACCTCAATGCCGTCGTCGGTCAACGACAGGCCTTCGATCATTCCTTCGTCTTGCACCGGCCGCTGGTGACATGTCCTGTAAGTTGCGATGGCAGAATTGGCGCCTTTGCCGCCCAGGGCCTCAATGTACTCGTTGGCTAGAACACTTTCCCCGCGGTTGGGAATGCGACTCGCAATCATAATCAGGTCGGCATCTAGGCCTACGATGACAGCGATGGTTTGCGGTGCCATTCTGAAATCTGCCCAAATGCCTGTTTGGTAATGAGGTAGATTTTAGAAGATGTCTCAATAACGTAGGTTTCCGGCTGTTGCGACTGCACTAGGGGTACGATGGTCGATTTGATAGAAGAGATCTGTTGTGTGAAGGAAGATTTGTAAAATATGGGCTAAGGCAAACACAATAAAGAGGTCAGGCTGGGGCTTGATGTAGGGAGTCAGTTGGAGAATGTCAAGTGCTCATTTTAGATATGTAGGGTGCCAACATTGAACATTCCAGTGGTGCCACAAACTTTCGAACCTGCACTGTCCCAAGAGTATCACATCTTGCGCCTCAACAAGCGCATCACTAAGCGCTAATGTGCACCAAATTTAGGTGCTTGCAATCAACGTCTTCACAGAGCCAATCACTAGATACACGTATGATGACCCCTCCAGCGAGGCGCTTTTGTGCACGCGGGACTCGGGAATTCCGCAACCCGCTTCATGCCGCATGCGGTGTAACTGTCAACCCATCAACAGAAACAGACGTGATGAATGTTTGTCTAGGTACCCAGATACATTACCTGACAAGCAGCAAAGCGGTCAAAAAGGCACCTTGGTCCTACCTTGTCAACATGAAGGCGCAGTAAGGCTCTTTTCCCAGGATTGACCTGACGTCCTGAACAGCTGCCGTGTATAGGTAGGTACCTTAGTTATCCACCGAATCATGGTATTGTCGGCGCCTCCAATATCGCGAGACCAGAATGAGCGTGCTCCGGCCACAGCCGCAGACAAGGCTGTCGTTGCCTCTGTCGCAGCACTGCCAGCATATTCGGCTTTTACTAGAAACCAGATCATACTCATTCTTTGCCTCGCCTCCTTCGCCGCGAGCTTCTCACCTCTTTCGTCTTTCATCTTCTTCCCAGCCATCGACGACCTGGCCCAGGCCCTCGACGTTTCAGTTGGAAGAGTCAACTTAACCATCACTTCGTACATGATCGTAGCCGGCCTCACACCGGCCATCCTTGGAGACTGGCGGATAATATCGGACGTCGAATCGTCTACCTCTTTATGATGGCCATTTACTGCATCGCCAACACCGGCCTTTCGCTCCAAAAGAGCTGGACAGCTCTTTTCCTGCTGAGGATGCTGCAGAGCATTGGGAGTGCCGGTACGTGGCTCGGCCCTTCCGGTACATGCCCAGAAGCTTGTCCGGATGACCCTCTTAAACAAATGTGTCGGGTGCTGACAAAGGCCAGCTACCATCGCGTTGGGGTACGGTGTCGTGTCGGACGTGGCTCCGCCGTCCGAACGTGGAGCATTCGTCTCTGGCCTCATCATTGCGTAAAACTACATCCTCATACTTTGTGATCGATGATGCAAGAGACCAGATCCAAGGCTGACCTTATTCGGTGGACAGTCCCAACGTCGCAACGGCCATTGGCCCCATCTTGGGCGGCGCCCTCACCAGCTACGCAGGGTGGCGCTGGGCTTTTGGGTTTCTCGCCATTTGGTCGAGTATCTGTCTGCTTCTCATAGCCTTGCTACTCCCGGAAACAGCGCGATCCGTCGTTGGCAACGGATTGCAAAACGTCTCGAGCCTTCGGCGGCCACTGATAACTGGCTTTATAAAGCCGGAACAAGTGCTATATCAGGATGATGATGATTCAGGCACCGAGCCGGTTCCGCTGCCTGAAAACGGCAGGGGAAGGCGCCGCTTCAAGTTCCCCAACCCGCTGGCTAGCTTAAAGCTGCTCTGGGCCAAGGACAGCGCTCTGATCACGATGATCTTTAGCGTATTTTATATGAACCTCAGCTCTCTCCAAGCGTCCACGTCAACACTTTTTGCTCAGATTTACGGCATCTACGAAATTGAATTGGGCCTAGTGTACCTGCCCTCGGGCATTGGGTCTTGTATCGGGGCATATTATGCAGGTACGACGTCCAGCTAGTCACGCTTGTCTCCAGCCCGACTCTCCCCTGTTGTCTACATACACTAGACGACCTTCCCCTTGCTAATCTCGTTGGCTGAAAAGGAAGGTTGATGGACCATGACTACCTATCGTGTGGTTGCGCGGGCAAACAATTTTGAGATCAACAAACGAGCAGGTGACGACTTGGCCCATTTCCCCATCGAGAAGGCGAGGTTTCGAAGCATCTGGTATGTCCTGAGCGCTGCAGGTTTATCCATGGTAGGATATGGGTGGGCAATGCATTTCAAAGTAGTCAGTCATTCCCATGCCAGTTTTATAACAGGTGGGCTTCCAGTTCGAGGCGACTGACCACGTCGTATGCAGCACATGGCCGTTCCCCTGGTGCTTCATTTTGTCATCGGTCTATCTACGGCGGTCGTATTCAATGTATGCAAAATCCAGACCATTCCGTGCAGCCTCCTTCCCCTAGACCGAACTGACGGCTTGGTCGGAAACAGATGAGCGGGACTCTCCTAGTAGATATCCACCCAAAATCACCTTCGACAGCCCAGGCCGCGAACAGCATTGTCCGTGCCTTTTTTGCCGGTATTGGCACGGCTTGTGTCCAGCCTTTTATTGATGTCATGGGTATTGGCTGGACGTTTACGCTCTTTGGTGTTCTATGCATGGTTTGTATGGGCTTCGTATGGCTGGAGTGTGCGTTTGGCCAACGTTGGAGAGACAAGATGAAAGCGAGAGGTGTTGAGCGCTAGGAGGTAAACCGAGCGATGCAAACAAGGCCCAGAGCATTCCATTTCAAAGCAATTTAGCTCAGAACAATCCAACATAAAAACAGTGACATTGGCCAATCTTTAAGGCAAAGAACAGTGGAGTGGATTTGTCACATTCTCCGTGCCGTCAAGTATCATAGCAAACGTTGCGGATAAAGGGGGCGATCTTGACGGCGGGCCTTTCTGGACCTGGCTTGCGGGCTTACGGCGCGTTTACAATGAGCCGGTCATTGCCGCAAGATCGTCTGCCTTGTTTAGTTAGGGTGATCATTATTATGAACTAAGTATGTGACTTAAATATCACAGTCAAGGCTCAGGTGCTACGTCTATAGCAGCCGAACTAGCAGCTAGCATCTCGAGCCGCTTCTTCCTCCCAGTCAAGCGTCGCCCCGGTCTCCGAGTGTTGTATATTTCTCCCAGCTCCTGAAGATTATTAGCATCCGCCCTCTTGAAATGTCACGCCCGCTTACCTTAGGGATGCAAAGAACCCCGTCACTGCATCCTCACCACCGAGCGGCTCTACACCAGCTATCTTCCGTTTAGCTTCGACGAGATTCGCTACCACAGCAACGAGTTTCGGTGCGGTTCCCTGCATCTCCTCATTCGTAATGATACCTTAGGGTTCTTCAACTCGGTAAGAACAACCTGAATCCAGCGCTGAACGTTCGACCACTGAAGGATATGGCCACCAAAAGCTAACGTTTGACAATCTCGTACTCGAAAGACACAGTTAATTGTGCCCGACCCAAAGAATATAGTCTGGCCTGGCGAGGCCACCCTCCTTTTTGACGGCAAGGCAGCGGCACCGACGGCAGTTCGGGCAGGGGTCCCCCAGGGCTCACCCCTTTCCCCTGTCCTGTTCATCCTCTGCATTTCCTCACTATACAAGCAGCTAAAAGACGAACACCCTCACTTGGCTATAGCGGGGTTTGCGGATGACACCAACCTCATGGTATTTGGTCGTAACCCCGAGGCTAACGTCCGGCAACTAGGGGCGGCGTGGGAAACGTGTCTACGATGGGCCGACAGTCGGGGGATGAAGTTTGCCCCGGAAAAGAGCGAACTCATCCATTTCAACAAGGGACGACGGCAGTGGACAAACGAGCTAAACCTCACCAACCCAGGGGGGGCACCAGCCCCGTCAGACCGACGGAGTCTGCCAGGTTCCTGGGAGTCTGGCTGGACCGGAAGCTCAACTGGAAAGCCCACCTTGCGGCGGTGGAAAAGAAAATGAAGACCCAGAGCTACGCTGTCACGAATATGCCAACAGGTGGGGTCTCCGGGAGCGGCGCGGGATGCTCCGGACCAATCGATAGATGAACCAATCAGAGGAGCCGCAGAGGTGATCAGTGAGCTCAGTTGAAGGGAGCTACTGAGCACACTGAGCACCTCCAGGGAAGCCACCAATCAGGGCGCCTGGGCCGTACGAAGGAGATCAGTGAGCTCAGTTGGAGGGAACTACTGAGCACACTGAGCACCCGGGAATTAGATAGTATATAGTCACTCGTTCTGGAGAGCTCTGGGAGTTCTCCAGTTAGCAATCACAACTACAGTTCGCTACAAGCTCGAGAGCCTACTGTTGAGACAAGTCTTTGTTGTGCACCCTTTGGCTGCACCGAACCTAGTACCTTTGCAAAACACCTTCAATCAGACTGAACCCTAACAGGACGAGGTCCAGGAGAGGTTCGTCACATACGCACTGTTGAGAATAGCGGCGAAAACGTGGGGACCAGGGCTAGCCAAAGCGCGAGAAGTGTACACAAAGTGCATCCGGTCAGCGCTGGCCTATGGCGCATCGTCGTTCCACATCCCCACGGACGTGGAAGGCGAGCCGGTAAGGAAAGGCATCACCGGGGCCCTCGGGAAGGTCCAGAACAAAAGCTTGCGGATTGTGGCGGGAGCCTTCAAAGCCACTCCCATTCGCAACCTCGAGACGGAGACGTGGGTGCCACCGTTAGACCTGTATTTCAACAAACGGCTTGCAGACTTTGAAACCAGACTCCAGCGAACCGACCTGGACGACGGCCAGGGCGGCAAGAGGACCGCAGGGGGGATCATTCTCACTGCCTGTCGCAAGATACAGCAGAGGCTCCGCCCGAGGAGCGGCTACAGGGGCCGGCCGCTAACCGTGGGACTGCAGGAGCCCACGGCAGTGGAGAAAGCCGCGAGCACGATCGCGCGCTGGACGGGGGGAGCCGCAGACACGGACAGTGTGGTAGAGGACGCCTGGAGAGCGAGGTGGCTGAAGGAAGGAGACGGCAGCAGAGCAGTCATCAGACCGGCGGACGACCTTGACCATCAGCGGGAGACGCTGTTCCGGGACGAAACCCTAAGACGGCACGACAGTCTCACCAAGGCGAGGAGTTCTCTGCTGGTCCAGATCCGAACGGGGGCAATAGGCCTACGGGACTTTCTGTTTACACGGGGAGTCCCAGAGGTCCTAACGCCCGCCTGCCAGTGCGGCGAGGGACGGGAGACTGCCGAACACCTGGTGGTGTGGTGTTTGGCTCCACCGCTGACTCGAAGATGGGAGAGAACTGATATTCGAACGCGACGGGACTTTTACTCTGTTCTACACGGTATTGATCCTACATCGGCACGGCTCGCGGGGAGGGTCCTGGAATGGCTAATGGACTCAGGGAGGCTAATGATGTTCAGTTTGGCCAGGAGGCTTGAGCTAGAAGCGGCGGCCTAGCACGCACCTCCCTCGGAGGCCAGGAGCCTCCTCTCTTTGTATACGCAGGCTCACGCACATGTACTTTCCTTAACTGTCGGTATGGGTTTTTCATCCGGCCCGCGAGGGCGCGGTTTTCCTGTACAGTAAATAGCTGAGGGTCCGGCACGCCTTAGGGCATAGCGGAGTATGAATAATAATAATAATAATAAATAGCTGAGGGTCCGGCACGCCTTAGGGCATAGCGGAATATGAATAATAATAGTCTGGCCTGGCTTGAGAACGATGTACCTCCATCTGCCCCCGGTATAGCGATGCGGGTCGGATATCCATGCATTTCGTTCCTCCTCTGTTGGGCATGACATCCAGCCGAACCCAATCAGCCTTTCTTGGGTTGTAATTCACGTAGCATAGCCGTGGCTATCCATATGGGGGGCGGTGTGATGGCTACCTTGCGAAAGTAGCGCCCATTCACGTACGTCCTTCAACTCGTTCCACCTCTGCGGAGACGCCGTTATTCTTTCTGCGCTCCCCTTCATCAACACTGTATTCCGAACGTGAAGGAGGAGTTCAGAGTTCTCTCCAGTTAGGAAATTTGGTAACGTAGACTGGACAGGGCTTTGCAGATCTAGAATATTCCACGGGTCGTCTGTATGTTCCTGGTCAAGGAACCGGTCTCGGACCTCTCTGAGCTTGCGTACCTCAAAGGACTGTTCCGTAGAGCGGCGAGACGGGATCTGGGCGGAGATAGACTGATCAATGTTGTACATTCGCCGGAAGAACTGCTCAATCGGCCGGCCATTCTCACCCCATCTAAACGGCTGCTGGTCTTGGGTGATAATCGGAACGCAGACAGGAGACGAAGACTCAACTAGACGTGCTGCTTCATCACCCTCCAAGTACATACATACAAGTGCACTCGACTTCACTCAACTGGGCCATGCCACCCAGCAAGGGATGGCTGGGCGGGTCGTGCAATTTGGCGATAGTGCAGCACGTGCAGATAGACTTAGAGAACGGAATCCGTTTCGAGATCCCGAGGGAAGCACGTGGCGCCAATTGTAAGCCAGAAATCTCGGTCGCAACCTGAAAATCTTCAAATCTTCCGGCAATTATTGCTCTCTTGATACCCTCGTCAAAAGCATCACCAGACCTGGATGTCATTTATCTTGCTCGCGGGCGGGGTTCAGCGTTGGAAGGCACAAGTCAGATTCAACTTGAAGTCGGTCAAAGGCCCAAGGTATTCCTTTCTCGTTCCTCTCGTTCCGGCAAAGAATGCAATCTCTTTGAGATGCTGATACATTTATCATGTCCTAGACCTCGGGCACACGCCATTCCCGTGTCTTTGTCCTCCATCTAACCGAGTACCCCGTTCAAAGGATTCTGTGTTCGACGACCATTCTGTGGGACACCAAGAAACCCCTTTTTACACCATACGAAGCGTCGGAAATACTGACTTCGTAGACTTACTAAAGCACCTCCTCTTCCTAACCGACCTTAAAATCCACGTTTGCCTTGCCGTGGATCTGGCTCAACCTGCTCACTTTGACTCGACACACATTGGCGAGGGACGCCACGGCAAGATGGGCGCGGCACAAGAGGACGTCTCGACAGCGATATTCGACATCACCCACGCCTGTCTCCAATCCTTTCATCAAATTGTGGCTGACCATGATGACTCGCTCCTCACACAACCCCTGATTTCATCTGGTGATACTGCGATTGGCGGTAGCCGAAAACCATCCACTTATGATTTCCTCGGTCTTCGCAACAGTTTCTTGTTCTGGATCGACTATACCGGAGCGTTATCATTGATGAGCTCCTCACTGGACGCCAGGTTGCAGGGACTGGAAGATATATCCGCCATGGTAGTCGAGTTGTTGGAAATGATCCTACGAAATCTACACCGTGGTGAGTTGTGTCATAATCAATTTAATATCTACGCAGCAGAAAGTTGCTTACCATATCTACTTCCAGTTGGCCGGAAGTCTGGCAACCCGTCCATTGTCCCACCAAGTCCAACGAAGCTACACATGCGTCCTAACACATGGGAAGACGCCTCACAGGCCATCGAGACTGCCTTAGATCGGCTGCATTTTATAGCTGTAGCAATCAGGAAGGCATCCGCAAAACAACTCAGTCATTCGGTGACGAACTTCATCGCCGACGAAGACATCGTCTTTCGCAGGGACATCGCATCTTGGGTCCGCTACAGGTTCCCTGCCGCTCGTAGGGGATTCTGTCAACAGCTGGGCGACTCCATAGCGATCTGACGTCGGATACTGCTACAGACTGAACGTCACGCAAAGAAACTTGCCGTCAGGCGCGTGTCTGGTGATGCCCCTTCATCAAAGCAGCATGGTAGCAAACACCCGGATCCTCAACGAGGGATGGAACAGAAAGTCGACAATAAGATAGCGCGTCACCCAAGTGTCCTAGTTAGCGTCGTAACAAAGGCATCTCGACCGGATCATCACTCGTCGGTGCTTCGGATTCTTCACCGTCCAAAACAACAAGCTCTCACGACAGTAATAAGCACTGTATCGACGAGTCAAGAGGATAAACTGGAGTATCCACCAATACCTAAAGTGAGTGGAGGTGGAACACGGGTTCAATGCCCCTTTTGCTTCAGGCCCTTGGAACGCAAAGAACTGGAGGCGCGGGACGACCACTGGAAACGTCACATTGACGAACATCTTAAGCCCTACGGCTGTCCCTTCCCGGAATGTGCAGAGTCTCAGCTCTTTTTTACACACCGCAACCAATGGAAGACTCATATGGAATCTTCCCATTCGAAGGACTGGCGTCGCAAGGTTCATACCATCACTTGGTATTGCGAAATTGACCACGAGATCCCGGAGACCTTCGAAACCGAATTGCAATGGAGGGATCACATGCAAAACCTTGATTCTCATCCAAAAAGAAAGCTGAAGACACCTACCCAAGCACAGCTTGACGCACTCTCTCCCAAGAAGCAGCAGGTCGCTCTCCGCGACCAGTTCGTCTGCCCCCTCTGCGAACAAATCCCCGATAAAATACGACTTCTTGTAGAAAAAGAACAAGGAGATCCGTCAGATATGCACGCTTTCGTGGTTGATCACGTCGCAAACCACTTGAAGTCACTGTCCCTGATGGCCGTTCCATCCTTTGAAACCACCATTCCAGAGGCCCATGAAGCATTTGGGAGGTCGGTGTCTTTGATAAGCGACTCATTCAAAAAACCGATGCGTGAGAACTTCGTTCCTCAGCCACCTAGCGGGAAAGAACATCTTGACGGAATATCTCTTCCCCCAGAAACATGGTCGAATTTGGATCAGGCCGCCTTGGCTTTCGTCACGCCCTCTGACCAGAACTCGGTTTGGGATAAGGAATACCTTGACTATGAGCGGCCAGAGAATTTGCCAGAGCCGTTAGAACAGGAGTGGCTCGAAGTTTGTAAATCGTGGAGGAGCGAGAATGACCCTTTCCCTTTACAAGATTTAAATCGGATCCGATCTTGGTACATCTCGCCAAAGCAAAAAATGCTGGTACCACGCACTTTCCCATGCAAGAACCAGTTTTCGAGCAGTCTGACATTGACGAGAGGGATGAAACTGGTCGGACGGCGCTCTCGTTCGCAGCTGAAATCGGGGACGTCGAAGCTGTGCAGCGCCTCCTAGAGAAGGGCGCACGTTTGGGGGTGGCGGATGAAGACGGCCAGACGCCATTGCTATGAGCAGCCCTAAATGGACACGAGGCAATTGTTCACTTGCTTCTTGAAGCGGGTGCACGTGCCGACGCAGTCGACCAGATATACGGTCGAACGCCCCTGTCCTGGGCAGCTTCAAAAGGCCACGATGCCGTCGTACGACTTCCTTGGAACTTTGAAGGCGCCTGTTTGATTGCTCCTACTGGTCGCCTTCCGCGAGGAATTTTCAGTCATGCTGCGTCCCGGGTCGCATGTGTCAGAATCTGCCGTGGGACAATCAGCCCCGTGACCGCCAGATGGCGCCCAATCAACAAAATCAAGACCATCAGTACATTATCAACAGTACCATCGTGACATATCTGAGGCCGAACTCGTCAACGTAGTGGCTCCAACAGCACGTAGTGGCTCCAACAGCACGTAGTGGCTCCAACAGCACGTAGTGGCTCCAACAGCACGTAGCATTAAAGAGAGGGCAGTCCGAGTAAAAGCATGAAAGAAGAGATAGCGCAATATCGAGAGACCAGGAGGGTGATAGGTATGTTTCTTCACTGTCAGACATCGTTCCACCAAAGCGATATGTTGGAGAGTCTAAACTCATAAGGGCAACTTGCCAGCTCATTGAATTAATGCGTAGTAAAAAACGCTGCTAACAGTGAGTGCCCAGCCGTCATCTCCTACCAGTCCTTGGCCATTCCCTCCCAGTGACAACTCTGAGCAGCTGTACCTACCTTTGACACATACCGTCCATATTTCGCTACTTATTCAAGCTCACATGTCTCGTTGTAATCTTCTTCACTACCGGGCCATACCCTACAGGAGAGTGGGGCCACTAGAAGACAGTTCCATCACTCTTGAGAAGAATAGGGCTCGACTTGGTCTGCGGGCGTTTCTTTGCTGCGATCTCACGCCCGGATTTCCACGTGCCGGCTTCGAGCAGCTGTGCCATGGTTAGGTGGACGCCGTCGCCAATCCGGGACTGGATCTTCTTGTAGAGCTTGTCGATGAGCACCAACGTCATGGCCCTCCACTCAACTATCGCATCATCGCCTGCGTCAAAAAGCGGCAGGTCCCCGCCCGATGCGGCCTGCAAGCCTCGGTCGAGTGTCTCTTTTTTCAGAGTCAGGACGCCCAGGTCGACGAACAAGCCGCCGTTGCGATACTCGGGCAAGGCCGTGAGGGAGTCGGCGTTGCTCCATTGCCTTCCCAGCACACGCTGGAAGGGGACCATGAGGGAGTAGGTGAGCCATTGCGTGAGCTTGTGGAAAGGCTGGATGCCTTCCGCAACAGAGTCGGGGCCCTTGGCAGTATCTGCCCTTCGCTGCAGAATGCTCAACGGCCATGCATCGCCAATAGGTGTTCCGGCGATGGTCGTGCGGTTCTTGGGCCAGGCGGGAATAAGAAGTGTTTGCAGAACGTCCCAGAGAAGGAGAACGTCGAGATTGGCGGATTCGTCGCCTGCTGTCTTGGATACCAGATAGTCTGAAGATCTCGTCAGTATCTTGAAACAACAGTGCAAGTGAGAAGCAAGGGTTAAAATACCAACGAGGTTTCCAGGGCGGCCTTCAGCTCCGAAAACATCGGGATGGGCAAGCAGTGATTGTCCGAGGCTTCTAAGGAGAGCCGCTCGAGAATCGACACCCAGCATAGGATTTCCGTCCGATACTTGGAAACCGTCGGCGAGTGCAGATGTCTCTAGTCGTTCCAATCCCTTTCCTGCGCATTACGTGTGTTAGTTTCACATATTCAACCAAAAAGGACAAGCGTGAAGGCGTTAGACATTACCATTCACAATCGGGACTCGTATGGCTTCACCCTCTGAGGCAGTGAAGGCAAAGGTGTTAAACATGTGAAGGCTGGCAACCGCGATGCCCTCGCTTCGTTCGTAGACATGGCCGGTCCCAGGCTCCGTGTACCGCCAATGATCACCTGCACCGGCGTCCAGAAGGACAGAAACAAAGAAGAGGTCGATAAGGCGACGAGTTACCTCGGTGTCATCGCAGCCTTCTTTCCTACACTGGTCCAACTGGTTTGCGATGCGCGGGATGTCCCCGACTTCGAAATGTTGCCAGCGGCCATGGGGAGGAATAGTATGGAACTTGTCGGGACCGAAATCCCGCTATTAGGAGGGCATCGTGATTTAGGTTAGACAGGTTCCACGAATGTAGAGGTCCTTGATTCCCGAACCTTGATGACGGAAGCCACGAAATCGACAACATCATCTAACTTGTCTTCCCGGAGGTCGAAATGAGCCAAGTTTCCAGCTTCAGCAATCTCTCTAACGACATTGGCGCGATCTCGGATGGCGCGCAGAGAAAGAAGGTACTTGACATTGGGATCCATGTTGAAGCGATTGGAATGGGCGTGAGCAGAGCTACCTACAATGTAAACTCTTGTTGGTTGTGATGGTGAGGAGCAAGCCCGAACTGAGGCGGGGAGTGGGAGACTTTGGGCGGACAGAGCCCGACTCCCCGAGGTTGGCAAGGTATCAATTGAATGTTTGCTCGACACCCGATGATATGCGAAGTCACCATGCCCCATTCAGAAGCGCCAGCTCACAGATGATAGGTCCGCTGTGCTGTGGTCACACGACTCGCGGTACGCAGAACCAGTCGCAACACAGCCAAGGGAACGCCGAGGGCCCAAATCCATCATTGCTATTCGCTACAATCTGAAGACCATAAAGGAGGAGTTTTGGGTTTGCAGGTTTTCTTTCTCTCTTCTATAGATCCCTATAGATCCGACAATTTGCATCCTCTGCACCCCTTTTAATTCCACTCACTCTTGGGAACCTAGGATGACTGAAGGGCTGGCTGATAAGGCTAGCTAGCCCCTTAAACCTCCTTCCCGAGGAATATGGCCACGAACTATAACAGGCAGGGATGAAGTGAAGTAAAGAAAAGAAAAGAAAAAGAAAAGGGTGCACAAAAAGAACAGTTGGGTTGTATAACCACTCATCTCGATCCACCCAGGGGTCGAACCTGGAACCTCCTGATTACTTGACTCGATCTCTCTCGATATCCCAGGGGAGGAGGGAGTCGTACGTCGTAGTCAGACGCTCTGCCATTGAGCCAGCGGACCTCGTTGAATTTGTTGAAGGCCAAGGCTCAGCTTGCGGCTCTTATTCGAGAAAATGGGGAGTTGGTGGAGTTGGATGCTCCCACTCGACCAACTGGTTGGAGGATAGAGAAATTCTCTGCAGGTTGTGGATTTTGGCTGGGCCGGCCTGTGGGGTGCAGACCGGGACTGTGAAATGCGAGATCCACATGTAGAATTTGTGAGATATCTCAGAGAATGGCGGCGGGTTCCGGTTTGCATCGTGGCCAGCAACGGGTAAAGTAAAAAGTAAGGGCGTGTTGTTGCGGTCTCATGATGTCTTACTGTTTGTGTGTGAGAAAGGGGCTTGCGTGACGAGAGAAAAGAAAAAGGCTAGTTAATATAGTTATCCCGAATTTCAATAAATCCAATGCATCCTTGCAGTTTTATTTTGCCTTTCCTCGAAAGGCATCTCAGATCATAACTTCAATACCAACCTAAAGCTCCATACCTAAGGTAGGCTTCCAGCCATATCCGTGTTCCGATAAACATATTGGGATAAACAGTTTATGTACGCACATAGCTGATGACGGCACGAGTGAAACAAACGGCGGACAAGACGGCAGCCATTTCCCCAAGTGTTGTATGACCAACACCCGGAGCACTTGAATTATTAAAGTGAGCATCAAATACTTCTACCCATGCCCAAGTCCAACGTGAGTTCGGTTTCGATCTCGCGTCGTATTTATAGACTACCTGAGGGCGTCTCACTTACAATCCTTCACACCACGGAGTCACACTACCACAAAGGTAATAATGAATCATCCGCATTTACATCTGCCTATTCCAACTTCAAACTCGCTCGAAACTCCTCAATCGGCACCGCCTTCTCAACCAGCTCTACCTCCCCATCCGCTCCCCCACCGGCCTCCTCTCCAGTGTCCACAACTCCTTCACCCCCAAACCTTCCAAATACTCCAACCCCCTCCAGTAATTGGTCCCAACCTGCGCAATCCCATGGCTATCATCCCCAAACGTCCACCTCCCGCCCATCCGCGTCCACTCCTCGGCAATCTCCCTCTTCGGATACGCCTCCGCCAACCCCTTACGCAACCCACTGGTATTACACTCCAACCAACCCCCATACCCTTTCACAAACTCCAGATTCCTCACCACCCTCTCCCACACCCCCTTCCACTCCGCCCTCAGCTCCCTCCCGGGCATCTCACTAAACAACCTCACCAAATCAAAATGCCCCACCACCCTCGGCTCCACCGCCCGCAGCATATCCATCTGCTCGTCAAAATACACCTCAAACAACCCCTCCTCCCCGCCTTTCCCACCATCATCACCACCACCACAAACCTCCACCGCCCGCGCATACATCACCCCATCAAAATCAATCGGCACGCCGCGCACATGATGGATCGACCCGATGAAGTAGTCGACGGCAGGGTGGGCGGCGAGCGAGCGGATGAGGGGCCCGTAGGCGGGGCGGATCCATTCGCCCTCGAAGGCGATGAGGATGTGGATTTGCGGGGCGTAGTGGGCTTGCAGGCGGCGGGCTTCGGCGAGGTAGGCGGTATGGCGTGGGGTGAGGGCCGCGAGGGCGGTTTGGGGGTCGGGGGTTAGCTGTTGTGTGGGGGGTGGGGGGTTAGTTGTTGTTTTGGGTTGGGGGAGGGGGGGAGGGGGCGGGGATGAAGGTCCCTAGGGGAAATGGGGGGTGGTTGTTGGGTTGGGCGGGCTGGGCATGTTTGCATGTATACGTACCTCTTCAGGGTAAAGGTCGGCTAGGTCGGTGCGCGGCATGTGCTCGGTGAGGCCAATGGTCTTGTAGCCGACCTTGATGGCGTGCAGGATGATGTCCTCGAGCTGATCCTTGGCGTGGCCGGGGCAGAACTGGCCCGAGTGGGAGTGCATTGTGAATGCCATGGTGACGGGTATTCTCCACACAAAGTCGGAGAAAGAGTGTAAAGCTACTTTTTACCCCTAATTGTAGGTGTAAAGAAGAGAGGGGCGTTTTGGACTGTGATGTTTTGTCGCGCGGGACTGGACCACGTGATTTGTCCCATATATAACCCCAACCCCGACCTCATATCCCTCCTTTTTCCCCCCGAGATGCACGAAATTCAATTGACATTAATCAACAACGGAGTTAAATATATTAATCTGGAAGCCGCTGAATCGCTCAAAAGCGCAATAAAATGTAGATTCATGGAATCTTTTTTTTTTTTTTTTCAGTTATACCTTTCCCACCTATGCGCCCACGCTCTGGCCAAAAAAACAAAAACAGGTACATTACAAAAACCGAACGTCAGTGGGTCCAGCTGTAAGTTCCATTGACATCTGCACCAAACTTGAACAAGCTATTGAACTGGGGCATGCCCCAGTGTAGGTGGAACTGGGTCCTCCTGGCCTGTTCAGGGGTAGGGAGCGTTTGTTTTCCCGTTTCCGCGTCGCGTTCTTATTGTATATAAGGGGCCCTGAGGCGGCTCAATCTTTTGGTCAGAAGGCAGGCAATCAGACACTTTAATCACGACTTTTGGAACGCAATGTGCCCGCGCATCTGTGAGAACCTGCAGCGCATGTGCGCATGCGCCTCTCTCTGATCAGAGGGGGACACTTCTCGGTTTACCCATTGATGCAGCCGAGCCTGTGTTCTGTCCTCATATCAAGCAGGTCTACGGATCTGTAGGTTTGTGTTTTGGTGGCTGGTCTGGCAGTTTTGCAGACAGCACAGCACACTCCTGTTCACTATAACGTACTTGCATAACGAGTGGCCCACCATAACGAGTGGGCCACTTTTCTTCCTTTTGCAACCTCCTAACTTCATCACGAATTTCCTTCACAATGCAAAATGGAACCTCTTCCAAAAGAGAGTCGTATAATCCTTGCGCTTGAAGCTCTTAAAAAAGACTCTAAACTTTCCGTACGGAAGGCTGCTACGATCTACGAGATTCCACGAAGCTCACTGCGACACCGACGCGCTGGAAAGCAACCACGACCAGAAATACCAGCTAACCTTCGAAAATTGACGACTTGGAGGAACAAGTCCTTCTTGAGAGGGTACTCGACCTTGATGCGCGAGGATTTCAGCCCCAGCTCTCCGACCTTCGAGAAATGGCCGATCGCCTTCGGGCCGCACGCGGCGCGTCGCCCGTCGGACCCCGATGGGCAAACGGTTTCGTAAAGCGACATTCCAAGGTTACAACGCGTTTCCGACGCGAATCGATTCAAGAGAGCCCAATGCGAAGATCCCGACGTGGTAAACGCGTGGTTTCGGCTCGTACGCAACATAATCGACAAATACGCGATCCAAGAGGGGGATATCTACAACTTCGACGAGACTGGGTTCCAGATGGGCATGCTTTCGAGTGCAAAGGTCGTGACGAGCTCCGAGCGACGTGGCGGCCTCGCACAAAGCAGCCTGGCAATCGAGAGTGGGTTACGGTGATCCAAGCTGTATGTGCGGATGGCTGGGTCGTGCCGCCGTACTTTGTCGTCAAGGGGAAAAACCACCTCCTCCCTGGTACCAGGACAGCCGGTTCCAGCCCGAATGGAGAGTCCACACAAGCGAAAATGGCTGGACAACAAATGAGATTGGCCTCGATTGGCTAAAACATTTCGACCAGCTACCAACGCCGTACGAGAGGGGTATCGACTGCTCATCCTTGACGGCCACGAAAGCCACCACTCGGTCGACTTCGAAGATTTCTGCAAGGCCAACAACATTGTTACACTTTGCATGCCTCCCCATTCTTCCCACTTTCTCCAGCCCTCGATGTTGGGTGTTTTAGTCGCTTAAGGCCTTGTACGGCAAGCAGATTGAGCAGATGATGCGGATGCAGATCACCCACATTACGAAGGAGGACTTCTTCGACGCGTTTGTCGAGGCATTTCACGCTTCCATCACAGCGAACAACATACGAGCGGGCTTTAGAGCAACTGGCCTTGTTCCTTTTGACCCTGAATTGGTAGTTTCTTGCCTCGACCCTAAGCCACTTACCCCATCTCCTCCAAACTCGCGTCCCGGAACAGCCTCGACTTGGGCCTGAAGACCCCATCCAATGCGTACGACGCGACCAAGAGCTCCATCACTCTCAAGCGGAAGATCGAGAACCATCAAGGTAGCTCTCCGACTCACATTTTCGACATCATCGACTTGCAGGCCAAGAGCATCTCAAAATTGGCACATGAAATGGTGTTACTCCGAGCTGAGGCCCAGGAACTTCGTACAGCAAATGAGCGACTAAGCAAGCGCCGTAGGACAAAGAAAACGCGTCTGCAGGAAGGAGGATCACTTAGTTTACAAGAGGCAAAGGGTTTGATGGCTGACCGGGGACTTGGTGATAAGGACTGCGAGGAAACGTGGGAGTAGTGGTTGTATAACAGTGGGTGGGCCACGCATTCGGCTCTGCAGCAACTGCAAGAAGCCCGGCCACAATGCGCGGACATGTCAAGTAGTTTGCGAGATGTCTGAAGACAGTGACTCCGAGTAGTTTCAATTGATTTGAGCTGTTGTGGTGACTTGACCTACACAAAGTGGTTGAGGTCCGGGAAAAGTGGCCCACTCGTTATGGTGGCCCACTCATGCAAGTACGTTACATTTAGCATCGAATACAACTAACAAGTCCTTACAGCCCTCAATACCCTACTAACATACCCCTCGCCCTATAAGTACCAAGCTACATCCTAAATGCAGGCAACTCAACGGGTGGGTTGTGGTGAGGTTATGTATCGGGTATATTGTCAGCCTCATGGAAACTATAAGGGAAGAGTGTGGCGCATTTAGTCCTGAAGCCATAGCCCCCCTTCAAAAACCTTGAATGGCGGTTAAGAACTAGATGCGTCCGTCTTTGACTTTGCCTAGGCACTTACCGCCGTTGCTTCCTAGTCGGAAGCTTATCTAGTGGTGGGAAAGTACGTTGGTCTCGGTTTGGTCGTTAGAATTGTCGGAATCGTCGCGGTTAGACTCCCCATCACGAATTAGGATCGCGTCGTCCTGTAAATTCCCGGGACCGCCACGTTAAGAATCGTGCGCATCCTGCAAGGGCGGCGGATGTAAAAAAGCTCCAGAGATAGCTGCAGCGAGGTCTTCATTCCGGGCAGAAATACTATGGCTCGTGAGCGTTGGGCTCGCCACTGCAGGGGGAGTATAAACGATCTGGCTGTCTAGTAAGATAGCTGCCATCGTGTTGCAAGTGAGCGGTGTAGCGCATCGAGCTGCCAAAGACTTCGGGAGAGAGATTCTGGGGTCTATATATCCTGCAAGCCGGACATATTCGTGCTCCTAGGCATCGAGCGATTGACCTATCTCGATCGAAGGGAGTGTTACACGCCTGGTCACGTGTAGCGGTCGGTTTACTAGGTACTCACCCAATGTGAAGACGATGTCGCCGAATTCGCTCCCAGTGCGGGGAACCCCCCAACAACCTGTCTGATTTACGCTCAATCCCGTCTGCCATAGAAGACAGGTCTAGATATCGTCTGGTACTCGCAGTCTTACCAAGGAGAGAGCTCACATCACGCGACTATCGGAACTACCGGGCGCTCGACCTAAACCACCGATACGTCACCCAACCTACTTAGTCTCCTTAGTCACTATGCAAGGGGGCGGGCACCTCCCCCCCCGAGGGCCTATCGCTCGAGGTTCAGGTCATGGACATTGTGCCAAACGACCAGGACCAGCATAGCCCCCTAACAAGCAAATGCTACGTAACGTATATTATAAGCGAGCCGAACATATAAGCGAGCCGAACAGTCTCCACAACGGGTCCCCTGCAATCTCAACGTTACATCTTCCTCCACAACTCTACAACGCAATATGTCCCCTCCTTCAAAGGAAGAGAGGGTGATCTTAGCCCTTCAAGCCTCCAAAACGACAAGAAGATAAGCCTTAGGGCTGCAGCTAAGCTCTACGATGTCCCGGTATCAACACTCCACGGCCGACGCGCTGGTCAGCGTGCACGACGCGATTTGCCAGCGAACTCGCGCAAGCTTACGGATCTCGAAGAGCAGACGATTGTTCAATACATCCTTGACCTCTCTACGCGAGCTTTCTCGCCTAGGCTACGTGGTGTAGAAGATATGGCCAACCAACTACTACGCGTACGCGACGCACCCCCTGTCGGCAAGCTCTGGGCCCACAACTTTGTCAAACGCCACAAACAGCTCAAGATGCGTCGTGTGCGTAGATACAACTACCAGAGGGCTAAGTGCGAGGATCCAAAGATCATCGGTGACTGGTTTACGCTTGTACGGAACATGATAGCTAAGTACGGTATCCTGGATAACGATATCTACAACTTCGATGAGACCGGGTTCATGATGGGCATCATCTCTACGGGCATGGTAGTCACAACCTCGGATGGCTTTGGCAGGGCAAAGCTAGCCCAGCCTGGCAACCGCGAATGGGCGACTGTAATTCAGGGAGTCAATGCCCTTGGTTGGGCGATCCCTCCGTTCATCATCTTGGCAGCGCAATATCACCTTGCCAACTGGTACCGGGAGTGCGGCCTACCCCTCGACTGGCGTATTGCAACTACCCACAATGGCTGGACTACCAATGCAGTTGGCCTAGATTGGATCAAGCATTTCGATCACCATACGGCGCCTCGGACAAAGGGCACGCACCGGTTGTTGATTCTCGACGGTCACGAAAGCCACCACTCCACCGAGTTCGAGCAGTACGGCAAGCAGAACAATATCATCACACTCTGCATGCCTGCACACTCTTCCCATAAGTGCCAGCCACTTGATGTTGGCTGCTTTGGGCCACTGAAGCAGGCGTATGGTCGCCAGGTTGAGGAGTTCATGCGCGCGCATGTCAACCACATCAGCAAGCTCGAGTTCCTTTGCGCTTTCCGCGAAGCCTTCTTTGCTTCTATCACAGAGAAGAATATCCAGGGTGGCTTTGCGGGGGCTGGCCTTGTTCCGTACAACCCAGAGAGGTGCTCTCCAGGCTGGATGTCAAGCTTTATACACCATCGCCCCCAAACTCGCGGCCTAGTACTGCCGGCACTGTCAAACCCTGGGCTTCCAAGACACCGCACAACCCCAAAGAAGCCGACTCGCAGTCAAAGCTTATCAGACTCGTATTGCCAACCATCAAGGTAGCTCCCCAGCTTCGATGTTGGCCGCCGTTGACCAGCTTACCAAAGGGACAATGGCTGTAATGCACCAGGTAGCCCTTCTTGAGTCAGAGGTGTCTTCGCTCCGCAAGGCCAACGAGGCACTAAGCAAGCGGCGGAGGGCCAAACGGACACGTGTACAGCTTGGAGGGTCACTTACTGTGCAAGAGGCACAGGGTCTTGCGGACCAGAAGGCTGTAGGTGGGAGGGCAGGAGAAGATATACAGCCAGATGGTAGTAGTGCAGGGGGGGGTCAGAGGAAGGTTCGGCGCTGTGGGGTATGCGGCAAGCCCGGCCATAATGCGCGTACCTGCCAGGAGGCTGGGGAAGCCTCTGATTCGGCTTCTTCTAATGTAATTGTAGTCATTTCCTAGCGTTGTTGTGTGGTAATTGGGAATAGTGTCGGTAGAGCGGTGGAAAGTGTTCGGCTCGCTTATATGTTCGGCTCGCTTATAATATACGTTAACCAAAATCAGCGAAATGTGCTTCGAACCCCCGCCCTCGGACTCTTATGTCTGCAGATGGATCCATTTTACAACCAACTATAGGACATTTGAAGACTTCATCGTAAGCGGGAAGCCGGTGGTTCTCAGATTTCGCCTCCGGTCATTAATGACATCCCTTGCAGATAACTGTCAAAAACATGATGCGAGACCACAGCGGCATCGACCGCAACCGGATCGAGACTGGGCTACGCAAGTTCCAGCGGCAGAACGAGATACGGGGGTTCCACGGACCGAGCTTTCGTCCCGCTTTCTCTCCCCTGATTTCAGAACAACGGCAAGGAGCTGGAGTCATAGGGCTGCCGACGGATGATAAGAATGATTCCGAGTCCAAATCAGACCTCCCTACATTCGTGTCCTTGCCCACCCTCCACATGGAGAGGATCCCCCCCACGACTTCTATCCCCGAGGGTGCTCACAGAGTGAAGTCTCTCTTGCAATACCACTACCGATTTGGTAGGGATCTTGCCGACGGAGGGGCCAGCGAGTTATCCGCTGGCCCTTTCGGGCTGGGATTCAGTGTGCCGAGTGTTCGGGAAGCCTGGTGTCTGGCCATTGACAACAGTACGTTCATCAGATTAGATTCCCATCATTTTTTCCCTCACCGCGTCAACTGACATGTCTCACGAAAGAGAACCTGGTAACGGTATCAAGCCACAGCGGTTCCATACTATGGCCGTTCGGTCAGCGCAGCCAAAGTCTTAGCAACTACCCGCATTCGTACAGCTTCGCCTTTGCCGAATACATTGACAATATTGCACAGTTCCGGCAGACGGGTGAGCGGTTCGATACGCGAATGAAGTCGAAGATGTGGCAGATAGTTGTCGCTTTTTTCATGATGGTGGACATTGTAACCAAATGTATCGCCACGTATCTACCGATGGGTTGGATCGTCGACGCGCTGTTTGTGCTAGTGCAGAAGCAGATACTGGGGATGGAGCTTGCGAGATCAACAAGGACAGGCTCGATAAACTCTGTATTTTCTTTTGGAACGAAGCCGAAGGTAAGTCTGGCCAACCTCAGACACGCTAGGAAAATGTCTGGTGGCTTTTTGGGCTTATTACCAAACCCAACAGATGCCCACGACGTTCAACCGCCTGAGCCGAATATACGCCGAGATGCTCCTTTACGCTGTAGGCTCTAACGAGGGTGTCCTGGATATCGAGCTAGCCTTGCTTGATGCCTACGCACACCATTGGACGAAAGTCGAAACAACAATGAGAGCACAAGAGGAGCCGCCAGAGGAAATATTTGTGGCGTTGAGGAGACTTTGGACCATATCCATACACTTTCGTATGAACTTTTTCGTGAGCCGCAGTGGCTGCGTATATAGGCTCAACCCCAAAACCCCGACAGAGAGACTGTTGGGTTGGGTCCGTTGGTGGCGAGCACGACGGACGCCGTCTCTAACAGAGTCCGACGCTCTTCGATTTATACCCATTGTATACCGGCCTTTCGCGGCCGTGCGAATGGGAACAACACTGCAGGACCTGGAAAACGAGTTTAAGGCGGCCTTGATGAACTTGGAGCGGCAGCTCGGAACAGCGCAGAAAGACCTGGAGCAATGGAGGGTGGACATGGATAAGGAGCTACTGAGATATGTGCACAAATCGGGAAATCAACCCGCGTTGGCATTCATGCTTTGGATGTGCACTATCGCGACCCCTACACGTTTTGGTATTACGGTCAAGGATATCAGTGATTTGTATGCCCGGAAAACAGCACAGCAAGTAAGTTCTTATCTTGTCTTAGTATACGTTTTTATGGATAGCTGGTGAAATTATACTAATGATACGTAATTCCTAATAGGAATGGCTCATGCGGGATTCTGTCACTCAGTCGCTTGTATACCGTATCTCAACGCTAGAGGATGAGCTGAGAATCCTAAAGAGCATAATGCTGAGCCAAAAAGACGTTGTTTCGAGCGTGGCTCATAGCTTCGCAAAAGCCCTGAGCAGTAGTGGGAGCAGCGCCTCGCCCAGGAGTGAAGGTTTGTAGCTCACCTTCTCTTAAGTTGACGCTCCAAGTCCATGTAGCCACCGCACCGAAGCAACCCTGCTAACAGCAACTCTCAAGTCCTCCAGTCTCTACAACGTAAGGCTGGTCTCCGGCACGAAGTCCTCCTATCTGAAGTGGAGAGGCACAACGCCACGATCGAAAGACTCAAGACACAGGTTCACTTTCACCCCGCCCTACGACGCACACTCTGGACGCTAACAAAGATTTGTGCCAGGCTGCTCTCCTAATCAACATCAAAGCAGAGGAACAGGGAGTCGCCATATACGTGTTCACCATCGTCACCATCATCTTCCTCCCGCTCTCGTTCGCGACCAGCTACCTAGGCATGAACACAACCGACATCCGGGACATGGAACAAGGTCAGTGGTTGCTTTGGGCGATCGGCGGCCCGCTGACCGTTGTGGTTCTGTTGGCTGCGTGGCTCATCGCGCGCAGGGGGCCACGCTGGAAGAAGGCCCGGCAGGCGAAGAAGTTGATGGATATTGAGGATTGGAGATGGGGCTACTGATGGGCGTGGCTACACACCGGAGTTGTCGTCTGACGCATCATTGGCATGCATTCGACCTCTTTTCGCCCTCAAAGTAAACAAACACAACACTGAGCAACAGTCGAGTGGATTACAATATCCCTTATACAAGTAACCACAAGAGACTTGACACCACTATACAAATAAACCACAAGCCCGAGATAGAGAGGGTATCTCACCACAATACGAAATAAAAAGACAATTCTCCGTTGCTCCTCTAGCCTGCAGAACAACCAAAATAAGAAACGGATGGCTTACCCCGCCACAACTCTGACAATGTACGGTGTAAACAGATCCCAATACACACGCACACACCCCTTAACACGCCACCCCTCTAACACATCACCCTCTCAAACCACCCTCTCAAACCTCAACCGCCCCCTCCGTCACCAACGCCTCCCCCTCATCCAGCAAATCCGTCACCTTCTTCAGGTTCCCAATCAAGCTCCTGCCCAGCCCCACCAGCAACAATTTCTCGGCGTTCGCCGGCAGGCCCAGATACGTGGGCGGCTCGCGCTCAGGCAGCTTCTGGATCCAGCCCATAAACTCCTGCAGCGACGTGCCCGCGGGCACGACCAGACCTCGACCGAGTCGGCGGAATTGCCGGTGACATCGGCGTCGGCAGCCGCCGTGACCAGCTTGTGGCCGATCTCGAACGCGGCCGGCGTGAGGAAGGTGTGCACCAGCTCGCGGAGCGCGCTGAAGTCGCCCTCGTCGTCGATCTTGCCGCCGTAGGTCTCCGTCACCAGGTAGCGGATCATGTCCCAGGGGATGTTGGCCGGCGCGATGTTGGTGCGGTTTTGTGCGGTGGCGTCGACCCAGGTGTCGACCACAAAAGCGGAGCATTCGTACTGTTTGTTGGGTTAGCAGCTGTCGGTATATCGTCGTTGTAGACTAGGACAATAAAGACTCACATCGGCATCATTGAACTCCCAGAACCCCTTCCACCCCAAATTGGGCGCATACCGCAGCCTCTCCTGCACAACAGCATGCAAGAATGACAACAGCAAATACAACCTTGTGCGCTCGACAGGGCTCTTGACCGACCTCGTCGACAGCGAGGACATGGAATCCTTCATGTTGGCGCGCACACCCGCGGGCTGCTCGTACATGAGCACGCGGCTGGCGCGGAGTAGGTTGACGGGGATCTTGGGCGACGATTCCATCGACAGGAACAGCCGGAAGTCCTTGTTGGGGTTGAGCGACTCCATGCGCTTCTCCAGGCTTTGCAGCCACGTCGGCGCCAGGTGGACGTTCTTGATAAGCACCCACGAACCCGTCTGCGCCGCGTTGGCAATGGCCTTGTCCGCGCTGGCCAACCCTTCGTTGGAACCCATGGCGATGTTGGTGCAGCGCACGCGCATGCGCTCCACGAGCGAGTCGACCTTGTACGAGGCGTCGAAGCCTGGGCTGGAGACCAGCGAGACCGGCCGCGTGGCCGAGACTTGGTCGACCGTCAGCTTGAGGTCTTCGACCACGTCGAAGAGGTCGGAGCCAAAGACCAGCGTGACGAAACGCTCGGCCGTTGGGACGAAGCGGTCAAGGCGGAATAGCTTGACAAGCAGGAGCGACATAAGGGCTTGGTCGGTAGGCTCAGAATTGTCGTCCCATATCTTGGGTACGAAGTTCTCGGCGAGCTCTTCGCTGAAGAACTTCTCCCAGTCGGCGTCCGCAACACCGTCGAGCTTCTCCTTGAGGGGCGCGATCCGCTTGGCACGGAGGAATACGTCGTCCTTGGCCTCGACGTCAGACGACACATCCTTGCCCTCGACCCGCTCGTCCAGAATCACATCCAGCAGCCCCTTGTCCATTTTGTATGGCGACGCCTGAGCAAGCAGCATCGCTAGGGTGACGCGGTCCTTTTGCAGCAGACCCAGCGCAGTGCGTTTGAACGCGTTTACGAACAGATCCTTGACGATGATGTCGCGACGCACGGTGTGGTTCTGCTCGCCGGCCAGGTGGGCGTTGCCGTGAAGAACAGAGTGGAAGATGTCGAGGAAGTACTGCAGCGAGAACTGGTAGAAGTGGTTGAGGTAGTGCAGCTGCTCGAGCACCGCAAACACCGCACTGCACGACCGGGCAATGACATTGTACTGCAGCGTAATCTCCTCGACCTCGGCCATGACACCCTCGGTGTTGCTCATCTTGGTGGAGATCTCGGCCGCCTCCGTCTTGAGCGTCTCCAGCGTCTCAATGACATTGTCGTCATCGAGGATGTTTCCGCGCGACTCGTTGAGCGCCTGGAGGAGACGTTTCTCGAGCTGTCGCAAGTGCACCTTGAATTCGCCCTGCAGCTTGATGAGGTTCGAACGCCGCTCGTCCACGTCCGGACGCTCTGACTTGAGTACTTCGGCTAGGGACTGCGTCTGCAAGCTGCTCTGCGTGACGGTAAAGTTGACAAAGGTCGTGCGACTGCAGATATCGGGTGCAAAGGTAGCTGACGGGTCGCGTGTCGACAGATAAATCTTGAAGCTCGGCGAGAAATCGATCTGCTGCTTGCCAAGTTGAATGAGAACACGACCACCCGTCTTTTGGTACTCCTTGTTCAGCACGTGGTTGAGCACAGGATCAAGGTGCTCCGCATCCTGGATAAGAATGGGGTTGCCGAAGCGGAGCGAGCTTTCGAGCTGCTTGGTGAACGAGTCGTCGAGGAAGCTCGTGACGGTAAGCCGGCGATCCTTGCATTCCTTCTGCAGGAACTCGGTGACGCGCCCTGATGGGTCGATGATGAGCGGGTACCGGTTGAAGCGCTTGAGGACGATCGCGTTCTCGGTGCAGAGATCATCCACCGGCAGTGTGTTCTCTTGCCAGCCGAGCCGCTCATCAGCCGTCGAAAGGTACTCGGTCATCGGATTGTGCTGCTTGAACTGGATGCCCGAGAGATGCAACTGATGGAGCCAATCCTCCATCATCGACTTCCTGAAGGTCTGATCATACAAACCGCTGTAGGCGAGGAACGCCGCCGCAACCAGCACGTCACCCACGAGAGTGCTGATCTGCGTCTCAAACGACTTGCTGCCCTCCTCCCAACGTGTCCTCTCCGACGACAAGCTATCCAGCAGCTTGACACTGCGGTCAACCTTGAACTGGACGCGCGACATCTCCGACTTGATCGCCTGCGTCTCGCTGATGAGCGCCGCGTACTCGGTCTTGTACGTGTCGATGCTGGCCACCAGGTTTTCGATGGTCTGCTCGACGGCCTTGGCGTCCGCCTTGGTCTGCAGGGCTTGCTCCTCGAGCAAATCAACCTCCTCCCTCAAGGGGCCGACGCGGTCCAAAATCTCGGCGTAGCTGACCTGCGCCTCGACCCACTGCACGAGCGGACCGCAGGCCTTGCTGGCACGGTTGACCCTCTCAAAGGTGAACTCCGGGTTCGCAAGGAACTCGTTGCGCATCTTGAGCCGCAGTGCCTTGGTCATCTGCTTTTCGTTGTCGAAGTTAATGATGCTGGTGATGAAATCATCACGGCGGATCACAGCCTGAACCTGCTTCCAGTCGCTGACCTTGTGGCCGATGAGCGTGCAGACCGAGTCAAGCGCAAGGCGGACACCCTGTGGAGGTGAGCTCATGGACCGCACTTCTGTGAGATGCTGGCGCTTGATGTTGCTGACGGACGCCTTGGCCTCGTCGACGGCAGGCTCAGCACGCGCGAGATCCTGAAGCACGATCTGCTTGCGGGACGAGACCTCGGCCTCCTGCTTCTCCAGCGCAGCCTGGAGTTCGAGCGATGCGATTTGTCGCTGTTCTGCCTCGCGCTGGTCGGCAACCATGCGCTGCAGCTTCTCGTTGGCCTCGACGTCCTTCTGCTCGAGCTGTTTTTTCTTCTCGGCGAGGCTGATGCGAAGATCGCGAACCTTGTCGACCGTGTCGCGGAGCTTCTCGAGACCGATGTTGAGATGACGTTGCTGTTCCTCGAGGTCCTTCGTTTTTCGTTGTATAGCTTGACGTACTGAGCAACAAAGTCGAGGAAGTGGCGCGGGGTGAGGAAAGTGACCTTGCCCTGCTGCTTGAGGAGCTTGGCGTTGAAACGGTGCAGGGAATAGTGAATGTGAACCATCGAGTTGATGACCGCTTCCCTGTGCGAGGGCGGCAGGCTGAGGCCGCGGTACGCCACCGGGATCGTATCTGGGGCAGCCCAGTTCGCCCTGTCCAAATCGACCGAATGCGTGAGCTCGTGTCCGACTTGGAACAGCGCCTGATCGGACCAGTCACCGAACCAGTTAAGAACGCAACGGTTGAACAGAGCAGGCGAGGTGGCCGCCTTGGACGACAAGCCGTCCTCGGGCGGGTTCATGGTGAACACGACGTGCAGGTTCTTGACAATCTGCCCCGTGAACCACTTGTACAACTCCTCTTGGGAGTCGAGCAGCAAGCCCTGCCGCTGGGCTCCCTCCTTGCAGGCAGTCATGAGCGCCGCGAGGTCGTCGCCCTCGAAAAGACCGGGCACTTCCGCGTTGGCGAGCAGGGTGTTCATGCGCTCCAGGAAGCCAGAGTCCAGGACGTTCGACTCGTCCATGATGAAGCAAATTTTCTCGCCCTTGCAGCCACAGCGGCGGAGGACCTCCCTCAAATCCTCATCGAAGTCCTCAGCCGAGTACTTGCCGTGCACCTTGATCTGGAACACTTTGAGACCGTTCATCCAGGCGACAAAACGCGAGAGGGTAGTCTTGCCACTGCCGCTGACACCGATCAGAATCAAATGACCCTGCGGCTGCCTGAAGACACGATCGATACGCAACACATGCTCCAGGACATCGTTGAACAAGATAAGCGGCACATCGACCTCCTCCTCGCAGAAGGTCCTGAGACGCGCCTTGACGAAGTCGCGCAGCTGCTCGCGATCGACGGGCATGTAGTGCTTCGACAGCCAGTTTGAGAAGAGGATCGGGCCGCCAAGTGCCTTTTGCTCGTCGATGGTTGGGAAGTGCTCCATCGCGATGCGGTGGACGGCGTCTTCGGTCCACTTGCGCTCCTCCTCGGCCACGAGACGGTCTTGGAAGAGACGCAGCGCCTCGTGCGCCCAGATGCGGATGAGTCCCTCGACAGATAGCGCCTCGAGTGGCTTGATGGCCTCGTACACGCCGCGCACCCAGCGGGTAAGCTCACGGGGACTGTAGACGTAGTGTGGCTGGATCTTTGGCGTGAAACGCTGCTGCGACTCAAGGTAGAAGCTAACCATGGACTGGGTGAGTGCTTCGGCGTAGCCGCGGAGCGAGGGGATAATCTTGAGCACGGCCGAGTTGAAGGTGCCGTAAATCTGCATGAGCGACAGTTCGCCGGGGTAGTCGACCATGACCAGCGGCGCATGGCGGAGGAAACGCGCGCCCATGGGCGTACGGCCTGCGTCAGTTGGGGGGTTGCAGGCGCCGACGAACTGGATCCTGTCGAGGGTAACCCAAGACTTGTCCGACGTCCGCCAGAAACCATTGTGCTCGACGAGCTGACGGAGGAAGGAGATGGCACGTTGCGTGCCGTACTTGTCGGGTGCGGGCAAGTTGATTTCGTCGCAGAAAATAACGAGCCAGCGGCCGATTTGTGTAGGCGAAAGCATGACTCCGTTGAGCGTCTTCTTGTATTCGCAGTACTGCTCGAATGTCTTGATGAGGAGATCGGGGGTAGTGGCACTGGAAAAGTTGAGGCCGACCACCTCCATGTTGGGCAACTTCCGGAGGGCGCTGAACAGCGTCATAGTTTTACCGGAACCAGGAGGACCGCACAGAAGAAGCGGCTTGTGCTCGGCAAGCCAAGAGTAGAGGACATCCTCGTGGCGAACAGTGTCCAATGTCGGGATAACCACGTCGGTCTGCGTAACCGAGTGGGTGTTGACTTCGATAGTCGGCACCTGGCTCTGCCAGGGCGACCATTCTCCGCCCGGTAGGGAGACATCGAAGTCGATGAGGGAGCTCGTGCCATCCAGCGGTGGCGAGCCGAAGTTGGCCAGGCCCGCGACCTTGTCACCAAATAACTTGCGGTCAGTGAGGGGGCAATCACCAGTCAACGCCCAAACCATGGCAAGAAGCAACTTCTTTGCAATGTACCCCTCGACCTGCTCAGGGTCGAGCGGGAAGTCAGAGTGCTGCGAGTTGTATTCGATGATATTGCGAACTGATTTGTTCAGGAGCGAAAATAGGGTGCCAAGAACACGAGCGGACGTGAACTCCATGATGTGGTTGAATGTCTCGGCCTGCTGCAAAGCCAGCATGATGAAGTTGTCCGTTGTGAGATACGCATGCAGCAAATCGGCGACCTGGCCTTGAATCTCCAGCGCCTTGGCCGAGCTCTGGCCCGTGGCAACAGCATCCTCGTCGAGGTCCTCAAACGCAACCGAGCGCAGCGTCTCGATGTAGTTGGCGACCATCATGTCGGGAGTGACGGTATCCTCGCTGAACCAGACCATACCGCAACGACTGACGGTAGCGAGGGTAGCATACTTGAGGTTCTCCACCTCGAACATGATGCGGACGTTTGCCGGGAGGTTCAGACGCTCACCGTTGGGCAGAGTTAGGAGCTTGTTGTCATCGAGCACACTGTTCAAGTTCTCAACCCACTCGGGGTCGACATCACCGTCAAAGACAATCCAGTGGCGCTTGGTGTCCTCGCCACGAAGGTTATCGACGATCTTGCGGAGGATGCTAGTGAATAGACCGTCGGTCCACTCTCTCGTCGTCGAGTCCAGGTTTCCGTACAGCGCTTCCTTGGACATGACCTTGCTGTCAATGACATGCGACACGCCCTCAACATTCTCGACTTGTTGCAGGGCATCCAGAAGCAGCCTCCAGGCCGCAGACTTGCCAGACCCAGAGTTGCCCACCATCATGACACCATGGTGAATCTTCTGGATCTGGTACAGTTGGAGCACCTTGGTCATCCAGAGCTCGTTGACAACCAGATGCCTCTCCGCGGCCAGGCGGCGGATCGCATCCTCCAGCTTGACCAAATTAGCCGGCACGTATTTGACGCCCGGGAAGCAGACCTCCTCAATCTCCGACATGACTTCGACGTCAGACTTGATCAGCTTGGGCGCGATGGTCTCGCGGATACTCTGGACAATGATCTCGGGCTCCACCACCTCCTCAGCCCCCAGGGAACCGTCGGTGTCGGTCAAACGGGCGCGCTTCAGGCCACCGGAGCTGACCAACACGCTCTTGAGCGCACGCAGACCAAAGTCGTAATGCGCCTGCTTCGATAGCTTGGCGGCGCACTGGTCGAAGAAAGGCACCGTGTGCTTGGACAGCTGCTTGGCTTGGTTGAAGCCCTGCGAGTAGAGCATGACTTCGGCAATGAGCTCCTTGTCGGGCTTGGACATGGCGACACTGCGGAACAACTTCTTCAAGTTATCGGGGAGGTTGGAACGGCCGGCATAGCCGGGGTTCATGGTGATGAAGATGCCGGTGTTGGCATTGACGCGCAGCTGGCGGCCGACAAGCTCAATCTGGGCCTTCTCGTCCTCAGCACCCTGCTTCAGCCCAAGTTGGATATTTTGAATTTGCTGAGAAACGGCAGACAGGATCCTCTCCTCAAGACGGTTGAACTCGTCGAAGCAACCCCACGCACCCACTTGGCAGATACCGAGGAAGATGCGACCCATGGCCTGGAAGTCGAACGTGTCATCACAGCAGAAGACAAGGGTGAAGCGACCGAGTTGTACACCGAGAGCCTTGACTGATTCTGTCTTTCCGGTACCTGCCGGGCCATAGGGAGAACCACCGAGACGCTGGCAGAGGGCTTGGGTGAGGGTGAGGAAACAGCGGTCCGTGAGGGGAGTCCGGACCAGTCTGTCGGGCACACCCAGGTACTCGAAGCCGTAGGCGAGCTTCGCATTGGCCATCTTGATATGCAGGCGCCGCAGAAAGTCGCCCTCGGGGGCGTAGACGTAGCGCATCTGGAGCAACCAGAGATAATGCGTGTTGGACTGTGCATTGACCTTGATGAGCTTCTCGATGACATCCCGCTGGTGCACGCACTCGGTGATAAGCTGCTCGCATGTCTTGCGCATCAACACGTCAAGGTCCCCAAGAACCGTGTCCGCGAGCATGCGGAGGACCTGCACCTCGCGATCGAACAGCGCTTGCAGGGTTGAGCCTCCGTCGGTCAACGCTTGTTCAACCGAGGTGGTCCAGACAGCTTGAGTAGCCAACACAACGATCTGGCTGGGATACGTCTCCATGAACTTGTTGAGCGCGTCGCGATCGATCGCCTCGCTTGCAAAAATCGGGTCGAACTCCTCGATGGCCTCGGCAAGAAGTTCAGCGAGCGTCGCCTTCATGCCGTTCTCGAGCAAAGCCAGCCAGTCGTTGATCCTAGGTGTCTTGACCAAGTTGATCTCCTTCTTGAGCCGGACGACCTCGCCCTCTTTGGAAGTGAACCCGGTGATGACCGCCTCCTCGTCCATCACCAGGCCGGTGAGACCAGCAAACATCTTCTTGAAGTGCTTGGCAATGCGCATGGTATCGTTGCTATTGCCGATCATCTCGAGTAGATCCTCGTCACCAACGAAGTAGAAGCGCGGGAACGACACGCGCTCTTTCTCGAGGTACTCGCCGAGTGCCTTCTGGATCTTGTTGAGCAGCTCAGCCAAGCGCTCGAGGGACTTCTGGACGTTGGGGATGTTCAGGACGTCTAAAACGTTGGGCTGCTTGTAGACCTTCTTCATCACCGCTGAGAACTCGCTGTTGATGTTCTGGAAAGCGCGACGACTCAATGGGGAGCAGGTGCTTGATGTCGGCATTGCCGGTGAACACACCCTCGAGATACACCCATTGGCGCTGGACGTCAATCCAAACATCGAAGAGCACATGGACGCGGTTAAGCTTGTCCTCCCAGCTGGACGCCTCTTCCTCAAACTCCTTGTAGTAAGGCGAGTGTTTCATGGCCTGCAGCGAGTTGAGGTTCTCGCTGCACTTGGCGAAGAGGTCGTCCCAGCCGCGGATGAGGCGGCACTTGTTCTGGTAGTTTACCAGCTCCAAACCATACCCAGTCCATGTCTCGCGCACCTGCTTGAGAAACTCCTCCAGTGCCATCTCGCCCTGGGCTTGGATAATGATGTCCTTAACGATGACCTCGGTGGCCACCAAGTTGAGATCCCAGACATCCCCGAGAGTCATGGAGACGGGCGAGTAGCGTTTCCCGGGCTTGATCTGCTTGTAGATCTTGGTCCAGTGGCGGTCGCGGACGGCCTCCGATTTGAGCTCAGTGAGCATGGGGTTAACCTTCATGAACTGCCGCAGAACGTTCTGGACATGCTCAAAGGCAGCATACTGGCGCATCCTGCTCGGCATTTCCTTGGTCATTTTGATGAGATTGTCAATGGACGACCTGATCTTCCTGGGTTGAACGCTGTTCCAGAGGATCTCGCGGAGCTCGTTCAGGTTATTCCAGATGGTCGAGAGCGAAGCCCACACGGACTTGAAGTCCTGAACCTCTTCCAGAATGACGCCGAGAGAGGACTCGGGGGTAGCCTGCAAATCAAGGGCTTCCTTGGCCTTCGCAACCATAGCCGATTCCTCTTGAAGCTTGGTAATCTTGGTCTCGAAATCGCTGAGAGTGGCAGAGGCGACATCGGGGGCAATGGTCCCCGAAACAGGCTTCTCTTCGTTCCAAAGCAGCGCAATTTCGTGAATCTTATCGAGGATGACCTTGTCCTCGGCGATGATCTTAGCACGTAGTGCGTCCGGTCCTGGACGATCTTCGCCTTGCGGCCGAGGGCCTCATTGAGGGCATCCCACGCGCCGTCGACTTGTTCAACATGAAGCCAGTCGTTTTGGAACTGGTACCGCTGCCTGACAAGCGTCGACTCTCCCTGCCTGAACGTCTCGACCTCTGGTGCCCAAAGCTTCACCTGGCGCTTGCAGGTCTGGACAGTGGTGATGAACTGCACGGCCTGTGCTGTTGAGTTGGCTTCGATCGCCTGGCCTTCGATGTCCCTACGGGCCTTCTCAATCTCAGCATGGACTTCCCGCATGCGCGTGCCAAGGCGGCCGGCGAACTTGATGAGGATGTCATGCTGCCACTGGTCATACTTGGCGTTGACCTTGGTCTGAACCTGGTCATAGTCGATGGTGAGGTGGCCAAACGAGCGGCTGACCTCGGTGGTGTCGAAAGTTTGACGGGTCTTCCGAAGTTCCTGGAGGAGCTGCAACCACCTGGACAGCTGATCGCCGAGGACATCATAGACATGCTCTGATTGCAAGTCCCAGAGCGACTGGAATTGGAGCCACTTGTCCACATACCCACCAATTTCGCTAACCTTCTTCTCGACCGATGTTTGGACCCTGAGGAGGGCCTGGGTGCATTCGCTCGGCAGGTCGTTGAAGCGTGGCTCATCATACACCGTAGTGCTGATGGACATCTGATACCGCGTGGCCTTGATCTTCTTTAGGTTGCAGACCACTCCAATCCACTCCTGGAGTTGGGCGAACCAGCTAGCTCTAGCGAACTCAAGGGGCGGGTCGAGATAGATGACCTGGTTCCGCATGGTGATTTCGTGCACCAACCTCTTGATCACTGGCACATCCGCTTTGGCACCGTCAACAGGCTCAAGAGCCCTCTTGCGATCGCTTGCCCTTTCAAGGTACTCATCCTCGAACGCCTCGATCCAAGCCTGAATAGAATGCTGTAGGCGAGCAAGCAAAACGGCCTTGATCTGCCGGTTCATGCGCCCTACCCAGTAGCCAAGGTTGACATATTGCTCCAAGTTGAGCTGATCGACGGCAGCTTGGATAGTCTCCAAGCGGGATTCGAAGGCCGACACCTCGTACGGGCATTTCTCAAGCTCGGTCAGCGCCTTTTGGACCGTGGCGTGGATGTTAGACAAGGTGATGGTCTTGGATTGCAGCAGAGACACAGCAGCTCCAAATTCGCGAATAAACATCACATGCCTGCTTTCCCCACCCTTGAAGTTGTCGAGGCCGACATTTGGCGCGTAGTTCTTGAAATGTACCTCGTACGTGTTCACAAACGACTCCCACTTCAAGGGAACACCCTTGGCGATCAGGGTGTAGACTTCATCGCGGTGGCCGCTGAGGAGCACCGCAACCTCGGACATGTCGGCGATCTGCCGGTTGGTCTGCGCAAAAGTCCTGACACTCTCCATCAGGCTGACGGCGTACGGGTACACACGCTTGGCCTCCTTTGCCACGTTGTTGACCGAGTGCGGAACGGGGAAGTTAAGCCACACTAGGTTCCGGGTCTCCTTGAAGAGGGCAATCACCTGAGCGTCGAAGTTGACGGCGAGCTCCAGCACGTTTCCGGCTGAGCGGATCCGGTTGATGTTGAACAGAAGACCAGAGATGGAAATCTGTTTCCTCTGCACGTCGTGAAGCCACGCCTCAAAAATGGGGCGTGTGTCGAGCTTCTTGCGGAACAGGTCGCTCTCGCTCTGCAGCCTTTGCCCTTCGGCATGAATGGTCCATTCAGCGCCCAGCACGTCTTCGACCTTCTTCATGTACCCGTCGAGCTGCCGCTCGATCTGGCGCGCCCAGATGATGGCGCCGGAAACCGGGGGCAGATCGTGCAGCTGAGCCATGGCGTGAGCTTCAGAATGGCCATACTGCTGCTTGAACCGCTCGTGGAGCGCGGTTATGGCTTGCTTGACGTTGTCAATAAGCTGGGTCTGGTACTCGGCAATGGCGCCGCGGATCTTGGGGCGCACAAAGAGCGCGTTGAACTTGGAGAAGACGCGGAACATTTCATTGGCGTTCTTTGCCGTCGCGAGCCGGTCGCGAAGCCGCGCAATAATCGAGTTCTCCACACGAGACGTCCGCTCGTTATAGATGTTCTCAGCACGAGCCCATTCCCGCGTACCTTCGGGAGTGACATCAAGGAGGTCGACATCTTTCAGACCCTCCCAGGCCTGCCTGACCTCCTCAACGGCGTCGACGTCGCCGATCTCCTCAACAATGGCAGTCCCATTTGTACCGGAGCCTTCGGAAATGCCGTTCACGGTCGCCGTGGGACCGAGAACGTTGACGATGGTCCGCTGAAGCTGCTCGTGGTTGTCGCGGAATTTGCCGACGTACTTCAACCGCGCCTGCAGCTCGGCGTGCCTTGGGACGATCTTGATGGGAATGAACCGCTCATTGCGGCGACGAGTGACCTCACGCGCAACATTGGTAAACTCCTTGATGTTCTCGTCCCAGATCTTGAAGATGTCATCGGCCTGCCGCATAACCCGGCTAAAATCCTGGAAATCGAGCTTGACCAGCTCCTTGCCCGGCAGGAGGCGGTGCAACATCTCGTCCAAGTCGCCGGAGATGGTTTCTACCAAGGGAAGCGCGCGGCGAATGGGGTAGGGACATATCCTCAACTTCTTGTTGAGATGAGCAAAGATCTGCCCGATTGAGTCCTTGACCTTGACCAGGGCCGTGGCTGACAGAAGTTCGTCCAAGGGGAAGTCGCGCATAAGCTGGTTGTACTTTTGCACCTTCTCCATCGCCTCCTTTAGACCGGTGTCCGCCGTGAAACTGACGGTGGCCTGGAAACGCTTCGCGTGCTTCAAGATTTCCAGTGTAAGCATGACTCCCTCGCTCCTCAGCTGGTTCTCAATTCCTTCAAGCGCAGACTCCATGGAAAGCCAGAAGTTAATTTCCTGGGCCGCCGTGCCCGTGGTGGGATCTCTCGTCATCTTCGTAATGGCCTGGATCGACTTGATCCAGTTGTTCACGGTGGCCTGCAGATTGTTGAGGAACGTGCTATCCTGGAGAACGGCGGGCGGGATGAACTCGAGAGTCGGTTTTGTCTGTTTGGCAGTCGCCTCGTCCAGCGCAGTCTGCACGATGGGGTGGAACGGCAGAGACACCTCGGGAATCTCTACGTTTTGTTGCAGATGAGAGAGACTGAGCTCGAGGTCGTTCCACCTCTTCTTGGTAACCGGAATGCCGGTCTTCGCATCCACATCCGTCCGCCCCCTACCACCGCTGAGCATCTGCTGGCTCTTGGTGCTGGCATCGAAGTATGGCGCCAGGCCGTTGTGGAGGTAGAGCTGGAGAATCTCATAGGGCGATGCGGCCGAACCTTGCTCACTAGCGTTTGCAGTGAGGTATGCCGGCCCTGGCAGATTGAGCATCTGAATCTGCGAGGTTATCGGGATGCTAGGGTCGAGCGGCTGGGGCCGTTTGAGCAGGACAAGAAAAGCCACCGTCGTCGTGGACGAGGACAGGTCGGAGGATATCGTGTACACATGCGAAGGCGCACCTGGATCCGTGTCAGCATCACGCCGCGCCACCGAAGGCAATATTCCTGCAGCGATCGTACTATCATCGACATCCCCATCCTCCAGTGCATCTGTCGGAACCAAGTCCTTCTGAATGTAGAGGGCGACCTGAGCATCCACGGCAAAGCGGGTACACCGCTGGAGGGTGTCGTTGTAGCGGGTTTCCGATAGCAGACTGCCAGGCGCCTCAAGCTCCGTCCGGGTTGCGCCGAGGGCGGCTCCGAGGACGACGCTAAGGTGGTCAACGACGCGGACCGGGTCAACGGCGGCGAAGGGAGTGGTCGCAACGCCGTTTGCCCCCGGGCTCGTGGCCGGGGGTGAGACGGTCGCTTCCATGGTGAAAAGTACGGTCGAAAAGCTGGGGATCGGTTTCGATGGGTTGATATCACAGTCTAGACGATATCATTTCTCTTTTAGAGGGCGTCTTGGGGAGATGGGGTCCGTTCGCAGAGCACAGTCAGTCGCGGCACCGCCAGTGATTGCGACGACAGAAAAAAAAGTATTACGACGCAGTAAAAAGTACAGGCCGAAAAGAAAAGGGCAAATGGACGATCTGATGGGTATCTTGGGTATCGCCTGTTGTTTCCTCCGCAAGACAATGTTGAAAAGGACGTGGAAGTCTGCAATGCACGAAGGCGGTCGGTTTGATTGCTCCCTGAACGGGAAATCGAAGCTGCCCTGCAGTGGTGTTTCCTCTCCACGCTCCGCGGCCAGGGCTGACGCGACTGCCGTATCCCTGTCGCGGAAAGCATGCATCAGGGGCCTCCCCACCCACCAGGAGCTGGTTGATCTCTCATTGGCCTGCGCTGTCTCTTTCGGGACTGCTCCAACCCCCCTGTTGCGTCCTGCAGAAGCCGACAGGAAACAGCATCATCTGAACCATTTCGCATGGCAACACAAACAACGCAGGGGAAGTGACCAAATGATAGAAATTCATGGTAGCGAGGAATTGAAAGTTTGTGGATGTCGTACAAATCTTTCAGCAAATTGTTAGTTATTGATCCCATACTCGATCAGACAAACTCTCTCTGAGCTCTTGTTTCTGTTACAAGTTACGAGGTACCTGTTCAATTTTTGGGTCACATCCACAAGGCTTGGATGTACCAAGTAGGAAGGGAGGTACCTCCATATGCATGGATGTACACAGTCGTACTGAATATTGGTCGGGTGTGTGGTCTACGACTGCAACTTGATCAAGGGGTGAGCATAACCTGCACTGACAAAGCTCTTCCACCGATTCGGGATTGACCGACCCCATAAACTATAAAACGAAAGGAAAATGGCCGACGATTAGGCCTAGCAAGCCTTGATTTATCCGAACAACGCTCATGCAAACCGTTCATATTCCTCGTCTCGGACGCTCCGCTCCCCATGCCACTGACTCCTGAAACAACCAAACGCCAATGCTTCTTTTGAAAAAACCGACCCCGTCCCGTGTTCATGACCATACCATCCCGTCGACGGACGAAAGCGGGTCCCTGGTCACCATGCATCATCAGTTTCGCCACCCTCAAGTGGCGGCCGGGGCCCCAGCGCGGCTGTCCTCCTTGTTGGACAGGCTGACTATGACACGCTGGTTACAGATATCGATGAACTGCTCGAACTTCTTGATGATCTTGTCCTTCTCTTGGAGTTGCACCTTGAGTTCCTCGATCTCCTTGTCGCTCTCCTTCTTCAACTTGTCGAAATCGTCTCGCGCGGTTGCGAGCTCTCGACGGAGGTCGGCTCGGATGCGCTCCTCGGCCGACGGGTGCGGTTTGCTATAAATAGCTGGCCGGTTTTCCGCTAGCCCTGTGGCGACTTTCTGAGGGTTGCGGTTGATGGCAGCCCGTGCATTGTAAATGTCACGGGGGAGTAGGGGCACATGGGGGTTCTCGGTCTGCAAAATCTCCAGTGTCTGGCTCACACCCACGCCTAACCACCAAAAGTCAGTTCGAGTATCCATGGGATGGAAGACCTTGCTTACACGTACCATCGTCCTTCAACTTCTTGACGGCGGCAACCATTTTGCTGTCCAGCTTCCTCGCCGCCGGGTGCAGGAGAGGGCTCTCGCTAGGGCCGTGGTTGTGCTTTTTATGGCTCTCGTGGGGACGGTAACGGACTGTCCACTGTGTCCTCTGCTCAATGGCGAAAAAGCCAAACGGGCAGTCACACTTGCGGGACGTGGTCTTGCGCTTACGCATCTCTGGGCTAACGCGGCTGGGCGGTTTACCAGCACGGTCACAGACAAACAGCACCTTTTTCAACCCAGGAACCGTTTTCTTGGACCGGCCGATGACCACGGCATACCCCACCGAAGTGCAGTAACTCAAAACATACTTGTGAACGGCTTCCAAGGTCGGGAAACTGCCGCCTTCTGGGGAGGGGTCATGGCGCCGCCCATGGGCTGGCGCGGGATGAAAGGCGAGTTATCAACCAACTTGGGCTCGAGGGAAGTGTCCCCTTCACCCGACTCATCGTGACTGACAATCTCCATGTCGTCATCCTGGTGGTTCTCCGGTGCGGGTTCAACAGGCTGTTCCTGGACAGGTGGTGCTCGCGGGACGGGCGCGGCCTGCTGCACCTGCGGTAGCTGCTTCTGCACCTGTTGAATTTTGGGCATCTGCGGTTGGGCAGGAGGGAGCGTCGGCTGCGAAGGGGGACGAGGGGTTGACAGTATACCGGTGGCGTCGTTGTGTTGGACCGAGTGGTTTGAATGGGCCGAATGGGCTGAATGGGCCGAATGGGCCGAATGCACCGACTGAACCGACTGGCTTATGGACTGATGTTGCATAGACTGTTGTGGCATCGACTGCTGTGGCATCGACTGCTGTGGCATCGACTGCTGTGGCATCGACTGCTGTGGCATCGACTGTTGCGGCATCGACGGCTGTGCCATGGACTGCTGCGGCATAGACTGAGGGGGCATGGACTGCTGGCCGAGGGATTGCTGGCTCATGGACTGGGTCATGGACGGAGCCATGGGTGGCTGGCTCATGGGCTGCTGGAGTTGCTGGTTTAGGGACGGCTGTCCTAATGATTGCTGCCCTAGCGATGCCTGGCTGAGCTGTTGGGGGTTCATGGGTTGCGGGTTGAGGGTCTGCGGCGTCATGGACTGAGGCGTCATGGGTTGCGGGGTCATGGACTGGGGCGGCATGGACTGCTGTCCCATCGGCTGAGGGTTTAGGGACTGCTGGAGGTAGCTGATGGAAGACGTCTGCTGCTGCATCTGCCGGGGAGGGGGGGCACGCTGACGTGGGCCTGGGAGCGATGGAGGCGCTTGGGAGGGCGGCGGTCGGGCGCCATTCTGGAGGCTGGCGACGTTGGGAATCTGCGACGAAGGCGAGGTGAAGAGGTGATGGGGATATTGGCTCGGCGGGTGCTGCTGGTGCTGCTGGTGCTGCTGGTGTTGATGTTGTTGGTAGGCGTGCGGTGGGTACGGCGACGCGTGTTGAGAAAGTGACGGGGATGGCTTGTTGGTTGGGTTGTGCGGCGGGGGAATGATCGTCTCAAGCCGAAAGACAAGCCGGGATGGCTATTTGCGCTCGACATGGCGACAAAAAGGAAAGAAGGTCGAAATCGAACAAACGCGGAGGTCAATCAAGCGGCCTTTCGGTCTGGGGTCTCGACCCGTCACCGAAATCGTGGGCGGGCGTGTACCGAGCAGGGAGGCGTGCGTGACTTGCCCGGAGATGGAGAAAGAAGGAGGTACGGGGGAGGGTGTAAAAACGGGTTGGGCGGGAAGAGGCAGAAAGCCAGGTGCGAGGGGCGGGCCGTCTGATCCCACCGTGCATTCTTGTATTTCAGACTGTAAGGGTCTATTTTCGTCAAATTTGCCCAATCAGCTTTACGAGAAAGCTGGGGTTGGCTCCACAAATCCCCCGTCACACCCACCAACCGACGTCGAGCTTGTCCGATCCCAAGCACAGCTGCGCCTTCCACGCCCCAGCAAACCCCAGCAAAACCCGGCAAAACCTGAGCAACCAACGTTTCGAGAGAATTGGGGCTCATGCGGTTGGAAGGAAGGGGAATGGGAATGGCATGCGAGAAAAATAGCGATTTTCTGATCTCGAAACCACAAACATTCTACAGGGAAAACATTACTTTTGATTGTCGTCAAAGGTGGCAACGGGGGCTAGCAGGTGGGTTGTAGCTTTTGTGAGGCACACCTCGGGGTGGGCAAGTGGCCGGGCACGCCGGGGTACAGATCTGTACAGTCTAACTATCGACACCCCGCCTCCTCCCGTGTTCAGGGAATCCCAGCAGTCCGAGGCAGGGACAAATACCCTGCTAGAAGTACATTTGAGACCTTCGATACATTAATAAGGTTGCGAGATTCGAGGTCCGCAAGATCGGACTCAACAAGAAGCTCATTTCAGTTGACTATTCCATTACACATCTCCTAGGTGTGTCTAACGCATTGAGAACCAAGAAGCCCGAACAAAGTTATTGCTTGCACCACCATGTCATGGAACACAAGCAACAGAGGAATGATACATACAGACAGGGGTATAATGATGACAAAAAAATACCGACCGAATCTCCAGCGCCGACAATGAGAGACCCCAAGTAACCGAGACCGTAACGCAACTACCCATGAGATGGCATATACCAAGTACTTCCCATCTAAAATTGCATATCGTCCCCTGCCACATCCGCGTCCCCTTCAGCCCTCCCAAAAACCAACTCCCAAAATCCAACTTCATCAGCAACCTATCGATCCCCCCAACACGCCTCGGCACATACTCCCCGCTCTCCCTCATGAGCACCTCCGCCTCCTCCTCCCCCTCAACACCCTCCGCAAACTCCCCAACACCATGCAAAACCGCACTACCCTCCAACCGCCTCAACTCACCGATCAGGCCCTCAACACCCCTCTTGACCCGGTCCTCGCCGCGGATCTCCCCCCGCACGTCCCGCTCTTCGCGCTCGAGGTCCACAAAGGCGTCGACGACGCCCGCGTCCGCCTCGAGGTCGGCCGCGGCCCAGACGGAGTGCAGCCGGTGGACGAGGGCCACGAGGTGGTCGATCTGGACGAGGAGCTCGTAGAGCGGGTCGGTGAAGGATTGCTGGGTGAGCAGAAGGCGGTGGATCAGGGCGCGGAGGTAGAGGCGGTGGGCGGTAGCGAGGGTCTGTGGATCGTGTAGAGAGCGTGTTTGGTCGGTTGTCGGGGTGGACGGGGGTGGGGAGGAAGTGGTGGACTCGGCGAGCCAGACGTCGTCGTCGGGCATGTCAGTGTCCTCGTCCTGAGCGGGGCGATTTGCGGCTTGAGGTTGGGTTTGGGCTTGCTTGGCGGTATCGTCGTCATGCCGTTGTTCGTCTTCGCCCGTGGTTAACCAGCGGTGGAAACCGTCTGATAACCCCGCGACCACTTCCATTTGGAGATATCCCTCAATCTCGCCGAGAAAAAAGATGGCTGCACTCGCTGTGGCCCAGGCGTTGCGCAGGATCCTCGACCGTACGGCATGCCTCTGACGGAAGAGGAGCACCCTTTTCCTCCCGCCGCGCGTGCTGGAGTATGGTGGACCCGGGGGTGCTGGATGGTGTCGCCGGAGGGACGTGATCTTCCATAGGTCTGTGAGGCGAATATGAGCTCTCCGCAGGGAGAGAAGGTAAGAGTTGATTGCAGTGTAAGTTTGTAGATCCGACTGGCTGAGGAAGAGATCCAACGGTGACGGTATCTGCAAAGTCAGAACGACAGGTACCGAGAAAAGGAGGTTGCGAAACGGTGTCGGTGCAATGACTGGCATCCCCCCCTCAGGTAGGACGGGCGTCGCGGGCGTGGCCGTTCTGGACTTGGCCATTGATAACCGCAATAGGTCTCGAGCCAGCTCCAGCCCCTCATCTTCCTCGGCATGATCGCCCTGCATGGATCCCATTGCGGCCCATGTCCTCGCCAGCACGGCGGCCACCTCTCCCTCCTTCACGGTAACAGTGCTTAACCCATCGCGCTTCTGATACGCGAGGTTCTCCGCCCGCTTCCACCGGCTCCTGATCTTCTCGTCCGCCTGTTGTGTAAGCGCCATAGCAAACTCCCCACGGCGGAGCAAAAAGAAGTCGCGCAACAGCTGCAACGTCTCCAGCACTCTACTCAACGGCAACAGCCGCTGTAGCGTCGTCCTCGACAGGAAATGCCTTATATCCGCAATCGTCCTCGTAAAGGTAGCCGAGTCAATCGGGTGCCTCAGCGCCGCCAGCTTCGTAAGCTGCGTCGAGAGATGGTCGTTCCCCCGCAAGCTGTAATCGCCCACGCTTTTCGCCCGGATCTGATTGAGCGACCGCCCAATAAACAGCATCGACGCGGCGGTTGCGGCCGTCACAAACCGCGGCAGCAGCGCCATCTCACAAGCCCACTCCTCCCGGCCCTCCTCGCCCACCACCCGCCTCACAAAAAAGTCACCCTCCCCAAACCCCGGCAGCCGCCCATACAGCACCCACGCCGACACCTGCTTCACCCACGCTGCCTCGGCCACACCGACCAAGCTCCTTGCCGCCTCCTCCACATCCCTATACCCCGTCTGCAACTCCCCCCTCAAAAAGTCCATCACCCTCGCCCCCGTACACCCAACCACCACCACCAGCAGCAGCAGCAGCAGCAGCAGAGCCCTCCCCACCGCCATTAGCACCAACCATAACCTCCACCACCCTCCCTAACCACTCCAACCGCCTCCCCCACCCGCCAAACTCGGCCACCACCGCCGTCAGCGGCACGATGTCGTAGACGCCGACCAGCGCGGCATCCCGGCACAGCACCGTCTCCTCGACGGCGCGCACCTTGCGGCGGAAGGCGGCGAGGTGCAGGGTGTCGGTGGCGGACGCGACGGCGCGGCAGATGACGGAGGGGTGGGACGCGGCGATGTGGGCCGTCGAGGTGAGCAGGCGGATGTGCAGGTCGCTGAGGTGCGCGAGGGAGGAGAGCAGGGCGCGCTCGGGGGGTGAGGGCGTTGGCGGGTGGTTGTTGTTGTTGTTGTTGTTGTTGTTGTTGTTGTTGTTGTTGTTGTTGTTTGCGTCATTCTCGTCGGAGGGGTTCGAGGAGGAGGCGGAGCGGAGGAGGGGCGAGGGGTGGCCGGAAAGGGAGAGGAGGATTTCGTGGAGCATGGTTTGGTTGGTTGGTTGGTTGGTTGGCTGGTATCAATACTAGAGGTGGTAGTCGAGCTTGGGAGGGTGCTTCTTGGCCGCTTGATTGACGCGGGCGGCCCGCTTCTGGGCGCGGCGGTCGTTGAGTGCTTGGAAGAAGAGGATGAGGGTTCCGAGGAGCTCGAGCCGACAACACATCAGGTAGCTGTAGGATGGGTGGGTTGGAATCCGAGACCAATTATGAGCTAATGTGACAGGGGCTTACCGAATCTAGTCCCTTTTATGGTTTGGCGATTCGTAAAACGCCTGGGTCCATTGCGGGTTGTGGTTCTGCTCCTCTTGTGGTTGGACTGAGTTGGAGCAGTGCACATTACCACGCAGTTAACCTTAAAGTGGGGTGAACCACTTTGTTGCAAGTTGACGCGCCAGATCCATCTGTGCAACCGTGACGCGTTTTCATCTGCAGGGTCTCCAAGTCACGTGGGAAGCGGGATTTGGTACCGATCTCCGATCTCCTCTTCGATTCACACGGAACCCAAGGGTCTAGAAATGCAGGGTTCAAGCACAGCGATGCAAGTCGTCGGGTCTGCCAAAAACAGTAAGAAAGGTACGAAAGTAATCTGTATTATTCAACATTGGATAAACCCGAATCAAAAATGCCTTCTTCTACCGCAGATTCCCATACCCCAACCGGAATAGATACGAAATACACATCCATCACATAAACTTCCCATTTAGCGCACCTGCCGGCTGTTTCCCTTCCGTCACCGTCATCCCACTCAGCGACTGCGCATCCTGTTTATCCTGGTCCAGGGTAGCCACTCCGCCATCACCCCCTCCAACAATGATGTTATCTCCCGTCGACGTCTTGCCCACGACCATGCCCTTGGCCACGCTCTTGAGGATTGCCCGCCGCGACACGCCCGTCACATCAATAAAACCAACCCAACATTCTTAACGCCACCACCCAAACCCCGCGCGACGTCGCCGGCCTCGGGCCCCCACTTGTGGCCGACCACCGTAGTCGCCGCCTCGGACGACGAGGCCAGCAGGTTCCGGCCGGCCTGCTCGACGCCGTCCATGACGGTGGAGAAGGCCATCATGCTCTTGTTGAGCAGGCCCGGCTTGTACGTGTTGAGCGGCTTGCCGTCCTTGTCGAACCCCTTGCGTCCGGAGCCGTTCTTGTCCTTGCCGTGCCCGCCGAGCGACGCGCCCCAGTTCTGCGCCACCTTGGTGATCTGGCCGACCGTCTTGGCGGATAGCGTCGCCGCGCCGCCCGTGAAGGTGTTGATGCGCCGGATGTGCTCGCGCGTGGCGGGCTTGAAGGTCATGGGCTTCGCGGCCGGCTGGGCTTTCTTGGTGAAGCTGTCGGCCTGGTTCTGGAGCAGCTTGGAGAGCATGTCGGAGCCGGTGATGATGAGGCGCGAGGCGGCTGATGCGTTGGACACGAGGAACGAGCTCTTGTAGGCCGGGTGCAAGTCCGCCTCGTACAGGTCGGCGGATATGGGCGCGACATTGATGTTCTGGCCGCCTGCGGCGGGGAGGGTGATTTCGACCGGGTCTGCGCATGGTGTTAGTACTACACCACATTAAGCAGCTGAGAAACGCGACGACAAGACAAGAAACGCACCTTTTGACCCCGGCTTCAGCCCGCTGGCCTCGACAACCTGGAAACCATCGGCCAGCTCTCCAATGACGCTGCCATCCTCCTCATCGACGAGCACAATCTGTCCCTGCCCCGGCGCCGCCACACTGTGGCTCCCCCGCACATACCCCTCACCAGGTTTGAAGTCGGCAGGGTTATACGCGGGCAGCGCATCGCCCGCCGCCTCTACCGACTTGGTTGCGCCGCTCTTCTCGCCCTTGCCGCCCTCCCACCACTGCTCGCCTTTGCCAACACTAATTTTTGGCGGCGGCGCCCGCTCGAGGAAGGCGGTGCACTGCGCCAAGATGGTCTCGAATGTGTCTACATCCTCCTGGATCCCCTTGCGGCTCTCCACCGAGGGGAACTCGATCCTGGTGAAGGCGCCGCTGCCCGGTCCGAGGTCCCACCTCGGGATCAAATAGCTGGTTGGTGGCTGGTGGTAGATCTGGGTCGTGGCGGGGAGGGGCAGGTCGAGCTCGGGCGGCAGGTGGAGGTGGAGGTAGAAGTCCTGCTCCGGCGCCGTCTCGGGATCAATCGCGGGGTCGGCGAAAGCGGATGTGGTCGGGACCATCAATAGGGACAGCGTCTGTGGGCCGGCCGGCGTGAGGCGCTCCTCCTTGCCATTAGCGATGTGGTAGGCTGATACGCCGTTAATGGCGTAGAGCAGCTTCGGGTCCTGTTGGGGTGTAAGTGTGTGTTAATTCACAATTCACAGCATCATATTGCTGCGCCGGGGGTGTCTTACGTTGTGTCCTGACGGCATTGTCGCAATTATTGACGCTCTCGGAACTCGAGAACGTAAACTGCGGTTTCGATTATTTCTCGCGCGAGCTCCCTACCCCCTACGTAATGTGCGCGATTCGAGGTGGGGTGAAACGGGGATGAATGCTTGACACCGGCCCGTTATCTTGTCGAAGGCTGCGCTGTTGTTGTTAAGGGCAAACTGTCCAAAATAGCCAATGTGCTAAATTCAGACACACACACACACTTCTAACGAATTCGTTTCGCAATCGAACGATTTCCTGAGGGCGGGGTCGGTTGGTTGCTGCTCCAGGAGTTCAAAATAGCAACTGCCCAGCATCCCGCGACCCCAGGCGCTTAAAGACGTCTCCTGTGTGGAGCATGCAAGAGGCCTCTCAAGTCTCCCTCCGTTTCAGAGCGACGTCATTGGCGTGCCCAAAGCAGGCTGTTCGCCCGCCACTGTTCAAGCGGACAGACGCGCTCGCGCGTTCGACAATGGGAGGGAGCATAGGGGCAGTCTTTCAATAAAGGCCTCCTCTTCTATAACCGTCGATGTTGAATACTCCCCCCTGAGCAGCGCAGCCGTCATCGTCATCGGTATCGGTCAGCCCCACGTGGGGCATAACTGACATTTTATCCCGCTTTGCACCGTCCCTTCAGCCTCGATCCGCGCTCACCGCGAATGTGACAGATACCAGCCTGTTTATTCTCACGTGGCCCTTGCAGCGATCTTTTCTTTCCTAGGTGGTGTTGCAGTGTGTGTCTGCAGGAAGGCCGCAAATATCTTTCTCAATAGTAGTGCCCAGGGCTTCCCAGGGCTTCCCAGGCCGTCACGCAATATACAGTACTTTGTGTGCCGTGCCGCGCCGCGGGCAGATGCCGTCTGAAAATAATCTGTACACCGTACATGTCTTTAACTCAACCCTTGCGTGTGTCGGTGCGGAACCCTCGATGATGGCCCTGCCGTCTGGCAAAATAACTCGAGAAAGTAGGTTGTGCGCTCGGCCTGCAAGTCTCCCCTTTTGTGGTGGTCCTTTTACTGCTGGCGAACCATTTCGGCGTACTGCCTCGAAGGTTGCCCCCATACCTTTGCTTTATTAAATTAGTGATGGACACACACACATATGCCGAGTACACACAGTCCGGCGCTGGGCGCAGGCGGGCTGGTGTCTAAGCAAGTCCATGTCGGGTCACACCTCGGCTGTACAACCGGTGATTTTCACACTCTGGGTGGTTTACTGGCACCGCTTGGCTGGGCTTGAAGCTGGCAACAGACGCAGCGTCCCGAGATCTTTGGCTCCCGAGACGAATACCCCACAAGCCACCGCCAACCTTTTCCTTATCAGATCTGGAGCTCGCACGCCAACGATGTCGTTACTGTTACATAGTGACGGATGTGGGCCTTGGGTTGAATGTCGGCCCAGCCGTACGGCATCCCGGCATTTGGAGTCGATCTGTAGCAGCCAGGCAGCGTTGCTCGAGACAGGTGACGATATCGGGAAGCGGTGCGTCTGCAGGTTGGGTCGAATAAGAGCTAGGGGCGGGCACCGGGGGCTGCAGGCGATCCCGATTCGGTCCCCATCTCGTGCGGCCGGGGCACTTTCACACTTGCCGGTCACAAGAAAGCTGGGGTTCCACAATTCTGGAGGACCCCCAACCTGCTCCGGCAATCTGATCCCAGCATCCCGCGGCGGCCAACAGGGAGCCTTCCCGGCGAGAGTGAGAACGGCGCCCGATGGAAGGTCTCAGACCGAATCGGCACCAGTTAAACTGGAATGGGGGCCGGCCCCGATCCTGCAAGAGCTTTTTCGTGCTTGAGCCGTCTTTCTTTTTCCTCACCCGCGCCCCCGCCCGCCGAAGCCAACGGCATATTTCGTCACCACTTGTCAAACCGAACGAGCCGATGATGAAATGATGGTGGGTTGTGCGGATGCCTTCTTTGGACCGAGCCAGTGCCCATTTGATGCTCCCGCCTCGCCTTGCCAGCGGGCCGTAGCACAACCCGCGCGCTCGGCCATCTTTTGGAGTGGCACCGCAGCGAAGGCGTACCTGTTGTACCAATCCCCTCCCGTCGCACATGCCGTCGGGTCCGGCAAAGAGAGCCAGACATGCTGTCGTGTACTCGGCCTGACGAGCAGGCGTACCGCCGATCTTCCCAGTGCTTGCATCAATAACGTGCAACTGTGCCTGAGGGAATGCGGATGTTGAGCCTGCAGTAAATGCAAAACATGCATTGCGAAGGCCCGACGATGCCCTAAACACGCCGAGGGGGTTGCTGTCGCGCCGTGCCCCTGCTTTTTGTCGGTTCAGGACATGTTGACGAGGTTTCAACCCTTTCTTTCATATACAAAATACGGAATACATACTGTGGTAAGTGGGAGCGGGGTGTTTCTTGGTGCTTTTGGGAGTTTGGGAAGCGAGCTTCCGATGCCAAGCGGGTGCCGTGGGCAGGCATCCCGGGAGGCCGGCTGGGTCGGTGCCAGGTGCAAGGCATGCCCGCCGTTGTAAACCAGCTAACCGGCGCTTACTAGCATTGATTTCTTTTACAGAGGTAGTCTTTTTCCATCAAAAATTGATGAATCGAGACTTGAATTTGCAAGCCTACCTATCATATACCGAGATGTTCCGGGATGCGATCGCCTGCAAAAGTGATGGGTTTTTGTTTTTCTTGGTGCTATAGCAATATTCCAAGTGGAAGGGGGAAGGGATGGTGCTTTCCAGGCCGCTCCGAGAATGGGACCCTGCCGGAGCTTGGCCTTGCTCCTCTGCGCTAGTGAGCAACCGAACCACCCATGCAGCGCAGCGTGAGCGCGGGCGCGGGCTGGCAATGAGAACTCGGCGTCTGTTGAGGGCAACCTGGAAGCAAGGCGGGCAAGAGCCACCGAGTTAGGTAGGCCAGGGACTTTCCGGGTCACAGTCTCTTCACAAAAATAAAGCCCGCAAAGACGCCACTTTTAGTTACTTCCATCAGCTCCCCGTCTCATCCCACCTTAGATTAGAACCCGTCTCCATCCATCGACTGGATCCTGGGCTACCACAACCTTAACAATCCTCGTGGGACCTCTTTTCGTGGGACCCTCCACCCTCCACCCTCCACTCTCACTCGCGCTGAGAATCCGCACCCGCCCCCCGGACCCTGGCCTAGCACAACACGTTCCTGCCCCTGCCGACGTTGCCGACAACACCGACGCTACCGACGCATACCATACCTTGCCTTGCCCTTGTGTGTGTGTGTGCAATCACGTCCATCCATCCCGTGTTCCCGCCCACCGACCCAGGCCCCGTTCGGTTCGGTTCGCCTACACACACGGCTGACCGACATTCCACCTTCCACCCCCCCGACTTTCTGCTGAACTCAGGTTCTCTCGACTGGGCCAGTCCAGTCTGTTCTGTCACTCAACAACACCTACCGCACCCGCACGATCCCGCGTCCCCGCTGCCGTCGCGCAACCTGAGAAGCATCGCCAACAACGTTTCGGCGTCACATTGGCTTGCCCGGATAGACACATCTTCGCAGTCGCCGACCACTCACTCGCCCGGCTACCCGCGCATTCGGATACCTGCACCGCTGTTAGACGCCGTCATACCCACAAGGTAGTGCAGCCGTCCATCTAGCTAGCTTGTTGTTTGGCCCCCCCGCCCCGGCAACCTTCTTCCCCCTCTACCAACTGAGTTCTCGCCCCCCTCCGTCCGCCCCTCCGTCCGCCCCCCCGTACGGTCTGCTGTGCTGCCCTGGACCTTGCTCCCGCGACTACTGCCGCAACCAAGCTCGCCAGCGGCGCCTTCTTGAGAGCCCGCGTATTTAGTCCGTTCACTCGCGGACCGCTCGACCACCCCGACCGAACGTCGAGTCTCGGCCCCTCTTTCCCGTGCCCGCATCGCGACCGCCGAGCGGTCTTGCAGCCGCCTGTTGCACTGTACTGTGTGGCCAGGGAAGGCCTTGTCTCCCTTGTGTTTGGTCAGGGGGTCCCGTTGCGAGACCCAACCCGCCGTCACGATTGCTTCCCATCTGCGCATACAGTCCATCATCTCCCCTCCCGAGCCGCCCGACGCCCAGTCGGCCGCGGCAACGCCGTCATTCGAACAGCAACAGCAGCACCCCACTCCAAAGAGGAAGTTCCACGACGCCTTTACCGCCCCGGCGCCCGATGCGCCCATCGAACCGGCCGAGCCGCCTGCGCCGCCACATCCCCATACGCTTCCCCAGCGCTTGCCCAACATACGCCAGCCGCTACCGCACAGCCCGCCACGGCCCGCCACGGTCGGGGCGGCCCGCACCCAGGGCCACACCGCCGCAGCAGCCGTGAGCGCCGACGATGACAACAGATCGCCCGTCCAGGCTTCCATGATGGCGGGCAGCCCCGGCAGCCCCGGCGCTATCGACAGCAAGAAAGGGATCAAGCGTACCCCCTTGAGATCCAGCATTGCCTGTCAGCGCTGCCGGAAATCCAAGATAAAGTGCAACAACACGGGAGGCGACCAGCCGTGCGAGACATGTATCCGAAATGGCAAGGAGTGCACCTACCCGGAGGTCACCCCCGCCCCGCCGAAACGGTCCGAGCCGCCTTCGGGCGCCAAGATGGAGCAGGGCTCGGAGCGGAAACGGTTACGGCGGATTGAAGATATTGTCAAGATGGAGGGTGCCGTCCCGGCTGCCGTCGTTGCCGAAGACGTCCTGTCGGCACCCTTCCTCACCGGGACGATATGGAACCAGCTGTTTGACATCTACAGATTGCATTTTGCGACCGAGCTGCCCTTTTTGCATCTGGCGACATTGAAGGAAAAGCAGGGCAACAGATCTAGGGCGAGACCTACCGATACCTCACCCGAAATCAACCTCGTGCTGCTGGGCATTCTCACACTGACAGCGCGGTTCCACGGCACCTTGGTTTCCTACATCACAGCGCCAAGGAACAGCCCGGCAGTCTCCGGCATGCCCAAACCCCGGCCCGCCGGCGGCCCGGCCTCGGATGCCGCAGCGGCCTCGGAGTATTACGCCGACGTCCTCACCAAGGCCCTCGGCGGTCTGAGGACGAGCATGACCGTAGCCTCGGTGGAGCGGGTCCAAGCTTTCTTGATGCTCGGGCTCTATGAGTGGAGCCAAGCACGACCGAGAGTCGGGGGGATGGCCGCCTGGATGTACGTCGGTGTCGCCATCCGAATGTCGCAGGCACTAGGGTTAGGTGACGGGGACAAGGAGCCCAACAAGGTGTTCCGACCCCGGCCCATCAAGCCCGCTCAGCAGACCATGTCGGTCACCGCCAGGGAGATCAGAAGGCGTACCATGTTCAGCTGTCTGATCTTGGACCGGTTGTTGGGCTGCGGCAAGGACCGAGTTTCGACAATCCGCTCCGAGGATCTGCGCATCCAGCTACCGTGTGCCGAAGTCTCCTTTGACCTCGGACACGACGTCTACACGGGCTTTTTAAAACCGACCTCGGCAGTCGAAACAACCCGCCCCATCTCGGACAGTGTGCTCGGCCGCTTTGTTCGCCTCGTGGACCTCTGGGGCGAAATCTCCAAGTGGAGTTTCTCGGAGGCCGCTTTACAGAAGAAGAACGCCCTCCATGGTCGCCCGAATCCAACTTCTTCCAGCTGCGTGAGAAGCTCGAAGCGTTCTACGAAGGTCTTCCGGACGAGTTCAGGTGGTCGGACAGCAACTACTACAAACATGAAAACCACCAAGCCAGTAGCGTGTACGTTTCGCTACACATGCTTGGCGCCGTGTGTAGGATCATGCTCCACCGCGAGTACATCCCTTTCATTCCCATCCTCTGCGAGAAGCCGGTTGGTCCTCTCGACGAGCCCACATTTGCGCCCGGGCAAGAGCCACAGGGGTTCTGGGAGGCCAGTGCCGAGGAGATCTTCAGCGCGGCCAAGGACATTGTCGACCTCGCCGAGATCTGCCGCGACAAGTTGCCCATGTCATCTCTTGTTCTCTTTGCCGTCTGGACCGCCGCCTTTGTCGGCATCTACGCCGTCCACTTCCCGCACATTGATACCAAGGGGCATATGCTCCCCAAGGAGGATATCAACGCGCCTCTCGACGTGACGAGACACGGTCCCACGGGACTCACGTACAAGTTGCTGACGCATATGTCACTGTGGCTCAAGCTGGCTGAGACATACGTCAGTTACTTTGGCGAGATGGACCGGTACTACGACACGGTCAAGCAGGACTACGAGAGGCATATCGGTGGTCGCATGGGTGGCGGTGGTCTGGAGGAGTGGAAGGAACGGGCTTTCAAAGTGGTCAACAACGGCGAGATACTGGTCGTCGACGAAGGCAAGAGTTCCTCGCGCGACAGCACCGTCGAACCCGGCTCCTCGGTCGGCCCGGACAGCAACCACCAGACCGACCACGCCAAGACACCCCGGTCCACGTCCATGTCCTTCACCCCCATCAACACGTCGCAGTCGCACGGCGGCCAACCCGACGAAGCTGCTGCCGAAGCCGCCGCCTCCACCCTCTGGCGCATCCAGCAGCCCCACGGCCACCACAACCAACAACACCAGCATCAACACCAGCACCAACACCAACAACACCACCACCCACACCAACAGCCCTCGCCGTCCCAATCCTCAGGCGCCGTCCCCTCGCCGCAGCTATCTCAACACCCGCACCCGCACCCGCACCCGCACCTCGGTTTGACGGCAGCGGTCCCCAAACTCCCCCCCTACGCGTCGAGCGAAGTGGTGGAGTATGTGGAGCAGAACCAGTCGATGCCGTGGAGCCTGGCGCCCGGCGGGGTGGACCAGTTTGCCCACGGCACCGAGGAGCTGGTGCTGGATGGCGGGCCGATTTATTGGGCGGGGGTGCCGGAGGGGTGGGCGGCCGCCGCGGCTGTGGGAGGGGTGGGAGGTGTTGGAGGGGTGGTGGGAGGGGGGATGATGACGCAGCATGTGGGCGGGTATTCTTCTTATTAGAGGGGTACTCTTCTTATTGAGGGGTGGTTGTTCTAAACTGAGGGTGGGTTGTTTGGGAGGTATTATGGTGTGGTGGGGGTGGTGTGTGTGGTATGTGTGGCGGCTATATGGTGGGTGATGTGATGGTGTGTGTGGTGTGTGATGTGGTCTATGACGCGGGGCGTGTGGATGTCAAGAGTATTTTGGGTGTTGGTCGGTCGGCGGGCGGTCTATCTGAATGAAAATGGCTTGTTTTTGGTACGCACTTGCGGGCGAAGGGGGTGGGCGCTGGGCTGGGCTGGGCTAGGCGCGCGGGCCGGTGTTTTCTTTGGCAGGCATGGATCGAAGCGCTGCCTCTTTCTCTTTCTCTGGTTGAGTTGGTGGTGCGAGTCGGGGAGGAGAATGGAGGTGGAGGCGAGGCGGGTGCCCAGCGCGAGGTAGCTGGCAAACGAACATTGGGTGGATGGGATGGAAGCTCGAATTGTGGTTCGGAACGCATAATCTACTCTGATTGAAGCATCTATCTATTGTTTGTCCTTGCCAGAGCTTGATCGTTGTTGATGGCTCCTTCGTTTTGTCTGACTAGCTATCCAGTCTGGCTGCGCTATCCATCCATCCATTGAATGGGTGCCGGACAGTTCGTTTGCTCGATTGCTTGCCTGCTCGATTGCCTGCATGATCCATCCAGTCTCTTCCTCGGCAGCAATGGTGGGCGGATGCCACGTTGGTTTGCTGGCGGCCTTCCTTTCGTGGGGGGTTTTCGACAGGGCGCGCTTGGTATTGGAGAAGTTCTAGACTCGGACTTTGTTGTCTCATCTTAGTTTATCCCCTGTCTTGCTTTTCCGGCGCTCGGTAACTTGCTAATTAACAAGCCACCAGCCCCCCACGCTTTCTCGTGTCGTTACCGGGGTAGGCGGCGGTCTGGGTCTGAGGGTATGTGCTGGGTACCAAATTGGGTCGGTTTTAGGCAGAGTTATCACGGGGGTCACGGCACGCTGGAATGGGTGGGACGACGCGGTCTGCCGAGGTACCGTAGGGTTTTGGAAACCGCTCGGGGGGGGCGGTTTGTTGTTGTTTTGAAGTTTTGTTTTGACTTTTGTTTGAGTTTTTGTTTTGTTTTGTTTTCTTTTGTGAAGATGAAGATGAAGATAAACGCTAATGCTGGCAGTGCCGCTGTCCCCCCATAATGATACAACAGTTCCAACACCAAGATGAGAATGCAAAGAAACCGTGTCATCAGTCATTTCCCAAACTCAATACCTGGTACAATCTAACGGGGTATATCCTTCCTTTCGAGCCGTCGTTCCTCTTTCCAGTGCCGAAGCCGTTATGTTTTGGTGTTTCGATGATTGTTGTTGTTGCTTTATTGTTGTTCTTGTCGTTGGTCTATCTCGAGACGGACGACGCAGCTGAGACGGTCGAGTCGTTGGAGTTGGTCCTGCTCAGGCGGGCCATGAAGAACTCCATGTCGCGGAGGACGATCTCGGGGAACTTGGCTTCCTTGTCTGCTGGGGTGGGCTCGTAGTCGGTGCTGGTCGACTGCATGCTGCTGGAACGACTGTGCTGGCCGGTGAAGGGTGTGTCCTGCTGGTCTTGGTCGAGGAGCATGTTGGTTGCGCTGAGGGATCCGATCGAGGCAGGCATGTCGCTGGTTGGGTTGGGCTGGGCAAGAGTGTCAGTATGAGGAGTTGGTAGGGCTGGGAGGTGTGGTTGGCTTACATGTTGGGTTGCGGGAGGTTTTACTAGTTGTGAGAAGAGAGATAGAGCGTGAGAAAGGTAGAAAGGGCAAGTTCAAACTTTTCAACCCATTAGAGAAGCACTGCTCCAAACTAAAAAGAAAAAGACAACTTCTTTTCTTCCCGGAGCCTCGACTAGTACTTATATCTGAGAAGGTCACCCCCATCCCAACCAAACTCTTGACACAACAGAACTGAGAGAGCTGCAGGGGTCGCGTGGGTGATGACACGCCATTGGCCGCCTCTCAGCCTTTTCCCCAGATATCGTTGGCTGCAGCAGGTCATTCGGTGTCGGGTTAAGGCTCGAGGCAGGGGATTCGCTTTGGGCTGCTGCTCTCGTGACCGTATCCGTGGGAGAAGACGCCTTGGGGGCCTTGATGGATGCCTGCATCTCCGGAGCTCGAGCATTGGTTTTGTCAAGGTTTTCCGGGTCTGGACGTTCCCCCCTTTCTCACAACTCCATCTCGATCCCATCTTCCATACCCCATCCCACATGTCCCGGCAATCACGCCCCATCTCCCCTTGAGCCATGTGCTGCGGGCCGAGATGGCAGTGGCTCTAGTCTAATTGAGCTCGTGTGCCCCCTGTAGAAGCCTCTGCGAACAATATGGGGCCGGATTCCACTAACTGTGTATTTGGGTGTGTTGTTGAAAGGTCCATAGCTACGAAGTGGTGACATCAGCAAGGCACAGCTGTCGTTCCCCAGAGATTAACCCGTGTGACAAATGACCAAGAACGGCACGGACGGGCGGCCGACAACACCAACCACACTAAGGGGTTCGGCTCACCCCCCCTACTTCACGGCTTTGAAGGGGGTGCCGTAAGCCGTGACCCCCACACCACGGCCCGATTTCTCGGCCACGCCATGGCGTCTTCCCCAGATGCCACCGCTGCAGCCGACCCAAAGCGACAAGAAACCCAGAAGGTTCTTCTGCCGAGCCGAGCCTGGGTGTGACGGGATCAGGGGCAGATCAGATCCCCCGGCCAGGGCCTCCACCACCACCAGCGGGCAACATCTCGAGCACGCGACCTGGCTTTGAAACACACATTGCGCTGGAATAACGACGGCTGTTGGTCGATGCTCCTAAAATTCAGAAACCTGGAGACATGATCTAAAACGTTCCAATTGTGAGAATGCTCGTAGTTTCCTCCTTGTTCATATAAATACAGTAGCTTGGTGCCCAGCTATTGACCAAAACAGGCCGAGGCGGTTTGCTTGACAAAAAGGAAATACAAAGGATATCGCGTACTGTGATCTTTGGTAATATAGGTAGAGCTACAACTGAGACTCGGTCCTTTGTGTGTACTACAAGATAACATATGGTACCACATCAGTTTGCAGCTCTGACTGCCGTATTCCGTCACCCCGTGGTGTTTGCTCGGGTAGATGCGAGGCACTGCCGTGTGTCTGCCTTTTTTGTGTTGACCAGAGTGAGTCTGAAACACCATGAAGCGTAGGAAATGAATGATTAGGAAATAAATGAATACATTGTTGTAAGTTACTCAAAATGCTAGATGGCTTTCCTCAATGTGACAACTCCAAGCGGTCTCAATTGTTTTCCTGAGGAACGGGATGAGGATAAGATGTGGGTTAACAGATTGTAGCTTGAGATAATTACTACTTTCCTCTGATATGCGTCAAGTTCCGAGAAAAGGACTTTCACACCAAGTTGCGCTGCAAACTCTGGCGGGTTCGAAATCGCGTTTGTTTACTTTCTCTTTTTCCACCCACAAACAACCCCTCGAACGATACGAAAATATGTTCTGAACACGACACCTTTTGCGACTGTTTTGCTTGAGCTCATCCGATATTCTTGGAAGCCTTCTTGGAACAGCCACCATGGTTTCGGCACTGTTTATAATGTTTTTTCTCCTCTGTGTGTGTTTATCACCGGCAGACAGCCTTCTAATACGGCCACATGAGACCGACAAGTTCTTCCTCCCATCATACGACTACATAATTGTTGGAGGAGGGGTTTCTGGTCTTGTGGTTGCTAATCGGCTTAGCGAGGACTCGAACGGTCAGCGCCCTCTTTTCGCCGGCTGGTCACAGTACTGACAGCATTTTAGTGACAGTTCTCGTTCTTGAGGCTGGGGATTTGTAGGGACTTTGACGAATCTCACCAGGAATATTGTCGCTAACACTGTTTGTAGGGATCCCTCCTCAGATATCGTCACGGTTCCAGGACTGATCGGCCACGGATTTCCCCCAGCCTACAACTGGAATTTCACCACGGCACCCCAGGAGTTTCTGGATAATAACACGCGGGACTACGGGCAAGGCCATGTGGTTGGTGGGGGAAGCATTCTCAATGGCATCGTCACTACCCGAGGTGCCCGAGCTGATTATGATGCCTGGGAAGCACTGGGAAACACTGGCTGGGGCTGGCAAGACATGCTGGCCTACTTCAAAAAGGTGTGTTTGGGGACACAGTGACAGTCAGACAGTCCATATGCTAAGACGCAACAGAGCGAGAAGTTCTCAATTGGCTTATCCCAGGAGCGCGCCAGAGCACTCCATATCAGGCCCGACCAGTCTGTTCATGGCACCAGCGGCCCCCTCGAGGTCACATATCCCAACTTTCTCTACAACCAATCCAGTAGGCCAGCCCTACCACGATCCCGTCAAGCAATCACAGGCTAACAGCACCCAGCCAACTTTCTTCGCGGTCTCTCTGAGCTAGGGGTGCCCCTGCTCGCAGACCCAAACGCGGGCGTGGCCGTGGGAGCCATGATCGCCCCGGCGAGCATGTCGGCCAGCAACCAGTCGAGGATGGACAGCAGAACGGCCTATCTCGACCCTGTGTTAGACAGGCCAAATCTGCATTTGGCTGTTGGGCAGACTGTCACTCGTCTTCTCATTGAGTCTAATGGCACCACAAACGCTGGCGATTCCCCTTTTGGGCGTCTGGCTCGGGCATACGGAGTTGAGGTAGATAACCGGAATGTAGCTAGAGAATTGTCGACCTGGGCTGACCGGAGACAGTATACCACCTCCGCTGCGTCTCCGCGCCAACAAGTGTTGTGCAACAGAGAGGTTATCCTCGCCGCCGGCGCCATCATCTCGCCGGCTCTACTTCAAGTGTCTGGGATTGGCCCAGTCGACCTCCTGAACGAGCTGGGCGTTCCGGTAAAGGTTGACCTCCCGGGGGTGGGACAGAACTTCCAAGATCATCCTATGGTTGGGGTGTTCTACAACTGTGAGTTGTCACGTCCGTTTCCGAACAGGTCCGCTAATAAGACGCAGACACCAAACCCGGTCTCTTCACAACCAGAAACCTCACCGGCGACACGCTCCTCCAAGCCAAAGAAGCCTACTTTACTAATCGCACGGGTGGGTTTTTTTTTACCTCTCCCTTCCATTTAAACGTTTTTTAATTAACACTCCGGCCACAGGCCCGTGGACAACCCCCCTAATAACCACCCTCGCCTTTGCCCACCTCAGCCATCTCACCGCCAACACCACCAACAACACCGCCACCACTTCCCTCCTCAGCACCCTCCTCGCCACAACTAAACCCCCGCTGAACCTCACCACCCCCCTCAACCTCACCACCCCCCTCAACACAACAGCCCTCAACACAACCCCCCTCAACACAACCCCCCTCCACCGCCACCTCCACCACCTCCCCCCCACCACAAAGCAACACCCGACCCTCCTAGCAGGGTACGGCGCGCAGCTCACCCTGCTCACAGAAACGCTCCTCCTCCTCCTCCCCAACCCGGCCGTCGCCGCCCTCGAGCTCATGGCCGACTCCCTCGGCACCCTGACCGTGGCGGTGCAGCACCCTTTTAGTCGGGGGACTGTGAGGGCGAGGTGTGCGGATCTGTTGTTTGGTGAGTATCTACCTGGTGGTGAGGGTGATGGTGGTGAGGGTCAGGATGGTGGTGAGGGTCAGGATGGTGGTGAGGGTCAGGATGGTGGTGAGGGTCAGGATGGTGGTGAGGGTCAGGATGGTGGTGAGGGTAAGGATGGTGGTGAGGGTCAGGATGGTGGTGAGGGTCAGGATGGTGGTGAGGGTCAGGATGGTGGTGAGGGTCAGGATGGTGGTGAGGGTCAGGATGGTGGTGAGGGTCAGGATGGTGGTGAGGATCAGGATGGTGGTGGCCGTGGTGATGGTGGGGATAGGGATGGGATGGGAGTGATGGGCAAGGTACAGGGAGGAGAAGGGGTTACAGTGGCGATGGTGGCGGCGGCGTGGCGCGCAACATCGCGCTGGACCCGCGGTACTGCTCCCACCCGGCCGACTGTGCGCTGCTGGTGGCCGGGGTGGGGATGAGTGGGCGGGTGGTGCGGACGAGGGCGATGCGCGAGTTGGAGCCGCGGCCGGAGGCTATTTTCGGTTCTTTTGGTGGTGATGATGGTGATGATGGCGACGGTGATGGTGATGGTGATGGTGATGATGGCGACGGTGAAGGGGAGGGTGGTGAGGACGAAAAGAAGGTGCTGGAGATGGTCAAGCGGCGGGTGCAGACCGAGTTTCACGCTTCGGGGACCACGGCCATGATGCCCTTGGCTCTGGGGGGCGTGGTTAGCCCGAGGCTGGTGGTGTATGGCACGGCGAATGTGAGGGTGGTGGATGCCGGGATCATGCCGCTGGTTGTGGGGGCTCATATACAGGCGGCCGTGTATGCGGTTGCGGAGAAGGTATGCTCTCTTTTCTTTTGGCTGTGTTATGTCTTGCTCTACTTTTCTTTGGCATCTAGTGGTGTCGGGGATACACATGAACACGATGCTGACAGACGGGACAGGCGGCGGATCTCATCAAGGAGGACAACAAGCGTAATGCCAATCGGCATCTCAGGTCCCGCAAAGGCAACCAGGATATTCACGGCGGCCATCCACCATCTTGAGCTAATATCGGGGAAAGGGGCCCAGCTATCACTAATCGGTCTACTCTCAGAGGGTAAGGCCATGTCAGCGTATATTCGGCGGAGGAGAGTTTGCATTGTTTGATCATGGGGTGTAATAGCAGGAGGATTGTAATCGGCAAACATCAGCTTATTGTAGCTAGTCTACCAAACCCAACCAATTGTAAACACAATAAAATCACCCCAAAGGGCCTAAAGAACGTTATCTAACCACACCTGCATCATCTGCTTCCATATCCTGGGTATCAGTGCAAATTCGTTTTCCAGACATCACCCAACCATTACCACATATTCCTTCCTCCCTCCACCACCACCCACTCATTAATCTCAATCCACCCTCCTATCCAAAACAAGCGATACACCTAGAAATAAACCTTCTCCTCCCAGACAGGCGGACGGCTGCCCTCATGATCCCAGACCAACTTTCCATTCTCATCCAGCTCGCAACCCTCATCAGTGATGGGGATAACACGGCTGGTATGAGCGACCTCCTGCTTGGACACACCCGCAGCATCCGAGGGGATCCACAGCAGCGGGGTGCCGCTGGTCACGGAGGGCGGGTGGTAGGCGTTGGCAGCGACCTCGTCCGAGTAAGGGTCGAGCTGCAGGCCGCGCGGGACGAGGGCGCGCAGGATGGTGTAGTCGGCGTAGATCCAGGGCTTGAGGAAGGGTGAGAACGTTGCCGGCCTGGCCGGTGGTCTTGCGGGCCTCGCGCGCGTGGCTGACGGCCTCTTCGGTGGCGTCGATGACGCCGTCGCCGTCGAGGTCGTGGTGGGCGCCGTTGCTGGAGCCGCCGACGGCGGCGGCGACGGTGGCGGCGCCCTTCTCGGCGTCGAGTAGGCGCACGTTCTCCTCCTCGGCGAGCAGGGTCAGGGGCAGGTTGTACAGCAGCGGGTCGAGGGCCGAGTTAAGCGAGAGGTGGAAGAGCACGGTGAAGACGAGGAAGATGACCATGAGGACGAGCGGCCCGGGCGCGACGGAGGCACCGAACAGGCCGATCATGCACACCTCGGCGAGGTAGATGCCGGTGAAGAGCTGCTTGATGGCCTTGGGGTAGATGAGGCCGCGGGTGTCGATCTGGGTGTCGGTCACGAAGAAGATGTTGTAGCGCCAGGCGAAGTAGAAGAGGAACATGGCGACGGTGGCCCAGCCGAGCATCAGCGGGGCGATGCACGAGTAGGTGATGGCTGATGAGTTAGTTAGCAAAACTCCATGGGAACCCCGGGGAGGAGAACGGTGCTTACCAATAACCACAATGTTAGTGTAGACAGGCAGGGTGCTGCCCCACGAGATGGCGCTCAGATTGGACCACTTCTGGTAGAGAGCACGCGGGGTGTTGGCCAGGAACTTGTACAGCAGGGAGAAGATGAAGAAGCCGACGACCTGGGTCAGCACGCTGGTGGCGATGGTCAAGCCCTGGACGATGAAGTAGGAAATGTACAGGTTAGAAGCCTTGGGCAAGTTGTTGGCCAGGATGGAAGGGGCGCTCGTGGGGTTGTTGACAATCTGCTCGGCGACGGCGGTGGCAGACGAGGCCACGGTGGCGACGAGGAAGACTTGGATAACCTGGAAGGCGAAGTAGGCGTTTTGGGTGAACAGCTCGACTCTCGAGACCGAGGGCTCTCCGGCCAGCTTGGCGCACACTGCTTCTTGTTAGCTAGGTTCTGCGTCGGCACACATACAGGGAGAGAGATTCTGGACATACAGCGCATGATGATGGGAACCAAGGACATCAGAATGGACAGCAGAACGGAGGGCAACAGGCCGGTCACAACGCCCATGATGACGTCCGGGATCTTGTCCAGCCATCTGAGGAAGCTGATGCTCTTGAGGAAGTCGATGTTGCTGACGATACCGACAAAGGCGACGGGAATGGCCCAGAAGAGGATCAAGGCAGCAATGAAGGCCAGCACGGCGTAGCGGCGGATGACCTTCTGCCACCAGGGGATGGCGAGCGACTTCCAGATGACCTCGCCGGGCCGGATGCCGACGTACTTGGGGGTCATGTGCAGGCCCTGGTGATGAGCGAGGATCTGCGAAGCGCCCTCGGCATCGGACTGGGTGCGGAACTCGACGAAGACGCCCGGGATGTTCTTGAAGCCTCCGGCGCGGTACTTGGCCTGGGCCTCGTCGACCTTGGGGATGAGGCACTCCAGCTCGGTGCGGCACCAGTTGATGGTGTCGACCTTCTTGCCGACCAAACCAAGAAATCCAAGACGGTGGCTCGGGCGCTTCTTGGGAGGCACCCAGCGAGCGGCGATGCTGCCGGACTCGGCGTCGCCGACGATGGGGGCCTTGTCGGCCTCCTCGGGGGAGGCGCCCTTCTTGATGGCGTCCTGGCGTGCCTTGTTGGCGAGCTTGATCAGCTTGACCTCGGCCTTCTCGAGGCGCATGGCGGCCTTGTCGCGGTCCTCGACCAGCTGGTCGACCTCCTTGGTGTCGCCGGTGATCCAGACGTTCTTGACGGCGGCGCCAAAGACCTTGCGGATGCTCGCCTCGTTCAGGTAGGGCTCCGGGACCGAGGTGAACAGCACAGTGCGAGACGAGAGGCGGTCGGCGTAGAAGGGGCTCAGCAGGAAGGCTTGGCGCAGGTTGATGAAGAAGATGCACTCGCGCATGATCAGGTACATGACGAAGCCGAAGTAGGCCCAGCCGACGAAGCAGTGGGCGTAGTAGCGGTTGTACTGGTTCTTTTGGTCGATGTTGGCGTACGACAGGATGTTGAGCTCGGTCTGGATGCCGCCGCCAGTGGCGTTGACGGGGAAGAGGACGGGCCATGTGATGCAGCAGCCGACGAAGCACAGGGTCAGGGCCATGCGAAGGTAGCGGAGGTAGAGGTAGGCATCGAGAGACTGGTGCTGGAGGGCATAGACGTCGGGTATCTTCCAGAAGCTCCCTACCCAGTTGAACAAGCCGCTGGGGAGGGGAGGGGAACGCTCGCTAGGGATATGTTAGTGCTGGAGACTGCAAAGGGAAGAAAGAGTCAGGTCTGGACTGTACCCCTCGCGCAGACTCCCGAGGTAGGTTCTCGGGGCATAGTAGCGTCTCTGGCTCTTTCTCAAGACCAAGAAGATGGCGATGTAGATAGCAGAGATGAGTGCGACCGGGGCGAGGGTCGCGATCATGCCTGCATAGGTACTGCTGTCAGCTTCCAGCCCGGAGGTGGTTCGGTTCGGTGTCACATTCACATGGACCCAAGACCCAACCAAGCGCGTGGGAACTTACCCGAGAGGGAACTCGAGTCGGGTTGTTCTTCGTCGCTACTCATGATGGCGACAGTGCAGAATCACTCTGCGGGCCCCTGGATTGGTGTTTTTCGATATTTGGGTATTTTGGGTATTTGGTGTCGACGACGTTGATGATGACGACGACGACAACAACGACAATGCCCGGGAAAAAAGGTCCCTTTGGGGCAGTGTGCGGTCTGAAACAGGCGTGTCAGATCACGAAATGATGGTAGGAAACGGCATTGACAGGTACGGGAGCGGGTTGGTATTCGTTATGAAGGTCGGGCCCTGGCCAAGGCGCTTGCGGCCGCCAGTGGGAGTGTTTCGGTAGGGAGCACAAGCTGGAAGCAACCGACTGGTAGGTAATACCGTAATGCAAACCTCATGCAACGCGAAGAGGGGCGCGTTTGGCTGAGACAAGGAGACAAGGAGACAAGGGGCAGCTCAATTGGCGCTGGGGCTGGCTTCCAGGTTTGGGGGGAAAGTGGGAAAATGCAGGGGAGGTCCAAGGAGCTGAAGGACAGCTAATTTGCACCTCTTGCTCTTTCCAGGTTTCCTCTCTGGACCCTTAAAAAAAAATCAATCGAACGGCATTGTGTCATGAGATGTTTAAAATACACTTCCATACTTTGTAATGTACCCGCGGATACGTTCAAAGTGCATCATTGTCTGGCCAGGAAGCCAGCTTTGTTCCCTTGGCTGACACTCCCAAAACGCCATCTTGGAAAGTTGACGGCACTCGCCGGCGTTCAATGACGCAGGACCCTTCCAATCGCCGGTAGAAGTGTGGGGCATTGCAATTTTGAGCAGCTGGACCAGGGTCACGGCAATCGCGCGCGATGCAACCCTACCTGAAAGCTGCAAATCTCGAAAGTGGATTCAGTGGGTTTGGTGGGTTCGGTGGGCCAGCCTCTCACAGCTTCCCAGCGACATTCAAGCATCTTCCATCTCCACGGGCCTTGAATCATCTCAAAAGCTCAACATCTTCCCCGTTCCCATCTTGTCGAGCACTTGCAGCAAACTACTGTGTAACAGGCTGACAACAAACGTATCTCCTCATGATAAACCGAGCACACACCACATGCGACCGTAGCCTGTCTTTAGCTTTGGCAATGTCTCAGGTGCAATGACGGCACCAAACCTTGTTGAGAAGACAACGCAGCAAGCCATCTCCCAGTCCGTTTTGGTGCGTTGGGCTTGCTCTGGCTTGCTCTGGCTTGTTCTTGGTTGCTGTCCCGATCGAAAGCCACGCTCCATCGGTTCGCCATCTGGCCGACCATCCATTTGCAGATCCCATCCAGGTCCTGGTTCACCCCCGCATTGCAGGGTCCCCACTCCCATCTGCCTTGTTGCACTTGTGTCACCACATCACAACAAGGTGACAAGATCTGGGAAGCGACCTGGGAGTCGCTTGTTATCCAGCCGCTTCTTGTTGATCTGCGATGCTAATCGTACCATTCTAACTAACTATGGGCCAGTCACATTCTTCGCCGAGTGTCACATGTTGCTCAGATCCAAGAAGTCGATTTTGGTAGTTTGTCGCCGACTGATCGGATGGGAATTGCCACCATAGCAGCCATGGTTAGGGATCGATTCTCGCGGGCCGGAGTTGACGCTCCCGAATTGGCCCCTGGTCACGTCTGGACGCGCCGCTTCCCAACCACACGGCTCAGCTGTCCAAGCATCGCCCTCCCAATTGAGCAGTCAGCTAGCTGGCAGGGGTTCCACCACCAATGCTGTGTCACCTAATCCGGCCTTTGCTTGCCAAACACCGCCGCCGCGCAACACAGCTGTATACGGAGGAGATTATGTACAGATGCTCCATTATCACGAGTTGGTGTTGCAGCCGTCCAAAGTGACGGACTGTTTCTCAACCTGAGACGACGATGCTGCGGCATCAATAACTGCAATGGGCTTGTAAGCGCTTTGTGAAGAGGAGCTCTGTAATAACTAGTTATTGTGGTGTTCATCTGCTGGTGGGAAGACCACTCCGAGATGATAGCCCTTCGTTTCATCGAGCTGCTCACTCCTCATTCCGTTGCATTCCAGTACCGATTACTCTATTCGTATTTTGTATGGCCATGAGCTTACATCCTCAGCCCAGCGTCAAGAACGGGAATATTACCTATGTAGACTGCCGCTTCCGTCCATGCAGTTGCAGCCTTCTCTTTGTTTAAGCATGCACCCCGACAAAGCCCACAATGGCTCAGGGGCTGTAAACGACGCACACGGCTTGACCACTGCATCTTGACAATGGGTGTCCCTCCTATGAAGAGGGTAGAGGGCCTGCCGTCCCGAAACACAGTCTCATCATCGAGCCAGCTACGCGAGACATCCCCATCGGACTACCTTGCTACATTGTCGATATCACCCTGTCAGAACCATGACCAACGTAGCCCGCAGAGCCGTTCCGGTGCACCTAGCCGAGCATGAGGATGACGACCACGCCGAGCAGAGGGGCTACATCAAGGGCACTGACTTTTCGCTGCCGTACTTCTCGCAGTGGTCGCGCCTACACGAGTCCGAAGTCAGCGACGGCCTGCTCCGCCATGTCAGCTGCGGCTACCTCTCGACGCACGGCGTGCCGCCGACGCTGCTCGCCCTCAAACAGCACGCCCAGTCACTGTGCGTGCTCATCCACGCGCTGAACCCGACCCTGAAGTCTGCCGAGATCGCCAGCAGCGGCCCGGCCAAGCCAGAGTCCAAGAAAAAGGGGCAGGCGGCGGCGGTTACCGAGACGGGTGAGGACACGCTGGGCCTCCGGTACAAGCTCAACGACGCCTTCGACTTCCTGACGGACCTGAGCGTGCCCTATACCAACGACGACCCCAACCACCACAAGCCCCTGACGGGCCTCGCCAACGAGGTGCGCGGCCGCCACGAGGTCCTCGGCACGACCTACCACTGCCCCTTCGCCGAGCACCAGCCGCGCGGCCACGGCGAGAAGCAGAAGCCCTACGCCAACCACCACAACCTCATCATGCACGCCAACGCCTGCCTCGAGCGCCTCGACCACGAGTTCAGCAGCACCGGCGGCCTGATGAGTCTGCTGCCCACCACCCCGCAAACCACCACCACCTCCTCCTCCTCCTCAACCACCAACCCCCAAACCACCAACCCCCACCCCCAAACCCAACCCGACCTCACCAACGCCCGCCAAACCCTCCTCGGCCAATGGCTCCTCTTCACGCAAGCGCTCGTCGCGCGCATGCACGAGCTGGAGCGGTCCCACGCCAACGCCCTCGACGCCTTGGCGGGCGAGGCCGCCATCCCCCACCACCAATCCCTTGCCGTCCAGGGAGGAGGAGGAGGCCCCCCCCCCCAGGGGCACACCGCGGGCCGCGTCGTCGCCTACCCGCAGGACCGCTGGGTGCTGGCGAATTGCGGGGACGACGTGTTTGCGACGGTGCATGCCATGTTGGATCGCGTCGAGGCGGTGGGGAGGGTGAGGGGGCGGGCGTGGAGGGCCGCGGGCGTGGTGGGCGATCGGTTGTGGGTTGCTTCTTCTTCTTCTGGTGGTAGTAGTGGTGGTGGTAGTAGTGGTGGTGGTAAGGGCGGTGGTGATGGTGGTGTTGCTGGGGGAGTGGGTGACTACGCGCGGGGGATTGTGGCCGTGGATATCATGACGCGGTATTACCGGCTGGCGGGGTCGGGGCGCAACACGCTGTTTGTGGTGCCGGCCTGGGAGCACCACCCCGGAGTGGAGGCGTCGCGCGAGGCGGAACGGGCGCCGACGGTGGTGGCTTGCCCGCAACCTAAGTTCCCCGAGCGGGCGACCGAGCTGGAGAAGCGCTACACGGCGCGCATCAATCATGCGCAGCGTGTGGAGGTAGAGAACTTGCGCGTGCGCAGCGAGGCGGAGGAGCTGCGCGGGGAGGTTGCGGTGCTGCGCCGGCAGAACGAGACGCTGGCGCGTTCGCGGGATGCGCTGATGCTGGCGGTTGGGGAGGGCGGTGGTAAGGCTGGGGAGGGGGATGGCATGGATGGGGTGAAGCTGGCGGGCAAGGTGCACGAGCAGAGGGAGCGGGCGGCCAAGGCGGAGCGGGAGGTGGAGGCTGTGAGGGAGGAAAGGGATGGTGCGCTGGAGAGGGAGTTGTTGCTTGAGGAGGTGGATGAATTGAGAAGGGAGCTGGCTGCGATTAGGGGTAGGCGGTAGGGGCATTAGTCTTTTCTCCTTTTTGACATGGCGTTTTGAGGTTCTAACTATCTCGTGTTTGTTGTACTTGTTCTGTCTGATTACGATTACAACGTTTTACATAGCATCCGAAATATGCGTGTTGGAAATGGAGGAGTGTCGTTGTTAACTTTTATTTAGGTGAACTTGGGCGTATCTGCATGGCTCACTCGAGAGACATAAATAATTTGACTGTCAGTCTCTGAATAAAAGAAGCCGAACTCTAAAGAAAACAAGTTCGTGTAAACCTGAAATAAAATAGAAAAGCAAGAGAATGAACGATAGAGGAAAAGGATAGGAAAAATAGAACTCGAATAAAAGGTAAATATTAATTTGAGCAAAGGACCTTCTTTCGACTTCTCGGACTGATGTTTCGCTCCTACAATTTGAGCCTCTACACTTGGAGTCAGGCTTTCTCTGCCCATATAGTGGCTGCTCTTCACTACAATCCATCACCTCGAATTAATTGTTGTGTCTGAGGTTTGTGTCACACACCCCCCTCCTCCGAACTTCCCCTTCTGGATGTTGCCGTAGCAACGGTATGCATCCAAGCCCACCCGCCACTCCGAGATGGGAGCTGACTTTTTGGGACATGGCTTGGAAAACCACCAAAACCTGCAGATAACAAAAGACATTGACCAATGACGACCGTGAGCTGCCCACCCAGCCAAGATAGCATGTGCAGCCGCGCAAGCCCGGTGAGGGATGGACGGTGTGGCGGGGAGACCGGTCTATGTAAGTCTGGACCGGTTTGTTGACATTCCCTGATTGAACCCCTCAGTTCACCGGAGACGGGATTCCACTTTACTTGACCTTGCTATGCCCTGTCCTGCCCTGCCTGCCCTGCCTGCTCTGCTGTAGACCACATCTGGCTTTTTCTTTCTACCCAGTCGATTGATGCCAGATCATCCTGCATCTGCTGGTGTTCCATTATGATAATGCCTTGATCTATTCTTATTATTGCTTTATCGTTTGGAGTTGCCCTCTAAATTCGAAAATCCAGGCCAGGGATAGACATCCCCGTGTCATCGAGGGGTCCGTCTGGCGCTGTGGAATCTACCAGGTCTCTACCCGTACTCCTTCGTATACGAGAGTTGGGCAAACGAGACACTGCGTCATTTCCGTCATTCCCCACGGCATCCCTCGTACGGACACGGCAATCTACAGAGCAATGCGGAGCTAAGCGAGGCGACCACTATTGCGGCCTCCTATCAACCATCTCACCTCCCATGCCTCTTTCCCCTTTCTTTGCCGGGAGAGCAATGCTGACGCCTTCGGGTGCTGGTGCGCTCCCGGGTGGGGCCAGCACCTCGCCGTCGTCCCTCAGGGGCTCCACGGCACGTATCCGGCGTTGCCCCGGGTCCGGTCCCGGTCACCGGCAGGTCGCATCCACCAAGAGGGTTGCTTTTGCCGCTCTCGGTCTGGCCACACGCGTATCCGCCGACCCGATGCTGCCGTACACCCCGACCACCATTCTGCTGCCCCCTGATGGTAGCACCGGCAGTGGCACCGCCTACATCTTCGCCCCGAGCGGCGACACCCGGAACGCAGTCGACTTTCTCGCCCTCAACGTTTCCAGCCTACGCACCTCCGCCCTCGAGCCAACCAAGCTCACCTCCTCCCTGCCCTTCCTCTCCCCCGACACCGACGACTGCACCACCTTCGCGCCCACCCTCCTCCGCAACGGCACCATCGCCGTGATCGCGGGCGACTGCGCGTCAGCCTCCACCTCCACCCTCTGGACGTACACCCCGGGCAGCAGCCCAGACGCACCATGGACACAGCACGCCATCGCGCCCTCCACCAGCTGGGACAACGCGCAGAGCGGGCCCTACCACCTCGGCGGGGTCCTCAACTTCTCGCCGCAGCTCAGCCCCGTGCTCTCAGAACCCACCCTCTACCTCTACGGCGGCATGTGCCCCTTCCCCAACGCCTCCGCCGCCACCTGGCAGTCCAAAGCCACCTACTCCAACCGCATGCTGCGCCTAACCCCTCCTCCCCTCAACCCCCCCCACCACCACCACTACAAACACCAACAAACAGACCACCGCCTCCCCCAACCCCTACACACTCACCTACGCCACGCCGCGGGGCCAGCTGCCCCCCGTCGCGGAAGCGGGCTTCTCCCTCACCGAGCTTGCTCCCTCGCTCTCCAACCGCACCAGCGCCGACGGAGACGTGGTGGTGGTCCAGCAGACCAGCCATGTCCTGCTCGGCGGGCACACGCAGGGCGCGTTCGTCGGCATGGCCGCCGCCGCGCTGTGGTCGCTGCCCGAGGAGACGTGGAGCTTTGTGCGGATTGCGCCGCCTTCTTCTTCTGCGGCGGCGGGGGGGAAGCCCGATTTGGCGAGGTTGAGGGGGGCGGCGGGGGCGGTGGAGAGGCGTGGTGAGGGTGGTGAGGGTGGTGAGGATGATGGGTCCGAGGTGGATGTCGGCGTGGATAGTCGGTCGGGACACACGGCGGTGCTGAGTGAGGATGGCACGAGGCTGGTGGTGTATGGCGGCTGGGTGGGCGATGTGGGACAGGCGGCGGAACCGCAGCTGGCGGTGGTGAGGATTGGCGTGGGGTTGGGCGATTGGGAGTGGGAGGTGCCTGATCAGGGGGCGGGAAGTAAAAATGGGGTGTATGGGCATGGCGCGGTGGTGTTGCCGGGGAATGTGATGATGGTGTATGGGGGGTATGAGATTTCGGGGGGTGAGGATGTGAAGAGGCAGGTGGGTGGGGGGCAGGGGATGTTTTACAATATCACGAGCGGGAGCTGGTCGGACGTGTATGTCAGTCCACTTGCAGAGGGGGATGGGGATGGCAGTGGCGACGGCAATGGAAGCGGAACCGTAGGCGGGGGCGGGAATGGCGGGGGTGATTTTTCCGGGTCGGACGGGGATGACAGCGACTCGGACTACTCTTCACGGGCAAGTCAAATCGGCCTGTGGGTCGGCCTTGGAGTGGGCATACTTGTGCTAGTCATTGTGGCTGTCTTCGGGCTCCGCTGGTGCCGCCGGAGACAGAAGCGCCGGGCAGCACGCGACGAGACTCTCCGCGGTCTATCCCAGGGCGTCAACGGCTCGCTACCCCGTGGCATCGGCGACGACGACGAGATGCTCGAGCGGGATCACAGCATGGGCATGTTCCCCTGGACTGCTAGCGCCGCGCGTGACTGGTACACGGGCGGAGACGACCCCTATTCACAGGGCCAACGCTCCTTAGGCTACGAGACCCTCCGCGGGGGGCCCAGACCTCACTCGCTGTACATCCCGCCGCCACCGTCAGCATCGACCTTCAGCCACCGGCCCAAGGGCGCCAAGGGCCTCTACCAGCCAACCTCATCCTACGACTTCACGCCGCTCAACCGGTCTCCCAACCGCATCGAGCCCATCTACGAAGCGGACGAAGACGAGGAGGGCGACCTCGGCGGGGGCTACCCGCTGAGCCCCGACAAGGAAGAGCGCGACGACGGCGACGACGACCCCTTCCTCACGCCCACCGGCAACAGCACCCCCGTAGGCGCGCGCTTCCCAGGCGTGGCCACCACCAACTACAGTTCCAACTCCCCGATCTCTCCTCTCGCATCCATTCAGCCCCCAGCAGGAGGCGGCAGCGGCAGCGGCGGAGACAGTGGCGGCCAGCAGCAAGACCCCGACGTCCAAGGCTGGGTATCCAACGTTGACGCGTCCACACCAAACCACCACCACCCGGCGCTCACCACCCGCCCGTCCCAGAAACGCAAATCCCAACAACAACAACCTCAACCTCCACAATCACCACCAAACCAAAACACAGCACCGACAACCTCAACCTCAACAACAATCGCAGTAGCAACCGGCACAACAACAGCAACAACAGCAACAGCAGCAGCAGCAGCAGCAACCGGCACAACAGCAGCAACAATCGCCTTAGTCACAGGCCGCGTCTCCCCGCTCCTCCGCCGCGGCGCATCGAACAAGTCAGGCGTATCGAACAAGTCGGGAAAGTCGGCCGCGGGACGTCACTCGCTTGTGTCAGCGCCGACTGATTCCTCATCATCGTTGTCGGTGTCGGTCCAGTCGGCTGCTGCGACGGATGACGGGCGCACCGAGAGCGGGCTGTCGGAGCGCAGCGCGTTTAGTTTTGTGCGTGCTGCTGCTGCTGCTGTTACGGGTACGGCGGCTGGGGTTGGGGGGAGTGCGACTGGGGGGAATGGGAGTGGAAGTGGAAGTGGTGGAGGCAGCGGAAACGGAAACGGCACGGAGGATAGAGCGCTGCTCTCGCGACTCAACAGCACGCTCGCCACAGCAGCCTCCCTCTCCGGCGGTGGGGAAGGACGGCTGGGCAGCAGCGGGGCGGCGAGCGCCAACTCGGGCCACAGCTACAGCACGGCGCGGTCCAACTTTGCGGCGCTGCAGGCCGAGGGACCGGGCCTGCTCCTGGGCGGCCGCCGGGGAGACGACGCCGAGGGCACCGCCGCCGCCGACGACGACTACGTCTACCTCCCCGGCAGCCCCGGCAAGAGCAAGCCGCGGCGGAGCTGGTTCGGGAGCCTGCGGCGCGTGTTCAGCGGCGGCACGCCCGAGTCCGGGAGCAGCAAGGCCAGCGGCGGCGACGGCGGCGGCGACAGCTTCCGCGGGGACAGCCCGACGCGGGAGGGCTTGCTTGCGTATGAGGGGGGCAGTGCGATGGACTATGACGGCCGCGCGTACGGGGTGGGGATGCAGAAGCGGAGGCAGGGGAGGGAGGCGTGGCTGGGCGGGGAGGGGAACGGGGACGAGGAGGAGTGGGATCGGGATCTGGAGAGGGCGGCGGAGCAGCGGACGGTGCAGATTATGTTTACGGTGCCGAGGGAGCCGCTGCGGGTGGTGAATGCCGAGGTGGAGAGGGAGGAGAGCGTGCTGATTGTTGATCCGGACGACGAGGAGTATGTTACGGATGAGAAAGCATCAGCAACGGCGCCCGTGGAGACAGAGACGGAGGCGTCTTTGCCGCCGGATCCTGCTTTGCTTCCCCCTCCTCGGTTGGTGCCGCCGGGCGAGGACGACCGCGACGCCGCCGACAGGCGATCCACCGCCACCCTCGAGCCGCCGCGCGGCGTCTCTCCGTGCTCGTCGGTGCGGGCAGCCTCCATCACGAGCACGACGCTTCATACGGCCGAAGCGGTCCGACTGGAACGGCCGAGGACGCGCGTGTTGGCCATGGTGGAGAGCTTCGAAACACGGAGTCGAGAGGGGAGCCCGAGTGGAAGCCCCGGCGGCAGTCCCGGCGGTAGTCCGAGAAGGGGCTCATGATTTGATTTCCGTCGGTCTGTTGTGTTCAGGGGCTCGGGAATTTTGGCTATGTCATTGTGTCATTGGGTCATTGGGTCATTGGGTCATTGGGTCATTGGTAAATGTATGTTTCATGGATCATGATGGCATGTTGGATGGGATACGGATATCTGCGGACTCTCGCTCGCAAGGCTGGTTATCGGCTGTTAGCATGGAATGGGACGGGGCTGCGGCTTGCGGTTCCGTGGCTTTGGTTATGGTTTTCGGGTACACGCGACTTGGTCTATGGTGTTTTTGTTTTGTGTATAGTTATTGATTGGATGAGCTAGATGCTCGCCAATGCATTCCTCCATCATAGTGTCTGACTTTCAGACGTTCGTCATCCGTCTTGCTGCTGTGTTTCTTGTTCCTGCATGAGAATCCGCATCACTCGTCTTACCGCGTAGTTCTTGTTCCTGCATGAAGATCTGGATCATCTCGACGCGCCGGTGTTGTTAGCGTCGAAGTATTTTGCGATTCAATTTATGTACGATGTTAGTTAGATCTAGCTCCCTTGATCCATAGAAGTGACAGTTTTGAGCACGTGGACAACTACGAATATATCACAAACATATCGAGATCAAGCTTCTTGTCGCCAGCAAGGACGATCCTCATCTCAGGCGCTTGTGAAAAGAACAGCGCGGGGGGTGCGCCCGATCGGCGACGCTAGGGCTGTCTCCCACTTTCGGTCTCAGCTGTCCTCAGCATGCCCAGCCAGTTCGTCAGCACTTTGACGCTTTGAATCCCCACACTAGGAACGCCACAGGGCGGTTGAAACCCAGCCATGTCCTGTCGATCTGCCACGTCTGTCAACACAGGGGTTTTGCCCCGCGGGAAGCGCCGAAGCGTGTGACTGGACGCGCGGACAGGCGAGGTCACGAAGCGCGAACAGTTCGTTACCTGAGGAATCTGTGCAGACTTTGTACGATTTTCCACTCGGCGCCTTGAGCGCTTGCGTGTTGTTTTGCTCCTCCAGGTCACACTCATCGAGAAGCCATTGGTAACGAGGCATCGAGGTTGCAAGAGCTGAGAGTGGCGGTGAACTGGCGAGGTCCGTTTTGACCCGTGCTACGCTATCGGCAAGCACAGCATCCCGCTGTGGCCTGACGCGGGCAAAGGTACCTGACTTTTTGCGTGAGACATTGGCCTTCGTGTTCAACACGCACCGCGCAGTGTCATGGGGTGCGGGATGAGAAGAGGTGGTGGTGTGGAGGGTGAGAACCAGCCAGGAGACCAGCATGAGCTCCAGCATGAGCTCCAGCTGTTGTTGGCCAACCGGCCGAGATCTCGCTGTCGTCTGTATACGAATACTTCGTACTGGAGAGAAGTGAGATGCAGGTTGGGTCGGCTTCCCCGCCTTTCCGGATCAAGAGATGGGGAGATTCGGCACGGCTTTCGGATCTTGCCAAGCCCCGCGACGGGGACACCATCTGTGTCCGGCAAGCGGCAAGTGGTTAGGTTCCATGTTGTCGAGGTAAAATATTTAGCTCCGGAGGGCGCGATAAGCATCCCCAAAACGAGAGTGCGAGATGGGTATGTGTGATCCTTATGCGCATCACCCACCGTTCCCAACCCTCAGGGTATCTTCCCATCTCTACCTGCACCGCGTAGCGGCTGCGGGCGCATCGCTTCCGCTATCTCGGAATACGGCAGCAGACGCCCCCATATGCTCCCCTCCTCCCGTCCTGCAGGCGTCCCTCTTAACTTCCACAATCGGGTGGATGTGCATTTGTCGCATGCTTGCGTGCTGGTCAGGAATACGAGGATGGTATTGTCTTCGCCGGCAACTACTATTGCCGGCGATTGCTGACCAAAAGCAGACAGTCGTCCAGTCTCTCGAAAGGCTGCAGCCGGGTAAGTTCCATGGGAGAAAGATGTTTAAAGTTATACGAACAGGGAGGGTCCCGTGAGTCGTGCAGTCAACCAGCGCCGACCAGCGACCCATGAGCTGATCGCCAAGACGACTAAAATCGCGACTATTTGTGATACGATGGAATGCGTCTCCAACAAAATTGCCCTGCATCCTTCCATCCCTTTGTTCTTTGTTAAATGCGGCACTGGGGTTACTTTGTAACTATGTATGTACATTTGTATTCCGAGATGTGCCGAGCATGCCAGCCACCCAGACCGGAATAAAGGGAACCGAGATTCTGTGGAGGGATTTGAGGGAGTCAAATAGTTAGTGTCGGGTACACAGTAGATTTCCTTTGAAATTTCCGATTGCTGGTTGCTGGTGCAGCGCCAAGGAGAGGGGATGTTCCAGGTTGGGGAGCGCGAAGGAAAAAAAAAAAAAAAAGGCGCTGGTTTTGATGCTCCCCTTTGAAGAAAGGGATGTTTTGCCGAGCAGAATCTGTCTTTTCTGGGTCTGGCAGAAGATCGGAAAGTGCCAGTGGTGACCTTGTGGAGGTGGTGACGCCATTCATTTGCCCGTCGCTGTGACCCGGAGAGCTTGGCTCCCGCTTGGGGGTCTTGGGGATTTCCACATCCCTGCAGCATCCCCCTCTGCTCTGCCGCTCCCTGTCACTGTCACTGTCACTGCTTGTGAGGTGCTTTCGTGCAGCCTTCCATTGATCGAACTGAGGTAATGGGACGGATGCGAAAATCTGAATTCTGTACTTTTTTTTTCTCCCTCCAAACCAAAAAAAAAATGTGAAAATTCTTGCCAATCGTAGTGCTTCTAGCTTGATGACTTGAAATCGAGGGCGATCGATCATCAGTCCTGCATGGCACTCCTGTTGTGTTAATTGTTGCTTCTGGTCCCCATGTCTCGGTGCCTACCCTGTCCGCCCACCGGTGCCCTGTCTGCCCACTGTTGCCCTGTCCTGACTCTGAATCATCGTGCTCAGCAACCAGAAACAAACCCACCTCACTCCCCAACCCTGGAAGGAACCCGCCGCTCGCTCGCCGTCCCCTCCCGTCAGGTTGGTCCCCACCGCCATCGTTGTTGGTCCCAGGCGCACCCCATTTTCCCTTGCAGGGGCTGGCCGAACCTGTCCCGCTTCCGTGCAAACCACTTCGCATTCCTGCTCACCAACTTTTCTTTCCACCTTTCACCCTGCCAACTGTACACAGCACCTTCACTTCATTGTCGGGTCAACCCCCCTTCCTTTATCGCCAATCCCACCAGACTTGTCGAGACCCGACCAACTACTGCAGGCACCATCGGCTTGGGCCTCGAATTCCCAGATCGGACCACACGAACCACGAAACAAGCCGCGGACCGCACTCGACTTGTCCCGTCACCCGCCTCTCCATTTTTGCTATGGCCGCCTGAAGCTCTGTCGCGGATATTCTCATGGGCTGGCCGGTAGAGTGGGTTACTTAGCACCTCTCAGGCCTCAATCCGACCGACCGATCCGGCTGTGTCGAAGCCGCTTTCTCGACTTCAAAGGCCGCATCGGCTGGCGCAACCTCGCAACCCAACACGTAACATCACCAGGTTGCCCGCCATGGCACCACCACGACGAACTGCCTCGACATGGGCAAACTTGAGCTTAGCTGCGCTGTTCTCTGGCATGGCCTGGGCGCAACAGGAACTTCCGCAGGGACCCTCACATCCCTTGGAATACTGCGCTACCGTTAACACGGGCAACATGGTTCCTCGTGAGTGAAATGCTTTGTTCATATTGTATGCCGCACCACGCTAATGCCCTCCTTTTTCTAGTTTACTATGACTGGCAAAGTGAAGGCCGCTGTTTTGGAAACTGCACCAGCTTGAAATATGCCCTCGCCGTCATCCAGGAGAAGAATTGTTGGTGCTCCAATCTCATACCCAACCGCGCCGACCGAAAGCCGCTCGAGGACTGCCAATTACCCTGCCCAGGCTACCCAACCGATTACTGCGGCGGAGATGGCGTCTTTGCCTACTTGGAAGCCGCCGGAGGCAATCCGTCGGGTACGGCGGCGCCTGGGGGTGGTACCGCCACGAAAGCACCATCTAGTACCGTGAGTACCCTATTCTCTCCTCCTAACTGACATGTTTGCCCATCCTTGCCCACCCTTGCTTGCTAGCGCCGCGCTCCCTCCTCCATCTCCCTAGTTCCTTGATCTACCTACTCCTGAACTGCCGTAGCTTGCAGACCTTCGTGACTAGTAAAACTGAGACTGGTGCAGAGCAGCACGGTCCGGAGCACGGTGACTGTGCCTTCGTCGAAGTCGTCCAGTGTTTCTTCCTCTTCAAGTTTTTCTACTTCAACCACTGTATGCATTACGTTTCCCCGCGGGCCGGATATGACTGCTTCATGCCATTGCTCTTCGCCTGTCGAAAACGCATGCTGACTTTTGGACCCAGACGAAGACTAGCGAGACCGTGTCGGAATCACCACCTCCGTCCGTGACGACCATCACTGTGGGCGGGACCGTTAGGACCGTGACCGCCCCCACCGAGCCGACCGCCTCAAACGACCCCAACGTCGTCAACAACGAAGGCTCCAGTCTCGAACCGGGCGCTATTGCCGGTATTGTCATCGGCGTCGTCGGCGGGTTGGCCGTCATAGCAGCCGCTATCTGGTTTTGTTTCTTCAGGCGGCGGAGAGAGAACGAAGGGCCCAACGGCCTCGGGTCACCAATTAGGGGCGGCGGCTCACCCGGTAGAATGGCGACCCCCAATTCCGGCGAAATCTCCGAGAACCGATATGCCGGCACAGTCGGTGGCTCCGTCGCAGGGACCTGGGACTCGCAGAACAAGAGACGCAGCCACCTCATGCCCGTCGACCCCCGACTCGATCCGTTCGCCACAGGCATTTACCCCGATCAGAACAGGAGCCGCGAGAGCTTCAACTCGCTGCAGGATAATCAGGACTACTCTCGGAGGGTGCACCACCCGCCAAGAGTCCTCAGGGCCATGAATCCGGATCCCGACGACTGAAGATGGCATTCCTCCGTTTGAGTTTCCACTTTGGACCGGCTTTCTCATAACGATACACGGACGCTCTCTCTCTCTTTTACAACAACAACAACAACAACAACATACATCTATCTGCATCATGCGAGCTTGACTTTCTGTTTATGTTTTTCCTCTTTTACAACTGCATTTCAAGATACCACGGCGTTTAGGTTACGGGCATGGCAGCAGATTTCATTTTCGGGGGTCAATGCGATGGGTGGATTGCTTGGCTTTGGCTAGAGGGAGGAAAACGTCTTGTTTGGATGACGAGTATTGGGCTTTAAGGATCGGTGAGGGAAGGGACGGTATTAGTCATGTATAGGGCTCGGAATGATGGAAAGGGCAGAGCTGTCAGGGGCATCGTGTTATGGCATGTATCATAAGCCGGGTTTCCACAATCCCGTCTATTACCAAAGGCTCATCGGGCGAGCCTAGGCGCATCGAGGTCAACAAACAATACAACAAATTAAACTCGTCTATAGCGTCTTGAAACTGTGACGAACAGGATTCAACCTCAACACCTCTCTGCGCCCCGCCATATCTCTGAGGATTCAGCGCGCGCCACGATGCTTACGCGGCCAGGATCCATAAACTACCGCTTTCTGTCGTTCAACCGTCAAACGCGTCTCCCCTTATCTGTCTCATCCACGACCTGTGCCGCATCTGTTGGGCCGTTTGACAGCAGCTTCCACGCACTTCGGATCTTGGACTGCGCCGCTTGGCTCCCGGTGCTTGGGGCTTGTGCTTGGGGGAAGCACAGAGAGCTAAGCTCAGGTAAGGTAAGGTAAGGTAAGCAAAGCGACTGTGTCAGCAGAGCTAAACTAACTAACTACCTAACAGCTACATGTACGTAACTAAACTGATAAAGCGGAGGAGCTGACGCAGCTTGGAGGCGGTTGGTCGATCCCAAGCCTAAGCTACGCTATGGTGATTGATTGACTGGCTGACTAACGATACGGACGAAGATGGTGCTTCCCATCCATCCGAATTTCTGGGGCTTACATACATACATACATCACAAGACGAGGTTTTGAGACGGTTTCAGGCTTGGGGGGGGGGGGGGAACTGGCGTGGCTTTGTTGTCCCTCTGATGATGATACAAGGCTGTGCCGTTTCTCGTGGAGGTAGGTAGCGAGGTCTGCTTACTGGCCCTCTGTTCTCTGTTCTCTGTTCTCTGCCCTCTGTTCTCTGCCCTCTGTTCTCTGCCCTTTGCCCTTTGCCCTTTGCGCTCTGTCTGCTGAGTAGGTGACCGGGCGGGATTCGTAACTCCAGATGCTTACTTAGGTAGTTAGCCTCGGGGTGTCTGACGCCGACCGAGGTGTTGGGCATCAGTTGCAGGTGGGGAGTTTGTGGGTTCCGGGTGGCGAATATGAGAAGAAAGTGCTTATGTCTTTTTTTTACTGAGAGATATATTCAGGCACGTTTTAATGATGATTGGCGCTCGGTGCGTCATCTTACATACATGGTGGCGGCGGTTTAAGATTGGGTTGTTGTGTCTCTTGCAGAAACAGAGCCGGGATGCGGGATGGACGCGGATTCAGGGGTAAAGAACCCTTTTTGCCCGTTTTCTTCCAATACAATGAGGGCATTGGTCGGCAAAGACGGACTAGAAACGATACTAGTGAGGGCGTTTCGCTGTTGATATGCAGCTAGTTTAGTGTACCTGTGCGGTGTTTGGTTAACCCCCATTTAGCTTTCTTGTTCCTGGATGGCGTTTATGGATATACAAAGTGCCGATGCAGTGTAAAGGGGTAAAATATGAGAACAGGGAGGGCAGAAAGGGATGTTACGCTGATTCCCTACACAGTAACTACCCACGGGGACTCGGACTCAACTCCTTGATAGCCGAGAAATCTTCTTTGAACCGCACCTCCGGGCAATTTCGGGAATTCTTCAACAGGGTGTCTGCCTTTGTTTCATGTGCGACGGCGGGTAACTAACCAGCTGTTCCATCTCGGAAGAGGTCCGAGACTCCGTGGTGGCGCCCGCCCGAACGGTCACGGCGGCCGCGAGAGGTTGCTGTCGTGTGAGGTGCCACGAGGGTGAGCCGGGCCAATGCCGTGTAAGAAGCTCTGGTAACACGAGAACGCCTGTTCAACGGCGCCAGCACGCAAAGACTCTTATCCGTAAAGCCAGTCAAACGTAATTAATATTTGTCTAACCACGCCTCCGAATGCAATGCAATGCTAGTGGTATTTCGCCCAAGCACAACCCCAAAACGCCTTGCAACACATGTCCTCCCTAAATAATTGATCTGGGAAAACCCCAGGTCTGGCTCATAAACGAAAAGACCAGCCCAACGCCTATGTCCGTGCCTTTAAAGACACAGCGCCATTACTCCTCGCATCATAACGTCAAGGTATCATACAATGAACGAGGCACATCGGGGAAGATCGAAACCCGAGTCCGTCGCGTCGAAATAGGGCCATATTATGTTCGATAAATGCGTGGAAGATGAATAGTTTCGGATGCCCATGGTGTGTTGAATGGGGAGAGTTTACAAGGAGCCCAGGAGGCAGGCCGCGCCGTATGTAATCGACACACGGCCGGCCATGGAGGATATGATTCATCTTCATGTCCGCTCGCTCGCATGCACGAGATGCCGATGCGTCGGACGTGGTACAGTGACGTACTCGGGGCCTTCGGCCTGGTTCTTCACAGTTGGCGCCGGGAAGAAGTGTAATGTAGGTAATAAGTGGAAATGTCTCTTGCCGAATGGTGATTCCGCCCCCCGAAACACTAGTAGAATCCGCCCTGGCTGTTGTCCTCGCAATCTTGAAGCCGATGGGGTAAAGGTAAACTGTATCCGTATCGGTATCCTCCAATATGACCTAATATGCCTCGCAATCTCGTATCGTAGTCTTTGTTCCTCCTTTCACCGTGCTAAACATCTTGTGCTGATCTTGGCATCTCCTAGCCATCATTTTCTCGTGACATGGTATAGCGTCGACTGGACAGCAACCGTTACTAACGCCGCTGCCGCTTGTCCTGATGGCTTCCGCCACCTGCATCTACACCCTCGCTCCTGCGCTTCCGAGCCCTTTCATCACCACGTGGATCTCCACGCTCATCACCCGGTCTCGACGACCGCGACTCTCGAGGCGGGCCATTGCCCCTCGAAGTCCCGCTCCGCCCATAATCCTCCCCTCTTCCTCCATCACCCCTGCCTCCACCCGGTGGTCCATCACCCCTCGGCCCAGAAGGACCCTCGCCACGATGGCCACGGTGAGAACTCGACTCGCGCGGCGGTACGAGATCCCTCCCGCCGCCGGGAATCGGCTCTCGGCCACCACCCGTCGGCTCTCGCATTGACCGACGAGTGTCCCTCTCGTCGCGGGTACTGCTCCCCGGTACATTAGACGACCTCCTATCCCTGTCTCTATGATCACGGGGATCCTTGGCGTCACCGCGCTCTCGATCCGGCGTACGTTCCCTGCTGCTGCGCCCAGAAGCACGAGTGCTGCGCTCTGATCGGTGATGTTCACGACGACTACGTTCGTGCTCGGTGCGGCTGGAACCATAGTCGTCGCCATTCATGGGACCCCGGTTGCTGGTGTCGCGACTGTCACGGACATCACGGACGTCGCGGGAGTCGCTAGCGACCTGAATCGGTTCGGCTCCGCGTGGTGTACGGTCCGTGCTCTCACGACGGGATGAATCTCGGAATGGCTCAAGTGGCCGTTCGTGAACGGGCGTTCCTACAGGTGAGGCGCCAACCAGTATTTGGGCGTCTGAGCCCGCTAGGCTGGGCCGCGATCGGGACATGCGCAGGCTTGGGCCGCGCGCACTGTCGGCAGAGGCTTTGTCAAGCATGTTTTGGATGCCCCGGAGCTGTCGGCCGCCGGGCCTCATCCGGTCGCCGGCAGCGGCAGGGCCGGTAGGGGCCGATGAGAAATCCGCACTGGGGCCGGACGGCGCTGATCGTGTCCCCAAGTTAGGTGCCGGCATCGATGGACGGTCAGGGGTGTGCATGGGGGGACGGGCTTGCGAGCCATGCCCCGGTGGCTGAGCGGCAATCTGATTTAGACGATCCGGGTGAACGCCCGACGGCCCCGACGACCCCGAAGGTGCTGTCGGGGGAGGGGGCGGTGGGGGAGGAGCCGGCACTTGGTTGATTTGACGAACCCTGTCCGGATGCACTCCCACCGAAGGGGGCGCGGTTGATGTTGGAGAGTTCACGCTGGCGTTGTCATATTGCCCTCGGCGAGAGCGTGAAGCGGAGGGCCCAGTTGGCGGATGTCGTTCGGGGGTGGGCGGACGGATAGGCTCAAGTACCGGGAACCTATTGTCGGGCCGCATCGGGGGCCCGTTGGCAGGGCCGGTTCTACCAGCAGACCGGCCGCCCCGGCCTCGCGGACCCGAGGGCGCACCCACTGGCATATCAACGACGGACTGGATGGGGTTCAGCCGACCATAGTTAGGGTCTTGTTGGTTGAGTCTCCCGTGGTCGTGATCCGGGCGCGATTGGCCGGGGTATGAGTCTCTAGGGCCAGCCTTCCTATCATCGCGCTCCGCGACCCGGTCCGGCCGTGAAGATGGCGCTGCCGTTTCTCTATGCGCGTCCCGCACATCCCGCACGTCACGCGGGGTTTCGGGGCGGGGTGAATGACGATGTCGATCATGACGGTCATCACGGAGATTGTCCGGCGGAGGGGCGTCCGCCGGCGTGCGATCGGATCGCCTTGGTGATTCCGTCCGCGGGGGCCGCTCGCGGAGCGACTCTCTCGGCGAGGGACGGGTTGGGGGCTCTCGCGTGTCATTGATGAGAGCAGCCCTGGCTGGATTGACCATTTCTGGCCGCTCAACATCGATTATCCGAGCGCGCTCTGGGTTGATCGAAGGTCCCTGGACCGTGTTTTGCAGGGCGGGCGCTGACGGAGGAGTGGGGGCGGCAGACTCTCTTGCGGGCCTCGAGTCGGATCGGCTCGGGCCGTGAGGAGCTCCCCTCTCCCGTGGCGGTGGGCGGCTATCAGGGCGGCTGTCTCGGTCACCGGGTAGCGCATGATCGTGTCGACGCGGCGGAACCTCTGGTCGTCCTCGGTCAGGAAGTCGGTTGGGTTCGCGGCCAGCATCACGGCCAACAGCCCGCGGTCCGGGTTCGCGCTGTCCGGCGTCGGGAGCACGCCTATCGGGGGGTGGGATGTCGCGAGCGGGGCGCTCCGGACGTGGCCCTTCCGGCGTGCGGTAGTCTCTGTCCTGAACACCTGGGAGCTCACGAGCATCGCGTTGATGCTGATCCCTTGGCTCCCGGCTGTCCCGATAGTCCCGAGAGTCTCTTGAGGGGAGGTCTCTCCTGTCATTCCGAGGCTGACTAAACCTGGGTCCTGGCGCATCGGGCCTGCTGGGCAGATCCGGCCTACTTGGAAGGCCAGGTCCACCGGGTGGGAGGGTCGTGAACCTAGGTGGCGGTTCTTGTCGATTACCGGAGTGCGGCGTTGAGACAGGTTTTGGAGTGATTGGCCTGCCAGGATTGGAGGCTGCTGAGCTTGTCCTTGGGGCAGAAGCGTCCCTCGGCAGTTCCCTAGCCGGCAGCGACCGCGACAGATTCGGTCCGTTTGCCCTTGCAGCCCTCTTTTCGTCCACCTCTCCATCTTCAACCTCGGAGGGATGGGGGGGACGAGCGCCGCCACCAGACTTGAATGTTGCCGCTGAACCTCGGAGGGACGAGGTAGCTGGCACGGTGGATCCCTTGTCATCTTTGCCGTCGCTCTTCTGTGGATGGTTAGCGTCTAACGCCCCTGGCGGCTGAGTAAAAGTACTTACAGCGCCCGGCCGGAAAGCCTGAACGAGGACCCATTTGGACTTCCTCCTTGCCAATTCGGAGTATGTTGTCTGCGCTGTCACGGACAGGTCGACGCGGTGCCCTTGGGCGGACTCGGGTGCGCTGGAGTTTGCCGACTCGCGATCCTTAATGGTGTTGAGCTGCTCTAGGAACTTGTCCGCCATGAAATTGATGGCTGGGAAGAAATCGATGACACCCTTGAGAATGCTGATTGCATTGCGGATATGCATCCATTCTAGGCCGTTGAGGCATGATCGCAGAGCGGTGTTGAGCTCCTTGTGCCAGCGGAACAGGACTTCCTTGAAGGCATCATGTTCCGTAAACTCTGTCGGCTTCCCCTTGTCATCAAAGGCCGTGGCGAAGCCGATATACTCCCTAGTCTTGGAACCCTGAAGTTCCTTGAGACCCAAAGCTTCCTTTTCGTAGGCACTCTTGCTGCTATGCCACTTGGAAAGGTCGCTGAGGATGAACTTGAGGAACCGGGCCAGATGCTCCGCCTCGCGGACGGTACAGGTAAAAATCAGGGCACGAAGGCGATTGTGGTTGAATAGCCGGTCGTAAAGGGGCATGAGCTTGAAGTTCGACTTCGGATTCTCGTGCAGGAACTTGATCAGCCTGAAGCAATAGTCCGCATCCACGGGCGAGACCTGCAGACGGGGTAAAATGCATTCTTCGAGCAGGGTATCCGAGGTCGCGTTGGCATCTTGGATGCCGGCAGGGAACCAGCCGTTGGTTTGTCTGCCTATGTGAAGCTTGGTTTTCTGGAATCGTTCGATCCCATCCTTCATTTCCTGGACAAGGCGCTGCTGCTGATCCATGACGTCCTCGCGTTTCCGTTTCTTGGTGGCAATAGAACGAGGGGTGTCCGACCGGTCCGTGGCCGATAGTTCTGCTACCTGTGCCTTGAGTCTTTTATTTTCGGCCTCGTAGCTGTCCTGCGGCCAGACCAGATTTCCCAGGTGCAGGGACCAGAAGAACACGTAGCAGGCCGGCGAGATGTACCGCCACGACTGCCGAGGCAAAACCTTGGGGATTCCGTCGATGAGCGGCGCAAGTGCGTCGGAAAGCGATTCTGGCAGTCGGCTGGTTGGTGTGTTCGGTGTCGGGCTGGCATCCGCACCGTTGGCGTCACCTTGGGCTGGGGTACCGTCAACCGTCACTGTCTCCATAGCGACGTCACCGTCGATGTCCGTTGTGGTCTTTGCAGGTTGCGGCGGGCCATCTTTGGCAGAGGCGAGGGTCTTCGTGTCCCAACGGATACTGTTCCGCCGAATCATAAAAGCAAGGTTGGCATCGAGGCCGTAATCCTGCATGAGCTGGATAGCATCGGGTACCAAGCTGTTGAAGGTGTCGGGATCGAGATTGCTGAGAAGCAGGTCAAGGTACCGGGAGAGAACCTTATGGGCGCCGTCAACAAGGGCGGAGAGGAACTTGACGACGGCGTTTCCGTCCGTGATCTTGTAGATGGCGTTCTGTCGATATTGGGCAATGTTGATGAGAAGCTGCCCCGCCAGGTTGGATTGCGACAGTGCCTTCATAAGACGCTGTGCGCTCCGTGCTGACACTTCCCGCTTATCACCGAGGTTGACAAGCGTCTGGTGGCGAAGTAGCTCCCCACCGGTCATGCCACGCAGCTGGGCATCTGTAAAATCAAACCCAGAGACGATACCGCCCATCGACTCGATCAGCTCTTCCAGGATGAGCAGGTCAGTCGAGTTACCCTGCAGGAGCTGGCTGTGAACGTAGCGGAGGATCGGCAACGGATCCATGTTGGAATAGCGTTGAAACACCTTCCCAGAGAAGCGCGAGAGCGCTTGCAGCCACTTGCTTGTGAGCAGCACCGAGGTCGCCTGAGTGCGGCTCCTCTCCTGGCCGGCAAGGGAGCTCAACACGGACCAGACAAGGACATCGTATCCGAGATCGGTGAAGTACTTTGCGCACTCGACGAAGGCCTCGATTAGGTTATCGTACGATTCGATCTGCTGCAGCGCAACCTTGCAAACGATGCCAGGCGATGGGTAAGCAATCTTTGCAAGGTCCTTGGCCATCTGGATGATGTTGCTGTGTGACAACCGCTTCATCTTGCTAAGGGTGTGCAGCCTTGTCTGAGCGAAAGCCTTTTGTATGGGTTCGAGCCGAGAAGTGGCCCCTTCGTACCACTCGGCGTAGATGTTGAACCGATCTCGTACAGGGTACTGCTTGAGAAGGGTCCACACACTGTCGACGGCCGAGGAATTGGGCTCGCCCATACTCAAAGACGGCACCAGTATGCGCTTGAGCAGGTTGAGCCAACGCCCGGCATTGTCGGGTGATCGATCATCGTGGAGGCTCTTGTTGCCGATTCGGGCAATTTTGGCAACCAGAGCGGCATCCAGGCCGATGTTTACGCCGATGACGTTGAGGAACGAGTCACAGAGGGTGAAAATGTCGTCCACGGTCTGGCAAACCGGGACGTTGTCGGCCCACTCATCCCAGTAAAAGCGGTAGGAAGGTCCGTCTTTAGCGTCATTCTGGTCTGCGTTGGGCCATTTCAGCGCGCGTTTGGGGGGCAGTATCTTGAGTTTCAAGTGTCCCTTGGGCGCGCCTGACTGGTCGGGGTCCAGCTGCTTTTTGGCGGGACATTCGGTCGAGATCGAGGACGTCGGGCCGCTCTTTTGGAACACGGCCTCGACGGAATGATGGAGAATGCGATGAAAGAGCGGGATGAGGTCGGGGAATGCTCGCAAGATCCAATCGTGCCGCCCGATGATGAAAAGCGATTCAGGGATAGCGCCAATGGTGAGAAGACACTTAAGCAGCAGAACTTTCTGGTCATCAGGCTCGCGCAACTCCGGTTTCCCTTCTGTCGGCTCTGTGGCCTTGTTCGGGTCCGATTTGCTGGCGGCAGCGTCGCGGCGGGGGAGGCTGCCTGGGGGCGGGGGCATATCGTCCGGGAGGGCCCCCGCCATCATCAGTGCATTTTGCTCGCCGCCCGGTCGGTTGGCTTTCGCTTTTTCCTCCAGTTCTTTCATCTTCCGAACCTTGACGGCTTCCATGTCTTCATCCAGCGGCCAGACGTGGTTCCATAGGTCCGTCAGCGAGATAAACCCGACTTTGATGAGTAGGGAGATGAGATAGAGCAAGTTTGCCGGGAGGGTGTCCTCGGGGTCTCGAGCTTCAGATGTGTAGAAGCGTAGTTTGAAACCCAACATCTGGGCAGCATCCCGGTTGCCTGGTGGCGGAAGGGTCTTCGTGATCCTGATCCAGTCTTGCTCGATGCTCGATTCTGGGCCGCCTTCGGTGGCCTCCTTTGCCAGGCGCTCCTCTTCAGATGCGGCAAGTTGCCTGCCGCCCAACTCAAAATAAGCGTCAAGCTTGAGTTTGCGGGCTCTGTCCCAGAACGCAATATCCCGCTCCAGCCGCCGCTTAGCTAGTTCCAGCTCTTCCTCAGGGGTGGTGGTCGAATCGATATGGTGAGGCAAAGCCCATATAGGTAGGCCACCGATGAAATGCTTGGTCGGTAGGCTGAGCTGGCTGCGCGGCCACCATGAGCTAACGCGCAGAAACTTGATAAAAAAGCGGAACTGCTTGATCAAGACGGCGGCGAAGACGTCCAGGATGACATCCAGTACGCGACCGGGGTGCAGGTCGAAAGTCCCAATAAGGCCCATAACCTTGTTGAAAGTGGCCTGCACGACGTCGGATGTGGGTTGATCAGCACTGCTGGTTGTGAATAGCTCAGTAACGAGTTTTGCGAAGCCCTCCGTTTCTTCGCGCAACAGGTTGTAGCTGGCTTGGCGGTACAGCAGGTTCGTGGACTGACGAACACCCATTCGAAAAAAGGTCTCGCGGATCAGATCAAGATACTGAAGGATGGGCGGGTCCAAGATGATGCGCATAAGGGTTGGTGATACGTTGGTTGCGACCATGAAGTCGTGCAGCTGCGGCCGGAGCGGCCCCGACTCGACGTCCATGAATGTAGAGACAGTGTCGAGGAATAGGGTATGAGGATCAAACACGGCGGCATTGCGATCCTCCTCTGACAGGTCGGGGCCTAGGATCTCCTGGACAACTCTGCCGGCATCAGTGCCCTCAAGCCGGCCGTCGGTGACGGAATGGATGAGCTCCTGAAATATCGTGACGACTTCTGTGAGGTCCTCATCCTTTCGCGACTGTATGCCATGCTCGATGACCTCCTGCCGTCCACCCGTTGCCCACCTTGTCACGCGATCATCGGTAACGATGCTGTAATCGTAGAAGGGTTGGATGGGGGAGGGCGCCGCCGCCGGGGTGGCTGGAACTGGGGGTGGCGCCTGTACTGCTGCTACTGTCGCTGTCACTGTCGGAGGGGGAAGGGCGGCCGAGGATGACGAGCTCGGTGGCCTCGGAAGTGGTGGTGATCTGGGACCGGGGGCATTGGAAGGCGTATTAGGAGGATGCGACTGGGAAGAATCGCGCCGCTCTCCTCTCCGAGAATTCCTACCGCCACGGTTGTTACGACCTCCATCGAAGCTTCGATCGTGTTGTCCCAATGTGGTATCCGAGGGCCGATGTGGCGAGGGCCGTGAAGTGCCCACATCGCTGGGACCCCGATCGTTTCTCTTGCGCTTCGGAGCCATCGTCAAAGGAAGAGTCGCAGAAGTCGGGTCATTTATCGAGGTGCGGCGGGTAGCCGGGAGTCGACGTCGTGTTTCGCAATCAATGAAATGCCGGAAATTTTGGAGATTCTTGAGTGCATAAGTTAGATGGTAAGTTTGCCGACGATGCGAATTGAGGGACGGGAGTGAGGGGATGCGTGAAGCGGTTGGCTTTTTCGAACAAGGCGCAGGCGGGAAAACACGGCCAAAGAGCGACCGGCAGAACAATAGCAATGAATGGCGAACTGACCTATTTGACAAATGGGTTGAATAACACGTGCTGTCCCGCGCACCGACAAAAAATGAGGTCGGTGTGGGCTGCCAGGTGATGACTGGCGATGGCGGTTCAGAAGTCGGAGGTCGGAAGCAGAACGAGCTTCGCGTCAAATCGCCAAATCGCAGCTTGGCGTGGTTGCGTTTGGTCCTGGCACTGCAACAACTGCAACAAAACTGCCCAGAGCAAAAGTTGGGTGGGCCAGCCTCATTTGACAAGGCTGCCAAGAGATTTAAGGGTAGCGTGTAGTGGCTACTTACGTGTCACGCAGAGCTTAGCCGTAATGGGAAGTACAAGAGACTTGTTTCAGAACAGCATGCGCGATCGGCCGGCCCAATGGTGACCCACCGACGCACTGGCCCATTCAACGGCCGATTGCCGGCCATTCGGAACAGCCAGGACCTGACCCCAGCCAGACCTTCTCTCTCCCCCTTCCTTGTTCGGGGAACGTGGATGGTCTGGCAATTGCGCAATCCACGCTTGCGGTCCGATACAGATTCCGCCCCAGATGCCGCCCCAAAAATGTTGTTACCACTGTGAATGACTGATGCCGACTCCCCTCCATGACTCCCGCGTCTTCATACCCCAGGTTCTGAGAAAGGGCCAACTGCCGTGAGAGAGTTCCTCCATACAAATAAATTCCTCTGATTCCCTCGATTTCGATTTCCTGTCCCCTTCCCCCCCAAACCATCCCATATTTTCTCGTCTTCATCCCATAACCTACCATGACTCCAGATAGTGTGCAAAACGGCCCAAAGCCAGTGTACGGTGAGTAAATCCCAGTACTATCTGATCACTCATGGTCCCCCCCTCGTGTTTTCCCATCATCCCATCCCATTCCATTAAACATTCCCATGACTTTCCACCCGACAAGAGCGGTGACTGAATACTTCCAAGAAAGAATACACTCGCAACCCGAGAACCCGTTCGCGGAGCTCATCCCGCACCAGCAGATCGCCGTAATCCCCTCTTTCACTCTTGAATCGGGTGCCACCCTCTCGAATGTGCCCGTAGCATACACCACCAGAGGCACCCTCTCGCCCAATGCCGACAATGTTATGGTCATCTGCCACGCCCTCACCGGCAGCGCCGATGTAGGCGACTGGTGGGGCCCTCTGCTCGGCGGACCTGGCCGGGCCTTCGATACTTCTCGCTTCTTTGTTGTCTGCATGAACAGTCTGGGAAGTCCGTATGGCACCGCCAGTCCGGTTACAGCCAAGGATGGGGACCCGTCCAAGGGCCGGTACGGGCCCGAATTCCCTCTCACGACCATCAGAGACGATGTCCAGTGCGTATTCCGTTCCACCTTTGAGAAGCACTGATTCTCACCTGAGTAGGTTGCACAAGCTGCTCCTCGACGAACTAGGCGTCAAACAGGTCGCGGCGGTCATCGGCGGCTCGCTGGGCGGCATGTTCGTTCTCGAATGGGCGTACTTCGGCAAGGACTACGTGCGGTGCATCGTGCCCATAGCCACCTCGAGCAGGCACAGCGCTTGGGGGATCAGCTGGGGCGAAGCTCAACGACAGTCCATCTATGCCGACCCCAAGTACGAGGACGGCTATTACTCCTTCTCCGACCCCCCTTCGACAGGGTTGGGCGCAGCACGCATGGCCGCACTCCTGACGTACCGGAGCCGGAACTCGTTCGAGGCTCGCTTCGGCCGAAACATTCCCGACCCCTCACGACGACAGACGATCCGCGAGCGGCCGACGCCTTCCACACCCTCCGAGGCGCACTTCCACACCCATAACGACGGACACAAGTGGACGCGCAGCCCATCCCGCAAGAACAGCGACGGAGAGCAGGCCCCGAAGTACGACCACGACGGGGAGGCATCCCTGGATCCGCAGTTCCATGGGCCAAAGAACGGCAACCTCACGGGCGGTGAGGTGATGCCCACGGGCTCGACGTATTTCTCGGCTCAATCGTATCTACGCTACCAGGGCGGGAAGTTCGTCAAGCGATTCGACAGCAACTGCTACATTGCCATGACCCGCAAGCTCGACACGCACGACGTGAGCCGGGGCCGTGCCGGGACAATAGCCGATGCTCTGGCCATGATTGAGCAGCCCACCCTGGTACTGGGCATCCAGAGCGATGGCCTGTTCACCTTTGCCGAGCAGGAGGAACTGGCACAGCACATCAAGAACGCTCGGCTAGAGAGGATTGACAGCCCGGAAGGCCACGACGCCTTCCTCTTGCAGTTTGAGCAAGTCAACCATTACACGCTCGACTTTTTGAGGGAAGCACTCCCAGACATCATGAACAAGGACACCAACGGTGTGGTGGAGGAGAGCTCAGTCGGCGAGCTCACCAAGAGCAGCACGTTCGGCGAAGCCGAGGTAGAGGACATTACGGCGTGGTAGCGGAGTCCAAGTCTCGAATCAATCAACTCGAATCTCCATGCCTGGTATTCTCGATTCCCCTTGCAGTTGCCTCCACGCCCTCCTTAGTGTGTACGCGGCAGCTCATTGGACGACATGGATGCAAGCCGCACGTCAGTGACGTGCGAATGCGGGAGGAGGTTCCAGGGCTGCCGTCTCCCGATCGAGCTACGAGCACGTTGGCCGTGGCGGCGTGGGGGAGACCAGCATGCACCATGCACCCCGCAGAACGTGCTGCAAAACGTGCTACAGAACTGCTGCACGACGCAACGTGCTTCCGGTCTGGGCTATTTTGGGACGACGACTTGGATTCGGAATTGGCCACTCCAATGTGAGGTAATTCTCACTGCCTGTTCAACCCAGGCTACTTTGTGATAGAGAAAAGGCTTCATTCGGACTGGGAAAAATACAACGGGCTCCAATGAGAGAGAGGAATAGACTGCATTTGACAAATTGCAATCCATTAAATACATTCCGAGGCAACTCCGGCCGTGACACACGCTTTACAACCCCCCCCCCGACACCATTCATTCCGGCCTCTGCCCATAAACAACATGGCTAACACCATCAACAGTCAGCACGTACACCCCACGGAACACACCCCAGAACCCAGCACCCCCCATAAACCAAAACAAAAAAAAGGAGAAAGGGACAAACTCACAAATCAAACAACGCATGCACCCTCGGATCCGCCAAATCCCTTCTCACCCGCTCCAACAACCCCCGCACCTCCTCCTCGCTCCACCCCAACACCCCGGTATACAGCCGCATCGACAGGCCCTCCAGCCCGTTCAGCACCTGCATCAGGTTCCAGGTGCCGACCTCCTTGAGCGTCGGGTCGCGCGCCCAGGGGCCGATGGGCACGCGGTACCGCCGGTGCGTCACCCCGACAAACCCGGCGTCGCGCACCCACCCCTCCAGCTTCGAGCCCGGGTTGGAGTCCCGCCCCAGCTTGTCGGCCGCGCCCGTGAGCGTCGCGATCCACTCGAGCAGCGCGTGCTGCGGCGTCAGCGACCCGTCTTCCGAGTAGTAGAGCAGGTTGAAGTCTTGGAATTCGGCGGTGCCGCCGGGGTTGAGGTTTCTATTGGGGGCGATGTTAGTTTAGTTATGGGTTGAGGGTGGGGAAGGCGGGGGGGGGAGGGAAGTAAGTGGCTGTGGAGGGGAAGGGGGCGGGGGGCGCGGTGGTTAAACAGAAGGGAAAAAGGGGGGGGACGGACTCAAAGATTTGAGACATCAGCTTGGGCCAGTCGTGGATCGAGGCTGCCATGTAGCGGGAAAAGATCCAGTCGAATTTGGCCGGGTATACCCACGGGTCTTCGACGTCGTCGATTTCGAACCTGACGTTGGCGGGGACGAACGGGGCTTGGGTTGCTGAGAGGTCGTTGCCGATAATCTAACCACACGGGGTAAAGAGAAGGGAGGTTAGTGGGTGGAGGGTGGGGGACTAGGGCCTAGGCGGGAAACCGAACGAACAGTGGCTTTGGGGAAGTCGTCTGCGATGCCGATGGCCCCTGGAACGAAGATGTGAGTGGACGCCGCCTAGGAGTGAGCCTGAGTTGGCGCTTACATGCGCCGTTTCCGGTGCCGATGTCGAGGATTCGACGGGTCTTCTCCTTGTCGATGGGCGCTGCATAGTAACCTCCGACAAGCCGTGTCATGACATTGTGGAGGAGGACAAGGCGGTCCATCTCCTGCTCGTCATTTGGCCGCGAGTACCCTGCTTATCACACAACCTCGGGTTAGAATCAATGCTCAATACGATACCCGCATCTCGCCGTTACAAAAGAGATACTCGGCCGGGTACGTACTGCCCCGCTCGAAAAGCGTGATATCGACGGCCATGCTCATAAGGGTAGTCGACCACACTTGAGGCTATGGATGTCGCGTAGCTCGAGCCTCCGCTATTTCATGAGACAGCCGTGTTAGTGAGTTCATTGTCCGCCCTGCAAAGGCAGCGGGAGAGATAAAAATGAGGCTTGATTTAGAGATAAGCACTCACGCCGTGTCGTCCAAGTCGTCTTCTAACTAGAAAAATGAACAGATAATGTGTCAGGCTCTCATCATAGGTATACCAACTATTACATAACAAAAATGAAGCGGTGAGAATTACAGAAGCATCAACTTCGATTGTCTCGGTCCCGTGTTCGGTCCATGTAGCCGTGGCGGAAGCAGCCCCGGATGCCGCCTCCTTTTCTGCCATACTGCAAAAGGGTGTTTCAGCTCACTTTCCCACGTGTGTACGAGGTACGTGAGAGAGAGTTGGGCCAGTCTGCGAGGTCATCTGAGAAGAGAGAATGAGCGGGGTTTTACCGCGGTTGATCTGGCTAACCAACGCTGCCACGTTAAGAAAGTCCTGCAGATAGGTTGCATCGAACCCCGGGATTGATGGGTGCTTTGTCCCGTCGCCTTTGTCATAGGCCTAACCGGTTTTTGCTGGCTGTCGTTTCTCAATCCCTGCCATGATGCTGGCGACTCAATTGTGAGTGGACAGGGCCTTTTAAGGTCGCAAGGACCGATCTCCCCGGCACCAGTTGACCCTTGAGTCTGAACAAGCTTCAAGGTGGATTCAGGGGGTTGTTTGGCTGAGAAATAAGGTAGCATGCTCAGGGGTTCTCATGCGAGCAGTTATTACTATGTACAGGTATTATTATACACTCCTATCTAACAACTCCGAGCAACGCTCGCTCGTCGTGTTTGGGTATAACCTAGTTAACCCCCTGCCTGGTCTTCCAAAAACAATGCCAACTCCGATGCCCCTTTTCCCGAAATCCATCTCCAACAGTAAAAGATACAAGTTCCCATCCCAAGCCCATGCCGCCCTGGCTTCCCGGCCGGATCCCAAGTCCCAAACCATTGCGCCGCTTACTGGTCGCGGTCGACAAACGGCGCAAAGTTCCTACTCGCATACCGCTCATTATCCATCTCCATCACCATGTCACCACCACCGCCTTCCTCTTCCGAACCCTCCTCCCACGTCTGCTCAATCCTCCTCTTGACATTCCCACCACCACCACCACCACCACCACCCTGCCGCCCCATCTCCCCTAATTGCTGCTGCTGTTGCATCTGCGGTTGCTGGTAGCTCATGACGCCAACATCCCCCCTAGCCCTGAGAATATCCTCGTACGTCGCCAGCTGAAACTTGAAGTCATCGCCCAGCGCCACACAAAACCGCTGCAGCTGCATGAACTGCACGGCCTGCACGATCCCCAGCCCATACATCGTCATCAGATACGCGGCCACGACCGCCGCCGACCTCCCATTCCCCGTCTCACAAACCACCAACACCTTCCCGCGCCTCCCCTCCCTCGCCAGCCCCAGCACATGCTCATTGACCACCCTGGCCGCCACCGAAAACACGCCGACCAGCTCCCGCCCATCCGCAATATCAATGCCCTCCACCACGATCCCCATCCCCTCCACCGCGCGCCTCGCGCCGCCCACCAACATGCCGCCCATGCCCGCCACGCCGCCGGGTGACAAACCTCGCGTCGCGCGCGCAGAGCACCATGGTGACGCCCTCGCGCTGCAAGAAGGCGCGGTCCTTGGCGGCGCTGGCGGGGCCCAGGTACAGGAACGACAGCACGGGCTGGGCGGCGCGGCGCGCCTCGTAGACCCAGACGGAGGCGCGCGCGCGCTGGGCTTCGCCGCCGTTGGTGATGGTGTGCAGGTCCGCGAGCGAGAGCCCCGTGGTGTGCACGGCGGCGGGCGACGGGTGGATGGTCATGAGGATGTCGTTGGTGTCGGTGGTGGTGGTGGTGGCGGCGCCGCCGCCGCCGCCGTTGGTGATAATGCCGTTGTTGGTGTAGTCAGTAGTAGTGCTGGTAGTGGTGTGGAGGGTGTCGGCGTTGGCGAGGTTGGGGTGGAGGGGCGGCGGGACGTGGATGTAGGGTGGTGAGGGCGCCCGCGAGGAGTAGGGTGCTGTGGGGAATGCGGTGGTTTGGAGGGAGAATCCGGCGTGGTTATTGTTGTTGTTGTTGTTGCCCATGACGGGCGGGATTGCGTAACCCATGGTGATGTGTGAGATGTATGGTGTGAGTGTGTTGGTTGGAGAATGAGATGAATGAAGACGATAAGCCGATGTGATGTGTGGTCCTTGGCGGTGAGACTGGTCAGCGGGCTGAGGTTGACCGAGAAATGTCAATCTCAGTTGGATGTTGGTGGCTGTTTGCTGGTTGGTTGGTGGTTGATAACTGTTGGTGCAAACAAGTTCGCCAGAGTTTCCAATGGATGGAAGATACCAAATAACGAGAAGTGTACAATTGAGAAGAAAAGAGAGCCGCGGTCGTGATATATATAGCGGATTCAGGCAAAGAAAACGACCGGATATGGAGCAGCTGTAATTGAAACGTTTTAGGTGTTCATTGGTTTTACCTTCCCTTCCGAATTGACCGGGTGAGATACTCTCAGCTCGTCCGTCCATGAGTGAAGTCGCGACTCGTCCAAGCGCGGTGTCTGCCTGGCGGCAACCTGGAAGTGGGGCGGGCTAAATTGAACGAACCTAACACGACCCCAACCCTGGACACCCTTTTCAATGCCAGAGACAGATTTGTATGTACAAGTCAAGAACAGCATCAAGAACAGCATCATTCGATCTGCCCCTCCCATTATTATTAAACGTGAAATAGCGTGTACTATATGTTATAGTGTTATAGAGGGTATCCTTTTCTGACAACCTTCGGGCATGGTGAATGCCGTCGACGTAAAACACAGATGGCTCGGGCCAACAAGCCACCACCATATCATCTAAGGACTTCCTTTCGCACTTGCAGGGCCCGATTTCGGGGTGCTCTGCTTGGCCAGCGGCGACGGTATTTCTGGAGTGACAGACCTCGACTCCACCCGAGGCCGGTTCTTTACCGCGGCAGCCAGCTTTTTGCGTTTCTTCTCCGAGGTATCAGAAGACGTGCTGCCCTTACGCGAGATCACACCAGGATACTCTTCCGCCTCGAGCTTGGGCGTCGGGGTCCGTGATCCGTGGACGCTCGACATACTGCCTCGGCGCATGCTTGCGCTGCCGCTTCTTGTCCGCCTGTGCTCGCTCACTACAGCCGCGTGCCGCGGGTGGTGAGCCTTCTCGTTAGCCGCTGCAACCGGTTTCTCCATCGTAGCCCTTTGCCCAGGAAGCCACCAGAACCAGCCGCGGTTCTGCTTGCCCAGCTTGCGATCCCGCTCTTTGATCCTGACCCGTAGCAGAGCGCGCCGCTCGTTCTCCTTTTCCCAGTACTCCGCCCTGTACAGCTCCCAGTTTTCCCTAAACGTCGGCGAAAACGGCTTCGCCAGCAGGAGCAGCTTGATGTAATCTCCGCCAGGGGCCAAATCCTCCTCATGCCCGCCCTTCTCCTCGTCCCAATTCGTGACATGTACCGTCGGGTGACTCTCCCGCGACAGGTGCAGCTCCCTATCCACGTCCCGCAGCAGCCCGGGTTCCACCCAGCGGTACGAGCTCCCATTATTCGAAAACAAGCCATACGTAAGAAACCAGCCGACGGTGCTCAGCGCCTCCTTCCACCAGGGGCGCTTCATAACAACCAGCTTGCAGTTGAACCCGCGCAGGCCGCGGTTGGAGACAGCGAGCCAGCGGCGCGGCCAGCGCACGCCGCGCTCCCAGATGCCCGTGGCCCACACCAGCAGACCTGTCATCACACCGCCCAAAAAGCACATGTGCTCGGTGGTCTCCACCACCCAGTACACGCTCCCACCAACGCCGCGGCCGTCCTCGCGCGGCGCAAAAAAGAGCGCGTACCCGAAAAAGGCCGTCCACAGCGTGAGCAGCGACAGGAAGAAGGTGTGGTGGCGCCGCCGCGCCCGCAGCTCGAGGTACTGTGCCCGCAGCGACGCCTCGAGCACGAGCAGGTTGAGGTAGATCATCGAGGGCGAGCTCGGGGTGGCGAGAGCGGGTCGCCGGGCTTGCCCGGAGTCGGGGGAGATGTGGAGGAGGCGGAGGCGATCGGGGTCGTGCCGGCGGTGGCTTTGGCGGGGTCCTGCCCCGGAATGGTCATCGGGGCGCCCTTGACGATCGAGTCGAGGGAGTCGGACATTGTGTGTGTGCCAGTCGCCCACGAAGGGCTGACGTGGGCGGGGGGGATAGAGAGGCGAGAGACTTCGGGTTCGGTGGCCGCGGCCCCTCCGGAGGGGATGCCTGGGTCGATAGGTCCGGGCCGGGGGACGTCGAGTGTGCGTGCGGGAGCAAGTCGGGATCGAACACCTAACGCCGGGCTCAGCGGTCTAAGAAAGGGTCGCGCGGGTGACGGCGTAATGCAGGGCAGGGGTCGCCGAGAGGAGCTGCGTCAGCTTGTCAGGCCTAGCCTCATGCAATGAAAGCAAATGTGTGCTGGATTCGTATGTCCGGACTTTAGCATACTATCGCCGCCGGATGCTATGCCAAAGCGGCGGTTTTGGTGGAGACGGGGATTGGACGAGATGAGATTTTTTGGCTGCAGGCGCGGTCCCTGATTGCTCGGAACCTTTTTGGCGGCCTGGAATCGAACCGTAGCGTGCCATCTCTCCAACGTCATCGGGGAATTTAGCGGGTGTCAGGGGCCACCCGGTGCAAATCGGGCAGCGGAACGAAGCAAATTCCGATGCATGGGGCGACGGGACCCTCTACTTGGCCTGTCTCTGTTGGGGGAAACATCTCACCGAATGCGAGCAAATGCAGCCACAACTCTTTGATAAGGGGCGGCGTCCCAACGCGGCCTCTCTCTCCGTCTCACCATGCTCAAGACCTACCCGACGACCTTTTTGCTGCCAAAGCGAATTAAGCTCGCTTCTCTGGCTGCACGTTGTGACCCCGACAGCACTCCCGCGCAGACCAGCCACAATAGTACCCTCTCGACCGACGCCTCTTTCTCCCCGCAAGAGGACCCTCGACAGCCCATCCTCCTCGCCCGCCACCGGACCATGTCGCAGGCCAATACCGACAGCGCGCCGCGCACCCAGCGCATGACGGGGGCTTATTTTCCTCTTGGTTACAAGGAGGCTGCACAACAATGGGTAGGTTCGCCCTGTTAGGTGGCCTCAGCTGGTTGCACCCCCGTTACAAACCACGCGCCGCCAACTGACTTGACCCCTCACAGTGGACGAGCGTATCCTCCCGCCAGGCCGAGCGCAATGTACTCTCCTACGTCCCCTTCCTCCGAGAAGCCACCGCCGAGACTGTCGGTTCGCAATTACATGAACTCGCCAAAAGCGACCCTTTCGGCCACAGGGTATGGCGGAGCTCGATGGTGCAGCTGTCCGGCAAGAACCGTGCTCTAAATGAGCTGTCGATTGAGCGAGTTGGCGAGGACGCCGACGACACCTTGGTTATGGTACACGGCTACGGCGCTGGCCTGGGATTCTTTTATAAAAACTTCGAGCCGTTAAGTCGCGCACAAGGCTGGAAGCTGTACGCGTTAGACATGCTAGGTATGGGCAACTCGGCGAGGCCACCTTTCAGAATCCAGGCCAAGGAGCCCAAGGAGAAAATCGCGGAGGCGGAAGGCTGGTTTATCGACGCATTGGAAGAATGGCGCAAGGTGCGGAACATCGAAAAGTTCACTTTGCTCGGTCACTCGCTCGGCGGCTACCTCGCCGTCTCCTACGCTCTCAAATACCCGGGCAGGCTAAACAAGCTCATCCTCGCCTCGCCAGTCGGCATTCCGGAAGATCCCTGGGCCGTTAACGCCGCCATGCCCGAACCCGGAGAGTCCACCATGGCGGCCGAGTTCACCCAGGACCAGGAAGGCATCGTCAACGGCGAGCCCGCCGGCGACAACGCCGCTTTCGTTCGCGCCCCGGCAGCCGACAAGAAAGCCGCCGCCTCCAAACCCAACACCTCCACCACCCCTCCGAAACGCCCCATCCCCAGCTGGCTCGTCTGGCTCTGGGACGCCAACGTCTCCCCCTTCAGCATCGTGCGCATGGCCGGCCCGCTCGGCCCGCGCTTCGTGTCGGGATGGACATCCCGGCGGTTCAACCACCTGCCGGCCGACGAAAAGGAGGCTCTGCACACCTACTCGTACTCCCTCTTCCGCCAAAAGGGCAGCGGCGAGTACGTGCTGCCCTACCTGCTCGCGCCGGGCGCGTACGCGCGCAGCCCCGTCATCAACCGCATCCAGGACGTCGGCCGGCAGGTAGTGCCCCCCGCCACCGCCAACTCCGCCCCCGGAACCCCGGCCGTCCGCGAGACCGGCCTGCCCATCGTCTTCATGTACGGCGAGAACGACTGGATGGACGTCGCGGGCGGGTACGCCGCCGAGGAGAAGCTCAAGCAGCGCGCCGTCCAGGCCCTGCTGCACGGCACCGACGAGGAGAAGCGCCGCGAGAACGGCAGCGCAAAGGTGCTGGTTGTGCGCAACGCGGGCCATCACTTGTATCTGGATAACCCGGATCAGTTTAATGAGATGGTTATGAAGGAGATGGAGGAGACGAGGCGGCGGCGGTTGGCGCTGGGGGAGTGAATGAATGTATGGGCGGACTGGGCTAATGGCTAATGGCGCCGACGTTGGTTGCTTAGGTTGATTTGATGGGGGTGTTTTAAACGGGGACGGTGTATATATAAATGGCGTTGTTTGGGGGGTCGCGATCTGTCGGGTTCAGACAGTGTCGGCTCAGGGAGGGTGGGGGGGATCTAATGTGTGGCGTATAGACTACACTGCGGAGAGTTGTGTTCTCAGCGAATATCATGTATAGACTACGGTCGAGTGCTCCGAGGAGCGGTTAGTAGCTGGCTAATACCAGGTATTCAAAACATTACTAAACTTTCAAACCGTTGGACCCTTTTTTGAGCGAGTGGCATGTATGCGGTGAGACGTCTTGTATTCAATATCATAAGCGGGAGACCAGTTCTCTCTCTTCCGGCTCACGAACTGAAAGGGCTTGTTTGTTAAAGTCCCTTCTTTCTCTCGACCGTATAGTAACTGCTCTCGAAGCTCCCTAGGAGTGGTTGGCTATTTGCTTGAGGGAAGGAGCGGGCTGTAGGTGGAGGCGATTGAGGCTCTAAGACGGTAACGTACCGTTAGTTTCCCCTCGCTCGTTTGGGGCTGCTCTTTTTACCTCAATCACAGATATGTCTGCTCAAGGTTCACTTCGGCTTGGGCGGGAGACGCCAGCTCCCATGCTCCCTGACCTAGGTACTACACGTATAGTGCATCCGCAGGGACCAGCTAGAAATTGAACCTGTAAATGCCAATCCTACATTCTGTGTTCCTAATATCCTATCCATAAAGTTTAGCTTCTATCGGTTATATTCCTTAACACGGTTGCTACCTTTCACCGCTGGGTTATATATAATAGACGTATTCATACTAGGAGTAATACCGAAGAGCCTATACAACCTTGTGGAAGTATAGAACCATCCCTTAACCGTAGTACTACGTGTATGTTTAGGGGGTTAAATAGTAGTTTTATCTTTGTAGTTTTGTTTTATTCTTATATTTATAATCTTAAATAGTAGATCTACATACAATATTCCTTTAATGTTCTTAGTTGTGCTTTATTTCTCTCTAAGGCCGAACATATAACAGTGAGCTATATAGACCTATTAAATTAAGGTACCTACGAGGCCGGTCACATCATGAGCCACAGGTACCTTACTGAGGTACTTCAGTATGCTATTGCCACTCCCGCGCCTTAAAAATGCGGCTGGTACGTTTGTGGGCTATATATATATACCACTCGATACAGGCACGGCGGCGTGTGAAGGAGGGGTCCAGAATCAGCGGTGGCCGGTTCCATCCAGTCGCCTGTGGGCTTTTGAAAAACGGTTGATAATAGCTTACATTTCGTTGACCAACTAATATGGGATACTTCATAGTTAAATCTCAGAACCGAAGCAGTTACCTGTCTCCTCCACTCGGCTGTGTCAGGTGGCCGGGGTACCCCTTTCTCCGACCAAAGAACAGTAATAGCCAGGTTTGATCGGCCGCGTCAAGCATTCTGTCGCCGATAAGAACGAATGGATCTCGAGCCATGGCCGTATCCTTAGGCTAGTGGTTGGCGCTTGCAAAGTAAAGTGAGTAATTAGGTACCTGGGCAACCGGCAAAGGAGAACGGCGGATATAGTTGTATAAACGCGAGAGCATTCCCTGGCGTAGATTGGGCCGGAAACTCGCGCGTATAGGTATCAGTTGGGCAACGGATCTAGTATAAGCTAGCTCGACTGGTACTGCCTGAAGCCTGTCCCTAAGCCTGCCGCACTGCAGGCTGGGGGCTGGCTTCAAGCAGTCGCCCGTAAACTGCAGGTCCTTGGCTAGATTGAAAGGGACGGTTCTGGTCCGCCAGCGCCACCCACACCGAGGTAGCGCAGGATCATGTTGTTAAATAGAGAACTTAGAAAACACTAGCTGGCACTCCCCAAACCCCGGGACTCCTGGTTGATGGCAAGATATGCCGTATAGTTCCCAACCTATGAGAACCGCCGGCCCGGTCTAAAGATGTAGCTGCGGATTTCCACCCGGGGCAGCTAGTGATAGAGTTAAAGCAGCGGATTCATCTGGTCGACAGAACGCCATCTCCAAAGGCCTTTAAGCTATATGGTTATAGTCCTCTTGGCTGCCATAGAGTTATATCGATCACGAATCCCAGCACACGCTGCAAGAACAAGGCGACTCGGGTCGAACGGATCATGGATCTTCTTCCCAGCAGGGAATATGGACATTGTGGACCCCCATCGCCCCTATTAAAAGTCCGGAAAGGCATTGACGGCTTACACGGAGCCTTCTTAAACGAACCTTTATGCAATTCGACTCTCCCGCCCTTTCATCATCATTTCTTCTCTTCCTCGTTAGGAGGGACTTCACTAAGTTTTTTTTTTTTTAATATAGTAGTATAATACTTGACTGTTAATTCAGGTAAATAGTTCTTTCTGTCTTTGTTTGAATTAATTCTCATTAGCTCAACGTTTAGTTGACTGGGATATCTTTGTTCAACGACGACACCTCCCAGGCTACGAAGTATTCTCTCGAGTTAACCAACCAAGATAGCTGAGTCAACAATTCAATATTGCATTACTGCACGTATTTCCTCTTAACGCCCACCTCAACCACCCCGGATAACTTACAGGCCCATACCAAACCAAATAACGAACCAAGAAAAGGAATAGAATAAGCAAGACTAGCTAAGGGTATCACAGAGGCCTGTTGCACCCACAAACCAACAACACTATTACAGTCTGTATCCGACAAGCTAAAAGAGAAGAAGAAAAAGAATACAAAAATATATCACACATACAGGACATCCAGCATGTCCCAGAACTCCATCAGCTAACCCACAACTCTCTCCCCGTGCCCCCCGTCATTAACCCAAGCTAACGACACGAACCAACCAAACTAACAACCCAAACTAACAACCCAAACTAACAACCCAAACTAACAACCCAAACTAACAACACCTGCTAACAAACACCCACTAACAACGCTCACTCACCAACAACGACTCAGCCAACACACCTTTACCTTCCCCCTTCGCGTTCACCCCCACCCCCCTCACCGCCCCCACCCCCGGCCCCAGGCCTCGGCCCAAAGGGAATGACCCCCGTGCTACTAAACACCGGCAAGTCGCCCCTCCTAACCGGCGACGGCACAGGCGTAGCAGCCACATTCGGCGGCAGCCACTGCAGCGGCTTCTGTTGCTGCTGCTGCTGTTGTTGCTGCTGTCTATGTTCTTCCCCCGACACAAATGCGGAAGCTGGTCCTGATCCCGTTGTCAGACCGTCAGGCTGGTAGGGGATGAAATTGTCCATTGCCCCATGTGATGATGGCGGTGCCTCAGAGATGGGGCTGCTCATGCTCATGTCCATGGGCGGCGGTGGGGAGCTCGCGGGGAGGGGGGTACCGTGCGGGTCTGTTTGTGGCGGGGAGAGGAAGGGCGGGTGTGTGGCGGGTTCTGTTGCAGGGGTTGACGGGTCGATGGGGGTGTGGATTTGGGGGACTGGCGACGACGACAAGGGAAATGGGGCAGTGTGGTGCTGGCTACCCTCTATCATCATATTGGGGGCTGTGGTGTCGGGCTGTGAGAGAGGCTTGTCGGCCATCGGCGGGGAGGGCATGGAAATGGTTTCTGCCTTGGCGAGCTTCTCCTTTGCCAACCGTTCCCGCTCGCGAGCTTCCCTCTGCGCTTTTGTGACGACTGTGATCTTGATTTTCTTCATTTGGCCGGCCAGTTTGTCCACATCATCACCGGGCTTCTTGGTCGATGGAGTGTCAGGGGCGGCCGTAGAAGGAGCTGGCTGTGCTGCTGCTCCGTTTGCGGGGGCTGCAGACTTCTTGGTGCCCCTTGGTGCTCGCGGGACTGCTTCTTTCTTAGCCGGGCCCCGTGTCTTCTTCACATTCAGGTTGTTGCCATTGGGGCTTGCGACGCTCATTGAAGTCCCAGGCCTATCCGTAACATCCGTCTTGGAGTTGCCGCGGACCGGTACAATCCGGGGAAGGGGGGGCGCCGTATCCACGGTCTCCGAAGCAGACGACACAACAGTCGACGCGGCGCTAAGGCGTCGTGACGAACGGGATTGCTTCCCAGGAACAGGAGTGGATGCGCGCGAACGAGCTTCTGTAGCAAGGACAGCCGGTCCCGCCACCGTCTTCCGCCTGCTACGGTCGTCCTCTTCCATACGCGACGGCTTCGGCTTCCGTTCCCTCAGCCCCATCCTCGTGGCCGGCCGGTCTTCCACAGCAGATACGATAGGAGGAACAGACCCCGTGAGGACAGCCTGGCGCTCGCGTCTTACCCTTGTGGCCTCGGCATTGAGCTCTTCGACAGTGCAGCTGGCTGTTTGACGCGCACTCGGGATGAGTAACTTGCTCAGCTCCAAGGTGGCGACGGTCCAGGGCACATCCGGAGGCGGAGGCGGCTGGAATGAGATTATGGGAACTGAGCTGCTCACTGGGGACAGCCCAGAAGAACTCCGATTCCTCGCGTTTATAGCCCTTGCCTGCGACGCTTGAGTCGGCGACGAGTATGTTGGCGGTGGAGAATTGCGAACCGGTTTCGGCACCGGCAAAGGATTAGTAAGGGTGGCCTCGAGCTGTTGAAGTTCATCAACGGACCACCACGACGACTCATACCGCCGGGCACCTCGCTCGCTCGCGCACGAGTCTTTCCGAGCACGCTGCTGGATGGGCTTCTGGCCCGTTTCCGAGGCTGCACCACCGAACTCCTGGTCCTTGTTACTCGGCCCATCTCCGGCGAGACCACAGAGGTGGCTGAAAACGCCGGAGCAGAGCGCCCGGTCGCTATAGCCACCTTCGAGGACGCTGATGATGCGGCCTTCGACGCTCGTACCCTCTTCCGCTGCCATACGCACCACATCACGGGTGAAGCGGGCGTAAAACTCGGTCGGCACATTGACATTATGCCGCTGCATACCGGGGTCCTCATACTCGCTCGCGTCGAAACCCGCTGAGAGAAAGATGGCTGCCCTCGAATTCAAGCCCGATGCCCTGAGCCGCTCCGTGTGGCTCTTCAGGTAGGCGCGCGTCTTTTCGAGTAGGACCCCGTACTTGGACTCGTATAGGGCCCAGAAATCGGCCTCAGTCTGCCAAGATTGCAGGTGGACGTTCCATATGCTCTGGCCGTGCGCGTTGTCGATGCAGATACTCGCGTTCCTAACCTTGTCTTCATCGCCCAACTCGCACGGATATGAGTTGATGTCGTGCAGGCTGAAATAGCCAATCGACGTCTTTTTCCACCACGCTGCGTTCTTAGCCAAACCAACGCCTCGCGCATTGTGCTGCCAGGTGATCGCCTGGGAGCCGTCCCCGTGATGCAGGTCAAAGTCGATGATGGCAGCATGTGTTAAGCCATGGCTTAGCACGCCGTGCATGATGCCGACATGAACATTGTTGACCCAGCAAAAGCCAGACGGGTGGGATGCGGAGCAGTGATGTCCCGGTGGCCGGATTGCGACAAACGCCCGTTGGGGTCCTTGGGGCCTGAAGACTGCATCGACGGCATCACACACGCCGCCAAGCGCCCCTTCCATGGCCTCCAACGACTCCGAGCAGAGATACAAGTCGCCCTCATGAAACTTTCGCGGTACTTCTGCATTCACGCCTCGGTCCATATCTGGCCGCTGGAGTTCTTTACCACCCCCAGCCAGTTTCGCCTCGGCTGTTTCACACATCATCTTGAGCTCCTCCATCCACTTTGTTCCATGCACGTTGGTCACTGTCTGGGATCCTAGGGATAGGCGCCGATTTGATCTCTGGATCCGAAACGGGATCGAGGGTAATGAGGCGGCATCTGCATCCGGGTGGAGAGGGAATGCGCCGTCCTGATGCCGCTCGCCCAACCTCACGTATGCTGCCGACACACCCAACACACACGCCTTGATCCTCTCGGGCCGCTCAACGATGGTGCTAAGCTGCGCACGCGACGCCCGAGGGCGGGAGTATCGGTGGCCATAGCAGGCGTCTTGAAGGATCACCACAGTCTCGGCTCGGCGACTAGGCTCCGGACCATGGTGGGTATCCAGCTCGGCCTTGAAGTGCTCGTTGGCAATGGAGTTGGGCGTCGGGATGGGCTTCTCTGGTATCTCTGGGGACATGCTCCTGAGGGGCGACCTGGCCGACCTGGCCCTGTTGGGTGTCGGGATGTTGGCGGAACTCGCACGGCGGGATGGGGTGATGCCGTTGACGGAATGGAGCGAGTTCATAGACGCCTTCCGCAGCAATGTTGGGGTCGCAGATCGAGAAGATGGAACAACAGAAGCGGATGTGCTGCGAAGGGGACTGCACATCGCACTACTCGGTCGCGGTGAATTTGGTGACCGGGAGTGGTCGGCGACTGGTTTTAGGGGGGTAGGTCCGGCGGGACGGGCAGAGTGGGGTGTTTTGTCGGGTGAGGGTGTTGCGATGGCTAGGCGATTCAAAGATTGCGCCAGGTCACCTTCGCCGTCCCGACCATCATTGATCCGACTTGGTTGATCCATTGTTACCGATACCTTGTGAAGGGAGATAAATATCTAGGTGGCAGCGGGATCCCTTTTCTCAGGCGACTGCGGTGGCGTCAAAACCGTTTATAGGGGCCGTCGCTGTCGCACCAACAAAGCCGATCCAAGGGGGAGCTGATGCAAGCACTTGCGAGGGAAAAGGGAAACTGATAGTCAAAAAGTGGAGCGGATCAGGTCTCACAGCTAAAGGTGCATTTCAAGCCAAAGCTGTGAGCCACGTCAGGACGATGCAATTGCATCGGATGGTCTTTTTGTCATGAGAATTGAGAAGCGGATGCAGTGCATCATCCGCTGGCGGCCGCTGGGTGACGGAATGGCAATCGGCAATTCAAACAAAACACGCGCACAGGCGCGTCGTGGGGGACGTCATAGGGGGAAGGAATGGCCACTTCACGTGACATGCCGACGAAATTGGGCGGGTCCCAGCTCAGCTGTCATTTCTCTTGCTGTTCTTTCCCAGAAGCGATTGGATTGCAATCCTAAAAAACATGCAGCTTGAATCAACATAACTTACTTTCATGTTGTTGACACGAGCTTAACCTCAATGAACACGTCTTTAATTCTTGGCCCAAATTCTTGACACATTTGAGGTAAACAATGAATCACAATCATTGTTTGAATATTTCCAAACCTGCCTCCAACTCAGCTCAACCCCGTCGATGCCATGCTGCCCCGCTGCCACATCCAGATACGAATCATTTCCCATCGTGGCCGCCAAGAATATTGGTGGGGTGGTGCATCTCTTTGCTGGCCAAGCACCCCAAGGCACCCAAAGCTCCCAACAATCGGCTGTACGGATCCAAGGAAGAGGTCGTCTGCAGCTGGACAGTTGGACCGAGCCGCAGGCTCTGCCCAGAGGGGATGGCATACTTGCTCTGCCGCGACGGACGGGAAACTTTCCGTTAGCGAGCAAAAACCTGTACTCGTGCGAGTGAATTATTTGCGAGTGAGGTACGTTGGCCCCCGGCACCGATGACTAGGCTGTATTCGTCGTCTGCCTTCCTTCCCAGTCTGCCTGATCCTTGGGAGGTCGCTTAAAGCCGTGGTCAATTTTACCTCGTGATGGCCCTGTGAACTCCTCCATCGCTTTGTTCTTGTTCGATACCACACAGTAAAGAAAAGAGGACAAGATGGCTCGCCGATTCCTCGCCGCGCTTGCCCTCGCGCATGGCGCCACTGCTCTATTGGAAGGTTTTGTCGATGTCTTGGTCCAGGTGGAGGTTCGGGTCCCCGCGGATCTTGTTGCGGGTGTAATGCAGGCGGCCGGGAGCGATGGCTACGAGGCCTGCGAAACCGCCGACCGCGCGATCAGCTACTGCTACAATGCCGGCTTTCTCGATCCCACGGTCCCGGCCGACCTTGGGAACTTCTGCCTATGCTGCGACGGTGCCACTGCTCTTTCCACAGCATACTCGAGCTGCGCGTCCTATGCCTTGAATGAGGTGCCAGATGCTACCAGCGCGTATCAAGGTACGCTCTGCCTGCGCCGGCTGGTCCGCTTCATGTCAAACTAACTCGGTCTAGCTGTCTCTCAAATCTACAGTATCTGCTCAAAGAGCTTTGTCTGCAATGCCCCGGGAACTACAACACCGAAGAGCACGGCGTTGGATGGGAGCCCCATTACCACTCCTGCAGTATGCTCATCGATGCTTAATATTTACACCTCTTGCTCGAAGAAGCACGGCCGAACGGCTCTGCCTGAGGAAGCGGCCTCGTGCTTCTGGTGTGCTGCCTTCTCCCCTATCCTACACTTGTGGAGGTTGACATGTTACTAGCCCCGAGGTGTCGGGCACTGTAAACACAGCGTTCCAAGACTATGCGAGCTCTTGCGCCCCCTGGGCTCAAAGTACATACCCTAGTGATTATTCCGGTAAGTCCAACCCCGCCACATTTCTGTAGGTGTGCTTGAGGGAGTATGGAGTCTGATGCTTTACCTAGTCGTCAGCCGACTTGCGACATTCTGTGACGAGTATTTGCTTAGTACCGAAGCACCGTTTTTCACTACGGCGGGGACTCGCACCGGAGCTGAATTTGTCCGTCCTACGACGACTTCAACGGCAGACGATGCAGACAACAACGACGATAACGACGATAACAACGACGAGACTTCTGAGGGCACCGAAACGACCTCGACTTCAGCCGGGCTTGCCGCGCCGGGGTTGGCGGTGCCCGGCGCCTTGGCCTGGTTCGCCAACTTGGTCATGGTTTTTCTATCGTTTTGCTTCCTGATTTAGACCATCCAGGGGGTAGATTATGCATGTTGCAATTGGTAATGAGCGAGCGGTTGAGCCAGCGGCTATGATGACCTAGGCATTAACGTTGATGCTGGGCGGATAATGATTGGGTATCTATGGTGTATTTTGGATATCATGATAATCTAGACACTATGATTTTCTGGATGCGATGGTTCTCATTCCCACTTCGCTGTCCCTCCATCTTTTACCCACTTCCCGCAACTAAACTGACGCCTCTCAACAATCACGATGCGCAAGACACATGCCGACAACCCCACGGACTCAACACCATAGCCTTCGGAACCAGCTCCAACCCGCCGCGCGCCGTCCCCTGCCCAGCACCCTCCTTCGCCAGCCCGCTCCACCCAGTCGACACAGCCGACCCAGTCTCACCCGCCCCATCCCCGAGCTCCACCCGGAACGACGCCCTCACCCGCTCCATGATCCGCACAATCTCGGCATCCCCCGCCGCGGGGTCAACAAACTCCACTTCCCTCCGCCCCCCGGCCGGCGGCTCACCGGCGGTAGCAGCACCACCCTGACTACTACCAACCTGAACCACCAAATACGCCTCCTCCAACAACGGACACCCCCGGATCAGACACACCTTCCCAAACACCTCCCACGGCCGCCGCACCTCCGCGGGGACGTAGTCCACCGCCAGCCGGCGCACCACGCCCGCGAGCCCGCCCGGCCCTGGCCCCGGCCCCGGCCCCGCCCCCGCCCCCAGTCGTGTTGTTAACGTTGCCATGCCCGCGGCAAACTCGCGCGCCCAGTCCGCGTACCCTAATCCGAGCGGGTCGGTGGCGCGCGGAGGCCGGGGGAGGTACAGCGTGTCGAGGTGCGGGTGGTGGTAGAAATATTGGTGGGGTTGGCGGTCGTCGTCTTCTGTTGGTTGTTGTTGTTGTGGTGGTCGTTGTGATTCGGTTGGGTTACGGGGTGGGTGCTGATGGGGTGCTGGCGGCGGTGGTGATGATGGCGGGAGGAGGCACTTCGCGTAAAGGCGGAGGCCTTCGGCGCGGGCTTCCCGCGAGATGTGTAAGAGGGTAGGCGGCGGGGTCGGGCAGTGGTAGGTGTCTCGTGGAGCGGGGAGGTAGGAGAGGGTTGTCACGCGCGGCAGGCAGGCGTGGTGGTAGACCTGGAGGCGTAGTTCGGGTGGGAGGAGGGGGAAGAGGGTGAATGATGTTAGGGATGTCATGGTGGAGGTGGTGGTGTGGATGGAGAAAGTAAGATATCGGGCTGGTTGGGGAAAGGGAGGCAAATAATCGGATTACTTCAGCTTAGGTTGGCGATTGTTTGGTTTTACGTGATTGTCTTCCTCTTGTGTGTAAGTGAAGTGCCAAGACTGTGACGTCGGTCAAGAGAGCGAGTCGCTGATATTATAAGCTGCTAAGTCAAGGACGGACAAGAACAAAAATAAACACCGCTTGAGAAATTAACCATGCAAATGCAGCAATAACGGGCAGGGCGGGAGAAAAGCTTGAGCTTGCCGCTTAAAGTGTCGAGTGGGACCCATTACCGAGGTTGTGGGCTGATTTTAGGCCTCAACTGATTTGGCATTGACGGCATTCGCTGCGGATTTGCGTTGCCAAGGACGGCAAGCGCAAAGTTGATGGGTCGGGACCCAGAGAAGAGGCTCAGATCTCCCTTGGCGAGGGCGAGGACTGTGATGGGAACCTGCCTGTCAAAACTTTTGGTAGCATCTTTGATCGGGTGTGAAGATGCAGCTGCCCACATCCGGACACAATCCTCACTCGGCCTCAAATTTTAGGTCCGATTTTCCAATGGTCCGCGTCGCAGAGCAGCTCACCGCATGTATCAAGGAGAAGACCCCCAGAATCGTATGATTTTTACGAAGGATGGTGGCCTATGCGTTACTGACCAGGTAGTGAGTGCCCGAATGGAAACACCGTCTGGATGTATGTGTACCTTCGTACCTAAACAAAAACTCAGATGATTTCTGCCGGGACCGAATTGCTGGAAAAATAGCTCGATTCGGCGAAGCTCTGAACTTAACATTCCACCCCCGGTAAGTGCCCACTCGCTGCTCAGTTTTCTAATGTAAGTATCTCGGAATGCTTGTATTCGTACGGGATTGCCGTAAGTCGAATTGTCCTCGTCGCCCTTGCCTACAACGCGTGGATGAGGTCTAGACTCTAGACCGGCCTGAGGCAGAGTGCAAAGGAGTGGGGCTCGGCCCCTCGGTGGGGCTTCTCGGAGGAGGCCCCGCGATCTGCGTTGAAGAATTTCGGGGCTTGGCGGCCGAACCACTCCTGCCCGACCGATGTGAACTGGAGCCTGGAGCTAGCAAGTACTGGGAGAAGTCGGGTGCCGAGCGGAGAATGTGGGCAACTGCAAGAAGGATGGCTTCAAACGGGACGTACACCTCACCTGCGCTCACGTTTGAGCTGACCGCGCGGTGTTCGGTGAGTGAAGCCCAGGGTTCATCGTGCTTGGTGCATCTCGAAAGAGGAACCATTGGGCTAACGCATGTTGAATGCAGGTCACACGCGCCCGCGCGTCGATCCTAACCCTCCCTCATGGCACCGTCAATCTCCCCATATTTATGCCCGTAGCAACTCAAGCATCGCTCAAGGGCCTCACTCCCGAACAACTCGAGGCTACCGGATGCCGACTCTGCCTCAACAACACGTACCACCTCGGCCTCAAACCCGGCCAACAGGTCCTCGACGCAGTCGGGGGCGCTCACAAACTGCAAGGATGGAATCGCAACATCCTGACAGATAGCGGCGGGTATGGCCCCCTTCTCGACTTCCAGTCTTCGTTCCTGACTAACTAACCACCCAGCCCAGTTTCCAAATGGTTTCCTTGCTGAAGCTCGCCAACATCACTGAGGAAGGCGTCCGCTTCCTCTCACCCCACGACGGCAGCCCAATGCTGTTGACCCCGGAGCACTCCATGAGCCTGCAGAACTCGATCGGCTCCGACATCATGATGCAGCTCGACGACGTGCTCGTCACCACCTCGCCCGACAAGGCGCGCATGCGCGAGGCCATGGAACGCAGCGTACGCTGGCTGGATCGATGTATCGCCGCGCACAAGAAGCCAGACACGCAGAACCTGTTTTGCATTATCCAGGGTGGCCTGGACCTTGATATGCGCCGGGAGTGCTGCCGCGAGATGCTGGCGAGGGATACGCCGGGGATCGCGATCGGCGGGCTGAGCGGTGGCGAGGCGAAGGACGATTTCTGCAGAGTCGTCTCTACCTGCACCGAGATGCTGCCGGATCTGAAGCCGCGGTATGTGATGGGCATCGGATATCCAGAGGACCTGGTTGTCAGCGTCGCGCTCGGTGCCGACATGTTTGACTGTGTTTGGCCGACGCGGACGGCACGGTTCGGCAACGCCATTACCAAACATGGGGTGCTCAACATGAAGAGAGAGACCTACGCGGCAGACTTTGGACCTATTGAAGAAGGTTGTGGGTGCCCGTGCTGCCGCCCCATTGAGGAAGAAGGGGCCATGGGGATCACACGGGCATTTGTGCACCACAATGCGGCTAAGGAGACGGTCGCGGCGCATTTGCTAACGTTGCACAACGTGTGGTACCAATTGAATCTGATGAGGGGCGCGAGGGAAGCGGTCATCGAAGACAGATATCCGGCGTTTGTGAAAGAGTTCTTCAGGAACTTATACCCAGATAGAGATAGCTACCCGTTGTGGGCTGTCAATGCCCTGAAAGGGGTCGGCGTTGACTTGTTAGAAACATAGATATTATACACCCTCTATTGCTTCAGACTTTTTACAATCATGGCCTTAATCCATCTTCAGACTGTCACCTATTCAACTGCATTCATATACATTTGGGACGCACGCAACGTTCTGCTGATATTAACGGTTCTACCTAAGGGTTAGGGTACGGGACTCTGCGCTTGGCAGTCATTCGCCAAAAGCCGGCGATCCAACCCCAAGCCCCGAAATTTTGCTCCGTTTTCGACCGCGAGCTCCGACGTTGACACCGATAGCACACGGCCCAGGCCAACTCAGACTCACAATGGCGACCAGAAGCGTGTCCCCCGGAGGCGCGCTTCTCCGGGCTTCGCGCATGTTTGCGATGCCAGAGCCAATCCCTCCACCACCCATCGAGGGAGCGGCGGGCAGCTTTTTCAGCTCGACCACGGCGACAGTGGCCTTCCCCACTCACCAGGTCATCACGACCCTCAGCTCTTCGCGGAAGTTGGGGGATTGGGGTCTCAAGCGGCCGTTGCCCCTCAAGTCAACGACAAAGTCGTCTAACCCGATGTTGCGCGTCAAAGCTATCGACACGATCGAGCAGATCACCGACTACAGCTCGGCCACGGACCACGGCATCACACTCCGAAAATTCCAAGAGCTTGGAATACCTGTTACGGCACGCCGGCCGGCCGGAGGGGACCGCCCAGAGAGCACGACCACCATGAACCTGCCGCAAATGTCCGTATTCGAAGATGCGCTCGATGCCACGGATATCCACCCCGACAAGCGAGCCGAGCTTGTCGATTTCCGGTGGAAGTTTACGGGGCCCTGGTTAGCCGGCATGACGCAGGGCGAGTTCAACAAGTGGCTAGCGAAGGAAGTCCGACCCAAGCGACCTGCGTTCCGCCAGTTTCTGAAGAAGAAAATCGCTAGCGAGTTGCATGCGGTGGCAGCGAAGGAGGCCCTGGACAAGGCCCAAGAACACCCCCCCATGGCGGACCCCAGCACGGTGACAGAGCAGCAGCTTATCGACTACCTGCGCAAGCTGCGGCACAACAACCAGGCGCTTTACGACATGGTCGGTCAGTTTCTCGACCTGGCGCCGCTCATGCCTCCCGACGTCAGTCAGACGGGCCTCCCTAAAGAGAAGGTCAGGTCTCTCCAGTTTAGCGAGGTGAAGACCCCCTACGCCGAGCGTGGCCCACCAGTCACGCACCCCTCTGCCGGTCTATCGTACCTGCGTACCTCTATGTACATGCAAAACCACCCGATCTACGGGCCTCAGAAATACCACACGCCGGTGGTAGGACGAGTTCTAAAACCGCGCCGGCAGGCGCAAGCCACGGGCGCTAGGATCGGTGTGGCCGGTTTAGTCGTTAACACCGCTATGGGCGACACGCGCTTCAACAACCGGATCAACCCGACCGCCGTGTTCGACAAGATCGACCCCACCGTCGAGGGCGGCGCCAAGGTGTGGGTGCAGCCCACGAGGGCGGCCGTGGACTCGGTCGGCTGCGTGGTCCTGTCGGTCAACGAGGCGTCGAAGGAGGGCATCCTCGTTGCGCAGGAACTTCTGGGCAATGCCGTCTGCCTGGGCGCGGAGCCGGAGGATGAGATGAACAGGCGCGAGACGGCCTTTGATCTGAGGCGGAGATACAGCGCGCCCGATGCATCTACTACCATGTCGAGTGCCCAGGACTACGGACTGAGCGAGTAGTGTGCTCGGAGTAGGCGGTGGTTGTGTTTGGGGTTGAGAGGTGCAAGAGAGGGAGACGCAGCTGGGCGCCAAAAAGAGCGGCCCGTAGGCCATGTAGATACGACTGTATCCTGGATCTTGTAACAATAAATCAACTGTAAAATAACTGCTACATTATTCTCACTACACAGTAGGCAGCTACACCAGCAACTTGACTGATAGAACCCCTCCTTTGATGAGCGGCCCCACTCTACGCTCGCAAGTCGCCAGCCACGAACCGTTAGCCACAAATTGTGCACCAGCCACTCGCCATATCCGCAATCCTTGGCGTGCCCTAACGCACCACCCCACAATTGCGTCCGCCAAAAAAGTCGGCTTTGCAGCGCAGCCCACGATCTTCCCGAAGCCTCGTCGTCCCGAAACTCCAGCTCAGCAAAACCGCCAGCCAGCAACTAACCAAGCCGTCAAGATGGGTCGCGTCCGTACCAAGACTGTCAAGAAGTCCGCCAAGGTCATCATTGAGCGGTACTACCCCAAGCTGACGCTCGACTTCGAGACCAACAAGCGTGTGTGCGATGAGATCGCCATCATCGCCTCCAAGAGGCTGCGCAACAAGGTGCGTTTTTCGATCGGTTGGCGGTCGTGGCTCGATTGTGAGCTCGAAATTAACCTCTGTGCTTGCTTGTCTGTAGATTGCCGGCTACACCACCCACTTGATGAAGCGCATTCAGCGTGGGCCCGTCCGCGGTATCTCCTTCAAGCTCCAGGAGGAGGAGCGTGAGCGCAAGGATCAATACGTCCCCGAGGTCTCCGCCCTCGACTTCTCCGAGGCCGGCCAGCTCGAGGTCGACACCGAGACCAAGGACCTGCTCAAGCACCTTGGCGTACGTTTTTCCTTCTTCCTAACCTCGCTCAGTTTGGGGCGGCTGTGGAGGGTAGTTTTGCTGACTTGCTCGCTCTGCAGTTCGACTCTATCCCCGTCAATGTCACCCCCGTCACCCAGAACCCCGTCGTCGAGCGCGGCGGCAGGCGGTTCGGCGACCGCCCCCCTCGCCGCGACTAAGCGTGTCTTTTGTAACATGTTGGCTGGCTTTTTCCGAGGAAACGCGACAATCTCACGACACACAAAAGGATACGGCTGCGGGTTATGGCAATACATGGGCATGGCTACACGGTGTCTATCTGGGAGGTCATGAGAACACAGGTATAGATCCTCAACGAATAGAGAGATCTGTTGCCCACACAAGGTGTCGCCGATTCCCTAGGGTAATTCCGGGGATGACGCTTGATTGCCAATCTCAAGTCCCTTGAGCCCGTGGTGCGTGTTGAAACTCGGGCCGTGCTGCTGCCGGTCGAGTTTGTCAGTGATTTTGTGTGACTCGACTGCTGAATGTCGTCGAATTTGCAAGGTGAGATTTGAGATTGATTGAATTATTGTGTGTCTGGGCACGATTTCTAAAGCGACGGCCGGCACCCCATGCAATGCTCCTCCCTTGAAACGAAACCCAAAATGATTCAAGATGCCCAAGCCCCAAAGCCCAGATCATCAATACGACCAACGCCGTAGACCGGTCTCCCGTAAACGCCATCCAACGTACAATTAAGAACTCTCAAAACCGGACGGTGAAGAAGTCATCGTCATCACCATCGTCGTCATCATCGTCGCTTCCGCCGCTCTCAGCACCCTCGGCTGACTTTTTAGCAGCGTCACTGCTCTTCCCCTCCGCCGCGCTTTCAGCGGATGCAGTGCCTTTGACCTCCCGAAACATCTTGGGCGTGTAGCCCTCGATCGCAAACTCGCTACCTTTTACCGGCGGACCAGGCGGTTCAACCGGCCCAGTCGTGGTTGACTCCTTGATAGTGACATCCACCCTCGCTACCCCGGCAAGCAAACCCTCGGTCGCATCGCCCCTCTCACCAGCAAGCATCGCCGCCTCCGACTTCTTGCCATTCATCTGCCTGTCCAGCTCGAGCTTCGCCATCGCCTGCGCCAGCTCATTGCGGTCTTCTTCCTTCCCACGCGGGGCCGTATTCCTCGCCCCGGGCAACAGCTTCGCCGCATCTTTCTTCCCCCCATTTCCACCACCCTCCTCCCGCAGCTCCAACTTGATCACCATCCCACCCCCAGTCCGCTCGTCGCGCACATAACTCGGGTTATCAAGCTGCACCTTCAAGTGCAGCGCCCTACGCGCGCACGCATCCGAGCACCACTTGTTCAGATCCCCCGTCTGCGCAATGCCCCCACCGCGCGAGATGCTGAACGCGCCCTCGAGCGTGCGCCGCGGCCGCGGGCACAGCGTGTACCCGCACTTGCCCAGGCAGTTGCGCTCTTCGATTAGGTCCAGGTATTCCGAGGGCTGGAAGTCGGCGAGCAAGGCGAGGAAGGTGGCGGTGTCGGAGGGGGAAGGGGCAGAGGCCGGGTGCGTGGGCGAGAGAGGGAGCTGGCAGAGCGTTTCGAAGGTGCTGAGCGGGACGGGCGGCTTGAGTTGCGTGTCGCGCAGCTTCTGGAGCAGGCGCAGGCGGGCGGCGTTCTCGTTGCGGGCGAGGATCTCGGCGCGGGTGAGCTCGGCGGTTTCTGGTGCTGCTTCTTCGGCGGGTGGTGTGGATGGTGGGTAGGTGGTGGTGCTCGGCTGTTTGAGAATGCCTTTGGGCTTTGGCTTTGATGTGGGGGTTGTTTTGGACGCCATGGCGGAGGAAGTGGGTGGTTGATGGTGATGTCCTTGGTTGGGTGTCGTCTTTTTTTTCTTTCTGGGGATTGGTTGTCTGCGACGCGAAGGTTCGGAGTTTCGGAGACGGCGCGATGCCGTGCGTGCCCTGAGGCGGCTGGCTGCCGGTGATGGCCCGGATGACCTCAGTGCCTGATCCTTGATGCCGTGTCGCCTCCTCGATTGGTCGGTGCTCTCAATGCTGGCTCCACTGAATGGCATCTGAGGAGGGGCTCTTCTCCCCCACAACCAAACTCAGCCAAGCAACGCTCTGGCAGGTGTGCAACAGCGAATGCCCAAGCCACCTCCTGAGGCTCCGGGTGAATTGCTGCCTGGTGATATCTGGAACACTGCGACACGACACACGTAGGCTGTGACGGAGGTGGTTGGAAGCCAGCAGAGTGATTGCAGTGGTTCATGCGCTGACGTCGCCCCTCTTCCATGGATGCTTGGCCCATTCCAGGTTGCAAAAAGTCCGAAAGTCCCCCACACACACTCGAACCTAACATTCGAACTTCAGTGCCGTGGAAGTCTTGGCCGGGCTTCGCCCACCGACTGTTAAGCTGCAACCCCCCGTCGCCCCCAAACTGGTAAAACTTCCAGGTTGCCCGTCAGCCAAGCCTACCCACCAGGACCGCCCTTGGGTCACAGCCAGATCTCCATCAACCCGTTTGAGATTTCGAGCCATTCTCCATCCACTCCCGCCCACAACTCCCGTCAAGTACGCTATCGTGCAGGAGCTTTGTTTACACTCGCCAACCTTTCTTGCGTGTTTTTTGTGCCGCCTTAGCAACCATCGTGTGCTCTGTGCGGCGATTAATTACCTAGGTACGCGCGTACGGTAGGGATTTGCTTTGGAAGCTCGAGCTCTCCAAAACCCCGCCACAGCTTTCCACCTTGCATCGACTCCAAATCCCGCCATCTGCCACCGCTGCTGGCCGCGAGCCGCGTCATCATGTCGTTCAAGGTCAAAGCCCTGTATGACTACGTCTCCGGGCACGAGGACGATCTAGGCTTCAACGCCGGGCAAATCATCACCGTCACTGATGAAGAGGATGATGATTGGTATGGAGGGGAGTATGTTGACGACTCCGGCAATACGCGCGAGGGCATCTTCCCTCGGAACTTCGTCGAGAAATACGAGCCTACCGCTCCACCCCGCCCGACGAGGTCGCGCCCCAAGCGGGAGCCCGAGGCTTCTCCAGCGCCCGTCCCCGAGCCTGCTGCCCCGCCCGCGCCCGCGCCCGCGCCCGCACTCCCCTCCCGATTCTCCGAAACAAGCGGCGCCGGAACCCGAGGAAACACCCGAGCCAGTAGCTCCCCTATCGCCGCCTCAGGCCTTTTCGGCATCCCCGCCGGCTCCGGCACCCATCGCAGAGCCTTCCGCACCAAAGCCGGTGCAGCCGGTGCGATCTGCTGCTCCCGCCCCCGCTCCTGCACCGCCCGCCCCACAGCCCACCGAGGTCCCGGCTGCGAACTCACCGCCTTCCCCAAAGCGCGCCCCTTCGTTTTCGAAGCCGGGTGGCCCCCCTCCCGTGACCGAGAAGCCGAGTAGCAACTCGTTCAAAGATCGCATTGCCGCATTCAACAGAGCTGCCGCTCCGCCGATCAGCCCGCTCCGATCACCCCGTTCAAACCCAGCAGTTTGAGCTCTGGGGGAACCGGCGGCTTCATCAAGAAGCCATTCGTCGCGCCCCCCGCTAGCCGAAATGCCTACGTACCACAGGTGTCCCAGGCTCCCGTTGCAAAGCTCTACCGCAGAGATGAAGACCCGGAGGTAAAGGAACAAGAGGCCGAGGTACTCGAAAATGCTGGTAGGGCGGGTCTCGTCCCTACAGGATCCTCAAATGAAGGTGACGCTGCCGAGGACCAGCCTAAGCCATGAGCCTGAAAGAGCGCCTGGCCTTGCTGCAAAAACAGCAGATGGAGACAGCCGCGCGGCATGCCGAGGCCGCAGCTAAGAAAGAAGCCCAAGCGGCCACCCAAGAAGCGCCTCGATAGCCAGGACACGGTCGAAGGTGAACCTGTCGAGCGGGCTGAGGAAACAGGGAGGACCTCGACCGACGAGGCTCCCCCGCCACGCATGACACATCCTCCCAGGCGTAGGTCCCCAAAGGGGCTGAACCCCGTGACGGGAACGAGGCGGATATGTCCGGGGCTGGCGAGACAACCGAGGGCCAGGAGGATCTCACTGAGAAGGAGGACAGCGATGGCCGAACTAAACACGTGGCTACAGTATCTAAGCAGGAAGATAGTAACCGGGTAGAGGAAGAGGACGAAGCGGACGAGGACGAAGAGGAGAGGAGAGAGGAGGACGATGTGGATCCCGAGGTTCGCCGCCGAGAGGAGTTGCGCGCGAGAATGGCCAAGATGTCCGGCGGCATGGGAATGCCCGGATGGCCATGCCCTTGTTTGGCGCTCCTGCTCCGGTGCTGCCAAAGAAGAAGAAGGCTGCCCCCGAGAAGACGGTGGAGGAAGTCGAGGAGCCTGTCTCGCCGGCCACGCGAGTAGCTCCGCCGATCCCCCTGCCCGGGATGAGGCGGCCTCCTATCCCTGCGGAGCCGAAGCAACCCGAGTCGGAAGACGAGGAAGAGGAGGAATCTGATCTCCGAACTCCGCATCAGGAGGCTGCTCCGCCAGGTAAGTTTCTTTAGAAGCCCACTTGGGCCACAATGCTAACCGCTGCAGTACCGCCTACGGAACAAGGAGCCCCCCCTCCTGTTCCCGGCGGACGACCGGCTCCGCCTCCTGTTCCTGCGGACTGTGAGTATCATCGTGCCCAGCGTTTTGAGCCATGGAATATTATTGTTAATCTCGTAAAGCACGTCCGCCCCGCCGCCTCCAGCCGCCTCGGCAGTCAAGTCGCCTAGTGAAGGATCGAAATCGGACGACGAGCTCTCGGAGCGACCTAACCCGGAGTCTGATGCTCTAAGCGGTGACACAAATAAAGCTACCAGAGCTCCGCCTCCGCCGCCACCCGCGCGGGTGCGCCACCGCCAATTCCAACGTCACCACGCCCGTCGGTGGACAGCCGTGCGTCCTACATGGACCAAACCCCTCCGCGAGAAACCGCGTCAAGTAGACGCACGAGCAGGCCGCCACCCCCGGTTCCAGGATCTCCTCCAGCCCTCCCGCCTGTTCAGTCAAGGCCGCCTCCCCCGCCTCCTTCGGCTGCCCCCCACTACGGCGAGTCTCGACCGGCGATTCCAGGCCTCCGCCTCCCATCCCCGCCGGGCGTAGGAACAGCGACGAAGGCGAGGACGAGGAGATCACCGAGTATGAGGGCGACTATGATACGGACATTGCGTCTTCGGTTCCTCACAAGGATGCGCTCAAAGCGCACCAGCGTGAGTCGAGCTTTGAGGATGTCATGTCCCCCACGATCCCCCACTACGGAAGCTCCTCCTCCTCCTCCCATTCCCGCTGCATCACCTCTGAGGGCAGGTCCACCTCCTATCCCGAGCCAACCTCCCCCGAGACCCGAAATCGGTGGATATGCCTAGAATGGCTCCACCACCTCCCCCGCCGGCCAAGGAGATGCCTCGATATGAAGAGGATTACGATCCCTACAACTATACCTCGTCCTCGCAGGCTCCCCCAGCAGTGCCCTCTTATCCGATGCCATCACCCTCTCCGTACACGAGGCAGCAGGACGAAATGTTCACTCAGGAAGCACCGTATGGTCAGACCCCGAGGTCTCCTCCGCCTCCTCCGCCCCCTGGTCGGGCACCGCACGGCAGTCACTCGACCTCCAACGCGCCGGGATTGGCCGCCGATCCGTGGACGTTACGCGGCCGTCGTTGGAATCGGGCTTTGTTGCTAATGACATCGACCTAGCCAGCCAATCGTCCTGGTGGTTGCAACAGAACGGTCTCCCCCCTCAGCTCCACGGACGTAAAGATATCTTCTTCGAGTCTGAAGAGTCGAGCTCTGCCGACCCGCACAAAGGCGGCAAGACCATCATCACTCGTGATATCTACGTCCTTTTCCAAGACTACTCCCAAACCGTCATCACTGTCCGCTTCAACCCGCAAGACCCCTCCGACGTGCAGCTCGAGCAGCGCCACGAACCGCCCCCGCGTGCCCTGCGCCAGGACCAGCTCGAACAAAGCTACGACCGTTTTGGCCGCGCCATCGGCGAGGCCGTCGCCTCCAAGAAGGACACCGTCATCGGCGACGGCACCCCACAAGCGCTCATCTACGAGCTGCTGCGGCCCTTCCCGGACGCGCTGCTCCCCGTCGGCACACGCGCCTACGGCGCCCTCGTCTACAGCAACCTGGCAAACGCCAGCACGACGCAGAACGACGAGATCCGGCCGGGCGACATCGTCAGCATCCGCAACGCCAAGTTCCAGGGCAAGCACGGCGCCATGCACGCCAAGTACTCAGTCGAGGTCGGCAAGCCCATCATGTCGCCGTCGTCTCGGAGTGGATGGCACCAAGAAGAAGGTCCGTGCCTGGGAACAGGGCCGCGAGAGTAAGAAGGTCAAGGTCGAGTCGTTCAAGCTCGATGATCTCCGCTCGGGCGAGGTCAAGATCTGGCGGGTGATGCCGAGGAGCTGGATCGGTTGGGAGTCGGGGGGTGCCGGGGCCGGGGCCGGTGGTGGTGCTGGTGCTGGGAACTAGGAGGCCCTGATGGGGTTGCAGATGAGGGATATGAGGGGCCTTGGGGTGGCGGGGGACATGGTTGGCGTGTTGGTTAGGATTGCGATGGGGGTTGGCGGCGGGGGGTACCCTTGAAGTTCCGGTTAGTTTGGGCGGGCGGTAGTCTGTGTGTGCCGGGTGTGTGTGTGTGGTGTGACAAGGTTAAGTTGAGCTGGGTTGGACTGGGTCGGCTGGAGTCTTTTATCGTCGGCAGACCGAAGGAAGCATGAGCAAGCAGTGCAAGCAGTGCAAGCAAAACAGAGCAGAGTGCAGAGTATCCGCAGTTGAGTCGAGAGGCTTTTTTTACCATACATACGCCGACCGGGCTCGACGACGGTGCTTGTTTTATCTACTAGTTAGTTGTTTGCATTACGTTGTTATTCCTTGGTGTTTTATCCTATCGGTTGTCGTTGTAGTCATCATGGGTGGTGTTGTCTAACTAATGTGTATTGGGGTTGGGGAGATGTTGGCCGTTTCTGGGAAGGGATTCCTGGTTTTAATATCCTTCTCTGCCTTGGTTATCCCCGATGTTTACTCCCTACCCTCGATATTGCGATTGAGATTCAGTGGTTCTCACAAGGGGATGTCAGAAATAACAGTCAGTCTGGATGTTACGAACTTGAGGTTACATACGGTTCGGTGAGAGATAAACACCGCTGTTGATTTTGGTGTAGTCGCTAGCCCGTCTTTATCTCTCGCAACTCTGCGATAGTTACTCGTTGGGTTTGTGTGGTGTTCTGCGTGGACTAACCAAGATGAAGAAGCACACTAGTCATATTCTAGCTTTCTGTAGATTGTAGGTTACAGAGGTAGATAATCACTCGCGATGTCTCTCTGGTAACTGTTGACTCCCCAAACCCATTTCATCCTCACTTGTCTAAAGACACTCAAACTACCCATCTAACCTCATCAATTCTTTCATCCCCTCGAATCCACCAAACATCCCATCATCGCGTCTTCAAACTCGAGTCTCAATATGAGTCAAAACAGCGGTGCTAGAAGACTGGGACAGGACAGGGCCAGCAGGCAATGCAAGCTGCAAGTTTGGGCAGGCAGGGTCTCCTGCATGGATGCCCGTCCCGCATACATGCAGCCCAACGTCTGCAGGGAGAATTACCCATGCAACACTGCAATTCCTGCATACATACATACATCTATCTGGATGTACATATTCGTACATACAAGCATACCCATGCTCTCTCTACCAAAGCAAGCCCGTGACTGTAGGGAGGGCCTTACCTAATCCCCGCCTCTGGTAGTTGGCCGCGACACATTTGCCAACACGCACCTCCCACCATAATCTCCCACCACCACCTTACTACCACCAACGAGGGATTTAAAGCAGGAACAGAGCCAACGACTCAATCACCAGAGCAACAGACCAAAATACCCGTATTCCATAATCCAAAAAAGGCAACCCCACGCACGTGGACGAGATCCCCGACAGGATAGGGCAGAGCCAGAACAGACCGGAGGAAAAACGGCGCAGCAGCCGCGGGATGGGATGATGGGATGATGAGACTGCTGCGGCTGTATGCAAGCGCCATTATCCTCCCCCGTCCATCCCGTACTCTGTAGGGCATGTGTGTATGGTATCTATGTATGTATGTATGCATGCACCGCCCGCGCTTGACGTGGACATATTCGTCCATAGGGTACGTCTGTACATGCTTACATACAGTGTTTGTATGTACATAACATGCCAGCCCCCTCCCCCCGTCTCTTCCCTTCCTCCCATGCGGTATCGGCTCGCGGCATGCATAGGGTCAGGAACATGGCATGACATGAGATGAACCTGATGTGGTATGGTATGCGGTCGAGGCGGTTGTTGATGATCTGAAGATCCGCTCTTGTGTTGTGAGTGAGGTAAAGCTGGTTGTTTTACTCCCGTCTTCACACCCCCGCCCCTTCCCCCGTGCCCGCTTCTAATCTTCCCCCGCGTACACGGGTTGGATGTCCCGGTTGACGCGGCCCCGATGGAGACCAGGGGGGGAAGGATCGCGGGGTGGGAATACGCCAGTGGTAGGACGACAAGTGAGACACTTGGGTGCAATGAGGGCCGAGCCCCCCTTTCCTTTGTTCTACTTATCGGGATCTGGATGCTGGGCTTTTGGGTCGATCTAGGTTTAGCTCCCGTGCTTGCTTGCGGCGGTAGGTGGACGCTGGCAGAGCCCCCCTGAGGTTGAGCAGTAGCGTGGATGATGCATTGTTTGTCTGACAATGAGCTGGCTCATGTGCTCACGAGCCTGGATTCTTTAGTTGTCGTGTGACATGGCAATGCTGACGACTGCACCGGGCTTAGATAGCCTTGAAGTTGCATGGGTAGCTTCTAGCTATGGTTTCTCGGTCTACGTGGCCCATCAACTGTCCCCTTGGTCTGGTAACGATGCGCTCTGTGTGTCAGAGAAAACACATTTGATGATCTGGCACCTTGATGTCCAACTCTTGCCATCCAAGCCCCCCTCCTCCTGGCTTGAAGGTCACAGTAACAAATCCCTAGTTCCCCTCACCCAGGTTGATATCTGACGGCCCCGTTGCGCAGATACTCCGGCTGCGACGTGAATGTGTCTCTCAATCCTCATCGTGGGGTATTGTCTGATCATCCCCGATTTACCGGGCTGACTGGCCCAGGCTGCATTTTAAGACAGATGATGGGGGTCAGTTCTGAGCCAACAATGGGCTTTTTGCCTACGAGTCACGCAACACAACACCAATCGTCTTCGAGAACCACCCGTCGATGAAACTCCGGGGTCCAATAAGAGAAGTCGCGCATGCAGCAGATCCGTTTGGTCGTTCATTAGACGAGACGGCTGCGGAGGTTGTGCTCAACGGCCGACCCGCGTGGAGGCTGGGCCTAGCCGTCCGTCTGCTCCCAGTCGACCGAGACAACGAGCGCGCTGAGGCACGCGAGGTCTTGATGTCATGCATCTTCCCCGCGCCTCGTCGAAAAGGGAAAGCAGCTGGGTGGGCAGTGGCTGTGATTAAAGGGAAGACAGCACCAACCTTCGAATCAGGGGTTGCCAATTCGTGGACACTGCTACGCCATGTAGCAGTCGGATGCCCCCAAACGACTCAACTGCTCCAAAGAAAGCGTCACCCTTTGATACGCGCGCTCTCCGGCAGCAAACTCGTTACCTCATCCAGTCGAGATCTGCTTCGCGGTTGATAGGCCGAAGAACCCACCCAGGACGAGTGAGGCGCTGAGGAGTGGAAACCACTTCGTCCTCTGGAGAGAGCTTGACTCTCGGAAAGTGGAGGAGAGCGATTTACGGATGGTGCACTTTGAACCATCAGACTACTAGTGCCCCGAACACGGGGATCAACAGAGATTGTTTCTTGTTATTTTGTGTATCCGAGGTGCCAGCCCATTCCCAAGCGACGCCATAGGGCAACGCCGTCGAGAACCGAAGGGTTTTCCGAGCTCCGATCCGGAGCGGTCTCCAACCCATCACGAGCGAGGGGCGGGCTCGAGAGTTTCGGCCGGGACCGTCACCTGAGCAACTGCGGATGACGGGGCAAGGTTCGGCTCCTGACAGCCGCTTATCAGCCGAGGGCGGAGGGGATCAGCCGGCCGAAAACTTAACAAGATCGCCCCCTTAATTCGATATTTGGTGGCCGGAAGCTTGACACAAGGAGGGTTGGTTTTGAGGTGTGAGAAGTTTCGGCGCCCAAACCGCCGACGGGGCTTGCCCCGTATATCTGGATGGGTCATGTCATTGTGGTGGCTCGGCGCCAGAGTAAAACCCAAGCCACGAAGTCCTTGTCAAGAGCCCCCGAAAGCTCAACGAAAAGCTCTAGACAGCTGTCCCGGGTGAATGGGGGAAAAGGCTGGACACGTGCTGGAGTGCTGGGATGAGGTTGTGGTCCGAATTGTCAGCGAATGAGCGCTTGACACAAGTCAACATTGCATGGCTGCGCAGGAATGGTTGCAGTCGCGAACAGCTCCTCTTCTCGATCTGGGAAACCCGCCATCGGTGCCAAGAGCCAAACGTTGGACTGAATGTGAATTTCGATTGGGCCGAGGGGTTCTCTGAGCGAAATCGGCTCGAGGTTGGGCTTGGGCAGAAGCTGCCGTCGCGAGGCAAGGCGAGACCAGCACAGGTGCATCCTTGCAACTTGGTTACAGAAACAGTAAACTCGCTAGCAACGACGCGAAACTGCCTCGATGGCCCTTGAGTTTGGCCATGCCTTTCGGCCCTTTACCCTCGAGGCTGCGCTTCCTCGAGCTGCAACGGGCGCCAACAAACGTCAAGTGCTGGGAGGTTGGAATGGTTCAACCGGGGGGCTTCGATCAAGATGGATGTCGATTGGACATGGTAGCTGGACCTGGCCAGCCTTCCCCACGATCTGTCTGCGACCAATGATCTCGCTAAGCGCGAGCAGCCTCAGGGGGAGGAATGCCTGTGGGCTGTGGGTCGCGTTGGGCATCCGGGCATGGACGCAGCAAGTGGAAAGAGGATTTTTGAATTGGCGGCCCATACCACTGACCAGACTGCCACGTACATACCGTGTCTGCGCTGCGGTAAGCAGGGATAGCTGCGGACGCCCTGCATTTTCTGTGGCCCGAGAAAGCACATTCAGTGACTCGGGGGGAATGTCCCAAGACTCGGCTGGTGACTGAGCTGTGCGTGGTGAGCGACGTCGAGGAACTCGTCGGCGCCGGTAGATGACTTGATAGTGACAGGGCGGCCCACGACATTCCAAAAACACTCAAAGTCGGGAATCCGAGCGGCCGCGGCAGTTTTGCCGGGGGCCGAGGTATGGTTACTTTTTGGTTAAGAATAGAACGTTGATTTGGCGATACCGAGACAGGCTACTGTCGCTATCGCTGTCGTTGTCGCTGTTGCTGTCGCGTGTTGTTCAATGCGCGGACTAAGCTACCCGTAATGTTCAGGTTGTTGGCGGAAGATCCGAGTCACGGTGGCTCGATAGCGGGCTTGGATGGAGCGAAAAGCAAACAGAGAAGAGATTTTCCAACGGCCAACGCCACCTCGCATCGTATCGCACGTTCTTTCAGCAGCATGTATCAGATGCCTATCAGCGGGCACTCCGTGCCGAGAGCGGGAAGGAACCTGGAACTCCCGCCAGAGACCAAGAACCGCCCGACTGCTGGAAAGTGCTAGTGGGATATTGGTGTTTTTTTTTGGTGGACTGACTGAGTCGTGGGCTCACCACACCACAGGCCCCAGCCGCAAGTGTGGCAACCATGGACGCAACCTGGATTGGAATGGCATGTTCCCCCACAGGTTGAGTGTACCTTATGTATGGAGGTAAGGTATGTCTGTACATCTGCACTTAGGTTTTGGTTGCCCTCCTGCACTCCTGCCCCCCACGGGTGGAGTGACTTTTGACGAGAGTGACTGGGACGAAAAAAAGCCAACCACCCTGCGACTTCCCAATCAGGCGACGCTATGAGGCCACTGACCAATCACAGCTGCGTTGTCTGGTCCGACTTTTCAACGAATGGCTGAGACCGGGCGGTCTCGGAAACCTTTTGCGACCCTTTTGCGACCCTGCGCTGTCCAGTGAAAAAGCGCGCGCAACTGTCGCCCGAGGCGTGAATGGCTCGCCCCATTGAATCAACCCCTCCCTTTTGAACCGTCTCGTCCCATGGCGCATTCGAGGGAGCCGACGCCATGCCCCATGCTTGCGGGGGACGGGAGCGGCTAGATCGCGGTGGCGTGTGTGGTATGTACCGAACTATGGATGGGAGGGATGTACTTTTGTACTTCGTACCGGGTTATTGTCTTGGATCGAACGGTTGAACCCTTACAAAACACCAAAGCAAAACCCGCGTGTGGTCAATGGTCGAATCGTCGAAAATCACCACCCCCCAACCGTTGTTGTTGCATCCGCGGATGGACCACTTGGCTCCTGCGACCTGTTAATTGCCAGCCAAGAAACACAACAGTCTTGGTCATCGACCCTGCCACTGCATCCCACCTGTTCACCCATTCTGGGGATGCTCACTTGTCACCACGCCAGACGCCAGCAAACTCTCCGCGTTTTAATGCCCGACTCCAACCCGACACCTGCGGCCGCGACAACGCACAAGCCTTGCACCGCAGCCCTGACACGACCTTCGCAGTGCTCGGCACCCCATGCCGGACCTCTCCCCAGTCGCCAATCGCTGGACACCCTTGGCATCTCTCACTGGCCTGCTGCTCAAACCCCACGTCACCCCCCGCAAGCCCCTGCTTGAACGCACTTGACACACCCTCTCTCTATAAACACCATCAGGGCGCCCCATCGTCCTCCCACTAAGATCGGGAACCCTTTCTCCCCACAGTAACCCACGGAAACCCTACAACTGCCCCCCAAAGCAGCCAACCCTCTCTCTCTCTCTCACACACACAGCCCAAGATGGCAGCTTCCTATCCCAGGAGACAACCTTCAAGTCAATCCTCCTCCAGCCATGACTCGCGCAGCCGGAGGAGTAACGACTCCTACACATCACACTCTACAGCACCCACCTCGCTATACTCGTCACCCTGCCCCTCAGATCTGAAGGACTCGCCGTCATCAACAGACACCGGAGCCTATGCCGCCACCAAGTACCACCAGAACGTCTATGACTCGCGCGACGATGTCAGCCCCGCCACCTCGCTCTACCCGCGCTCGTCCGTCGAGACCTACGCCTCGACCACGGCCTCTAGCGAAGACGTGGAAGCTATGCTCGCCGACGAGGTTGCCGACTATGAGTGCGCCATCCCGCCGTTGCCTATCTACCGCCGCGAGGTCGTCGAGCCCAACGTCCGCGCCTCGACCCCCCAGGACTTCGCCAAGCTCTTCCCCTCGCTCAACCGCCTGACCATTCGGCACGACGAGTTCACTTCGGACGGAAACATGAACTTGCGCATCGACACGGTGGTAACAGGCCGGAGGAGGACCGCGATCCAGCTCTTCCACTTGCGCATGTACGACCTGGGGAAGCGGGAGTTCTCGCTGCGGAGGTACTCGCGGGATTCGGGTCGGGAGGTCTGCAACTCGAAGCGCAAGTTCACCGAACCCGCCGCGGCGCGGCCCAAGTCGGCAGAGGGGAAGCCAACGCTGAAGCGGTCCATGTCGACCGCCCTCAAGACGCTCGGTGGAGGGAAACCGGCCTTGCGCCGCGCCAAGTCGGCCATGACGGCACAGGGCCGCCCTAGCACGGGCTACTCGACCAGCGAGGGCGACGACGACCTGTTCCAGGACGGAAGCAACCTGTCTCGCATGTCGCTCGACAGCCGCCTAGCCAAGGGCAAGGTCCAGCAACCGGTGCCGACCAACACCATCAAGCTCGAGTTCAGCAACTATGCCCGCGTCGACGTCAACCGCCGCGGAGGCAAGAACAACAAGCGCTACGAGTTCGAATGGTGGGGCCACCGGTATAGCTGGAAGCGCTCCGTCGACAAGCAGCTGGGCCTGGTGTCGTTCCACCTTGTACGAGACGGGAATGCGAACGCGCCGGTCGCACACATCGTTCCCGAGACAAGGTCGCCGACCCAGGTCGACGCCGACGACAGCGCCGGCGGATGGGTGCCCCCGTGTTTCATGTGGATCGCCGACGAAGCGATCGTCGATGCCGTTACGGATGTGGCTGAGTGCGTAGACCAACCCCCTTTTCTTTTCTTTTCTTTTTTTTCGGAGCCCTAACGCTAACCTCCTACCCAGTGTGATCATGGCAACCGGACTCATGACGCTTGTGGACGACTGCATCAAAGAGCGGTGGCAGACCAAGAAGGCTCACCGCATCCCGATGCCGTCGACCTTCAAGTCGGTCAACTTCGACGCCGTGCGGCCCAAGGCCCTCATGCAGCACGTCTTCGGCCGCCGGAACTCCAACGACCACCACCAGCAACGACCCTCGCCCCCCTCCAGCCCACTCCGGCACACGCGAATCCCCACGCCGCCGCACAATAATAAAAAAAAAACCCGCACAATAAATTCCCACCGCCCCGATGCCCCCGGGCATTCCGGCAAAAGGAAAAATGACGTCGGGGCTTCACCGACAATTCCCTTGGATCAGCGCCACGTGTTGCTGCCCGACCGGAGACCCACACCTTCGGAGCGATGCCATGTCACCTCGGCCGAAGGTGGTTGGGGAGAATGCTCATGGTGGACGAGGATACCCTTGTCTTCCTTGCGCATTGTCCGGCCGTTTTTCTTTTCTTTTCGTTTCGCCCCTTCTCCTTTCCACTGCATCTTGGAGCGATATGCGCGCAAAGCTCTGTATCCTTGTATTAAAAGTGACCTTTCCTTTTTTATCTCTTTTTTTTCTCCCGCTCCACTTTTTCTTTTTTTATTCTTTTTTCTCTTATCCGTCTAACGGCATCTGGGCACGGCGTTGTGATTTTTACAGACTTCGACAAAAGAACATCATGGATAACTAGCACTTGATTAGGGGTTGGCTTGGTTGGTCCGGTCAGACAGGAGCATTGGGCGGTTTGCATGGGACGGTGCGATGCGGAGTTGAGTTTGTCTTTTTTTGTTTGCCTTTTCCTTGGTTCGGTTTTCATCTCTCAGTTTGTCAACAAACGGTTATCATCATCAGGCCGGAACAGGACGGACATCTGTGCTGCGCTATCACAGCATTTTACCCCCGGAGTGTGGCCTCGACGGGAATGGTATTTGGGATGAAGGATGAAGGCACGCAGTTCTACTACATGGCGGCATGAACGTGTATTGGATAATGTAGTTACGCAGAATCGCACCCATTCGCGCTCGCTCCTCTTTCGCTCATGTTCATCTGCCCCTTCCTTCCAAACCGAAGAAGGGTTGGGTAGATGACGGAGCACGACATAGCAGACTTACAAACGATCTCTTTTGTCAGATCATTATCATCTCATACCCATCTTGTTCCATACCCATGACTGTGAGTGAAATGAGAAGAAACCAACCAATTTGACCAGTATCAGTTCCCAAGTTGAACAGTCTCACAGCATGAGCAGTCTCAGTCTCGGTTCCCAACCTAAACGGTTCCAGTTCCCAAACTGAACAGTCTCCGTTTCCCAACCCGCACCAGCACCAGACACCGTCTCAAGCGACACCACCCACCCTGCCCAACTCCAGAAGGGGTAGATCATACGATATGCTACAGCAGGCAATGTAGCCACACATCGCATCACATCACATCACATCCCATCACCGTGTGTCACTTTCCACTCGGGGTAAACAACCGGGAACACTCGTCCGAAGCATTGTTACGCCGAGTGCGGGGAAGCAGCAGCAGTAGCAGCAGCAGCAGCAGTACAGCAGTAGCATTAGCAGGAGCAACAGGAGTGGTGATACCATCACGACCGTCATCAGGATGTCTGTTTAGTGAAGGGGCGACCCCGGCTCACGAGGTAGATTAGATCGGTATATACCTGTTGTTCTCAGTTATTATTACTGCGTTATCAGGCCTCCCTCCCTGTGCCATGGCTTGCGTTTTTACCCTTGAGGATTTTAGAGATGGAGACGGAACTCAGCCAGGCAAAATAATGTCGATCCAAAGAGAGATGTTTGCAAGCATTGGATAAAGAGCACCTCGGAAGACCACAATCACTCATGTTACCTCACACGGTTCAAGCCTCAGCCTCACTCCGGGACCGAGGAGGCGTACAAACAGGCTGAGTGTACAGGAACACACAGGGTGGCGGCTACATAACCCCTCACATACACAGTGCAATGGCACAGAGAGAGTGTGTGGAAGTAGCTCCCAAACAGATCTATTGTCTAATAAAGCCCTATTAGGCGCCCAAACACCACATAAGTCGCACACACATTAAAAGTTTCTCGTAAACTGAGCATATCGCTCTCATGCTCTGAAAATCAAGCTGCCACCCCCGTCTCAGTGCTAGACATCATCAGTCAACTCCACTCTACAGAGCCCCGTTCTCCCCATTGACTCCGTTTGCATCGCCAGCCCCATTCGTCATGGCCGCGGCCAGCGCGCTGCTGTCGTCCTGATACTTCTCCCAGTTGGCCAGGACATAGCCGATCTTGGGAGAGTTGGTGAGGCGGTAGACGTCTTCAAAGTACTCCTTAGTAATCGCAAACGGCCTGGCCGTCACGTTGGGGATGTATTTTCCAATCAGCTTGGCCGGGTCGATCGTCGTCTTGTTGATCTTCTTGAGCAAAAAGCTTCGGAAAGGCTTGACGCCGGAACGAAGGAAGGTCGAGTGGAATGGCACGTCGATGCCCTTGAGGGGAATGGTAGCAAAGCCGCGCTGCAGGTCCAGCGGCGTTGGCTTGGCCTCGGTCTCCTGGGCACACGCCTTGATAATCTCGACGAGCTTTTCCCTGACCATCTCCGGCTGGAACTCCTTGCGCATTTGCTCGATGTCGATCTTCATGGCCTTGAGGTAGTTGGTAACACCAGTCAAAGTGTCGAGAGCCCGGAGGTCGCCGGCGCAGACGTACTGCATGTTGGCGATGTTGAAGTTGACAATCTCCAAAAGCCAGCCAGTGGTCTCAGCAACGTTGTTGACTACGAACCGCAGAGCCTCCTCGTTGAACGTCTTGTTGATGCGGCTGGGGTTGACCGCGCACATGCTGTAGTTGGACCGGCCAGATGCGTCACGCTCGACGGCAACCTGCATTGTCAAACCACGGTAGAAGACGACCGACACCAACGACTCGATCGGCATGACATCAGCAAGGGCTGCAAGAGCAGAGTACTCGCCAAGAGAGTGGCCAGCGAAAGTGCTATCACGCGGGACAAGTCCCTTGGCTTTCATGTCCTCGAAACTGGCCTTCTCCATCAGCGTCAAGGCGGGCTGGGTAAATTGTGTGGCCGAAAGCAGGCCGGTGGGGGAGCGGTAAGTGTAGGACTGAGTCTTCTCGTCAATTTCCTTGAAGATGCGCTCCGACTTGATAGAGCCATCGCCCGCGACTGTCTCGAAGGTCATGGCCATGTAGTTCCCGCGAATGGCTTTGCCGCGCGGGCCGCCAAAGTGGATGGTCAGCTCCTTGGGGTTGTTGCGGACGATGTTGGTGATGGCGAAACCTTATCATGCGTGTCAGTACAAGAATGAGCGGCGTAAACAGAAGGTACTTACCATAAGTATCCATGAGGTACTTGTCAGCACGGTCCCAGACCTCCTTGGCGACAGGGCTGCTATCGTAGAGATCCATCCCCATTCCTTGTTCTTGGGAACCTTGACCGGTGAAGACATAAGCAGTGACAGGCTGCTCGATTTCTGCCTCGCCGAGAAGGACCTTGTCCTCCGTCTCCTTGTTCACGGCCTCGACCTTGATGATCTTCCTGCCAGCAACCATACCGACATGCTGCAGCTTGACGTCGATATCGTCGTTGGGGAGAACCATGCCCGTGAGCGAAGCAGAGAAACTCCGCACGCGGCCGTTCTTGTTCTCCGCCGCCCACGTCTCTACTAGGCTGCGGATAGCGGCGCTGGAGTACATGCCGTGGGTGATGGTTCCGGGAAGGTTGGCGTACGCGGCGAAGACGCGAGAGACGTGGATGGGGTTGTAATCACCTGAGACGCGGGCGTACGTCTCGTTTGATGCCGGTGCCCGGATTTGCAACCGACTCTTTCCACCTAGGGGGATTGGATTCTCGAAGTTCACAGGCTGTTCAATCGACGACCCATGACGTTCCAGGTAATCCACAACCGGGTTACCGTGTGCATTATGAGCGTCGTAGTCCACACTGGCGACCTGGATAATCTCCTTGGTCGGCAGCTCGACGAGGACTTGACCCCCTGTTTGAACATGGCTGAAGACGGCCTTGTCCTTGAAATGAACCAGACTTTCAAGTCGGAAGATTAGGGTCTGACCGAGCAAATCGATCTGTGTGGCATCTTCATCAAAAGTAAACCAAGACTTGGAACGGAGAACGGCAAGGTCCTTGGTGGTCTCGAGGTGAACCTGCATGGGAGTTTCGAACTTGCGTTGGAACGTGTTCTCGTAGTCTGTGTAGACACCGCGGTAAAGGAACTGTGACGTAACTTCCATGACCGCCTTTCCGTCGCGAGTAATGGTGCCGCAGACCTCGACCATCTTCCCGGAGTCTTGGTTGATGACGGCATTGATCCGAGCTGTGGTAGAGACCTCATCGCCCTTCTTAAGTGGCTCAGCGCCGGGCATCATGCGGAACTGGTTGGAGAGGTGGACGAGCTTGAGGAGGTCGCCGTCAATGGTGCGCGGGAAGATCGGCTTTGTGATAGCTTTCCAGCCCACCACGATAGCAAAGTCCATCGGCGCATACATGGTCTTTTCCGGGCGGTCGACGAAGGCTTCGCCAGTGTTGCCCACGGCGTGAACAAACTCATTGATGGCCTCGCTGGTAATGGTAGTCTTGCCACCGTCGAACTGGCTGGTCACGGAAGCATCGAGATCAAGCTCCTCATCACCGAACCATGCACGCCAGTAAAACTCCTTGATACGATCATTGCGGCCGTCCATGACTTCGTGGATGGGCGCGTAGCCGGCCTCTGGGCGGTAGATGAAACGTAGCGGGAGGGCCACAGGCTTCCCAAGGGCGGTAGTATCCTTGATCATGTTGACGGCAATCTCGTTCTTGCCTACCAGCTTGACCTCGATCACGTCCACATACCGATTGTGGCGCGGTTGTTCCTTGACCACGATGACCGTCTGGGCAGGGTCATTGGGATGGAGGATCTCAACGAAGAGACCCCGAGTCGGCGCGAAGATTTGCTTGATCGGGTTGGTCTGGTACTTCTGGCCCTGGACGATGACATCGGATTGGAGGAGGGCATAGCGCCAATTCTGGCTCGAGCCGGCGAGCAGCGAGATCCATTCCTCAAGCGACGGCAACTGAGTCGATGGCGAGGACGACAAGCGGTAGGTGTTCTTGTGGGCATCCACGGAGACGGTGAGGCCCTCGACATCCAAGGGAATCTCAGCCTCGATAAGCTTGCCGCCAAAGTACTCGACAGTGGGGATCTTGGAGGCATCGTTGCCGTACAGATCCCGAGTCAGCCCCTCGATGTGGCCGTGATGAATGCCGTCGAGAATCTCTTTGATGGGCTCATCAACCTTGGTCGAGTGCTTTGCGGCCATGGGTCCTTGAAGAATGCAGGTTCTGCCGACATCTTTGTCGATGACGGCACCAAGGTCCTCCGACTGCCACAGCGAGTCCTTCTTGAAAAAGAACTCAAAGTTCTCATCTAGCGCGGGGACAAACGTCACCGGCTTTTGGCCACGGCGTTGGCAGAGCAGCAGGAAGTGCTGCACATCTTGGGCGTTGATGATCTGGGTTTCGGCTTCAGGGTAATGCGCTAGAATGCGCTCAATGGCAGAAATGGGCTCGTCCAGGTCCTTAGGGTGTTGTAGCTCAGAGGCTTGCCCCGAGGTGGTGGTGAAACGCTCCTCCACACGGTGTATGAAGTCGACCGTGAGTTTCCGGAAGGACGGGTCGATCCATCGAGCTTCGTCCTTGACGTACAAAAGCTCTACCATACGGCGGACGACTTCACCGTATGTCATGTCCTCGAGATCCACGGCTTGGCCTTCCTTGTTCTGTCCGAACCAGACCTTTTGGAAATCGGCATTGAGCTTCCGGATGATGTGGTCACGGTTCTTCTTCAACTCGGGGACCCGCTTCTCCTTGGGTAGGCTGAAGATCTTTTGGTCCATTTCGGCCCAGAAGAGGACACCGCGCGTGGCAAGCTTGTGGATTGGCTCGCCCATTTCAGACCGCACGGTGATGACTCCACCTGCAGCCCCCTTGTAGGTCTTCTCCCACTCGCCGTCGTCAAGGCCGGGAGCGTCCACAATGGCTTGTTTGGCGGCTCTGCTCGTGTGGGCCTCTTTGGCGACCATCATGCGGCTGCCAAACAAGCAGCCGTCGTAAGGCATCGGGGGGTAGCCATACTGGGTGGACCACGCACCGGTAAGGTAGGGATACGTGTCGTCGGCGCCGCCAAAACCACTGCCGGCGACGAGGATGATGTTCTCGTGACGACGGATGCGGCCGTACATGGCAAGGATGGGCGAGTGGAAGTCTTCGAACGAGTGGTGGCCACCACCTCTGCCGCCGGTCCACTGGAGGATGACAGGGAACGTCGGGTTGGCCTTGGCGATGTTGATGACGGCCTGGATGGCCTCGCTCGAGCCAGGCTTGAAGGAGATATGCTTCAAACCTAGTGTTTCGATGTACTCTTGAGCAACCTCAATAGACGGGACGCCGGCACCGATAGTCAGGCCCTCGATTGGCACACCCTCCGAGCGGAGTCTCCCAAGAAGCGGGATCTGCCATCCCATAGCACGGGGGTTGACATAGATGAGGTTGATGCTGATGCCACGGCCAGGGGGGATAGCCTTCTCAATCTTGGAGATGGCTGCTGTCATTGTCTTGGCGTTGTAGTATCCGCCGCCTGCCAGCTCAATCTGGTAGCCTGCGTTCATGGTGGCAGCCACAAAGTCCCAAGGTACCGTGGCCGGGGTCATACCGGCAACCAGCAACGGCGGCAAACCGAGGAGCCTGCTCATCTTGGTGTCGACGTACGTCTGGCCGCTCGACGTCTTGACGAGCTTGGGACCGTATTCCTTCACCCAGTCAACGGCGTACTTGACGGCATGCTCCTCGTCACGGTCGAAGAGCTCCGACTTGTAGCCAACTTCGGTCACGGTCCCATTTACGGTTCCAGCCAGGATGACGCGCACACCAGTGCCATCCTTGTTTCTGCTCGTCAGCACACCGAGACCCGAGATGCCTCCCGGACCGAAGTCCAAGATATGTGTGGCACCGGGGAAAACGGTCGCCTTTTCCCAGTGGACCGGGTCACTTGTGATCATGCGAACCAAGGCAGGCACAATGTTCCCCGTCACCTCCTCGCGGATGTCTTTGCCAGTGTTAGTGTCGTAGACGGGGATGCCTAGACGCTTGACATCGATTTGGATATCCTTCAGGTCCTCGGCGACCAGCGCGGTGGCCTTGGCGAGGTATTTGCTGTGGAAGGGGGCAGTGATAGGCAGGAAGCGGTTCACAAACCGAACCTTCCGTTCAGTGTGGGGGATCCGTGTCTGGTCCAAACCAGTGGCAGCCTTGACCTTTCGAAGCTGAGCGTTAAGGCCACATAGTGACCTCGGCGGGCCGGCGATGACCAGGTTCCGCGGGCTGTTGATGAGCGAAATCGAAATGTGCTGGTCTTCAGGGAGATACTGGTTCGTCTGGTTGATGTGCTTCTGGACTTCCGCTTGAGGAAGGTCGCGGATGCTCAGCATGGGAGTGGGGGTGCCCTCCCCGTTGTCGATAGAGTCCTGAAGCATGGACGGGCTCAGTGAAGTAATGGGGAAAGTCTGCTGGCTGCGGGCACCAATCCAGAAAAGGATAGTCAAGGCAGAGTTGGCGATCTCCTCGAACGACTCCCAAGAGTCCGCGGCCGCTGTGATAGCGGCAAGGACAATGCCCTGGGAATGGCCCGTGGTCCCGCTGATTCTCTCCCGCAGAATGCCGGGGTGGAGGCCAAGGACCTTGCAGGTAATCTGATAATGGGCAAGCTGAACAAGACCAATCAGGGGGAAGCTGACCGGCGCCGACACCAAATAGTCAACGTCTGGTGTCGCATCCGGGCTGTGGAGCCAGCCCATTACATCTAAACCTTTAGCGTAGAGCTTTTCCGCGCTCGGGTGGCTGGATAGGGTCTGAAGAAGTTCGGCTGATGACGCCACCAGCTCCCCGATGAAAGATGGGTAGGCTAGGTATAACTCGCGGAGCTCCTCGAAATACTCCTCGATGTTACCCTGCCCGCCAAAGATGTTGTAAAGCTTGGCATCTCTTCATCTTCCGCCGCCCGGAACAAGGCCGATTCGTGCGTCTTCATTGCCCGGTTCGACGCCGAGCGAGCAGCGAAATAGCTGCGAATGACCTCTAACTTCTTTCGCATCAATGCCAGGGAGGGTTGCCACCAGGGCATGGACATCGTTGCCGCGAAGAAATGCCCGCTCGAACTCGTTGAGAATAAGTTTAAGCACCTCCTCGCCGGACCCTTGTACGTCGTCCTCGCCCTCCGCAACCTCGTGCGCCACATAGCCCATGTAGCGAGCCACGAGCTCGGCCACCGACGAGGGCTCATCGTCTTGGGCTAGCTCGTCGGTAGGCGCCGGTAGAGTTGCGACGAAGCCCTCCTTCAACCGGGATGCATGGAAGTGGATGCCGGTAGGTATTAAAAAGGATGTCTCGAGGGAGCCGTGGGAGAGAGTGAGAGGACGCAGCGAAGCCGACGAGCGGGGCGTGACGGCACCCGTCTGCGGGCCTGTGCCGCTGCCGTTGTTGGGATACATTATTATGTATAGAGATGGGGTATCTTGAGAATCTGTGCGTCTTCCCTGGCACGAGTTAGTCGACTCATTCACAGACTGACCGGGACCATCGAATAGGCGGGGGGAAGGGGGGCATACCAGTCGCAATGGTGGGAGAGATCAGCAGCAAATGGCGACAGAGCCAGGGGCAGAAGTGGGATATTTCTGCGAAAAATGACGGTGCAGGCGAGGCCTCGTAGAAGAAGCCAGTGGCATGAAGCGGAAGTGAAGTGAAGTGAGGTCGTAAAATCAGAAACCTGCCCAAGGAGAGAGTTGGGTTTGGAGTGTTCAGATGGAGGGAGAGGGGGAGTTGCGGGCGTCGAGTGAGGGCAGGAAAGGAATGGGCCAGGATGGGCGGTGGCTCTTGCGGTAGGCGGTGATTGGATTGAACCCTGGAGCCGAGACCCGGTTTGGAGGGGGACAGGGGTACCTTATAACGGTGGTGTGGTTCTACTCAACACAAAAATTGCCCAAGTTCAAGGGCGAATCTTTCCGGTGGCAGCTCCCTTCCTTGCTCGCCAAAATTTTTGGATCTTGTTGGGGAAGCGCGGTCAAGACACCGCGGCCGGCGCGGCGTGCATGTCCCGACCCCTGCCAGACCGAATACCCCTGGCCCGTGCCCAGCGGCATCTTGAGACGGTACCCAACCAACCCGAACGGCCGAGCCCCACCTGTCAAAAAGGGCACCCCAAAAAAAGTACCAATACCTCTGGTAACGCAGTGGGAGGTTCATCCAGACCCCCCCAACCTATGGATCCCCCCCGTCTCCCAAGATCTCGGGCTCACGGAACGCAGGGGCAACGGCACTTTGAGCCCTTGCGCCGACCATCAAACCATCAAAATTCCAGACAATGGCGACATCTCAACCGTGTAGACGTGCTGTGTGATCTCACATGAGGGTTGTCGATGGTCGTTATCCATTCTCAAGCTGCACCAGGGGTGGCGATACCTCCTACCTGCCTTCAATGACTACGTGTTCAACGCTGCACCTATGCATGAATCAGGTCATAGATTCGAGCTTCAGGCTCCAAGGACCGATACCAGTCAACATATCAAAGGCGGAGAGTCATGCAACCGGGCGCCCGACAACGACGTGCATGTGGAGAGCGGTGCGATGACAGCCCAACAAGAGCAGACGAACCTCATAGCCTGTAATTCCCGTGTAGTGTATGTCGTGTACACCGTAGACTTGAGATGGGAAAAGCTGGTGGGCACAAAAAGTATTGTAGTGGGGTCGAGCATGACAGCCCCTCACAGATAGGAGGAACTGAATCTGTCACTCCCGGTCCATGTCCCAAACCCATGCGGTCCGCGATCCTCAGTGGCTTGCAGAAAACAACCTGGTAGTCTCGGGTATGCGCAACATCTCCGTCGATGTCCGGCGGGCAGGATTAATAAACGCCTCCGTCGGCTTCGCTCGGCGAGGGAGAATAATCTCGAGCCCGTGGTCCTCAGGGTTGGGAAGGGTGTAAAAGTGGGGTTGCACGAATAGCAACCTCCGCAACGTGTATTCGTACCGCGACTTGGAGATCGGACGCTCCAACCCAAGGAAGCTGTGGGGTAACGGCAGGCAAGGTGCTAAGCCCTTCTGGGTTAGTTGGGGGGTTTGGTTGAGAAGCCAACCTGCAGACTGGACCAGCCGCGACAAGGGGGTGTTACCCAAAATTCATTCAACAGTTGCATCCTGACGACGCGGCGCCTTCCAGTTTTTTTGCTGTTGCCCCCCTTGGTGCGCGTGAGTGGAAGTTGAAGTCCACCGCTGCATTCCGGTCTTTAGGTTTTGCGCTTTCCCAGCCCAAGTCCCCTCTCAGGACAACTCAAACCCTTGCTTTCTTCTGAAGGGCCCCTCTCTCCCTCGCTTTCCCCAGTCGCCAACTTCAAGTTTTGTTTCTTGCGGTGACTTCCTCCCTTCCTCTTGCGATACCCAAGATACCGTCAAACCCACACTAGACGACCCTTCTTTACGACCATCCACCCGTCTCGCATCCCGCTTTTCTTTTTCACCACCCAACATCCTAATTCACAAACAGGGCCAAAATGCGCGCCGAAGTCGAGCAGGAGCTTGCTCACACGCTCCTTGTGGAGCTCCTTGCGTACCAATTCGCTTCGCCCGTGAGGTGGATCGAGACCCAAGATGTTTTTCTCGCAGAGCAAATGGCCGAGCGGATTGTCGAGGTCGGACCGGCAGACACACTTGGTGTGATGGCCAAGCGGACCCTAGCCTCCAAGTACGAAGCCTACGATGCCGCCAAGTCAGTGCAAAGACAGATTCTGTGCTACAACAAGGACGCCAAAGAAATCTACTACGATGTCGACCCGGTCGAGGAGGAACCCGAGCCCACCGCACCTGAGGCGAGCTCTTCACCGAGTGCCCCCGCAGCATCTGCCGCCGCCCCGGTTGCTGCCGCCGCTCCGGCACCGAGTGCAGGGCCCGCCGCACAAGTCCCGGACGCCCCCGTCCAAGCAGTGGAAATTGTGCGGACTTTGGTTGCACAGAAACTCAAGAAGCCCCTCCAGGATATCCCTCTCAGCAAAGCGATCAAGGATTTGGTTGGCGGTAAGGGCACACGCAGACCTTTAACCCCGGGGGGCGCCGTGCTAATCACCTCATTTTTATAGGCAAGTCGACTCTTCAAAACGAAATCCTCGGCGACCTCGGCAAGGAGTTTGGCTCAACACCGGAGAAGCCCGAAGACACGCCCTCGACGAGTTGGGCGCGGCGATGCAGGCTACCTTTGACGGGAACCTTGGCAAGACATCGCAGGGCCTCATTGCACGCCTGATTTCCTCGAAAATGCCTGGTGGCTTCAATATCACAACGGCGCGGAAGTACCTCGAAACAAGGTGGGGCCTTGCGTCCGGGCGGCAGGACGGTGTGCTCCTACTAGCCATCACGATGGAGCCGCCCGCTCGTCTCGGGTCGGATGGCGACGCAAAGGCGTTCCTTGACGATGTTGCTCAGAAGTACGCCTCCAATGCCGGCATCAGCCTGTCCACTGCCGCCGCCGCGGGCCGGCGGCGGGTGGTGGAGGTGGCATGATGATGGATCCCGCTGCGATCGAAGCCTTGACCAGCGACCAAAAAGCATTGTTCAAGCAGCAACTCGAGTCATCGCGAGGTATCTCAAGGTGGACATCCGTGCGGGCGACAAGGCATTCCAGGCCTCCCAAGAGTCTTCCAAGGTTCTGCAGTCTCAACTTGACTTGTGGATGGCCGAGCACGGCGACTTCTACGCTACCGGTATCGAGCCGGCGTTCAGCGCACTCAAGGCCCGCGTCTACGACTCATCATGGAACTGGGCTCGTCAGGACGCCCTGAGCATGTACTTCGATATCATCTTTGGCAGGCTGCAAGCCGTTGACCGTGAAACCGTCAGCCAATGTATCCGACTCATGAACCGCTCAAACCCGACGCTGCTCGAGTTCATGCAGTACCACATCGACAACTGCCCTACTGAGCGTGGCGAAACCTACCAGCTAGCCAAGTCGCTTGGTGCTCTGCTCATCGAAAACTGCAAGGAGTCGCTCGGAGTTGAGCCGAAGTACAAGGACGTCGCAGTCCCCACCGGCCCCAAGACCACCATCGATGCCGACGGTAGCATGAGCTACGAGGAGGTTCCGAGAGCAAGCTGCCGGAAATTGGAGCACTACGTGCAACAGATGGCGGAGGGCGGAAAGATCTCCGAGTACGGCAACCGGACCAAGGTGCAGAACGATCTGTCCAAGATCTACAAGTTGATCAGGCAGCAGTACAAGTTCTCCAAGGGCTCGCAGCACGAGATCAAGAGCCTGTACAGCGACGTGATCCGCTCCCTTGGCATGAATGAAAGCCAGATCATCCCCAAGGAAAACGGCAGACTTAACGGTCTCTCCAAGAAGGGCAAGCCCAAGGGCAAGGTCGAAACCATTCCGTTCCTTCACCTCCGCAAGAAGACGCAGCAGGGGTGGGACTTTGACAAGAAGCTCACCAATGTGTACCTTGACTGCCTGGAGGAAGCAGCTAAGGACGGCGTTACCTTCAGCGGCAAGTATGTGCTCATGACTGGTGCCGGTGTCGGCTCGATCGCCGCCGAGGTACTTCAGGGGCTCATCAGTGGCGGTGCCAAGGTGATTGTCACCACCAGCCGCTTTTCTCGCGAGGTGACGGAGTATTACCAGTCCATGTATGCTCGATTTGGCTCGCGTGGTTCCCAGCTCGTGGTTGTGCCTTGCAACCAGGGCAGTGTCCAGGACATCAATGCGCTGGTCGACTACATCTACGATACTAAGAGCGGTCTGGGCTGGGACCTGGATTACGTTGTGCCTTTTGCTGCCATCTCTGAGCAGGGCCGCCAGATCGACGGGATCGACTCCAAGTCTGAGCTGGCCCATCGTATCATGCTCACCAACCTTATCCGTCTTCTCGGTAACGTCAAGGCGCAGAAGGCAACTCGCGGGTTCGAGACACGCCCCGCCCAGGTTATCCTCCCGCTCTCGCCCAACCACGGGACTTTTGGTAGCGATGGCCTGTATTCTGAGTCCAAGCTCGGTCTTGAGACCCTGTTCAACCGCTGGGTTTCCGAGGACTGGGCCAACTACCTCACCATTTGCGGCGCCATCATCGGCTGGACTCGCGGGACGGGTCTGATGTCAGGCAACAACATTGTGGCTGAGGCCGTTGAGCGTTTCGGTGTCCGCACTTTCTCACAGCAGGAAATGGCGTTCAACCTGCTTGGGCTGATGTCCCCTACGATTGTTGACCTCTGCCAGAACGAGCCGGTCTTCGCGGACTTGAACGGTGGCCTGCAGTTCATTCCCAACCTCAACGAGACCATGACCAGGGAGCGCAAAACTCTGACGGAGACCAGCGAGATTCGCCGCGCAGTCACCAAGGAAATCGCTGCAGAGACCAAAATTGTCAATGGCGAGGATGCGGATGAACCTCACAAGAAGAAGATCATCGAGCCCCGCGCCAACATCAAGTTCGACTTCCCGCCCGTTCCCGACTGGGAGTCCGAGGTTGCGCCACTGAACGACAACCTCAAGGGCATGGTCGATCTCGAGAAGGTCGTTGTCGTCACTGGCTTTGCCGAAGTTGGACCGTGGGGTAACTCCAGGACCCGGTGGGAGATGGAAGCTTTCGGCGAGTTCTCGATTGAGGGCTGCATCGAGATGGCATGGGTCATGGGCCTCATCAAGAACCACAACGGCCCGATCAAGGGCAAGCCGTACTCTGGCTGGGTGGATGGCAAGACTGGCGAGCCCGTTGACGACAAGGACGTGAAGCCGAAGTACGAAAAGTACATCCTGGAGCACTCGGGTATCCGTCTGATCGAGCCGGAACTTTTCGACGGCTACGACCCCAACAAGAAGCAGCTGATGCACGAGGTTGTCATTGAGGAGGACCTGGACCCCTTCCAGGCCTCCAAGGACACGGCCGAGGAATTCAAGCGGGAGCACGGGGACAAGGTGGAAATCTTTGAGATCCCCGAAACCGGCGAGTACACCGTGCGCATGAAGAAAGGCGCTTCCCTCTGGATCCCGAAGGCGCTGAGGTTCGACCGTCTTGTTGCCGGCCAAATTCCGACAGGATGGGATGCCAAGCGGTACGGCGTCCCCGACGACATCATCTCCCAGGTCGACCCTGTGGCTCTGTTTGTCCTCGTCTCCACTGTCGAGGCTCTGCTGTCGGCGGGTATCACTGACCCGTACGAGTTCTACAAGTATGTCCACGTCTCGGAAGTAGGCAACTGTGTGGGTTCCGGCATGGGTGGCGCGGCGGCCCTGCGGGGTATGCATCGTGACCGGTTCCTCGACAAGCCGCTACAGAACGACATTCTCCAGGAGTCGTTCATCAACACAATGGCTGCTTGGGTCAACATGCTGCTCATCTCGTCGTCCGGCCCGATCAAGACGCCCGTCGGTGCTTGCGCCACGGCTGTCGAGTCGGTCGACATCGGCTACGAAACCATCATGGAGGGCAAGGCTCGCGTCTGCTTCGTTGGTGGGTTTGACGACTTTGGCGAGGAGGGCTCCTACGAGTTCGCCAACATGAAGGCCACCAGTAATGCTGTGGACGAATTCGCCCATGGTCGGACGCCCAAGGAGATGTCGAGACCCACGACCACAACGAGGAACGGTTTCATGGAATCACAGGGTTGTGGTGTCCAGGTCATCATGACTGCCAAGCTCGCCTTGGACATGGGTGTTCCCATCTATGGTGTTCTCGCTCTCACTACGACCGCGTCAGACAAGATCGGCCGCTCAGTTCCCGCGCCAGGCCAGGGTGTTCTCACGACTGCCCGCGAGCACCGCGGCAAGTTCGCTTCGCCGCTGCTCGACATCAAGTACAGGCGGCGACAGATTGAGCGCCGCACTAAGCAGATTGAGGAGGACAGAGAGGCCGATCTCGAGTACCTCGCCGCCGAGGCGGAAGCGCTCAAGGCGGAGGGCCGGCCCGAGACGGAAGTCGCCGAGTATGTGGCGTCCCGTGCCAAGCATCTCGAGAAGGAGGTCGAGAGGCAGACCAAGGATGTGCTCCGCAGCTTCGGCAACAACTTCTGGAAGAGCGACCCGAGCATCGCTCCTCTGCGTGGCGCTCTCGCCACGTGGGGCCTCACGATTGACGACCTCGGCGTTGCGTCCTTCCACGGGACGTCGACCAAGGCCAACGACAAGAACGAGTCATCAGTCATTTGCCAGCAGCTTGCCCATCTCGGGCGCTCCAAGGGCAATGCGGTCCTGGGTATCTTCCAGAAGTATCTCACCGGCCACCCCAAGGGCGCTGCCGGTGCCTGGATGATGAACGGGTGCTTGCAGGTGCTCAATACTGGCCTTGTCCCTGGCAACCGCAACGCCGACAACATCGACGAGGTGATGGAGAAGTTCGACTACATTGTGTACCCGAGCCGCAGCATCCAGACAGACGGTGTCAAGGCGTTCTCGGTGACGTCGTTCGGTTTCGGCCAGAAGGGTGCTCAGGCGATTGGCGTCCACCCCAAATATCTCTTTGCCACCCTAGATAAGGAGACGTTCCATGAGTACCGGGTCAAGGTCGAGGCTCGGCAGAAGAAGGCCTACCGCTTCTTCCACAACGGCATGATCAACAACACGCTGTTCGTTGCCAAGGACAAGTCGCCGTACACGGACGAGCAGCTGAGCTCGGTGCTCCTCAACCCCGACGCACGGGTCACGGTGGACAAGAAGACTGGGCAGCTCACGTACCCCGACAACTTTATGAAGCTGTCGGAGAAGACGCAAACCCACTCGGAGCGCAAAGCGACGCTGGAGTCGGTGCTCGGCCGGAGCGCACGGCAGCTCGAGAACATGAACACGCGAGTTGGGTTCGACGTCGAGGACATCTCCACCATCAACGTGGAGAACGACACGTTCCTAGAGCGCAATTTTACAGCAGCGGAGATGCAGCACTGCATCGGCTCGACAACGGGCCGGCCGCCGCAGAAGGCGTTTGCCGGACGTTGGAGCGCTAAGGAGGCAGTCTTCAAGGCCCTGGGGACTTCGAGCAAGGGAGCTGGCGCGGCGATGAAGGATATTGAGATCCTGACGGATAAGAACGGGGCGCCGTCGGTCAAGGTATGTGATTCCAATATCTCGGGGAGTTGAGCGTATGGGCGACTGATTTACTAACTTTTGCTGCAGCTGCACGGTGCCGCCCAGGAGGCTGCGGAGAAGGCGGGCGTCAAGAACGTCAACGTCTCCCATCTCGTACACGGAGAGTCACGCGGCGGCCATTGCAACGGCGCAGCTGTGAGGTGTGCGAGCTGGCTTGTGGTTTGTGGTTTGTGGTTTGTGATATTTTGGAGCGAGATTTGGAATTTCATCGTTTAGACAGACGGACGGGGTTTATGATCATGTTTGTAATTGGACGATGCACCGAGATACAGCTTACGGCTTAGACGAGTCACGCTTCGAAGGCGCGCACGACTAATCACTAGGTATGAGAGATGTTGGCTGGGCGGAAGCAATTGTTTTACCAAGCATGTCGTCGGCCTCGCGCATTGTCCCACGTGTTGTTCATGTGCCTGTCCCAACTGTCGTCCCATCTGTTGTCACACCCATCGTCACACCTGTGGCCCTACCTGTGGCCCTGCCTGTGGCCTTCCCTTTTCGTTGTCTTACCTGTCGTCTCACCTGGCGTGCATCATTCGCTGAGAGACACTGACCCGAACCACCGGGACCAAGCTGTGACCAAGCTGTGACCAAGCTGTGACGTTGCTTTGCTTGGGTCCCTGTGTCTTGGGTGGCCACGTGACTGTGCACCTGGGCGCTTTCGGCGAACGAACTCGCAGGCATGCCTAAATGGGATGGAAGACTGCCTCTGTATGGATGGCGATGGAAAATGGGCTGGGATGCCAAGCGCAACTTGGCCCTTTGCAGAATGGTGTGTGGGTGTGTGTGTGTGTGTGGGGTGTGCGCTTAGTGATGGTGCTTGGGGATGTTGTTATTTATTGTATTGTGTGTTGTGTTGAGGAAAACAAAACAAACAAGATTGAAAAGAAGCCCTCAAGAAGAGAGAAAAAGGTCTCCGCCCGAGTTGATGCTCTCCGCTGCCCTCAAATCCCTTCGCTGTGGTTCGACTCCTTCCTGGGGAGTGCAAGTGCCGGGCGAGTCCGGGCTTGGCGGGCAATCTTGGCCCGGCTCCCGGCGCTGGCCGAGCTCCGCCCTGCCAAGACGGACCCGCTTCGGTGGGTGAGAGTGGGAGTGGTGGGCTTGCTTCCAGGTTGTTTGGTCTGCGGGGAACTGCCCTGTGTTCGGATTGGACGGATGGGCTGGGGATTGGCCGGGGATTGGCGGACTAGTTTGAGATAAGGGGGTGAGATGATATCAATACCTTGATCGGTGGTTGTTTAAAAATGGGGGGGCCTGTTCTTCTTCTTTGAATTTCTGGCTCGCTGTTCTGCTGCTGCTGACTTGAATAGTTGTTGGTTTGATTGATTGGTGGTTTTGGCTTTGTTTTGCGTTGAGTGCTTTGACTGGCTGACTGGCTGCTCGGCGGGAGGTGGTCGCTGGTCAGGTTTGGTTGGGCTTCTGAGATCCGCATCCACAACTGGGTTTCGAGCTGCGGGAAGGCAAGACTGGGCAGCAGGTACGTTGCAGTTTTTGTGGTTTGTGTTGCTTGCTTTTTGTTTTGGGCATTTCTCTTTGGATTTGTTAAGGTGACCGTGACTGAAACTCGACTGACTTGAAACGCAGATGGTCTTGGTGGCGAGTCATCCATCACTTGCAACGGCGTGCCGTGTGGGTTTTTAAAAAGGTTGTTCTCAGTGCTCATAAACCCTGACTGCACTCAACTCCAAACACTCTCACTTAAGTTGGCACTGTCCTGAACCGGCATTGAGATGCTCGTTGTCACGCCAAATCACAAAATGATTGCCAAAAACAAGGTGTTCCTCGGCTTGTTCGTGCACAGCAAGTCTCTCAAAACGCTTGAGTACCTACACAATACGGCTGTGTGTGTGGACAAGGAGGGTAAGATTGTCGCCGTTGAGGAGGATTGCGACGAAAAGAAGGCGAAGGCAACAGTGCTTCCCCGGCTGGGGTGGGCGGAAGCAGAGGTGGAGGTCGTCAAGGCGGAAGAGGGCCAGTTCTTCTTCCCCGGGTTCATCGGTAGGCCTCACTGAAGCCCAGGACATGTCACCAACACTCAAACTCTCAAGATACAAACTAACATGCCACCTCAGACACACACATCCACGCGCCACAGTACCCCAACGCCGGCATCTTCGGCAACTCCACCCTCCTCGACTGGCTCAACACCTACACCTTCCCGCTCGAAGCCTCCCTCTCCGACCTCACCAAAGCCCGCCAGGTCTACACCCGCGTCATTCACAAGACCCTCTCCCACGGCACCACCTGCGCCGCCTACTACGCCACCATCGACGTGCCCGCCACCAACCTCCTCGCCGACCTCTGCCACGCCCGAGGGCAACGCGCCCTGATCGGCCGCGTATGCATGAACGAACCCGAGACCTCCCCCGCCTACTACCGCGACGAATCCGCGGCCGCCTCCCTCGCCGCCACCCAAGCCAGCATCGCGCACATCCAGCGGCTCGACCCAACCTTTGCCCTCATCCGGCCCATCATCACCCCGCGCTTCGCCCCCTCCTGCACCTTCCCCCTGCTCCAACAACTCGCGTCCCTCGCCAGGACCCTCTCCCTCCCGATCCAAACGCACATCTCGGAAAACCCCGCCGAGATCGCGCTCGTCCAGCAGCTCTTCCCGCGCGCGCTCACCGGCGCGCCCGACACCAGCTACGCCGCCGTGTACGACGCCGCGGGGCTCCTGACCGCCCGCACAGTGCTCGCGCACGCGGTGCACCTGACCGCGGGCGAGGCGGCGCTGGTGGCGCGGCGCGGGGCCAAGGTCAGCCACTGCCCCTGCAGCAACACGGCGCTGGGCAGCGGCGCGGCGCGCGTGCGCTGGCTGCTCGGGCAAGGGATCACGTGCGGGCTGGGGACGGACGTCAGCGGCGGGTTCAGCGCGAGCGTGCTGGCGGCGGCCAGGGGCGCGGTCATGGTCAGTCGGCATGTGGTGTTTATGCGCAGGGAGGAGGATATGCGGAGGGGGGGGGATGTGAGGGGGCGGGAGGATGTGAAGAGGCGGGACGCGGGGGTGGGCGGTGAAGGTGGGGTTGTGGATGCGAGTGCGGGTGTGGAGGTGGATGTGGATGTGGTTGCGGTTGCGGCGACGAAGGAGAAGGAGGAAGAGAAGGCGAAAGAGAAGGAGATGGAAAAGGAAAAGGAAAAGGAAAAGGAAAAGGAGAAGGAGAGGGAGAAGGACAAGTTGAGTGTGGAGGAGGCGTTGTTTCTGGCGACAAGGGGCGGCGCGGAGGTGGTTGGGTTCGAGGATAGGGTCGGCGGGTTCGAGGTCGGGATGGAGTGGGATGCGCAGTTAATCGGGCTCGGGGTGGTTAGGGGAGATGGGGAGTCTGTCGGGGACGACGACGGCGGGGATGTAGATGTCTTTGGCTGGGAGAGCTGGCCGGATCGGGTCGCAAAGTGGGTGTATAATGGCGATGATAGAAACACGAAGATGGTGTGGGTGAAGGGGCGGCTGGTCCATACGCGGAAATTGATGGCGAAGCAGGTTTTGGGGAGTGCCTGACTGGATTGGGCGGGATAGAGAAATAGATTAGGGGCGGCGAGGACGAAGGGTAATCTTGAGGCTATTACTTTTTTAGTATTTAGCTTTTAGACCACCGAACTCGACAAAACTTTCGAGTGTCATGTTGCATGCATTGATGTCGTGTTGTGTGGACAGAGAGAAGAGTGATGGCCTCGTTGAGCGTTGCGGGAGTGTGGCCTTCTACCTATCTTAGACGTTAGGCAATTTCTTTTGCGAAAAGTCTGGCCGGCAAGATGAAACGGACCACCCGTGCTGGATTCTACGGACACCCAATTGAAGACATGCATACGGGACATTGCATGCATGCTCGCTCTGGCTTTTGGTGATAGTTTGAACCCAAGTACGGGGTACTTCGTACAGACGGTCGATAGTGTCTCTATCGGCGTGTGTTTGCGCAAGGGGTACTTACATGCAAGTGCTCTTGTTTCGTACTCTATCTTCTGTCACCAGAGCTTCAATGACCTACCTACACTTCCTGAACAGACTTCGTTTCGACTTGAGTTAGCATCAGCTTTTAAGTCTCGATGTCAAGCAAGTGCTGCAAGTCATGATTTCATTCGGACTAGTTACTGTGTAGCTTGATTGAAATTTCACAGCTTCAGATCAACCCGAGTGCGGTTTTTGGTCAGGTACTCCGTACAACGGTATAAGTACGGTACCACCCACCGTATTATTTTGCCCGCGATTGGATTGCATTTGCCGATCGGGGTGACTCCGGGCGGCACCGATCGAGAGAGCAGCATTCGGGTGTAACCTTGGGCGTGCTCAATCGGAGATGAGCCCGCAGAAATGGTCTCATTTCAGGAGGGTGCCGCAAGATCTGGCTGTTTGGGCACTCCGCGAGACATGCCGCCAGTGGTCGACTGCGAAGAAGCCTTGGACGACGTGGATTGTAGTGTCGGTACCTAGGTATGTACCCAACATACCCATGTACACATCTACGCAGTCGTACGAATACGAATACCGTGGGACTGTCAAGAAATCTCGTGTATTTGCGGGCACTATTGTGTAATTTTAGTAAAATTCAATCCTTGTGCCAGTGCCTGGTTGAAAGATAGCAGAGAACAACCAAAACCGGACAAGACCAAGACATTAAAAAGATGGAATGCGCTGTTCTGTATACAAATCCGACCTTTGGGCTTCTCTTTCTTTCGCAGCCCTTCATTCATGATTGATGAGGCGGCGAACATGGGGGATGTTCTCTTCCCTGCAGGTGATGCCAAGGCAGCCATGCATCACTGCAGTTTGACGCCAATATGGACATCCTCTACATCAGCCGCAAGAAGGCGCAGCATGTCGCCCGTCACCGTCCCCCCAAGCGTTTTTGTGTTTTGTCACCTGGCCTGGGGTTTGAGCAAAGCTCCGTTTCCGAGATCGGGTCTCGGACCGTCTGCGATGAACTTTTTTGGTCTCGCGGGACCCAGACTGGCACTGTGGCCGCAAACCGATGAGATCGGCGAGGCGCATCGTAAGACGGAAGGACTTCCGTGCTTGCTCCAAACGAGCCGGCGATGGTCATTTTTATTTTTTGTTTTTATCTTCTGAACACCCGATTTATGGACGGAAAGACACCCAAAGAGCACCGAATCAGACCGCCTCTCGTGATTCTTCCTTTGCAAAAACTTCAGATATTGCATGTACCACAGTATGGGACTGTCGGCACTCGTCCCGCGCTAGTAGCCCGTTTTCGTCGGGCGGGCGACTCCCGGTGCCAGGAAAGAATAAAGATGGAGCTCTGTGCGAGCCATGGATGCAGGCCCGTTGTCATCTGATGGGTTGAGCCAATGGGAACCCCGCAAAAACGCCAATCAGGCAGTGCTCGCCAAACCCCGCCAATCTCGGCCCAGCTCATTTCTTGGAGGGTTTCATGGCGCATGGCGCTGCGTGGGGCGGCCTGGGCCTGGGCTCGCTGGGCCAGTTCCCATCTGTCATTCTTCTCTTCCCAAGGCGCAAACATTGGCTTTCCTTCCTCCGATGCTGCCCAGTTTTCAGCCTTCGGCGGGCACATGCGCGCGCCTTTTTGGAATCCTGCCCTTTCAGCTTTGCCGTCTCGGCACACACACACTGACCTCCGTTTCCTGGGCTCCAAGACCTGAGGCTCATGGTTCCGACCCAAAAGTGCTGCGAGATCCCTGTCCCGTCGTTGTCGCTGGGACCCTGACAGCATGCATGGAGGCCGCTGCAGTGCTGGTTGGACGCCATCCAACACGGAGTGAGGAGACGGAGTGAGGAGACGGAGCTGTCGCCGGGGGTGGTGAACAACGAGAGTTAAAGTTGGGCGTTCCCCGCGCTTGTCAGACAGTCCAGACGTCTTTGCCCTGCGCTTCCGTGTGTTTTTTGGTGTGCCCCGTCGGTTTTGTGTCGCAAACCAAGAACCGCCATCAACCTGTCGCCGCGCAACCATTGTCACCGTGAAGTTCGTGACCTAAACTCGTCGAGCTTAATAAAGCATCGCCATGGCTGGCCAAGGTCTCCTCGCCGTCGGCGTTCCGCCGCAACCTCTCTGGCTCCTTTACGTCAAGCTTGCCGTCCTGGTCATCTCCCTCATCGTCCTGGCCATCGCGGCGTATGCGCTGTCGCTCTGGCCCGGCGGCGCCGGTGGCATGGACATCTTCGTTGTACGTGCCTTTTCCCTCTCCCGTGATCGGACGAGACTTTGTCCATACAGTGATCTGATCTGGTTCCGCAGGCCATCCTGAGCTTCATCGTCTACGGCACGACCGGCGCCCTCGAGCTTTGGGCCCCCAACCACTTCTACCGCATCGGCGCCCTCATCGGCTACATCCTCACTGTCATCTTCTGGCTCTCCGCTTGGGCTTGGTCGGCCAGCGACGCTTCTGTTTGGATATCATACGTTGGGTACACGGCGCTCGGCGGAGCCCTGGGTGGTTGTGCTGGTCTCGGTGCCATTGCTTGGTAAGTGAGCGGCTGGCATCCCTGGATCGGCGGGGCTTTTTTTTGGGCGGGATGTGGATGGCAAGGGTTTGGGCTAACACTTTTCAGGATCCTCGTCATCGTGCACCTCGCCTTCTTCATCCGCGCCAGCGTCGTCGACGGGCCCGAGGGCTCTGGCCAGGCCGAGCTCGGCCAAGTCAAGGCCGAGGTTCCCCCCCAGCAGTACCAGCAGCCCTACCCTGCTCAGCAACCGTATCCTGCCCAGCAGCCTTATCCCGCGCAGCCGTATGCTCAGCCGCAACAACCCCAACAGCAGCAGCCGTACCCCCCTCAGTAAAAGGTTGTCGCGAGCGAACATGTTTTCCTTTCTTAAGTTGTTGATGACTGCGGAGGCTGCTTAATGTGGGCGGGTTGCTGCAATTGGTTTCATGGTATTTTGGTCGGTCTTGATGAGGAAGTGTCATTGAGGGGGTGGGGGTGGTTTGCTTCTTGCACACCCACGCGGTGTGTTTAGAAGTCCGATTACTTAGAGCAGTGCGATGCGATCGATACCCGGGATGTCTTGAATAACGATACGATTTTTACACAGCTTGTGCGCCCCCATTTCTTCCTTTCCGACCGATCTGACTCCCACACTCAATTGACCAACCCTTTCCCAAAGAATACAATCAGTCGCATACGCGAGCACATCGTCGCTACAACTACCACTACCCCTTAACTCCAATCCCCACCACCACCACCACCACCACCAATATCAGGGGCACCGCCAACCAGCCCTGCAAAACTCACCACCCCCGCCAGCAGCCCCAAAACCCACCGCACGTGATTCAGCCGCGCCCACACCTCCACCAGCTCCGCCATGTCGGCACGCTCCGCCCACGCCCGCGCCGCCGCCCGCGCCGAATGCCGCCGCACGGAAGGCAGCAATGACATTGTTGTTGTTGTTGTTGTCGTTGTCGTTGTCGTGATGGACAACGTGTTTTTTTCCTCTTCCTCCTCTTCCTTTCTTTTCCTCCCCTTCCCCGTCCTCCTTCCTGTCTTGCTGGTCTTCCCGGTCTTGTGGTAGCCGCTGCAGCGGCTGCAGCAGCGCGGCGGCTTTCCACTTGCACGCGCCGTTGATGCCCGGTTCGAAGATGAGGAAGGTGAGGGGGAGGATGGCGAAGGCGAGGACGGCCGCGGCGAGGTAGAGGTGTTGTTGTTGCTGTAGTTGCTGGTGTTGTTGTGGGTGTTGTTGATGGTGGTTGAGGTGGGGTTGGCGGGGTTGTGGGGGTTGGGTGAAGGCGAGGTACAGGTTGGCCAGCATGCCTGTGTGGACCAGCGGCGGAACCCAGCGCGGGCCCTGCTGGTAGAGGGCGAGCCATTGACGGGCGAGGAGTTTGTGGTGTGTGGTGCTGGTGGTGGCACTGGTGGCGGTGGTGTGCGCGAGGAGGTGCATGGTGAGTGAGTATTGGAAGGTTATACCTGGGCGGCTGGGGGTTGGTTAGGTCGGTGTCTGGGGAAAGGGAAGGGTAAAGGGGGCAGAGGTACCGGCCGGCGTAGAGGGTGGGCATGGTGATGCCTATCCATTGGGCGAGCGTGTTGAGAGTTGGGAAAGACATCGTTTAAGAGTTAGGGATGCTTTGCAAATAGGGAGCTTCATTTTTTCGGTGCTGGAGGGTTTGCCGACATAGTGGGCCGCTTATCCGGGGTCTTGTGAGAATGGTGAACGGTAACGACTGTGATAAAAGCTATCTCATCTAGATAACTGCTGGACATAACACACTAAGGTAGGGACATGGTCTGGATGATACCATGATTACGTCATCAAGTGCACGCCAGAACAGAAAAACAGAAACAGAACCTTGAAATGCACACAGAAGAGAGAATGGACAAACTTCAACGCAACGGAGAAGGGGTCCCACAAACAGCACCCTCATCAAACCCGGCCGTGATCCTCTACCCCCGCTCCCCACGCTGACTGCCCGCGCTTATTGTCAGCTCCTTCTTTGGTTCCTTCGGGTTCCTTCTCGGGTTCCTTCTCTCTCAGCTTCCTCCTCGGGGAGGAGGTTGTGCTGCGCGAACGCGGGAACGACGAGCGTGAGCGCCTCCTCCACGGTCCGGACAATTTGGGCCTTAACGGCTTCTTCGGCCAAGGCCCTCAGAAGCGTGTGTTCCCACAACCGCGCGCGGCGTCCGTCGGTGGGCAGCTCTGTCCTCCCGCCGTTAATTTTGACGATTTTAGCTGCGATGGCATCGATGAACAGGGAAAACAGCTCCCGAGCGCATTGCATTGCCAAGATTGTCTCCACCTCGCAAATGGCATAATACTCACGATCTTTCACCGGTGGGGGTGAGGTGCGGGGGGTGCGGCAGGCTTCCTGCAATGGGCTGTCAGCATCGCCGTTTAAGGGTCACAGGAGGGGAGCACACTCACTCGAGTAGGTCGGTCAGATGCATCCCGAAGCATATGCTTTGTCCGATCGATCCTTCCGCGTCATCGATGGAGACTTCAGGCCCCTTCCTCAACACATCCATTCCGAGTCCAATCCACTGTGTCAGCGTTGCCCGAGCTGTTCCCGAGTCTGACGATGACCCTTTTCCCACAATGCGCCAACAGTCTTGCTTCCTGTGAAGGTCGTTTTTCTGAGACATCCTTGATTGTCTAGCACGCAGCCTACTCAACCACAGGGAGAGCGTGGCACACAGCTCCTTAGGGTTCGTGAAGACCCAGCCATACCGCACGGGATTCACTCCCGTCCCCTTGCCCAGCAGTCGAAGACGGAACGCAAGGGGTTCCATCTTGAGAACCTTGTTCGGGGACTCCCCGGACCCGTAGCCGTGCGCCACATGAACTTCCCAATCGATGTTGTCCCTGTTGGGCGCATCCGGCGCACTGTCGAACCTCGGACCGTCACGCCAAATAACCTCACCGGCATTCCAAGTTCTTAGCAAATCGGCAACGCCCTCAATGGCCTTTGTTAATTGGTTTGCCTCCGTGCGCACCTCGGGCATCACGAGATGAGGCATTTCCTGTGCGGCGGCAGTGAACCTCTCGACCTCCACGCGTGGCCCAACAGCCTCGGCTTCGTTGTCTTCTTCCTTGTAACGGATTGAACTACACGGTAAAAGGCTCACTGGCGGCTACATGAAGATGTCAACTGGGGTGTCGTCGTGCCCAACCGGGGTGTGGGTAGGCACGTAGCCGGTGACCAACCCCCACCGGAAACCCATCGCCGAAACGTCCTTGGGGTCCTTGTGTTGGGCTGGGTCTTCCGGGTCTGCTGCCGCTTGCGCTTGCGGGACGATTCTAGGTCTGTTCTTCTTCAGGACCAAGTATAGTGTCCGCATCCGGTCAAGAACTAGCTTCATAGCCAGTTTCCACTGGAAACCTCTTGCCGAAGCGCTCTTGATCGTTTCGAGCCAATTTTTCATTCCACCATCCTTGGGTTGAGGGGGAAATGGTTGCTCGCACTGATCGAGATCACGAAAGAGGCTAGTTCCTGCGTTTCGGTGACTTTGTAGTGCGCAGGAGTCTGAGCAAGGTATCCTCGGGAGATCGCGCGGGTTACGGTCATTATGGCCATAGCGATGAGCTGAGCGACTCCAGCCTTCCAACGAAGCACGAATGTTCCAAACGGCTGAAGTATTGCGCCGGGGACCGCGAGCATCGCCACCATAAACGCCATCCACATCCTACCATGGTCAGTAACGGTACAGGTGCTGCGGTGGGGGCGTGGGGTTGAGCTCACCACCAATTCATGAATTTCTCATTCCGCAGCGAGACGTAGATGGCCATGTCGTCTTCACCGGCCTGCGAGCGCTTCCAGATTGCGTACGGGCGTATACGCTGCCCTTCAACGACGCATTCGCGCTGAAGCCAAACCAGAGCCACCGGGGGGTCGAGGGCTGCCGCAGGTTGAGGTCCGCGGATGTCTTGTAGGACTGTCCCGGGTTCCGCGGGTGCCAAGTCGTCGCCGTCAGGCTTTTTCGGGCAGTACCGCCAGCACCGCTCTGTGGTGGCGGCATTCGTGATGTACCCGGATGCGAGCAGCGCGAAGAATGTTGTGCCGTGCCAACAGAATACCATATAACCCCATTCTTGGCATCTTGCGTCTCGAGGCCAGCGAAATGAATAACGGCAACCAAAGCGCCGGTCTGAACCGCTAGGCCAAACAGCACAGGAAAGATGGTTGTAAAGCTTCGAAATCGACTGGGTTTCTGAAGGCTCAAAGTGAAGTTCGGGGCAGCGTTCACCATGAACTTGAAATCCTTCGTCTGGTGCTCGTTGTGGGTGCTGGGTTTGCGTTTCCAATGAGGGGGTGAGCTGGGTGGCGTGGATATCGGCGATGTGAACGGCATCGGGTTCGTGTCCTTGTCCAGCTTCTGCAAGCACTAAGGCGGAGATCCCAGTGCTGGATCGGCGTTTCCAAGAACGGGGCAAGTTACGTAGCCGACGGAAGTTTTGGCTCGTCATATCGAGTGCTTTTCTAGTTGCACGGCGGAGGTCAAAGCTCAGCGCCCCGGACTGGAGTTCCCAATGGAAGTTTCGGGACTGTGGGTTAGGTTGCAGCGTCAAGTAGCGCTGAAGGTCTAGGACCTTCCCGTTCTTGGTGACGATGAGGGTTGTGATGCTACCCGATGGCAAGCCCCCCTTGATACGAGAGAAGTTCGACCCTGTCCAGGCCTCACAGACCTCAGTGGATGTGGACGGTAGTAACTCCTTCTCAACCACGGCGGGTTCATCGCGAGACCTGGGATTCATGGCGCCTTAGTTAGTCACGGTCTCATATACAATCCAACACACCGCACTACACATCCGGGGCCCTTACCTCCCAACCCAGAGTTTCAGCCATTCTGGCCCGGCAATGCGGATGATGCTCAGAGTGACCAAAGGAACACCTATGGGGCCCAAAGCAAGCAGGAAGTAGTCTTGCCAACTGCGGATCGTGCTTTGGAACTGCCTTGTCAGTTGGTCGCCGTACAAAAGCAGTATCGCTCCTATAAGGGTTACGGCCTGCTCGATTGCCTCGCTGCCGCTTTTGGGTGCGTCTCCGTCGGCCGGAGCCATGGTGGAAGGTAATCACAAGGAAGAGTAGGAGCGGCGAGACCGAGAAAATGCGAGGTTTGCAGACAGGAAGAGTACTGGGAAAGGTTGTTATTGCGAAGAGGGGAAGGGTCTCCCTCTATACCATTATCTTGGGTCAGCTTAAAAGCAAACACCTCCCCCTTGTCTTTGTCAAAACCCGCCATGCTGAGTGGCCACACGGCACATCCTTCACTGAAAGACTTCCATTCAAGTGTCAAAGTATGCTGACACTGTCTCAGAGATACCCTGGTCTCTGCATGTCCACTGCTGTCACTCCCGAGCCTGCGGGGCGGCCATGGGCAGATAAAACCCACCCCGTGGTCTCTATCTTCAAGGTCTTCTTCACTGGCTATCTTTGGCGAGAATCCACCGCTAAACTTTTGATGGCTCAGCGGTTCTCAGGGGCTGGTAGCCGTGCGGCATGTCTTACCATCAACCATGGGACTCGGAGTTTGGGACATCCAAGCCGGTGCTTTTGAGGCTCTCTGTTTGGCCACCCGACCCTGCATTGTCTCGGCATGTGGCAGCTTTGGAGAACCAGACCCATCTGCTTTATCGCTAACGATTTGCAGTTGACGGGTGACTGCCTGAAGCCAAACCGTCCCCTAGCGCCGCAGGTCTGGTGATGGGCCCCGGAGTAGTTCCGCTTGACTCAGCGGTGGTTGATCCATTGACTAAAGGATGGCTAGATTGACCGGTTCCCAGCCCGATCCACACCGAGAGATATTTCTTTGGTCATATAATTGTATATAATGTTCTACTTCTGGTTTGCTCAGGTAGGCTGTTATTTTGTACGCGCCAACCGCCATCCGGACGATGCTAATCTGACGACACGGCCATGGTTCAACACACGAGTACCTTTCCAGCAAGAAAATGTTTGATTTGAATGGTAGAGACTGGTTATTCTAGGTAGGACGAGGAGGATCAATCCCGATCGCCTAAAGCGGTCGAGTGGAGAAGACGGGTAGCTGCTTTGGCTCTGAAATTGGACTGCAAAGTGCCGGACGCTAGTAAGATAGCGGAGTGTGAGCCATCATCAACCGTTCTTTAGAAACAGGGGAATGAGAGAACCGGCCACCACCTGTTCCAGGAATCGTTATATACCGTCTGCCATGCATGTATTAGGTAGCTATATATATGAGATGGCTTCGTCCAACGGGATTAATTCTCAAACACTTACTAGCTATCTAATATACTAAACTAGAGTATGTGCCTCTTAGTGACTAGCTGGTGTAGGACCTTTTGAAGCGAAGCTTCTATAATGAATCCCCGAGATGTACTGGCAAAGTATATTGAGGAAGCCATGAAGCAACGCTTCGTTCCATCTACGAGGGTTTCCCCAACAGTTCTCAGGGCAACGACTGGATGCCACAGGCCCATGTGCTTAACCGTGCATAATCTTGCATGACGGTGGCGGCGTTGTAGCTAACACTGACACAGCAGCGTCGCCTCACCCTTGCTGTGGCATACGAAGCAGCATGTCACGTCACATACTTGTAATTTTCCGACTCTTCGTTATGTGCTTCCACATTGCATGTCTTATATTTAGTCAGAGGCTCCCGCCCTCTCAGGGGTTAGGGGCAAGCAGGCAGTTTTATTGTTCTTTAACACGTGTAGAAGTAACTTTTCTTTCGCGGTAACTATAACCGCAGCCCTCCAACTAGAGGGCCACGCGCGAAGGCGCCTTGATAGCCCGATCGTAGGATTTGTAGCCTTGAATGTTATTCTTGAACGATCTCCTTCCTCATAATATATTGACACCACAACGATTGCAGCACGTAGCCCAAAGTAAGTAGATGTGACGGCCGGTGCGATCTGAGCCGAGCTTCCGACCGCACGGACCATCACCACGTGCCTCCAACAACATCAGACGGTCCACCTCAACAACACAGCGACTGTGAATATCAACAACAACAGTGAATGTCGATCACAGCAATTACGACAATCACGCACAAGGCATGTCATACGCAACTAAGCCGGCTAAGGTAGAGATGGGGCTGCCTACAGGTATAAATTGTGCTGAGATGTCCTACAAACCTAGACTTAGTTTCAGTTCTCTAGTTTTAGTAGTCTTTCACTATTGAGACACAAGTTTCCTTAGCTTCGACTATGGCCATTGTTCTCGCCGTAACAGTAGTATATGTAGTTTTGAGGTATAGCACCGCTTTAGTACCTATAGTAGTTTGGAGTAAACTACAATATAAGGCTACTACTTATCCTTAGTAGCTAGCATTCTTAGGTTATCTAGCAAATCCCACACTTCCTAGCCCATTAGGTAAGGGTAGTCCTACTACACCCTATATAGCCTCGCTATATAGTTAGTATAGCATAAGAAGTTTTACAAGTAATGGGATTTACTTGTGTCTTGGCACTCCTAGCTGCGGGCATTTGGAAATCATACTACACCGATTACAAATCTCAGGAGGGGGGTAATTTCGTAGTTTTGGACAGCCTAGGTCAGCAAGTGTATGTGCGACATCATGCCCTATAACAGTGCATGTCATACAGTGAAAAAACTTATGGTCACACCTTTTGTAGCGTTTTGGAGGCTCTTTTTTCTTTCCCAGAAAGGAATATTTTATCTTCGCTAATAGCTTAGTTGTAAATCTTGGTACAGGCTGGATCCCAACAGCTTCTCGGTCTCTCTTCATAGCTTCGTTGTCTGGTACCTTTGTATAGCAGGCCCACGTAGGAACACGCTCATCATTCGCTATATCTTGATCCTTGTTGCATTTGCAACATCTCTACTCAATACTAGTTGATTTCATGTTTTTAGTTTCTACTACTTGAGTTTTATTGTAAGTAGAGAGATACTAGTAGGATGATCTAAGTAATTGTTTCCAGAGTATAAACTCATAAAAAGCGGTTCTTAAGTATTCTTTTACCTATAGTATGATTATAACTATAATACTTATAGTTTTAAAATAACGTGGTTGATCACCGAGCGGTCCACTTTCCCTCCACGTCGCAACCTCTTCAGGCAATTAATCCACCACAACACAAGAAAATCAGTTGCACTCAATGCTACTCTCCTCAGCTGACGTCTCCTCAACCTCCTGACAGGTTCGTACGTTGTGGCCAGTCTTGCCGCACCTCCCACAGCGCCGCAAACTCGACAGCCCCGCCTCCGACATACCCCCTTCCGCCAGCCTCCTACCCGATTGCCGTCTACCAGTTTCCTTCTGGGTGATCAAAACCTGACCTTCCTCTATAGTAAGTGCCCCTCCAGCCTGGAGACGTGTACGCTTAGCCCTCCGGCGCCTTGAAAGGGCCTCGTTAGCCTTCCCGAGAGTTCGGACTCGGTCTCGAAGAAGGGTCATTTCGTGAACAATCAGCTCTGTACCCTTCGCCAATTGCTTTACAGCGGAAAACATGCTGGTTGGAGAGCTTCCTTGATGATTGGCAATCCGGGTCCGTACATGTTCAGACTGTAAAACAGCCTCGTCAGGTTTGTGCGGTGTCTGGGAGACCCATAGGTCGGCCTCTGGAAGGGGGGGTCCAGTCGGTGTTGGGGTCCGTAGCTTGACGTCAAGCTTCGACAAGACAGCTTGGGGGTTGTCCGGTACTAGGCCAGTACCTCGAAAGCCAGCCTTGATATTTTCAGCTTTCATTGTGGCGAGGTGGGCGGCTTTGAACGCGATGAAGAACTCGGTCTTGGTGATGTGGTTGATGTGCGCCTTGATGAAGGCCTCGAGTTCGCGGCCGTATATCCGCTTCAACACGCTAAAACAACCGACATCTAGAGGCTGGGTGATGTGCGAGGAGTGAGAAGGGAGGCAGAGGGTAATAATATTGTGCTCCTTGCAGAACTCCTCAAACTGGGCTGATAGGTGGCTTTCGTGACCATCTAGGACTATCATCCGATACACCCCTTGCCGCTGGGTCTCCGTATGCTTGTGGAAGTGCTTGATCCATTCCAAGCCTGTATCATTGTCTGTCCAGCCGTTGGGTGAGGTCTTGATGACCCAGGATGGGGGAAGATCGCACTCGGTGTACCAGGAGGCGAGGTGGTTGACGCCCTGTACAATCAAGAATGGTGGCAGCGCAAAGCCGTCACTGCTCACGCACTCAATCGCTGTTGCCCATTCCCGATTGCCGGGCTGAAGTTGCTTGCCTCGACCGCGTCGATCGGAACGCGTGACGACCATGTTGCTACAGATAATGCCCATCATAAAGCCTGTCTCGTCGAAGTTGTAAAAATCGGTGTTCTGGATGCTGTACTTCGTGCGCATGTTGGCCACCAACCGGAACCAGTCCCCAATAATCTTTGGATCTTCGCAAAGGGCTCTCTGGAAGTCGTACGCACGCGAAAAGCGCGTCTTGAGCTCCGGGCGGCGCCGTATGAACCGGTATGCCCACTGCTTGCCAGTTGGTCGCGCGTGACGCGTCGCGAGAAGGAGATCGGCCATATCTTTTACCCCATCAATACGAGGCGGAAACCCTCGCGAATCTAGATTGAGGATATATCGTACAAGGGTCTCTTCTTCAGCCAAGGTCAGATTGTGCTGTACGTCGCGTTTCTCAGGCTTTGCGACGCGGCCCTTCATCCGGGCGATGAGGGTCGACTTCGGCACATCATACGTCTGCGCAGCACGTCGGATCGACATTTTTTTGCTCATATGAATTGCTTCAATGGCAAGGATGATTCTAGCTTCTTGCATTTGCATAGACATGGTTTTGGTCGCGGTGTAGCGGAGTTTGAAGGTGGAAGGTTGTGACTGTGGAGGGAAAGTGGACCGCTCGGTGATCAACCACGTTATATTATTTCCATCATTGATCTTTAATGAGCCGCCTATGCTAACCTATTCCACTCTAGTTATCCTTTTCTACTCCATTCTTCACTATAGTCGTCTGGAAAATACCTTTACTATCTTTGCTTAGCGTAGTCTCAAGGTTGTTAGAGTCTTCCTTTAATAGCTATACTTATAACGTAGAGAGCGTGTTCCCTTCTACACGAAGCTATAGTAGTATATATATTATTATGTTCCCAGGGCTCGGGAATAGTGGACTAGAACTCTGGTCTATCTATAACCCCCTTGAGGATAAAACCCTCCTACAAACCCTCCTAAGTCGGCCGGCCCCAGCCTACCCAGTAGTATTAGCGGGGACTTTAACCTACACCACCCGCAATGGGACCGGTTTGGCCGGTACGAAAGGAAGGCCGAGGCTCTCCTAGAGTTGGCACTACAGTGGGATCTCGATCTTCGAACTCCAGCAGGCACTATAACTAGGGCACCGCAGGGAGCCCAGGCAGCAGGCCGCACTTCGACAATAGACCACTTCTGGGCATCAGTGGGTCTACAAACGACCTACTACGGCCTGGAATATAGGGGGAAGTCAGACCACTACCCACAGATTTTGGAAGCTGACATCGGAGGCCCCCTACCACAACAAACCCAGCCAGAGGGTTGGAACTGGAAGATGATGGACAGGCGTAGAGTGGAGGCCGAGGCGGCCCTCCTACCAGAGAAAATAGGCCTAGAGGACCCAGGGCCACACGGCCTCCGGGCACAAGTCAGGGAGCAGGAGGGTTTAAAAGAAGCATTCAACTGGTTGGTCGAGGAGCTACAGAGGATGGCTGAAGTGGCCACCCCTCGGAAGAAGGCCAACAGAGGCCACGGCTCGCCGTGGTGGTCAGTGGAGGTCCAGGGGGCCCAGAGAGAGGCAAGGAGAGCCGAAAGTGAGTGCAAGGCAGCCCCGTCGGAGCACAACAAAGAAAGACTTAACCAAGGTCTACGGGCCCTCGCGGCCACCATCAACAAGGAGAAAACGAAGACCTGGAGGACAACAATGCAGAAAGCCACCCACAAAACCGACCTGCTATGGACCCTAGAACGCTGGGCCCGTTGCAGAAGCTTCGCCCCCCCAGATCCCCCGAAACTACCCGCTCTCACAGGGCCCCCCGGAGGCCAGGACCTCTCCACCCACAAGGAGAAGGCGGAGGCCTTAGCACGCCGGTTCTACCCTAACCCAGAAGCTGACCTTTCTGACATAGAGGACCCGGACCTGCTAGAACAGTGGGTTCCGAAGTTCAATATAGAGGAAAAGGTTACAGTGGGTGATGTTAGGGCAGTCCTTTCGAAGTGTTGGATAGCCAACAGCCACAATTCCACGGTGATCACACAGATAATGGGAGCTTACAACAATAGATTTTAGGTGCTCATGAGCAACTCAGAAGTGATTAAATTGATCTCTTCGTCTCTCTCTTTTTCCTCTCAGAGTTTGTCAGGACAAGTGGTTTTTATCCCAAATCTCTCCTTTGTCTCCTCGAGTTAACCCGTAGTTATCCGAGGCTTTGTGTTGCCAAAATGCCATGAATCCGTTTCCGGTACTTTGTCCGTTTCCGGATGTCATGACCGTTTCCGGTGCCATGACTTTCCAACACGAAGATTAGTCCTTGGCTCCAGGCGAGGACGACTTACCTATAGGCCTTCTTAAAGCCTGTGGGCGCCCACTGTTCAAGGTGCTAGCGGTTCTCACGGAGGCGTATTTCCGGATCGGATGGTTTCCAGAAATATTCAAGAGAGCCAAAACAGTTGTCCTACAAAAGCCCGGAAAAGAGCCGAGTACCTACCGAACTCCAGGAGGTTACAGGCCTATAGCCCTCCTACCTACAGTTGGGAAGGTCATAGAAGCACTGGTAGCAAAGAGGATTACTAGTGCTGCAGAGGCCTACGGCCTACTACCAGCGGAGCAGATGGGAAACCGAGAGCATAGGTCAACAGAAGTAGCGATTAGGCTAGTCGTAGCCCAAGTCCAGGAGGCCTGGCGGCAGAAAGCAACCGCCTCCCTTCTACTGTTGGATTCGCCACACGTAACTGTTGAAAAGTCATGGCACCGGAAACGGTCATGACACCGGAAACGGTCATGACACCGGAAACGGTCATGACACCCGGAAACTGACAAGACAAAGGAGAGATTTAGGATAAAGCCACTCGCTCTGAAGAACTCTGAGAAAGGGGGGGGACAGACGGAACAATCGATCAATTCTTTCTCCCCATCTTTCCATCTGAATATCGTTTCCAACAATTAACAGTCAGATTCCGCACAACGATCACAAGCCGTTGCGTTACACCAAAAGTCCATCGGATACGACATTCAGACCTTATTAAGAATTCTCGACCAATCAGATCCTACCATTTTCCACCACTTTCACCACTTTGACCTTTCCAACCGCCATTATGACCACAGGTTCCGACGACGAATACGCCAAGTTCAACAACCCTAGCAATTGGGATGAATGGAGCGAAGCCTATGAGGAGAAAGCTAAACACGCTGGGATCCTTGACTACGTCCATCCAAATCGCAGACTGAGAAACCCCTGGCCAACCGAGCCAGTCGTACCTCAATTCGACGACTTTCAGAAGAAGCAATCCCGCCGCGCTGCTCGAAGCTCCAACAACAACGACGACCCACCAGAGACGAGCGGAGCTGGTGCCGAAGACGTCAATCGAAACGGCGCTCGAAGGCGTGCCGCTGCTGCCAGAACCGGTACATCCGGAAGATCCCAAACTGCCGGAAGATCACAAATCGAATCTAGCAATCCAGACGATGACCAAACAACACCCACAAGCGATCACGAAGAAGAGGAGGATTCAGAAACCGATACGCCCAAGACCACTCAGCTCTCAGATCTCACTGCTATCGGTCAGACGGATTGGAAGGCAGCTTTCGAACTCTATAAAGAAAATAAGGGCACCTACTACGCCAAGACTGCTGCTAGATCCAAATTCCACGATTGGATTCTCAAGAGCATCGGTCCGAACTATCGTCACGTCACGAAGGGCAAGGATATACCAGGCATCTATCAAGCACTCAAGGAGCAGTGGCTTCCGTTCAAGCGGACGATCAACAGGGATCTCAGATCAGAATATTCGAGGCATCTGAATCAGATCAAGAACTTCGAACGCAGGCTAGGAGATTGGGCTATTCGTTGGCAAAACCTGGTCAGCGAAGGGATCGAGCAAAAGATACCACAGATAGCTACGCCTAGCTCGTGGTACGATGACCTCACGGACGCCTTGAAGGAGACCAGAGATGGAAAGACCTGGGCCCTGGGCGAGCTAGCAACCTTGGAAGAAGACATCCTCGAAGAAAACTTCTCACACAACCAAGTGGCTGCCCGAATGCAGTCAGCGATTGGCGGAAAGATCAAGGACAACAAGAAGCGTGGAAGAATCGAAGCTGGCTTTCCGGTCCTCCACGGTAAGGATGCCAACAAGCCGGAGGAGTCTGCGAAAGAAAGTCGCCGCCGACGAGGCCGCCATAGCAAGGAAGAGCACCAGGAAGCCAGGCAACCACGAGGTACGAAAGAAAACTCGCCATCACGACCATCTAAGAAGACTCGATCAACTGGAGACCGCTGCGAGGTCTGCTTGCAATACGGCCACAAGCTCGACAAGTGCTATTACACCTATTCAGCAGACGAAGAAACCCAGGTTGGTTCGAAGACAGCAAGAGCGTTGTGATTGAAGACAGGGTAGCCAAGATGCTGGAGTTCGACAAACAGCTCGCCGAAAAGGTCAGAAAGGCGCGCGAAAGACGGAAGATGTTGTGACTAGCCGCCGTCTTCAAATCCGAGGCCGCGCTCATCGCCGCACTAACCAAACCTATCCGCAACAAACGTACCAAATCACGATTCTTACGATCCAAAGCTGCTCTGAGCGCTAGCACCTACCCTCTTCGAAACTCCGCGATTGTGGACTCCGGTACGACGATCCACATCTTCAACAACTCCAGACGGTTCAGGAACCTTCGACAGGCACCTGCAGGAGATTCTGTCTACGCTGGCGACACCGAAGTACCGATCCTTGGCTACGGAGAAGTCATAATCAGGATTAAGGCCAAGTACGGTTCTCGGTGGCTAATACTCGAAGACGTAGCCTATTGCGAAGGCTTTGCTTGCAACTTGGTATCGCTACGCCAGCACACAGAAGGGTTTCTATTGGGACAACAATCCACCAAACAACTGCCTACGAAGGAAGGATGGTTCAATCCTCTGCGAGCTATCCGATCAATATGGCCAATTCGTGATCGAAGACGTTCCTTTCGAACCACATTCAGCATTCAACGCTCACGCAGTGTTCCACACGGATCGCAAGACGAGCTGGACCGGTCGACCAACAAGCGACGGCACCGGCAAACTATGGCATGGCCGTCTTGGTCATCCAGGTGCTGCGGCACTCGCACATCTACAAGTATCAGCAACCGGAGCCAGATTACGAGGACCAGCCAGTTACGAATGCCCTGCGTGTGGCGAAGCGAAAGCGAAGCGCAAGATCCGCCGTCAGCTACGCAAAACACCCCACAAAGTTGGGGAGCGATTCGCAGTCGACTTCCTCGACCTAGCCCTGAGTCAGAAGGGTTTCAATTCGGTTATGCTCTTTACGGATCGGAAGAGTGGATACGTCTTTGACCTCTATCTAACCAAACGAAAGACGCCCACTCTTATGGCTGCGATCAACCACTTTCTGAAGACTATGGAACGCCAGTATGGTATACAGATCAAAGCTATTGAGTGCGACGACGAGTTGATGCGATCCAAAGCCCTGGAAAACTTCTGGAAGTCCAAGGGTATGCAGATTGAGCGTTGTGCGCCAAATACGCAAGCTCAAAATGGAGGCGCAGAACGCTCAGGGGGTGTGATTTAGCTGAAAGCAAAAGCTATGCGCGCTGCGGCTCGTCTGCCAGAAATACTATGGGTTGAGATCTACAAGGCTGCGGTGTATCTTTACAACCGAACCCCGAAAAAGAGACAAGATTGGAGTTCCCCATACGAGGTATTCCACACCTTTCTGGCTACAAGAGACGGAATTCCCAATCCAGAGAGGAAACCCCAGCTTTCACACCTTCGGAACTACGGTTGCCGCGCGTACGCTTTGACGACCGAAGCTATGCTCAAGAAAGACAGGTTGTTCAAGCTAAGACCCAACGCGTGGATCGGATATCTTGTGGGCTACGAATCGACGAATATCTATCGGATTTGGAACCCTAAGACGAACGATATAGTCCGAGTGCGCGATGTGAGCTTCAACGAAGATGAGCTATTTTCTGGAAGCCTGGAGCAGTTCAAGGACGACCTTTTGAGCGTTACCAACGAAGAAATGGAGGCACTTTGTCACGAATATGCCAACAGGTGGGGTCTCCGGGAACGGCGCGGGATGCTCCGGACCAATCGATAGATGAACCAATCAGAGGAGCCGCAGAGGTGATCAGTGAGCTCAGTTGAAGGAAACTACTGAGCACACTGAGCACCTCCAGCGAAGCCACCAATCAGGGGGCCTGGTCCGTACGAAGGAGATCAGTGAGCTCAGTTGGAGGGAACTACTGAGCACACTGAGCACCCAGGAATTAGATAGTATATAGTCACTCGTTCTGGAGAGCTCTGGGAGTTCTCCAGTTAGCAATCACAACTACAGTTCGCTACAAGCTCGAGAGCCTACTGTTGAGACAAGTCTTTGTTGTGCACCTTTTGGCTGCACCGAACCTAGTACCCTTGCAAGACACCTTCAATCAGACTGAACCCTAACAGGACGAGGTCCAGGAGAGGTTCGTCACACACTTCTTAAAGAGTGCTCTCTACCACCGCTGAGCGCCGAGAATAGGATGGCCAGCGACGACCTTACCACACAAGAAGAAGATGAGGAGACAATCCTTGACTGTATCGTTGTGGGGGGTAAAGACTCTGATAAGATGTCAGAGCATGATGGTTCTGGGGGAGAAGACCCTGATAAGATGTCAGAGCATGATGATTCTGGCGTCGAGGACGAGGAAATGCAGGAAGCGCCGGATCCGGAAGAAGAAGTTCAAGAAAAAGAACTTGATCAGTACTCTTCCGCGATCCTGGATCCGCTACTAACACCTGGGAACACTCCTCCTCCGCCAACGGCGCTCTTTGCAGCAGCCTTCTCCTCAGTCACGCTTGAAGAATATTTCCAAGCTGATGGGATGCCCCAAGAAGGGAAGAATCCTGAGATAGGATTGACCTCACTCACGCTTGAAGAGCTCCAAGCTGGTGGGATGCCCCAAGAAGGGAAGAATCCTGAGATAGGATTGACCTCACTCACGCTTGAAGAGCTCCAAGCTGGTGGGATGCCCCAAGAAGGGAAGAATCCTGAGATAGGGTTTACCTCACTCACGCTTGAAGAAGATTTCCAAGCTGGTGGGATGCCCCAAGAAGGGAAGAATCCTGAAGCAGGTTTATTCGGCAGCGTTTACGCGCCAAATGAAAAATCTACGATAGATGCGAGCAATCGCACTATTAACGCATGGCAAGCGGCGTTCAGCGCAGGGCGTCATGCAGCGAAGATCGCTGTTCTTGACGGCTAGGCTGTGGATAAGCACACACTGCGCAAGGAGCTTGACTATCGCCGAATCTCGTCAAGAAGACGTCGGCAGCTGGCTCGCCACGAGGCCGCGATGATGACTGCTAAGGAATCTCCCCTTATGGTTCAGACTGCTGCTAACGGAAAATACCACAGAAGAGATCTTCCCCGACCACCAAATGGCTATAAAGAGCTCAAGAGGCATCCGCTGGCTAAGTGGTTCGTTGACGGTATGGAAGTCCATATGCAGAGCCATCGCGAGATGAGGTCGTTCGAGAAGTGCCACCGGAGCCTTGCCAAAAACGCACAAGTCCTCGATTGCATGTGGGTATATACCTACAAATTCGACAAACACGGCTATTTGCTCAAGGTTAAGGCGCGGCTCGTGGTCAGGGGCGATCAACAAGCTAAGACTACGCTCGAGAATACCTACGCCTCGACCCTCGCCGGCAAGTCGTTCCGCACGTTGATGGCGATAGCGGCTCGTTTCGACCTTGAGCTGATCCAGTGGGACGTTGTCAACGCCTTTGTGCACGCCAAGCTACCGTACGACGTTTTTATGAAGCTTCCGCCTGGATTTTCGGAGGAAAACATGGTCTTGAAGCTCAAGAAGGCGTTATATGGGCTCAGAGAGTCGCCCCTGTTGTGGCAGAAGGACTTCACGGCAACCCTACGACGCCAAGGCTTCAATCCAGTACCCCACGAACCTTGCTGCTGGATTAAGAATGGCGTGATCATCTTCTTCTACGTGGACGATATTGTGGTCGCCTACCGTAAGGAGAATGAGGATGCCGCCAAAGCAGAGACGGTCGCTCTAAGATCACAGTACTCGCTACAAGGTGGCAGTGAACTACAGTGGTTTCTGGGCGTTGCAGTAATTCGCGATCGATCCAGGCGGATTATCTGGTTATCGCAAGCCGACTATATCAACAAGATGAACCGATTCGTTGACCCACAGCGCCCACGTCGCCGAAGAAAGATACCGATGACCTCCGTCGAGCTCCTACCGTTCGAAGGAACCGCGTCGCGCAGCCAGATTACCGAATATCAGCGCAAAACCGGTACCATCCTATACGCCGCTGTGATCACACGACCAGACGTCGCTTTCGCCTGCTCGCGCCTTACCAGATTCAATCTGAATCCTGGCCCTCAGCATCAAGAAGCCGCGAATCGAGTGATCGAGTACCTACTCGGCACAGCCAACTTTGCACTCAAGCTCGGGGGTGAGGATGGTATGGCCACGTGGAGTGATGCCTCCTTTGCGGACAACACGATCGATCGAAGAAGCTCGCAAGGTTACGTGATGAAGCTATTCGGGGGACGATTGGCTGGCGCGCCAACAAGCAAGATACGGTAACCACGTCAACCACGGAAGCAGAGCTTTTAGCCCTCGCACAAGCCACGAAGGAGGCCCTCTTTACGGATCGGTTAGTTAAGGAGATCGGCGTCGAGCTCGACGATGTATCAGTTCAACTCTGGTGCGACAATACGCAGACGATTGGCCTTGTAAACAGGAAGTCGCTACGCTACAAACCAAGCTGCGGCACGTAGATATCCATAACCACTGGCTTCGAGGAGCAGCCGAAAGAGGTCAGATCCGAGTCAGATACGTGCCAACCAAGCAGATGGTAGCCGACGGGCTCACCAAAGCTCTGCCAGAAGTCGATTTTCTACGATTCAGAGACCAAATCGGTGTGGTGGATATATCAGACGCTCTGAACGCCAGAGGTGAAAACCTAAAAGTCCTGAAGAACGAGGACCTAGATGCACTGGAAGACTATTTCCACGGAGGAGAGATCGAGGTTATTCAGCCAACCGCTAGAATGGCAGTTGACTGAGGGGGTGTGTTGGATTCGCCACACGTAACTGTTGAAAAGTCATGGCACCGGAAACGGTCAATGACACCGGAAACGGTCATGACACCGGAAACGGTCATGACACCGGAAACGGTCATGACACCGGAAACGGTCATGACACCGGAAACGGTCATGACACCCGGAAACTGACAAGACAAAGGAGAGATTTAGGATAAAGCCACTCGCTCTGAAGAACTCTGAGAAAGGGGGGGGACAGACGGAACAATCGATCAATTCTTTCTCCCCATCTTTCCATCTGAATATCGTTTCCAACATCTACAGCTGGATATCTCAGGGGTATTCGACACCGTCAACCACACCCGGCTACTAGCCACTCTTCGGCTACAGGGTTACCCACAGTGGGTGGTTCTGTGGGTGAAGGCGTGGTTAAGTAACAGAGTTGCGATCCTCCACTTCGACGGCCAGAAAACAGAGGACATCCCAGTCATAGCGGGAGTCCCCCAGGGCTCACCACTATCCCCGATCCTATTTATCCTCTACATTGCCTCCCTATATCAGGCCCTGAAAACAGCTCATCCACTGGTTAGCATAGTAGGGTTCGCAGACGACACAAACCTACTGGCCTTTGGAAAGAACCCAGAGGCCAATACACAGCAACTAGAAAAAGCTTGGAAAACCTGCTTGCAGTGGGCTGGTACCCGGGGGATGGCGTTTGCACCCCAAAAGTGCGAATTAATTCACTTCAACAAAGGTCGGAGACAGTGGGAGAACCCGGTGGCCCTGGCCCACCCAGGGGCTAGTGGCTACAGCACAGTTAAGCCAGTGGAATCGGCTCGGTTTCTAGGAGTCTGGCTGGACTGGAAGCTATCATGGAGGGCGCACCAACAAGCTGTGGAACGGAAACTCAAAACCCAAGATTTCGCCTTATCGAGGATTGCAGCAAAGACGTGGGGCCCGAGCCTATCCAGGGCTCGGGAGGTCTACGTAAAGTGCATCCGCAGTGCCATAGCTTACGGAGCCTCCAGCTTCCACCAACCAACAGCTCCAAGAGCTACAGGGCCGAAGGGGCCTGCAAAGGTCTTGTCAAAAGCTTAGAACAGGAGCCTTCGAATAGTAGTAGGGGCATACAAGTCAGCTCCTATTCGGTGCTTAGAAACAGAGGCCTGGGTGCCACCGCTAGACTTATATCTCAACAAGCGGCTGGCCGACTTCGAGGGCCGGCTACAGAAGCAGGCCCTACAATCAGGGGCTGGGCCGGAGGCCGAGAGAATAACCACGGGGCATCTAATCACTGAGGCCTGCAATAAGGTCTACCGAAGGTTCAACAAGAGGAGGAAAACCCGAGGCCGGAGGCCCCGTCAGGGCCCGCAGAGCCCCACGCCCACTGAACTAGCCGCTAGTAGTAGTGGCCCAGTGGGTTAACTACAAATGGAAGATCGGGGGGAAGGATAGGGGGTCGAATACCAAGGAGGTGGTCGAACTGGCCTGGCAGGCCCGGTGGGAACAACAGAGAGCTAGTCAACAAAGTACTACTCGACAGAGGGTATTAAACAGGAGGATAGCCGACGAAGACCCCCCAGCCCTCTTATTTACCTACAAAGCTCTGATGAGACACGAAGGTCTTACAAAGGCGCAGAGCTCCCTCCTTTCCCAGGCCCGTATCGGGGATATAGGCCTCCGGGACTACCTGTTCAGTGTGAAAGTCCCGGAGGTCCGTACCCCCTATTGCGAGTGCGGGAGAGGCAGGGAGACAGTGGAGCACTTGGTGGTTTGGTGCTCCGACCCGCCGTTACAAAGGCCGTGGGACGGCAGAGAGATTCGGTCACATCGGGACCTACAAACCGTATTACGGGGAGTAGGTGCCCGGAGCAGAAGATTTGTTAGGAAGGTCCTTGGCTGGCTGATGGACTCTGGCCGGCTATTGGAGTATAGCCTAGCCAGAAGGCTGGAGCTAGAAACAGTGGATGGGGAGGGCTAGAGGGCACGGAGGCCGGCAAAGGGCCTCCTTTCTTTTGCAGTATGACGGATTCATAGATTGTTGTCTCAAAGTGGTAGACAGAGGTTTTTATCCGGCCTATACGGTACGGTTCCCTTTGTAAATAGCAGTAGAAGGACCGGCGCGCCCCAGGGCATATCGGTGTAGGAAATAATAATAATAATATATATTATTATTATTCATACTCCGCTATGCCCTAAGGCGTGCCGGACCCTCAGCTATTTAATGTACAGGAAAACCGCGCCCTCGCGGGCCGGATGAAAAACCCATACCGACAGTTAAGGAAAGTACATGTGCGTGAGCCTGCGTATACAAAGAGAGGAGGCCTCCTGGCCTCCGAGGGAGGTGCGTGCTAGGCCGCCGCTTCCAGCTCAAGCCTCCTGGCCAAACTGAACATCATCAGCCTCCCTGAGTCCATTAGCCATTCCAGGACCCTCCCCGCGAGCCGTGCCGATGTAGGATCAATACCGTGTAGAACAGAGTAAAAGTCCCGTCGCGTTCGAATGTCAGTTCTCTCCCATCTTCGAGTCAGCGGTGGAGCCAAACACCACACCACCAGGTGTTCGGCAGTCTCCCGTCCCTCGCCGCACTGGCAGGCGGGCGTTAGGACCTCTGGGACTCGTGTAAACAGAAAGTCCCGTAGGCCTACTGCCCCTGTCGGATCTGGACCAGCAGAGAGCTCTTCGCCTTGCTCAGGCCGTCGTGTCGTCTTAGGGTTTCGTCCCGGAACAGCGTCTCCCGCTGATGGTCAAGGTCGTCCGCCGGTCTGATGACTGCTCTGCCGTCTCCTTCCTTCAGCCACCTCGCTCTCCAGGCGTCCTCTACCACACTGTCCGTGTCTGCGGCTCCCCCCGTCCAGCGCGCGATCGTGCTCGCGGCTTTCTCCACTGCCGTGGGCTCCTGCAGTCCCACGGTTCGCGGCCGGCCCCTGTTGCCGCTCCTCGGGCGGAGCCTCTGCTGTATCTTGCGACAGGCAGTGAGAATGATCCCCCCTGCGGTCCTCTTGCCGCCCTGGCCGTCGTCCAGGTCGGTTCGCTGGAGTCTGGTTTCAAAGTCTGCAAGCCGTTTGTTGAAATACAGGTCTAACGGTGGCACCCACGTCTCCGTCTCGAGGTTGCGAATGGGAGTGGCTTTGAAGGCTCCCGCCACAATCCGCAAGCTTTTGTTCTGGACCTTCCCGAGGGCCCCGGTGATGCCTTTCCTTACCGGCTCTTCCACGTCCGTGGGGATGTGGAACGACGATGCGCCATAGGCCAGCGCTGACCGGATGCACTTTGTGTACACTTCTCGCGCTTGGCTAGCCCTGGTCCCCACGTTTTCGCCGCTATTCTCGACAGTGCGTAGCTCTGGGTCTTCATTTTCTTTTCCACCGCCGCAAGGTGGGCTTTCCAGTTGAGCTTCCGGTCCAGCCAGACTCCCAGGAACCTGGCAGACTCCGTCGGTCTGACGGGGCTGGTGCCCCCCCCTGGGTTGGTGAGGTTTAGCTCGTTTGTCCACTGCCGTCGTCCCTTGTTGAAATGGATGAGTTCGCTCTTTTCCGGGGCAAACTTCATCCCCCGACTGTCGGCCCATCGTAGACACGTTTCCCACGCCGCCTCTAGTTGCCGGACGTTAGCCTCGGGGTTACGACCAAATACCATGAGGTTGGTGTCATCCGCAAACCCCGCTATAGCCAAGTGAGGGTGTTCGTCTTTTAGCTGCTTGTATAGTGAGGAAATGTAGAGGATGAAGAGGACAGGGGAAAGGGGTGAGCCTTGGGGGACCCCTGCCCGAACTGCCGTCGGTGCCGCTGCCTTGCCGTCAAAAAGGAGGGTGGCCTCGCGGCCCGTCAACCAGTCTTTCGTCCAGAGGACTAGCCACCTCGGGTAGCCCATTTCCCGCAGCGTTGCTAGCAATCGGGTGTGGTTGACCGTGTCAAAGGCTCCTGAAATGTCGAGTTGCAGTAGGGACGCCGCGGCCTTCTGTCTCCACGCCTCCTGGACCTGGGCTACTACTAGCCGGACAGCCAGCTCTGTGGAGCGATGTGCCCTGTTTCCCATCTGTTCGTCTGGTAACAGGCCGTTGGCTTCTGCCGCTTGAGTGACCTTTTTGGCGACCACTGACTCTATTACCTTCCCTAGGGTTGGCAGCAGCGCAATGGGCCTATATCCCCCCGGGGTCTGATACACTGGCGGTGCTTTTCCCGGCTTCGGTAGTACTACGGTCCTTGCCCTTTTGAAGCGGTTGGGAAACCATCCCAGTTCCAGGCATCTCGTCACTAATACGGCGAGCACTTCAGCCAGTGATGTTCCACACGCCTTCAGACCCATCGGCAGCAGGTCCTCCCCTGGCGCCTTCCAGGGGCTTGCTCCTCCTATTGCCTTCGTGACCTCGGTCGGTGTCACTGCCTGAGAGACGTCGAAGCCCGGGTTCCAGCTGCCCAGGAAGGCTTGGTCTTCCACGTCCGTTAGGTTGGCCGGAGGGTCCGGGAAGAACCTCTCGGCTAGTGCGCTGGCCTTCTGGTCATGCGTTTCGGCTGTTACCCGCCCGGACGAGTCCTTAAATGCCGGTAGCCTCGGTGGTTCGGGCGGCAAAAAGCTCCGTAGCCTAGCCCATCTTTCCAGTCTCCAGATCCGGTCAGGCTTCTCTGCCTCGCTTGCGTCCTGCAGATTGTTCCTCCAAGCCCTCGTCCGCGCTTCGTGTTTCTGGCAAGGTCCTTGAGCCTTCGCCGAGCTCCTCCCAACAGTACTCTGCCCGAGTCTCCTTCGCCAGCCTTTCTGCCCTCCGGGCCTCCCGGGCGGCCTGTTGCACCTCCGCAGTCCACCAAGGAGAGCTATAGCCGCAGCTCCCTTCTTCCGCGGAGTACTTTCCCCTGCGACCCAGGTGAGCCACCCAACCAGGCTGTCGAAAGCTCTGTCAAGGCCCTCGACTGTTCGGATCCTGGCCAGTAGCCCGTTCGGTCCCGGGTCTGTGAGTCCCATAGCCTTGCACAGTAACGTTGATTCAGCCTTCACCCTCTCCTTGTCCATCTTCTTCCAGGCCCAGCCGTCTGGTTGGGTTGGCCTCGGCCCATGCCCTCCCCCAACCTCGAGCACCTGTGGGTAGTGGTCCGACTTTCCACGACACTCTTCTCCGTAGTATACTGTTTGGAGGTTTTCTGACGTCCAGAAGTGGTCAATGGTTGACGGGCGGCCTCGCTGCCGCCCTTGAGGGGCTCGCGTTGCCGCCCCTTTTGGCGTCCTGATGGTGAGGTCCCACAGGGAACTCAGCTTCAATAGGTCTTCGGATTTCCTGTCGTAGCGTCCAAACTCGTCCCACAGTGGGTGCTTTAGGTTGAAGTCCCCTGCTAGCACCACCGGGTGGCTCGGCCTTGGCCGCCCTTGGAGGGCTCTCGGCACGTTCTCACCGCCGGGAGGGTTGTAGATGGACCAAAGCTCGAATCCGCGACCTTCTCCGCCTAGGTCCGCCTCTGGAAACCACACGCGACACCAATTCTCCGTGGCTTCGGAGTCCTACTGCCTGATTTCAAACCTTTTGCTTACATATATCGATAGTAGTATATATACTAATTTATTCAATATCTATATACAACATGGTTTCATTATTAAATATATTGAATAGTTAAATGTAACGATATCCAGACCAACTGCCATAACACTAATCTATGGATCCGAAACTTGTTAGATATAGGGAGAAACCACAAACTCTAGAAGCTGAGTGGCAATGACAACACGTAGCCCCCTCTGTTCAGAGGAAGGTACGCAGTTCAATCACTGTTGAGGCCATAATCGCCACACGCACGTGCTCTACAAGCTGATGATCTTGAGGTCTGGTTGCTTCCTTGACTGCCGGAAAATGAAGTCATCCCAGGGACTGTTATGTATAGCGAAATGCAACACGGAAACAAAAGACACCCACCCCCTGAACAGAGCTAGCATAGCTTGCTCCACCTAGGTGCGTACTTAGTACGCCCTAGTTTAGCATAGAACTAGACATAGGCGGGCTGACCATGTAATTGTAAAATCTATACTCACGGAGATTACATGCTAGGTCATCTCTTCCCTTATATAACTACAGCGTATAATATTTAACTATAGCCGTGATTACAAAGTAAGCTTACACCTTGTCCCCAACTTTGTGTGGGGAATTGCATGAGAAGCCATATGATATTAACTTGAAGCCAATGCAGCCATCTACCACATGTAGCAAAACAAAAACCTTTGCTTTTTGCCATATGTCTTGTCAAGCATGTACCTGGGGGTTGATAGCCATTCGTGTCCAGTGCCCGACCCGCGAGATGCATAAATTCCAGGAGGACCTACCACATGCAGAGCGTTCCTGGAAAAGGGCGTAGAGAATGCGGCACCCTGTGTAAACCGTGCCTCTTGTTAGGTTTCCGAAGCCAGACGGTTGTGAAAATGGAACTGAAGAAATGAGATGTACCACGGTGAAAATTACCCTCGGTCTGGTATTATCATTTCAGGGCGTTGTGTGCACATTCACGTACCATATATCGCCTACTAGATTGGTAATGCCCAAAAGCATCTGTAGTCGGTCAAGACTCCGTCAGTCAAATACCAGTCAACTAACAAGATTGCTGCAAGGCCAAGACGAAGAACCACCGGATCCAAAACCAAGACATGTCCCCGGCAGCCGCTCCGTCCCCGCACCCATCCCTTGCCATCACCACCTTCCGCGCCTTCTCCTCTGACCACCGCCTCCTATGCCCTGCAGCGCACCATAGCCGATATTTCGCAACTCATCCAGCACCAATACAAATAAATACACCTTGATATGCTCCCACGCCCACCTCTTCAGGCTCGCCGGCGTGGCGGCCCATCCCACAACCCACAAGAATAGCACCACCCCAGACACCAACAGCCGCCGCATCGTCTCGCTGCCGCCAAACTCCGCCACTAGCAGCACCGCCGCCTCGGCGAGCACAAAGTGCCAGTAGTCGCCCGTGCGCCATACCCACAGCGGCACGCTGTGGGTAGCGGCGTCGTGCTCGACTCGCCCGTTCCGCACCCGCGTCGTGCTGCCCCTGTAGGCAGAGACACCACCACAGCGCGCGCAGCGAGGCGATGGTCCACTGGAAGTAGAAGGCGCAGAAGAGGACGAGCCCGGCTACCAGCCGGTCGAAGAAGTAGGTTCCTGATAGGCTGACGGGGCCCGTCAACCAGGAGATGGGCGCGAAGGGTGTTGCGGCTGTGTAGAGCAGGGCGACGAGCGCGAGGGAGGCGATGCGGCGCGGGAGGATGAAGGTGCCGCTGAGGGGGGCTGCGGAGGAAGGGGGGGTTGTGGTGGTCGTCATTTTCTTTGTCTTTTCCCCTACTTTCGTGGTGATGGTGGTGTCGTTGAAGGAGATTGCTGTTGTTGAGTCTGAGTCGGATGAATGAGTGTGGATGGAGAGCATGTGGTTCGGTTACGATCAGGAAGCAGTGGTGGGAAAGAACGCGCGTTCGGGTTCGAGGCAACCCCGACTAGGCAAAGAACTTGGCATTGAATGAGAGACTGGAGAAAAAAGAGAAGCCTTGAAATCGGGTGCGCGGCACATTGAAAATATATCCCCCTTCTCACCTCCTCGTTCTGTCCCCGGCAACCTGATTTGGTTGATGAATCCGGGTTGCGTTCCTGCTAGGACCTTGTGTCAGCCGCCAGCTAACGCAAGTTGGCAACGCCCATTTCGTGGGCCGCGTTTGAGAGCTCATGGATGCCTGTTGTGCCTGGAGCTGCCTGGCCCGTGTTTCCACCCGAACAAATAGTTCCTCTCGTTAATTTTACTTAGCGCTGGTGTGGTGGCGCCCAAAAACCTCGGACCATGAACCAACGTACCTCAACCATGGAACACGTTGCATCCGAGAAAAAGCGCGAAGGAATAGCAAACATTGAATCAATTGGAAGAGTGAGATTTTGTTGCTCCTGGCGTCGTGACGCAACTAGCAGAGCGCAATGCATTCCAGATGTTTTGGTCCTTTCAGTTCTTCCAACCCCTGACTCGAGCATCTCATCACTTGTCCCCTTGCCACCCATCCTGATCCGTTCTATGAATTTCCTCTAGCGATGTCTTTTCGTAGTAGTCAGACCCAAACCTCAACGGAAGACAGATCAGGTCGTTGAAACACGACTTTCCCTCGGGACACTCCAGCTCTTCCTTCCCTCCGCATATCTCAGCAAACGGCCAGCAAATCCCAGACCCGTCGCACGACGGCCCGCACAAGTCTGCAGTCCTTGGATCGGCGATGCAGCTCTCGATGCGCTCGTTGCAGTCATCGATCAACGACCAGCCTCCGCAGAGCGTGTAGATTTGCTGCTCGGAGATGTCTATCTCCTGGCAGGTGCCCGGGCATCCCTCGTCCCAGCTGTTGACCCATCGAGTGCAGTCCGTCGAAAGGGGGATGCAGGTTAGGCTTCTGGTGCAGTCTCCGAGTGTTTGGCCGCATGGTTGACCGACCTCTGAAGGTGGGGAGTCAACGGGGGTCGCAACACCAACCTGGAAGTCGATGAGGAATGCTATCGCGGAAAGGGCCGTGGTATAACGCATGCTGGGTGGCGGAGACCTGAGGAACTCGGATTGGGCTTCGGGGAGGGAGAGGAAAAGGGCTCATGATTCCAGGGGAAGAAAACGGTATCCATATATGATGGATTGCATTTGACCGAAGCAACTCAGACATTCTGCGCTACAGAATTGTATCTATAAATATCCTCGTCTGACGTCGACCGCCCAATGACAGCACCGCCCATGCTCGTCGAGATTACTTGGCAATATCTTATGTTAACCCTGCCATATTAGCCTACATCAGCTGCAGCGCTGGGCATGCTCCGGGTTCTGTTTTCGGGCTCGTCAACCGTCAAGGTCAACGTCGAACGTCCGAGTCATATTTGGGTATCCCGGTATCCGTAGCGTTCAAGGCCCTACAATCAAGGCAAGATCTGGTCGTGCCGAAGGAGGGGCGGGGCGGGCCACATAACAGTCTTGATGCCAGTAGAAGTACTCTACCTTGGAGAGTCAATGCAGCTACCTCGACAATGCCTTAGCCTTTCCGCAATCCCAGGAACCAACGTGGAAGACTCAAGACTGATGGAAGCGATCGGCTAGGTGATAAGGCGGACGCCTTGGTCCCGACCCTGTCCCGGAAAACCATGCAGGCCTCGGGAGCGACTATAATGCCATGCAGACATATCGCGGGCCAGGGGCCTATGACCACTTACTCTTACGGTCCCACATTTACCATATGTTGCGGCATTCAACCTTGGTTATCCTCACAGCCGGCACCCACGACCATCTGTACATACTTTGCTGTCTTTGGCTTTCTTCGTGGGACTAATCATATAGAATACTACTATTGGTTGCTATGTGAGTGCAGAACAACGAGACTGGCTCGCCAGATCACCGTGTGAACTCTTGTCTGTCCACGTCTAGTTAGTTTCCATCCTCTGTTCGGTCGCACATCAACAATAACCTTTAGCCCCAAATCGATATTTCCCATTCCCGAAAAAAGGCAATAGTAGAATCAAGCGTGACAGAGTACAATATCCTAATTAGGTATCTACGGAGTAAAGGTACCTTACTAGGTAGTTTCCGTCTCGCTCTGTCAAAGTTCGAATCTCGACACCGGTCACACTGAACAAAAGACTCATTTATGATCTGCAAAAAGTAGGGACACTTATACATTGCGACGAGACCAATCTCTCTCGCATGCCCAAACAGTTGGGGGCAGGCCAAGGGGAGTAGCCGAACATCTTGACTTTGTGTGCATGTCCAAGGATGGACCAGGCAATGTCATGCCTAGCCTGGAATAGACATGGAGGAAATCTTGGGATAGAAGTCGCCTGAGTCTGTCATTCACTTTAAGAACGGTACCCACACGCATTTACTTCAGAAAGGATGCCGTCGGATGTCGGAGGCAAGAGAACCTACTGGAAACAGCCATCGATATGTAGACTTTTTGTTACTTGCCCCTGAGATGTGGTTCCAAGGTATGTATGTACATGCTTAAACCCGTTATTCCCGACAAGACGAGCGAGTTCGCAACCGTACATGTCTGTACTTCGTGGGGCTGAAATGCAGCAGTGCAGCACACCGCAACGCAACGCAAATCTGTCAATAGTCTAGTTTGATGTTTGCGTCGGTAATCGTAACGGAGAGTGCAAGCTTTGGTAGCTGCAACTCCAGGAGAAAGTGCCTAAGGTGCGAAGGTACATAGCTAGGTGTGCATGGGGTTGGGCAACCTGAGTCGATTGATGTACCGTAAACCGTGACGTTAATACATCCTCTCATCCACTTTGTCATGCTCACCTCCATTACTGTCGCAAAAACGACGTCGCAATTGCGGGATAGCAATTGCACCTTGTATTGTCAGAATTACCAAGCGTGTGGATTGAGCGAAACCTAACACGGTGGACTGGCGCACCCGGCGGTTGAGGTCGGCTCTGGCTAGTCTATTTTGGCATTGCTATTCGTTTCGCGGAGCCCGTTGCGGGCGAGTCGCATCATGATCGGTCACTGTGAACGCCTACCAATTCAGGGGCTCAAGGATGCAGCAACGCAGGCTTACAACCAAAACTCTCCCCTCAAACATAACGACCTCCAACCGGGCCACTTTTATTGATAAAGTTTGCATTTTTGAGTCAACGCCGGCAATCAAGTTTGAAAAATATGACTTAGCTTGGAGATGTGTAGTGTGGATATGATCGGTCCTGTGAATACAGAGAGGATAGTTGCTAGTCTATCATGACGGCGTTTCCTTGCGACACTGACGAGCCCGTGACTGCCAAAAATAATTTTTGACGCCTCAAGATGGCCAATTTCCTTCCTCGTGCCCGTCGGTAGTGTAGAAAGAGAAGTGTAGTTATTGTTGTCGGAATCGTATAACGCGATGGCCGTAATCATCACTCAGCCCCCTCTGTTTGCATTAACACCCTAGTTTGTAGCAACAACTTCAGGTTTGGCACAGGAAGGGTCATAGTATCTACGTACTTGCGAGCGCAGCACGAGCCCGACTTGAGAACTCTGTCACCGGTTTCCTGTCTATAAGAACCTCTGCATACACCATGGATGGTCATGTCATTCTAGATATCGACGACACCTTTTGGTTTTCGGCAACTTGGAATTTACGGAAGCAAACTCAAAAGACGTTTCTCAGATATCTTGCCAGCAAAGCGTTTTAGCGGAACTTCTTGGTGCTTCGCCCAATACACGGCGGTCATTCTCCATGCCTTCAACCAATCTTAAGACATCTGTGACCGGGGACAGAGAGGGGCGCAAGTCACGTCCTGCCGGCCCATTGGAGCCACCCCTGGAGCCTGCCAAAACACCACCAATCCCACCAACTGCTGGTACCTCTTGCTCAGGCCCTCATGCAGAGTCAGGGTCTGCGGCTGCGGTGGTACAGACTCTACAACCAGGACGCAAGCCACATCCTGCCGGCCTATTGGAGCCACCGCCGGAGCCTGCCAGACACCACCAATCCCACCAACTGCTGGTACCTCTGACTCGGGCCCTCGCCCAGAGGCAGAGTCTGCGATTATAGAGGCACAGACTGCGGAAGCCCTCTGTCAACCCGAGCACCAGGTGAACTCAGCACCCGAAGACGCGACGCCAGGTCCGCTGGGCACGCAGCCATCGACAAGCGTCCCAAACCACCCTCAGTTCCGCTGTGATGGCGACGACAAGGCGCGATACGACAGGTCCCAGCCGTTCGACTCCAGCCAACCAGCACTTGAATGCTTCGGATGTGGCTGCAAGCTTGTTAACATTGAGACGTCTTTCTGTTGCAAGTGCTGTCGTCGTTATCGACTATGTTGCACTCAGAATTAATCTTAACCGGGGATCGGGCCTTGCGGTATTTCGACGGGGTCAATGCGCCCTGCCCCGCCAAGCAGATCTTTCTGATTGACGCGGTCCCACTGAGAGCGCGTCTCCTTCGGAACAGCGACAACACAAACAACGACTTTCTTTTTTTCGTTTCTGTGCCTACTACTTCACTCATTAATGACAAAACCCTCACAATCAGGTCACAATGCCTGCACCATCATCCCCCGTTACCATTCCTGCCAGCTCCTTCTCCGTCACCGCGAAGAGACCACGACCAGCCGACGCGCCGAAACCTTTAAAGCCTCGCGTTCTTGGCGGCTTTCTTGCCGACGACGACTCCGACGACGACTCCGACGACGATGCCATTGCCGATCAGCCATCGCCAAAGCGGCGTATGCTGCAACAAGACGGCCGGGACACACAAAATAAACAACACTCGCACACAGATGCCAAAGCACAATCTGTGGGGAATGATCTGAACGAGACCCTACCGGCCGCCCAGCCTGTCGTCGCAACTCCACCTGACAGCCAGCTGCAGGACGACTTTGGGGAAGAAGCAGAACGCTACGAGCGTCTCTTTGGAAACCAGGGCTTGCCGACACTGGCAGCATTCACCAGCAATGACCCGCGCCCGGCACCGTACCAAATCTCGACATGTTCCGGCCAAACGATTCCTATCCGAGAACGCAAGCCCACCCCCGCAATCTCCTATGCGAACATGGTAGCAGCGCGTTCCAGGACAAAAGAAGGCCGGGCGTACAAGAGCTATTACGGCATCGCCATTCACGAGCTCATAGACGGCGCGAACAAGGAACTTGCCCGAACGCACAAGCCATCCAAGTCTACAACGGCGACGACGCCCATCACACCCCCTGCCAACCCCGATAAGCCCCTCCTCTCGGTTGAGGCACAACACACAAACGTCAAGAAGTTCAAACACACCATGCTTTGGACTGAGAAATATCGTGCTCGCACCTTCATAGACCTCTGCGGCGATGACTTGACCAACCGCCAAGTGCTCCGCTGGCTGAAGCGCTGGGACCCCGTCGTGTTCCCCCAAGCGGCCAGCAGGAACAAATCCGCCATCAGACGCCTCCACAGCGGGCAGCAACAGGATCAGGGCCAGTCGGGCCAGCAGGGGCAGCCCCCCGAGGAAGAGAAACCGCACCGCAAAATCTTGATGCTGCACGGGCCGCCCGGTCTTGGAAAGACCACCCTGGCACATGTCTGCGCACGCCAGGCCGGGTACGAGGTCATGGAGATCAACGCCAGCGATGAGCGGAGCAAGGATGTGGTCCGAGGCCGGATCCGGACCAGCCTGGGCACCGAGAGCGTCAAGACGGTGGAGCACAAAAAGCCTGAGCCGGGGAAGCAGCCCAAGGTTGCCCGCCCGGTGTGTGTGGTTGTAGACGAGGTCGACGGTGTGGTTGGCGGTTCCGGGGGGTCGGGAGAGGGTGGCTTCGTCAAGGCGCTGATCGACCTGGTGCTGCTGGATCAGAAGAACAGCACAGGAGGTGCAGCGACGGCGGGGGCGGGGCGCAGGAAGAAGAAGGGAGATGACTTCAGGCAGATGAGGCCGCTAATTCTCATCTGCAATGACGTCTACCATCCCTCGTTGCGCCCACTGCGGCAGTCTGGCCTCGCCGAGGTCATCCATGCTGGGAAGCCAACCGTCGAGGCGGTGGTTACCCGGCTGAAGACCATTTTCGAGAAGGAGGGTATCCCTTGCGAGAAGGATGCTGCGCGAAAGCTATGCGAGGCCGCCTGGGGAATGACCAGCGGCATCGATGCCAAACGGGGGGCGGAGGGCAACGCCGAGGGCGACCTTCGAGGTGTCATGGTGGTAGGAGAATGGGTCGCCGGTCGGCTGAGGGCGACTACCCCGGAGATCAACCCCACGCTCACACGACAGTGGCTTGACCGCCATATCATCCACGACCTCGCCCACGGTGGCGGGGGCGCCCGGGGCCTCGGACGCGGCGGGAGCAAAGAGATCGTCACTCGCATCTTCCAAGAAGGCGCGGGCTTCCCGAAACAATCTGCCCCGTCCCAGCAAACCATCAAAGTCACTCGCCACGAGCAACCCCAATCCCAACTTGGCTTCGCCGAGCAACAAAAAAAGTACGCCATGACCAGACTCCGCGAGATGATCGACACATCGGGCGAAGTCGACCGCATTATGACCGAGATCTTCCTCGAATACCCGAACCGCGACTTCAACGACGACTCCTTCTTGACCAAGCCCGACCTCGCCTACGAGTGGTTGCATTTCCACGACACTTGCTCCTCCCGCATATTTTCCAGTCAGGAATGGGAGCTAGCGCCTTACGTCAGCCAGCCCATCCTAGCCTGCCACCACCTCTTCGCGTCACCACGGCGGCACCAGCCCCAGACAACATCCGGCTACGGCGGGAAGTGGGGCGAGGCAGCCGATGACAACGAAGCCAACGGACCGCCGCTGCCGTTCTCGGGCCTGCGAGCGGACTATGCCGCGTACGAAGCAGAAAAGGCCAACCGCGCCGCCCTACAAGGGATTCACGCCCAGCTGCCCCCAACCCTGACGCGCGCGTTCCGCAGTCCAGAGCACATTGCGACCGACTTCCTCCCCTACCTAATTCGCCTCGTCTCGCCCGACGTGAAGCCCGTCATGGTGGGAGGGAGCAATGACAAGTTTGGCGCGGTCGCGTCGGTGCGGAGGGAGGCTGAAAAGGCTATGGTCAAGCGCGCCGCGCAGGTGCTAGCCGAGGTGGGCATCGCGTTGCACAAGGGCAAGATTGAGCAGGACGCGGCCGCGGGCCCGGCTACGCGGACGCAGTGGGTGTACCGGATGGAGCCGTACGTTAAACTACCTCGCACCTCTTAAACAAGTCAAGACAGAAACACTAACCCCGGCTACACAGGGACCTTGACGCACTCGCCACCTTTGAGACCGCCACCGCCTACCTCCTCGCCTCGCAAGCACCCACCCGCTACGCAGTGCGCCAAGTGCTCGACCAGGAACTCTACAAGACCCTCGCCCAACGGGACAGCGAAGCCCGCCAAGCCCGCCTCAAGACTGGCGGCCTGGATCCACACCAAACAACACCACCATCACGCAACAACACCTTCACCACCAGCCCTCTCACCCTGCACAACCGCCGACCCGAGGAGAGCCAGAACAAGACCACGGTGGCGGTCAAGCGAGATTTTTTTGGCCGCGTCATCGCCGAGCGCCCGCTGCTGCCGGCTGGAACTAGGACGACAGATGACGGCAAAAAGAGAAGGAGGGAGGAGGCGGCGGGCGGTGCGGGTGGGGGGATGGTGTGGGTAACGTATCACGAAGGCATGAATAACGCGGTACGGAAGCCGGTTTCGTTGGAGGAGTTCTTGAGGGGGTTTTGATTCGGTACGCGGTGGATCAGTCCGCGGGTTGGTTTGCTTGGGTGGGTTGGTCGTTGGGGGGGCTTGGGCTTGTATATTTTGGTTAGGCTTGTTTGTATGAAGGGTGGCCCTGGTTTATGTGTCTACGCAATTGAATGTGTTCTATGAACGGGCTCGTGGCTCATTGTCTTCTTGGAGAAGATCTCCAGCGCGGCCGGTTGAGACGGAGCGTCGTCTGGAGGCGGGCCCACCTGTGCGGCTCATCCGGCCGGCTTGGCGGGGTTGCCGATCCGGGACCGGCGCACGTGCGGCGACAGATCCGGACCCACTTGATTGCTGGGTGAGATTGGCCCTGAGAAGTGATCTCCAATCCACCCGCTGTGTTTCTGGCCTCTGGAAGAATATAAAACATGGTTACAGCTGCAACCTTACTACTAAAGTCAGTGACTTACTACTTAGTATTATAGTTGTATTTAGCTTTCTTTTTACGAAGTCAACTATAAAAGTAAAATACTATGTTATTTACATTCCTTCATAGGTATCACGCTGGTACCGGACCATACGTACCTGAGTTGTTGAGGTCTTGTCAATAGATTACGATAGGCTGGTGTACTTCTCGTGGTTACCAGACATCTCAAATCTCATGTACATGTACACATGGGTATCTTGGGATGCAACGACCGGCGTGGTGTGCCCAGCAGAACAGGGGCAACTACGCCTGTCAACCTCGTATGCCAAATATATGTCAGATATTCCAAAATCAACAAGCTTGTGTCGGACACCGCTTGATAACCAAAAAGACAACTGGCCCCCCAAAAAAGAACAAAACACAAAGAACCGAAACCCCATCTATCCCAAAACCATTCTCTATTCCCGCCCACTCCAGTCCGACCCTCGCCCCTGCAGATTCTGAACCGTGCTCGCCACCGCGGTCTCGATATCAATGTGGAAAAACGGCCTGTTCACCCCATAGATCGGTGCCAGCCTCCTCCCACCGACATTCTTCGACGAAACGGGCGAGACCTCGGCATCGGCGCCAGCAGCCTCAATATCGACCTCTCTTGCCTTGGACCTAGCCTCGTCCCCCTTCAGGCTCCCGCCGGCCCTCGTCCAATCACCGCCGACGTCAGCGGCACCAATCAGAGGCTCCAGCTCATTCTTGTCGTCGGTTGAGGGGGCAGAACCGACAATGACGCGGTTGCGCCTGCTGTCGGTGCCGAACCCACTCGCGACGAGCGCGCGCTTGGTCCAGCGGTTGGAGACGCCCGCAAAGTGCCATTCGACTTGATCCGGGCTTGCGTAGCGGTTGAACTGGTTGCGGAGGTCGATGAGTGCCTGAGCGGCGGTCACGTCGAGGGCGCTAACGCCGGTGAAGTCGAGAATGACGGCGCGCAGGGTGGGCCGGGCGGCAATCTCTTCGCTGTCGGTGGCTTGCCCGCGACGCGGACCGGGGTCATTCCAGGGGCGGTCCTGTGTAGGTTGTTAGAAACAATGATTAATAGCAAGAGGGAAGCTGATGGAAAGTGACTTACGCCGATCTTGTCGTACTTGTTCAGTTGGGTGCGACGCGTGTGCTTGAAGATGTAGATGGTGAGGTGATCGAGATGCCGCGCGGAGTTGATGTAGTTGAGACCTTCACCAAAGCGGTAGACAAAAACGCCGGGGTAGGGGGACTTGATGTTGATTTCGGGGATTCGACATGTCGTTGCGCTGAAGGTCGAGGAAGCTGGTGTGGCCTTTCTCGGCACCGCTCTCCTGGGTGAAGGCGGAACCACCCCGGACGTTGCCGCGTGCGACAGTCTGCACATTCACCTTGCCAAGGAACCGACCCGGGCTTTTTGCGACACGGAAGAGCAAGAGGGCGGCTGATGCCCCGACTGTGACGTAAATACCATTCTCGATCGAGGTGAAAACGGAGACAAAAACACCAGCGAAGAAGATGACAAATTCGAGTGGGGAGGTTTGCCAATACTGGTAAACTTCTCTTGGAGGAGAGATAAGGTCGCCAACGGCATGGATGATAATGGCGCAGAGCCCGGCGGATGGGATGTAGAAGAAGACGGATGTCAGTGCGTACAGAGCCAAGAGGACAATGACGGCAGTGAAAATGCCGGCGAGAGGGGTCCTGACCCCAGCTTTCGACTTGATAGCTGTCCGCGAGAAGGATCCCGTAGCCGGATATCCGCCGAGGAATGGGCCGAAGACGTTGGTAAAGCCGATAGCAACAAGCTCCTGAGAGGGGTTGATGATGTAGTTGTTGACACGGCCAAACGACTTGGAAATGGAGATATGCTCAATCAAAAGAACCAAGATGGTCATCGGGATTTCCGGGCCGAGAGCTTGAAGGATTTCAATATTGACTTCAGGGGCACCGACGTGTTGGAAGCCTAGGATGTGATCATGTCAGCATTTTTGGCGAATGACTGTGTAGTAGAGGTGGTGCCACTTACCACTCGGGACTGGTCCGAGGATCTTGAACTTGGCCTTTTTCGGGTCGGTGACGGTGCGGTTGGCTAACCAACTGACAAGGATGTAGAGGATGACGATGAAGGCCATGCGCAGGGTTGAGAGAAAAAACCACATCTTTTGGCGGCGGGGGTTCTTCGTACCCATGTAGTTGCAGAACCAACGGATAAAGTAGAGGCCGAACAAGGCAGACAGCCCCATGGCAGCGTCTAATTGGGCCGTAGGCAAGCCTTTGAGGGTGTCGATGATGACGAGGTAGGTCGGCTGGCGGGTATTGACACCGGAGATGCCCAACAGTCCAGGGACTTGGCCAGAGGCGATACTGATGGCAGAGCCTGTCATGAAGGAGCCGATAGCGACTAATGAGATAAATTCGACGAGGAATCCAGCCCTGATAAGACCCAAGAACAAGAGAACGACACCGGAAATGAGGGCAAGACTTCGGGCAATGGTCTCGGCAGCGAGGTGTGGGTGTGACTTTTGTACGTTGATGACGATGTTCCCGACAATAGTGGACATGACGGCGACCGCCTATGACATGGTTAGCGCGTGAAGCAGGCCAGCCGGGGCAAAGGGCGGCGGGTGGTGAACGCACGCCAATGGTTATGTCCTTGGACGTCGCAAAGGCCCAGTAGAGAATGAAACCGACGAAGGACGTGTAGAGGCCAAACTCGGCAGGCAAGTTGGCGAGCTTGGCATAGGCCATGCCCTGCGGCACGACGACGAAGCCAACCGTGACGCCTATAACTGTTAGCCATGCCTATGTCGAGAAGACATGGATAGATTCGGCACTCACCGGCGATGAAATCACCCAGCAGCCATGTTAGGTTGTAGTGGAAGATCCACCCGAGAAATGGGAAGAGCTCCTTGAGGTACGCAACGGTTCCAGGTACGGTCGGGAACAGGTAGAGCAAAGCATCAGCGACACTGGGCTCCTCCTCGACGTAGGAATCATCGCCCTGGAAGGCCGAGTCGTCAACAGCCAGGGCGGGATCGATCCCGAAGAACCTCTTGACACGGTCTGTGCGGGTATCCGGAGCCATGTTGGTCGGCTGTCGCAGTGCGGGACACGTTGGGATTGAGGTTGCAGCGGGAGGAAACGATGATCCGCAGGTTGGGTCTTATATGAATGCAAAAGAAGACGCGGCTCCACGTGCTACGTGCTAGATTAGATGACCCCCAAAGGCGATGGTGAGGCCCCTGCGCTCAGCTGAGCTTTATTGTGTGAGCTACCACGGCAGGCTAGCGAGGTAGAGGGCGAAATATCAGGGGTGGAAAACAGGGTCTCGATCTGATAGTTCGAGCACGCGTTCGGAGGCGTCTTGTGCATGCTAGTTGGTGCCGCGGGATGGTCACATACAATCGCTGATCTTCCCAGCCAGACGGGCGACGATGACACATGGGAATGGGGAAACCCCTCGCTCGTCCTCCACGCGAGGGTTTGCGAGCATGCGGCGAAGACCGGGACTGGGGTAGGGTGGTTATGCAAGTGGTGCAGATGGCCGCCTTTGAGGGCATGGGTTCCCTTGCAGGTCCTGGGTTTCCGTGTAACGGATGATGGGGGCCCCGGCACGGTGAACAAGAACGTTGCCCGAGCAGGTTCGTTCCAGAAGCTGTTGAATCACTGTAATTCGCCAGACAAGAGAGACATCGAGCAGGGAGTGCTCCAACCGCTGTGGATCCTCCCGAGAAGGCACACTTCCCCGGGACTTGTCAACGACGGCGGCTGCAGATGGGGCAGAAATCGGCGGGGGCTCGGGGAGCAGTCAAGGCCACTACCTAGCCGAGTCAAGGTCGCCATTGATCACCCTTTCGAACCGGGTAGACAGAAAGAATGAAAAATCCTTACCCCCAAGATGTCATCTTGCGCAAACCCCCATTGTTGCTTGCATATATGAGATCTCTTGGCTGCTTCCACCTCGAACCTCCGCGGCGATGTCGAGGTGAGCCCGGGAAGGCCGGCCAGGCCCCTACCAGAGCTTTGCACATGCCGAGTGTCGAAGGGCATGTCCTCGCCCAGGAAAACCAAGAATACCCCAGGAAGCTTGAGAAGCTTGGGAAGCTTGTTCACTCTGGGCGTCGTGCTGGGCGATGTGGGCGTCCTGGGCGAGACTCGGCATACAGACAAGAGAAAGGACGACTTTGTGATGGTGCAGGATGGCGCAAAGCCACGTCTGGGTTTGCCATACCCGCATCGAATCGCGCTCTTCATGTGACACAAGCACCCCAAAGAATTGCAGGCAGCCAGCCTGGCTCTTGGCCTTGGGCAGGAACGAAGAGAGCTGGGCTGTTCACACCCATCAAGCTGTTTCGGTCGCTTCCGCTTCCGGCAAGTGCCATCCATAGAAGGGCCCGCTAATTCGGCTCCGCTTGAGACATGATTGGTTACAAGCTTGAGCAGCTCAATCACACCATTTTCGGAGCTTCTCATCCAATTCAACCTCATTCCTTCCTTCCACACCTGGTCCGTACCGTGTTGCTTTGTTTTCCCAAACGCATGAACCCCCGAGGCTCCCCGCCGTGGCTTTCCAGGTTTCACTCGAACCCATCATCATTTCCCCATCTTGGCTCCTTGGTCAGATTTTAGTTAGAACGTGGGGGGCAGCCCGCAGCATGCCCTCCGCCCAAAGAAGACAAAAAGGGAGCTGCTGCCCACCCATTCGCATGACGACATTTCAGGGGTTCTCTTGCGCGATCAACCACAATCCCTCGACGACCAACCGTTCCCAGGACTTTGCAGACGGCACGCGACGACCCCAATCCGCCCGTCATTTGTCCCTCCCACGTACTCGGACCCCCCGAGGCCCAGCAACCCAGCAACGTGGTCCCGGCATGGAAATTGAAACATTCAGCTGAACATCGGGTCAGTGTTGGTTCGAGATGAGGCACGCTCACGTTCTCGGGGTGGACGAGATTTCCCATCAGACCCGGCAGTCTGGTGCGATGGCGAGGCTCGTGGGATTGCCGATCTCGATGCGTGCGCGGGTTTCCCGATGGCTGTGTGCCGTGGCAATTTGACGAGCATGAGTTGCCCCCAGATCTCGCCGGATTCAGTCGTGCGCACCTTCGAGAGAACCATGGGGCAAGCCGCAAAACGTCAGCCCAGCTTCGAGAAGCAGGCTTGGAACATCTTCGCCGATGTTCGCGATCTTGGGCGTTCTCGGTGCCAGGAGAGCGGAAACGGCGCCCTAAGCCCGACGGCGTCGCCGACTGTTTGAGTCCTCGTCAGATGGCGTTAGATGGCCGCCTGTTGTTTCTGTATGCCATTATGAGAAGGACTAAGTAGCAACCACGCCGTCGAGTAGCCAGCTGAACGGCCCACGGGCCACGGCTCGAAAGAGTCGCGCAGCAAAGCCTGCGGCGAACTCAGGTTCCAGACACACACGAGTACATCGACAACCACCGCTAGGGCTGAATGACGAGGTATTGATGAGAACGAGAGAAGCTCGCTGAACTGGCACTTTTAACCTTCGACACCACGGGAATAACTCCATTCCTGGCCGGGCTATTGGGCTCGTGACCCGACCTTGCTGTGCTAACTAGTGGCGTTATCACGCCTTCTTACGCAATGCAGCTCCGCCGTGCTGTCTCTCCATTTGCAAGAAAGGCACCCCAGCTTGGCGAACCTATCGCGCGAGCCCGTCTTGCTGGGTGTTACATGCTGTTTACGTGGCGAATCCATCTTTGTCCCCCAACTTGCTCTCGACGAGCGCAGGCTATTGCTTCGTTTGGCTGTCTCAGTCGCTGCTTTTGCAGCGGGCTCGACCGCCAAAGTTGGGGGTACTCGGGACCAAGACGGCCCGAGTTTGGGTACCCAAGGCTGTCCGAGTTGGGGACTCCGGTCCCTGGCGCTTATGATGGCCTCCTGGCCCACGACGATGGTGTGCTCGACCACCTCCTCATTTTTGATTCACGAGTCGCAGGGAACTTGAGAACGCAAGTATGCACTGCTCTTGCGTCAGCAGACAACCACTGTAACCCATTTCTCCGGATCCACGCGAAATCGGATTCCGACTGAGTGACGTCGCTGCAATAAGTAGATTGGAAATGCAATCCACTGCTGCAGGTCGTCCTGCCTACAGCCCTGATTTCGAGGCTGAGAGCTCCTTTCCCGAGAGGCACCTCGACGATGAAAAGACCCAGTCCTCGGGTGCCGGGCCCGACCGCTATCGGCCGGCGGCCGCAAAACGGCAGCCTCGGCAAGTGTTTGAGCCCAGTCTTCCAACGCTCTACGCTAGAGACTGGCCAGGCGAAAACCAGCCTCTTGCCCGTGACAGCCATGTGAGTTTCACCCTGAAGAATTCCCGTGGCGTTTGCTCGCTAAATCCGTGGCCAGATAACTTCTCATCCTGCGCTGGCCATCAACAACACCATCGCCGCCCACTTTCCACAAACAACAGCGCCTTTGCAGACAGAATGGGCCTCGTTTAACGAGCAGCCTCACGACGGGCGCTTATGGCAATCAACCCGCCCGGAACTCAGTGTCGATGACGATTCCGACTCGATCCAGAGTCGCAACGACAGCCTTGAAGAGTTTTGCCTGCCGATGCCGACGCTGCCCTCCACCCAAAAAACCCGGCGGCGAAGCTCACATCGTGTGACCAAACCTGTGAAAACATCAAGCTCAATACCAAGTCACCACCCGGCCGCGCGCCCAGAGAGGCCCTATATCCCGGATTTCGATTATAATACTGACTGGTTTGACGCCTCGGATGCCGCCGCGGCCTTCTTTCCCCAGCTCAGCCAAGACTCGCCGCCAGCCGCCGCCAGTGGAGGTGAAATTGAAATCGCCTACCGGGATAGCTCCTCGTCGTCCAAGGTGGACTCCAAACGGATCGCCCACAAACTGTCCGAGAAGACGCGGCGCAACAGATTGACTATCGCAATACGGGAGATACAGAAATTGCTCCCCTCCGGAGCCGACGGCGAGGACGAGGCCGCGCCTCAGGTGCAGAAGGACGCGGACTTTGTGGTCAGACCCGGGGTGCCGAGCAGTAAGCTGGATATCGTGGAGATGGCCGTCGGGTTTATCAAAGATTTGAAGGAGAGAAACAAGGAGACGGCGGTACGGTTAAGACAAGCCGAGAGGGAGTTGGAACAGTGCCAGTGTAGGCGTGGGAGAGGGGATACAGTCTCGAGTTCATCATCATTGAATCTTCCGGCCATGGGAGATGGCCCAGGTTAATGCATCATGGCATATGTATTCGTGTATGGTTGGAAAAGCTCGGACCGATAATACCTAGTAATTCCAGCTTCTGGACGCCTTTATTTCTCATCCTATTCGCAGGTCTGTGGCCTCGACACTGATATCCAACAACAACTTAATCCTCAGTTCTGTCAAACCCCTGAGACAGCTAGTCCGTTTCTTCAAATCTGGAAGCCCTCCCTTCTACGTTGCTCGTGTCCATTCTCGCCCCAGCCAGCCAGGGCACTTGGAAAGTCGGTATTAACCCCTCACTCACTGCGAACAGAAGCACACTCCCCCGCTTCTTGTACCACCACACAGCCCCGCGTCCGCTCAACTCCCATCTGCCATCCCCCATCTCTCATTTACAGTACATACATGTACCATATACCACTTCTCATCTCCCAGCATCTCCCGCTTCCCGTCTCCCAGCCCCCACGCATTCCTGTCGCGGCAGGGGGAAAAGCAAGGGAAGGGAAGGGAGGAGGGGGGTTCCTACCCCGGCCGCTCTCAGACCGCCACTCCACTCCCCACATTGCGCGCAACAGTCACACTGCAACAAAAGAAAAAAAAAGGAACAAAAAAAAAAAGGAAAACCGGGGTTTCCCCCCTTCCCCAGCCCCGGCCCCGGTTCCCCCGGCTTGTCGCTCCCGCTGCCGCCGTACATACATTGTATACATACATACATACACGACATTAGTGTGACTAGCCGTCTTAGGAAAAGAAATAAGGTTCTGACCCCTCTCCGGAGTGCAGCCCGCCCGCCCGCCCATCTCCGACTGGTTGATGCGGCTGGACGGGGGGCTTGGTGCGCCAGTGCGCCAGTGCGCCACTTTCAACGGCGCGCTGATCGTGATTGTGGGGGGGGGTTCCTTGCTTATATGTATGTATGCATGTATGTATGTATGTACGGAGAATGTAGTCTATGCGCTTGTCCACTGCATGCCGTCGTCTGCGCTCGAGCTGGTCGGGACCGGGACCGGGAGCGTCAGCATGGGGGTTGGGGTTTTGGGGCCGGACCGCACCGGATCGACCGGATCGACCCGGACGGGAATGGATTGGGCTGGGCAGGGCAGGGGCCGCTAAAGCAAGGTGCAAGGCGGGTTTGTGAGACGCTTGCCTTTTTGGACTGTTGCTCGTGTCGGGTATGTACATACATAGCATGCATGCATACTTGTGGCTATTGTAGCGGAGCAGGCTGGGGTGGCGGCGTTGGAACAGCCTGATCGGAGACTGGGTGTGCGCGTGGCACACATGTGGCTGTTGTGTCACGGTTTGGCGGGCGCCGCTATACTTGTATTGGGGTCTGGGCTTGTTATGGGATAGGTATGTATGTTGTAGCCTGGTGGTGGCTGTGGGTTGTCTCGGATCAGGGCTCGAAGGGGTCTGGATTCTGTACTTGGTGCGTGCTCTTGTCTCGGGGCTGTGCGACACGAGGGGATTGCGCTGTGACGTAGCTGGCGAAGGAGGGGGGTAAGATGGGTTAAATGGAGCAAGATAGCTAAGCTAAACCTCTAGTGTCTAACTACCGGAACTAGTGAATGTCGAACTATAAATGAAATGAACGGAGGGCTTATTACCCTTGAAACTTTGAAAATCCGGCGATGAGATCGTGCTCTCATGATCTAAAAACCTGTCGGTGGTATATCCCGAGCGTTGTAGCTCTTGGAAATATCACATCGTTATGTAGCCCCTGCTTTCCTGGGCGCCTTCCAAGTGGCCCTCTCACTCCAAGTCTTCGGATTCCTCAAAGTCAGCTCCGTTGCCAACCTCCATCAATGTCCGTTGGTCCCATTCGGCTGCAGAACCACTGATCTCACCGGGGCCATTGTTCCAGTCCGCATCCTCGGCCTCGGTGTCGCCTTCGTCGTCATAATCAGCTTCGATGCCCATAAAATTCCCGTCCTCGTCTCGCACCACACGTGTCACGAATATGCCAACAGGTGGGGCCTCGGGGCGCGGGACGCCCCGAGCTGGTCGCAATGAACGGACCAATCAAAGAAGAAAGGAGGTGATCAGTGAGCTCAGTCGCCAAGCAACTGGCAAGTGCACTGAGCACACTGAGCACAGGAAGACGCATAGCCAATCAGAACACAGGAATACAGGGAAGTGACCAGTGTGATCAGTGACCTCAGAAAGGAAGAAACACTGAGCACACTGAGCACCCAGGAATCAGATAGTATATAGTCACTCGTTCTGGAGAGCTCTGGGAGTTCTCCAGTTAGCAATCACAACTACAGTTCGCTACAAGCTCGAGAGCCTACTGTTGAGACAAGTCTTTGTTGTGCACCTTTTGGCTGCACCGAACCTAGTACCTTTGCAAGACACCTTCAATCAGACTGAACCCTAACAGGACGAGGTCCAGGAGAGGTTCGTCACAACACGGCCCAGGAGAGATGCGACGTCTTCGGCGGTGAGTTCCATCTCGGATGAGTCGTGTTCCTTGATAGACCCGGCAATTGTCTTGAGTTTGGCCAATTGCAGGTGTGATAGACGCACATCAATGGTGTTCCGCACCAGGATGCGGCCGAAGTATGTCGTCTTTGTCTGCCCCATGCGGTAGACGCGACCGAAGGCTTGTTGCTCCAGGGCGGAGTTCCACCACACGTCGAGGATGATGACGCGGTTGGCGCACGCGAGATTCAACGCCTGTCCGCTGCATTGCATGGAAGCCACCTGAACAAGAAGTTAAATGGGGGCCGTTAGGAAGGGGAGCAGCAAGTCGGTGGAAACTCAACTAGGTACTCACGAGAACTCGGATTTCCTTCTTCTCGGTGAAATCCTTGACTGCTTTGTACTTCTCCTCGTGGGACATGCTCCCAAAGTAATAGAGAAAGTCGAGGTTGGCGTCTTGGAGCATTCTACCAATGATGCGACCGCCGTCAACAAAGAGGGTAAACACTTCGTAGCATGTTAGCATCAAGTCAAAGGCAGGATAAGAATGAACACTGGTCTTTCTATGCAGTTGACACACCAGATCCGACTTACCGATGATCTTGTCCTCCGGATACAGCCTGCACCAGTCTAGAAGGATGGACTTGAGGATCACCGTCTTCGCACTGGGCAGAAGGGTGTTCAGGAGTTCCCGGTCGCTGTCGGCAAGGAACGTTGACTTATTCCTGGTCATCGGCTGGATTCCATTCACGTCGTCTCCTCTGCGGCGCGGTTTCATCGCCGAAGGTCCAGTCCAGAGGCCAAACCTTTCGGGCTTGGCAGCTGGGGGCAATGGAAAAGACTTCCGGATGTTGGAAAGCAACTTGTTGCACTTGCGGCACCCGCTGTTCTTTGTTGCGCTCTCCTCGGCAACGAATGACTCGATGCAGCTTTGGCAGAACACATGCCCGCACTAACCCAAGTTGCGCCGTTAGCTTGGACGTTTCCAGTCATCTCGGACGATGTCTCACCTCGGGATGGAACGCGTGGTCCGGAACAAAACCGCATCGTCGACAGAGATTCTTCACCTCTTTCTGCCAGTCGTTGTGTTGTTTGACACACTCCAAATGCGGTATCATATCAAACTTGGCACCGAGCCCTTCATGTTGGCTCCCCTGCAGGCTTGTCTGAACCTGGAGCTGCTCCTCGCACCATAGACCTATCTGCTCAATGAAGGGGTTGCGGGTTTGGACTTTCGATAGTTCTTCGATAAGCCACTTGATATCCTTGGATTGGAAGAAGTCTTTCATCAGGGTCTCGAGGAGGAAAGGGTGGAATACGGCTTGACGGAGCCGGAGAACTTCAATGAGCCAGGACTTGCCTGGGATTTCCCGACCGCGTTGCTTTTCCCGTTTTAACAATTCCGAAACTCGCATGCGGAGGATTCCTTCCACTCTCCTGCAGAATGTCGGCATATCAGCCATGTCCCTGCCTTTGCCTATCAAGTTCACCCGGAAGGTGAAGGGTGGGTGGTTGTTATAAGAGGGCGAGGGGTGTTGAGGGTGGGTTACGTTACCTGTAGATGAGAGTCTCTTCCCTTGAAAGATCTACCATTATTGGGTCCAGAACATGCGGGCGAGGAAGCGGGAAAAGAGCATGCCCAAAAAAGTTGGTGCCCAGGCCCCTGTTTTGCCTCAATCAGAACGACGTCGGAAAGTTTGCCCGGAGTCATCAACGTACCTCTTAAACATCGTCTTCTCAAGAAGCAATGCAAGCGGCCCCCCTTTATCGGCCTGTGTCTCAGTTAGGACCTTATTACCGCATGATGCATACTAGATCACGCATGATCGTACCCCGACTTTGCCTCTCGGGAGATACTTTGCCATGAATTCACCGAGAGTCGATGAATGTGGGGCCCTCAGAAAACGCATGTACGGGTATATCTCTTGGGGCGGCGTTAGTAGGCATTTCGAACAGGGGGAGCTGCCAGCTTTCTTTGGCACCTACCCGTCATTCGGTTGTGGACTGGGGTTCCACTCAACGCCCATCGGTATTTTGCGGTCAGCTCGACGCAGGCTTTCATCCCTGAGGTATGACAGTTGTCAGTATTCCCCCGGCATACGATCGCACCGATTTCATAGCAGTTATCCTACGCTGAGATTCGTGGTTCTTGATGGCGTGCGCCTCATCAAGAATAAGACGGTAGAAAGCAATCTTGAACAAGGGCCCTAGATGGCTTGCCCTGAGCTCCTCGCACTCTTCCGGTGTGAGGAGCATGTTGCCCGTGTACTTCTTGAGTTTGTGATCGGAGGGATACTGTGACGATAGTTCTTCGTAACTTGTGACCCTGTATGCACGTTAGCCGCCTGCTTTAGTGAAGTATGTGGCCTAGTTGAGGGTCATGTCTGCTGACCAAACTGAAAAATATTCACGCGCGGCCTCGTGGATGATATCTGATTTTCTGTAGTGGGAAGCGGATATCCCGTCGCCGTGTTTGTAGATTTCCGTAATCCATTGGCCCACGGCATTTGCTGGCACGACGATTAGCGTGATGCGCAGCCCGGTTTGTCGGTCCTCTTCGGAGGGAGGATTGCCAGCAATGCACGCCAGGGTCGTAACCGTTTTACCTAGGCCCATCGAGTCTGCCAGAATTCCTTCTTTGGGTCCATCCGTCGATAGTTTTTTGCCAACCATCCACCCAGTCGCAACGAACTGATAAGCATACAGGTGCGTTTTCATGCCTCGGATGAGATACTTCTCGCCCATGACTTTGTACTTCCGGCTTAGGGCAGTTCGAGCCCTGCCTAGCATGATGCGATCTCCTTGAATCTTTTTCTTGTCAGCACCGGGGCCGTTGGATGCCAAATCGCGAAAATGCTTGTCTTGGTCTTTCCAGGTTGTCGCGTCGAACTCGGCAAACACTGGCAAGTCTGCCATTGCCTGACCTGCGGCGAACACATCTTGGTTCTGGAGTAGATTCAAAATAAGTTCCGTGCTCTCTTTTGCCGCGTTGCCTTTGTTGCGTCCTCTTGTAGAAACGACCAAAGTGCTAGACTGCTTTTTGGCCATCCTTGGTGTGGTTTGCGCCGCTGCCTTTCGCTTTCGTGTTGCTGACGGGGGCGACGCAGCAATAGCCATGGATTGACGTTCGACGCCTGGTCGGGCTGCCGGTGGCTGAGTTTTGGCTTGCGTTGCTGTAAGTTCCTGTATCCTTTTCTCCAGAGCGGTGATGGTTTTGCGAACTTCCTTTAGTCTCTCTGCCTGCCCCCTTTTGAGGGTATTCTTGGCGTGATGTCTGCTTAGCATGTGTTCCTCGGCAGATAGCATGCCAAGCATGTCCTGGGAATCTTCAATGTCGCCAGGAATATCAGTATCTGCCGTTCTCTTTGCCCTTTTGGCCACCTGACCTTTTTGGGGCCGCCGCTGGGGGCGCTCGTCATCGCCTTCGTCCTTATAATCACTGTCCATGTCCTGCGAAACAAAGCCATCGTCTTCCTCTTGTTTAACTGTGGTCTCAAAGCCTTCGGCGCCCAAAGGCTCAGTGTCGATTGGAAGGAGACTGACCCGAAGAGCCCGAGCATCCGATTCAGCCTCCGTTTCTTGGGTCAAGTCGATAATGTTGTTGACTGCCTTGACCTCTCCGGGTTGTCTGACGAAGAGATCATCATCTTCGTCACTGTCACTATCCCCATTGACCGAGATAATCTCTGCCCCTATCATACCGTAGTCCGCGTTATCGTTTTGCTCACGTTCCGATTCGCCATTGAACGAGGCGGGATCAAGTGTGTGGAAGTCGCAAGGTATCTCGATGGGGGCCTGAATTGAACCTTCCACCACAACCTGCTGTGAAGCGAGCAGGATCCCAACAATGCCTTCCGGTGAAGGATCTGCCGTAACTGCGTCTGGCTGACAGGTAGACCCGGGAGAGGGCAGCCTAGGGGAGTCCTCTACTGGGACTTCAGCCATGGGGTCGTGGGATTGTAAAACTGGACCGGGACTCGCTTCATGTTCTTGCTGAGCTGAGGCTTCTGCCATAATTCCATCCAGTTGCGGCTGGCTCGGCGTGTATTCAGATTGTGTGAAGGCGGCTGCGGTCTCGAAGGGCGCGGCGCCATCAGCCAGCAGCACTGGCTGCTCCGCAAGCGTGCCATTAGCCGCTAGACGATTGTCAGTCATTGGGACAAGCTGAAAGCTGGAACATCAATGTCTGAATCTAGAGGCTTTGTAGCGAGCGGGTAAGATGTGTGATGACGGCGAAAAGGAATGACTGAATCTGAAAGTCGATATTTGTATGGAAATGAATCAGATTTTCGAGTGTTGGTAGGGGAGAAGAAGGGTAATTTAGAAAATCAATGGTAAAGCGTAATATGGTGATTCAGAACTGGGCGAGTTTTGAAGTTTAAACTGAAGATCAGAAACTTCCAGTTGACGATGTTTTAAGCTTTTGTTGCGCGGAGAGGAAATGGAGGTGGCCCGAGACCAGACGCAAAGAGTCCGAGTAAAACGGGAGCCCGGAAGAATAAAGAAGAGCAAAGAGCGGGCAGGATACTAGGGAAAACGTGGGAGATTGAAATGCTCAAACTTCATGCGAGTTTCGCATGAGAAGAACAGATGCCTGAGGTAAAACGCAAGGTAGGCAGGTAGGTGGCTGGACTTTGGCGATAATAGTCGTTTACGTAAAGTCGAGATCTTTCCAGTTGCTTGTGGTAAGGCAGTGCCGCCGCTATCCAAATGCTTTGACAGTGTGGCATTCCTTTTTGAAGAAAACTGTTCATTCAGTTCTGGGCAGTTGGGTTTCGGCTTGGAATGAAACCAGCTTTTTTCCTGGCTTTCAGTTTTGGCTCGCGCAGGAAGAGAACCCGCTACTACGCCTGAGTATGCCTTAAAGCGCACACCAATATCTTCTCGTTCAGTTTTATTTTTCCTCTTCACTACTCTAGCCGTGTCTAGCTCACAGTCAAGCTGGTCCTAACTGTTCGAACCCTTGAGGCTAACTCCGAGTCAGAGCGCCGCACCACACCGGGCACGAGAAGCGAGGATTCTCATCGCTTGCAACCCATCGAGCACCTCAGAATAAGAAAGCATCTCGTCATTTTGTAATGGAGTAAATATACCTATCGCCCTGCCTATGCTGCTTGATATCAAGTATCACTACCGGTTCGGTCAGGGGGATTGATTGACAGCGTTCGCTGGTTGCTACGGAAACCAACGCGATTCAATGATGCCAATCCATAAGTCGGAACCCCTACTTAGCGCCCCCCCCCCTTTTCGCCGTTTTTATTCAGATAACAACCACAAACTCAATTCCAACTATCTTCGACTATTTGTAGCCACAACTATGCAACTACCGGCATCACTGGAATCCTCATCTTCAGGGCTATCTTCCTGGCCCACTTCCACCGAACCGGCTGCAACCTGTGCCCTGCGAACGGCCTTGATATTCGCAAACAGCTCGTTTGGGTTGGTATCTACCCTCCTCCATTTCTTCGGCTTTATTGTTTCCAACTATATACGTAGGGCTTCGTTTTCGGCCTGGGTAGTAGCGATAGTGGTGTCCAGGTCGTCGAAGGCCTTTTTGATCTTTTAAAATAGCTATCGTTGGTTACGGGGGGCCCCGGTTTGTAGGTTGAATTCTACCAACTGTCGATGGAGGTTAACCGTCTTTTTGGTATAACCTACGGCCTAGTTTTCAATGGTTGAACTACTTCCAAGGTTATATTTGGAGCTGGAATTAAGGTTCCTGGTCCTGCTTCGGTGTCACGAATTGACCAGGAGGGCGGTCCGCAAGCTGTCTGCCGGTGCGCAGGACGCGCCGGGAACCAATCGCTTAACTCACCAATAAAGAAGCGATCGCAGTGATCGCAGTGATCGCGTACCGATCACTACGATCAGGACAGGAGGACTCATGGACTTAGATAGTATATAGTCACTCGTTCTGGAGAGCTCTGGGAGTTCTCCAGTTAGCAATCACAACTACAGTTCGCTACAAGCTCGAGAGCCTACTGTTGAGACAAGTCTTTGTTGTGCACCTTTTGGCTGCACCGAACCTAGTACCTTGCAAGACACCTTCAATCAGACTGAACCCTAACAGGACGAGGTCCAGGAGAGGTTCGTCACAATACTACAGATTAGTTTATATAGTTATACCTCAAGCATCGCATCTATATTATTTATTTACCTTCCCACTACTCCTACGTTTTATAACCGTTGGATTTAGGTATATTGATCAAGTGCTGGGTTTGACTGCATCTGCAAAACTGGACGCAGGGCATCACAACACCGAAACTCCTGTCTCTGTGCATGAACTGTTTAGCCATGCGAGATGCAAACTCACCCCGTAACCATCTGGCAGGCAAATAAACAAGTGTCCCCCCTCTGACCAGGGGAAGAAGCACGCAGTCACACGTCGATGCGTTGCATTATCGTGGCGGATCCTTTACTTTCGAAAGCTGGTGAACTTGATGTCTGATTTTCTTCCCTGCTTGAGACCAAGAGACTGGTCCATCCCGAGCCTTCTTATATACAGCTGAAAATGCAACGCGCAAAACGGAAAAACAAAAGACCCCTACCCCTGAACAAGCAAAGAGTATCCCTGCGCTGGGCGCGCCCCAGCTCAATATTTTCATCCCTGAAAACGGTCTACTATAAGTACGTTGGAAATCTATTAACCTAGGCCAAATCAACTATTATAGGAAAGCAAAACTTCCTAGAATACTACTATCGGGCCCAGCTAGTAGCCCTAACCGTTTCAAATATTCTATCTTGGTAGAGGGCAACCGGTTTATAGCCAGTTAATCAGACGAAGCCCCTGATAAGCCCCCTATTACTGGAAAACATCAACCAGGAACCTACATTACCTACCCAGGCCGAATGTGACGAACCTCTCCTGGACCTCGTCCTGTTAGGGTTCAGTCTGATTGAAGGTGTCTTGCAAAGGTACTAGGTTCGGTGCAGCCAAAAGGTGCACAACAAAGACTTGTCTCATCAGTAGGCTCTCGAGCTTGTAGCGAACTGTAGTTGTGATTGCTAACTGGAGAACTCCCGGAGCTCTCCAGAACGAGTGACTATATACTATCTAAATTCCCGTGGATATGTCTTCACAACAGTATATCCGTGGTGGATATACCTGCTATGGTCCATATTCCTCCTACCCTTGGATATGGTCTTCTTGGCACCAATCCAGGTCGCCGTGCGTCCTGGCCATGATGATTGGCCCGGGCGCTTGCCCCTGGTCCGCATGCATGCGGCCCAGTCCGTGACAAAATGGGTGGGTATAGTTAATACCTAGGGCTTTTTAAGTAAGAATCCACTTGGCTAAACGGTCCTCCTGAACCTTTAAAAGCTTTTAATAACTTTCGTAGGCTACCTTGCGCGGTTGGTTGCCCTGTAAACGGCTCCGCAAGGTAGACCTCGGGATGGACTATTTTTTCGAGACCGTAGTTATTGACTGGCCGTTTTCTATATGGGAAAGAGCCTGGCAAAGCTGTTGTTTGGTATAGTTGACCATCTTGCACTGAGGAACCTACGTGCCAAATTGTAAGTATAGAGGAATAGAATTGGTAAAGTGGTTGTTGTTTGAAGTTGTTGGGTAGGTCGGGCATCAACGGCTTACACGAACGGCGAAAAGTGGGGGGGGGGCGCCAAGTGGGGTTCCGACTTACTTGAGATGCCTGGAGAAAACTGAAGATCATTGAATGAAGCGAATCTCTTATTCTTCGTTCCTTCTCCATATACATCTCTAATATTTCAAAAGTTAAGCTTCAGGTCCACGGTAAATAGGTATTCGTATTTTTTCCCTGCGCCCCTCACTCCTTCCATCATCCCTTCCTCCTCCCCCCCCCCCTTCACCACGGGTCTAGGCCCCCACCTTCCCAAAGCGGTATCCCACATTGTGGCAGCACATTGACATGTGCAACCACACGCAGAACCCAGAAATCCCTTTCCATTCGCTGCGAGTGCGAGGCCAGATGCAGCCGAGACCGAAAGATTTTACGGTGTCCCCATGTTTTGCTTCGCGGGTGGTGTGGGTGTGACCAACAAGTCGCAACCTTCGGTACCGTAGCGTAGATCCCGGAATCGAGATGGTCTAATTAATTCATTCCCCGATTTATCCAATCTGTGGAGTGAGATCTGATATTAAATCTAGCAGCGCACATGGCAACCCAAGCAGCGAATGCCCATCCTCAAATCGACTGCGGATTCCAAAACACATTTCTCGGATCATACACAGCCTTGATGCGCTGCAACCTCGCCAGTACCTCATCCCCGTAATACAACTCATGCGCCTCCTCCCTCGTCAGGCTAGTATCCAACAAGTTCGGGTACGCCGCCGTCGGGGCGTGCAGCCCATCAATAATAGCCTGGCTCAGCCCGTTCAGAAAGGTGATGCCCTCGTCGGGAAAAGGCACGTCCGGGGCGGACCCGGCGCGGTTGTGCGCCGTCCAGAAGACGTTGCGGTGCGGGAACGCCGCGAAGCTCGTGTTCTTGGCCGCCAGGTTGATCTGCCCGTCGGCGCCGCCCCAGAGCTCCATGCTGGACTCGAACGACACGGGCGGCGCGGGGCCAGAAATCAAGTAGGTGAAGTAGTTGGTCACGGCCTCCTCGGTCAGGCCCGGGTCGTCGATGGTCACGCTGTTGGCAAAGAAGTCGAGCGACTCCGGGTTGCCGTCTAGCGTGCCGTCGGGGCTCTGACGCCGGAGTGAGTTAATCCAGTCGAAGGACTGCACATCGCGGGCTGAGGGGGCGTCGGGGATCTGCCGTAAGAGTTCCGGTTCGATCCGGGAGGTGAACTCGGTGTGGCTGCCGATGAAGATTCCTGCTACAAGGAGGCTTCGAGTGAAGTTTCCGGACTCCGGGTCTGGGTTTCCGCTTGTTTGCACCGACAAGGACAGGCGTCGGTCGACGAGGGTTGCGTTTCTCATGTAGTTTTGGATGCCCATAAGCATGCTCACTGACTTTTCGACGCTTTGGATGACGGTCGAGAACTCGTATATAAAAACGGAGACTTCCTCGGGAGCCGGCTGTGTTTTCAGCGAGATGGTAGTGGCAATGCCGATACTGTCGGCAGCTCCTCGCATGGCCTGTTGGGTACGGGTTAGCATGTCGCCTGACGGAAAAGCCGCTCATAAAAGACGGCCCAAGGGAGACACGCTTGCTCACCCAGTAGAGATCCGGATTTTGGTTTGGGCTTGCCCGAGTCACGGTACCGTTTGCCAGCACGACCTCCATCGAAACAACGTGGTCGAGGGTGAGCCCCCAGGCCCGTGAGGTGTAGCCCCAGCCGCCGTGGGTGGAGTGCCCGCCAATGCCCACCGATGGGCAGATACCGTGAGAAATGGCCCTGTTGCCTTGCTCATACACGGCTGTGGCCATGGGCCCCAAGCGAACACCCCCGCCGACCGCGGCTATGTTGGTCCCGTCGGTGGAGAGGACGGTTGTGTTGAAGTTGCGCAGGTCAATCATTACTTGGCCGTCAATGCCGCCGGAGCTGTATGACCCATACGAGTCTGTCCGTATTGATGTCAGTGCTTGACACATGCGGAGCGGAGGGGATGGCGAGCAACATACGTCCACCAGACTTGGCCTGAACCTTGACTCCACTCCGGCCAGCGCAGATGACTGCACCCGAGACCTGGCTGGAATCCTTTGGCAGCACAATGGCGGCTGGCTTGATAGGGAGACGGAGGTTATGTGTTACGCTGTATCCTGCATAGTCCGAGTCACAAGGGACCTTATAGGGGACGTGCTTGGCAATCAAGCACTGCTCCAGTGCGCGGTTGGAGCACACGCAGCTTTTGGTCCTGTTGCCCACGGCGCCTAGGCCAAGGGCAAGGGTCGCGGCAAGGTAAAACGAGGAGACGTGCATGACGATAGCGAGGGTGGTGGTCTGACTGTCTGGTGGTGGTGAGTCTAGGACAGGAGAACACGGGAGAGATAAAGTCTTTACTTATACTTCATGGTCGCCGTAGGGGACGTGACATCCGCAGCCCGACGCAAAGGAAACGCCTGATCCTTGCATGACGCCTTCTCTTCGCGTGGGAATCCATTTCCCATGCAGGTCCTCCAGCAGCAGCCTTTCTGAGCCTGTTAATCTCCTATTATGAGAGGTCAGTTACGCGGGCTAATGTTGACGGTTTAGGAAGGCATAGGTAGAGTCACCCAGGCACCGAAAAAGGGCAAATAGAAAGGGGGTTGGCGGAGGGAATTGCTGTACCACACGACACAGCCTAGGTGACACGCGAGCGTAAGAATTGAGATGCGAGCTGATGTTGATCGAGTTGATGTTGACGGAGGTCACCGAGCCACCAAGTGCCGCTGACAACGCAACCTTTCTTTAGGAACAGAAGAAAAGAAGGGTTACTCAACAAGGCGCAAGTTTAATAGTCAGGGAGGTTTGACTGGTTTCATAATCGGACCTGAACGAGGCGACATGCACGCTTGTTTCCTTGGGGAAGCACAAGCTGCGCACTGCTTGTGCAACGCGAAAGATCAACATGGAACCGATCCCGTGGAGACTTTCCACCAAAATCAATAAGCCATTCCACATGGCGCAATCTATTCAGCCGAGCCTCTGAATTGCTGACATGAAGTACATGTAGTAACCCCCAATACTGAATCACGGAAGCTGTACCCGGACCTGGCGGGTGGACAAAACCACGGCGAAAGGCAACTGACTAAGGTAGGTATTAAGGAGCTGCGACACGGAATTTCGTAATGCATCCCCAACATTTCAAGTTTTCATTCACCGGAGATGGGTGTTGGGGGCCATCGACATGTCTACCAAATTCGGGGACTTTGTGTTTCGCAGTGTTGGGTGGCTCACATTCTTCTTTTCCTCATTGGTATATCAAATATGTTGTGTGTGTGTGGGGAACAGCGCATAAACGAGTCCTCGGGACCACACCACAGCCCGCCGCAGGTAAGCACACATGTGCGCGAAGAAAGCGGGATTGTTACCGACTGAGAGGGGAGAGCACCCGCATGGGAGCCTGTGCCTGCACGGTCCGTCTGGATCGGCGCAACAATGCGGGCTGACTCTCTATAGGAGAACAGCATACTTTCGACGATGATATATCCGGTCTTATCCAGTCGAACATATATACACATACACACATATATCTTTTGCGTCTCCTATTGCTTTGTGCCAACAACTCCATTGTGAATGTTGTCCACAATATTGTCGGTCTGGATCATTCTCCTTCGGCGTTGTTTCTTATTTGATGCACCATGCCAACGACTCAGCCGCTGCAAGCGGCCTGAACAGTCCCGATGTGAACGCCACAAAGCGGAACGATGGCGGCCCATGACCAACAGACTCAGCCAGGCCCAGCCGGTGCCGTTTATCCACAAGCAAATACCGTCCCTGAGAACGCCACTGCGCCTGTCCAACCCTGGGACCTGTCCACACGTAGCTGCCAAGGCTGACAGATCCTCCTTGTGCCTGGCGAACGAACCTCTAGCCGCTGCAACAAGCAACCTTCATCTTCTCATTTCGGTAAAGTCCGCACGGCTTCCCCTCTCTATGCTGCTAAGTATCTATAAGTGGGCGTCGGTAAACTTGGTCCCCGCAGACAAATATTGAGCTTACTGCTGCTGCCGGTGAGTTCTCCGAGGAGAGTGGGGGCTGCAGGATCGCAGCATACATGAGGTACCTACCTACCTTACGCCACAGGCATGCCGTCGCCGTCAGTCCAGAAGAAGCCATGGATATTCAGGTCCCTACTACGGTACCACGTGGGCAAAGGGCAGATCAAGACAAAGAAGCTCATGACGCCTATCGGGCTGTTACCTAAACTCGCCACCAAAACCGCGCAACCTTTTCGGATTTGATTTGCTTGCCGCTCTTGTGTGGCAGCCTACACCGGACTATTTAGTATCACAAGAACAGGGCGCCGCAAAACCGCAGAAGATGGTCACAGGACTCAACTAGCAGATGGGTGGCATGCACAACACCCATACCGTGATGGATATGGCAGTCGCACATCTCGAACAGCCCAAGCTACTTATGTATGTATTGGACGAGCAGCGTGCCACGGCCAACGCCTTTTTGCTCGGTCCTTAGGACGAGGGGGAAAATGAACAGAGCAGATCCCCGTTCGATATGGTTGTCGAGTTTGGCCTCCACCAGCTAACCGGTAAAGGGTCCTGTTTTATCCGAGTCCTTCTCGGACATCCATGGTGACCTGCGGGCACAAGATCCCCGTCACCTCCTTCCACTAGCGCCCCTTAACATGATTTAGAGCTTTGGTACTTTGGAGGAAATGAAGAAGAAGAACAAGCGACTGAGGGGAAGTACTTTGGGCATGCATCGATGAACAACTTAATCAAAGACAAACACACCATGATATGATAAATGGTAGTGAATTTAGATCAAGACATGGTCATGAAAACGCTGCATTCAACGCCGTTGCAAAAACCAGTGTTCACCAACAGGTACCTCTGTAGGTACTGTAAGTAAGGTACCTGAGTCTTGCTGTGGCGAAGTAATCCTCCACTCCTCCAGTTGCCATCAGCAATCCACCATCCTCTGAACTGCAGGCGAGGTCTTGGCGACTGCTTGGCCCCTTCCCCTCGTGCCGACGACTTTCGGTCCCAGCACCGCCAGTGAGAAGCAATCTGAGTCAGCCGTTCTCCAATGCTTTAATTTTCCAGCTTTTTTACAGTTGTTGCTGCACTTAAGCGAGTTCATCGACTAGAGGTTTCCCCAAGTTAAAAGCGGAACCTTCTTCCTACCTCCAACAAATCAGGCTTGCGGTCCTCCCGAACATCAAAAGTCCCCGGGATGGGTGCCACAACTCCTTCCTATCTAAATACTGATTAGCGTGTCCTAGGGGTACTTTCACGAGCAGGACGGCTGGTTTCGACCCTCACCCGCCTCGCCGCTCCAGACTAGGCACTTGAATGATTCAATTATGAATTTGTACGGCCGAGCGTGACCTGCGATTCGCGCGGATCGTATGGGGCTGTCGGAGACAAAAAGATCCGTTTCAGTCGTAGGCCGACATTGTACAGGACAAATACTGGCAATGGATCCCGCCCACCGACATGCGTCCCAGTCCCGTCTCTCGGTGGCAACTGCACTGCTACTTTGAAACCGGCTCGGTCTGGCCAAAAAAAGAGGTACATACCTTAAATTGTCCTTGCGCTTGGAAGAATGGAACCGATGCCTCTTCACTCTCGCTTTTTCAAAAACAAACTTTTATAGTGCTAAAAGAAAGCTTCAGAGGGCTTGAAATGATGCTTAATAGTAAGCCGTTGTTATGCACTTGCAATCAACAAAATCGAGTGCGATTGACCGAGGTCTGGTCGTTGGCGTTTTGTGCGTCCCTGTTTTCTTTTTGGCCAGAGCGAGACCGGGTCGCGGAGGCGGAACCAAGAGGGTTTTCTCCAAGCGGAGAGTCGGGCCGGGGGGTTCTCCTGTGTAGCCTCGGTTGGGGAGGGGTCGACATCGACTCACGGAGCCCAAAAAGAAAACATCGCTGGTACCGATATCTAAGTGGGCAAAATCGGGGTATCACATCTTTACATTGTCCCCAGTCCTCGCACCCACTAAGCTGGTCGCGGACCCCTTGGCGTCCTCAATCGCCCAACAAATGCTGTTCAACAAACTGGCCCCCTCCTTGGCGTCTTCCTCAGCGCGGCGCCCGCCGTCCTGGCTGACAATCCCATTATCCAAACCCTCTACTCCACGGACCCGGCGCCGTACGTATGGAACGACACGGCATGGCTCTTCACGGGCCACGATGAGCCCAACTCAGGCTGGTCTACTATGGAAGACTGGCGGCTATTCTCATCCACCGACATGGTCAACTGGCGCGGCTGGGGCAAGATGATAGGCGTAGAAACATTCAGCTGGGCGAGCGCCGACGCCTGGGCGGCCAGCTGATTGAGCGCAACGGCAAGTTCTACTACTAAGTGCCCATCACGCACAAGGATTCATCAACGGGTATCAGGGTTGGCGTCAGCGATGGCATCGCGGGCCCATACAAAAACGCCATCGGCGAGGCTCCCGTTGCCAATAGCACCAACGACGACGGCCAGGCCTACCTCTCCTGGGACAACCCCAACCCTTTACTACATCAAGCTCAACAAAGCCATGATCTCCTACAGCGGCGAGATCAACACCGTCGACCTCTCCTCCTTCGAGGGTGACTTCGAAGAAGCCCCCGGCTCTACGGGCGGGTCGTACTTCTTCTACCACAACGGCGCGCCGCGCCCTGCCTGGTGGTGGTGGCTGCACGCGCTCAGTGGCGGTTAAAAAGTTTGAGTCTGGTAGCGATGGGAGCATCCCCGCGATTGGATATGACGGAGGAGCTGATGTGTGGAAGACTATCTCGTGTCCGTTGCCAGGCAGCGCGACGGGGCAGCAGGATCTGGTTTTTAACTTTGTGGGCGGCGGAGACCAGGATTTGTTTAACTTTAACTAGTGGCAGTTTGAAAGAAAGTGATCTTGATTACCTAGGGTTGGGGGCTTGGCAAGGAGGTCGAATCAAGGGGGTTAGTTAGAAAGGAGTCATGTTACTCATGTATCGAGGCTGCCCAATCTGCGCGAGCATGTCTAGGAATATCCCCATCTGATCGCAACGGCATATGTCTACTCGACCTACCCACCTACCATATAGTGTATTGATGTACATGATGATGTTGTGGTAATAAACCCCAACTGTGAGTACGTATGTATGTAAATACGCAATAGAGACATGTCGCATTTCAGGCTGCCAATGTACCAATTGGAGAGACGTGTAGTTAATATAGGTAGACGCCCAGTGTCTTGTTGGTCGATCAGGAGAAATCATGTGCCAGTATTGGCGATGCTGTAGCGGTGTAAGTTGAGTGGCTCACGTGGAGTGGGCGCAGTTGTGTTTTCTGCCTAAAGCTACCGGAGGTACCGGAGGTGGTAATGTGCCTACCTACCTAGGTAACTAAGCCCCCTCAAACCTGATTTCATTCCCCAATGTTACTCTCTCATTCCTTTCCATTTCTGCACGCCCCAACTTCTTCCTACTCAGTTTCTCTACAAACACGAACCTCATGTCTATTTTCACTCCTGCCGGGCGCGTGTCACATGCCGTTAATACGAACTCACCGACGGCCAGCAGGGAGCCCTAATTAATTTCATCCTGGTCGATGATCCTGACCCATCCGGCTCTCCTTTACCCATGCTTGCTAATCTTCACAACGTCGTGAGACTCCGGTGGCCACGGCGGCGTTGGCTAGGGCTCTGCTCTGGCGCAGCGCGCGCTCTTTGACTTGCTCGTCGTAGACGGTCTCGGTGGTCGCGAAGACGTACTGGCGCCGGCCAAGGCGGCCTTCAGTGATGCTAGGTCGTCTAGCTAAGCATAGACTATCTCAGCATCCTTGGCACGGAGAGCGTCCGCTGCTGGTTTGGTGTGATGTGTCAGACCTTGTAACGGTTCGACAGCACTAGGGTCTATATGCCTTTTTGAGGTCAGGCACACCGCCGGAGATGCACTTGTTGATCAGGCCTAGCTCCGAAACAAAGACGATGGACTCGTCAGCTTTAAAGACCGTAAATTCCGAATGCTTCTCCTGTCTGGATGAGTCTGCATTGATGTGGCGTCGTCGCTCCAGAAGTAACGTGGGGGCAGAGCTTGGCTGGTGCTGACTCCTTACCCCTGTTTAGTTAGTCGAAGCTTGTTAAGACTCGCAAAAGCTTGTTTTGATGACATAGATGACGGAATCAGCGGTCATCGCACCCTGCCCGGAGCGACATTTTGGAGCTTGTTCCGCAAGATGGTGACTCCCATGGAGACATCTGTGGTGGGTTGGCGGCCCAACTGTAGGTCGAATCTCAACCTCAGCTGCAGGGCAAGTATAGGGGAATATTGGCCCACAGCACGTCTAATCGCCGGCTCCTAGTCTATCGCGGCATGACTTGCGTTGGACAGGTTGGTGGGCTTTATGTCCTTGGGAATTGCAAACCGGTGTCAATAAAAGGGGAATCGAGAGGCGGTTGAGGGCTAACAAGAGGCCTAGAAGTATTCAACTTCCATTTTACGAGCACAACAAAGTATTTCGACAAACTTCTCGGTCAAGCTAGGTATCAAAAAGCAGAAGAGATTCCCGGAGAAAACAGTCCAAAAGAGCATTCATACCCCAACCTCAAACCCCGAGGTCAACAATGGCCGTTTTACCGCCATCACCACCATCTCCAACCCCATCCACCCCCTTCATCAGCAAGGCCAATACGAACCCAATGGAAAGCTGTCTCAACCTTCTAACCAAGCACACATATCGATATCAAGTCTCCCAACAGACTCCTGAGATAGACGACGCCACTGCCTTCATCTACTTTGGCAAAGACAACGCCCCCGTCCACCTGCCCTTCCTCCCAACCGTTGACCGAGCCCAAAATGCCAACTACTTTCACTAGATAGTAGAAGTGGACGGTATGTATAGGCGAGGCGACATTTCCACCATGACTTGGGTATTTAGCAACGGGTCTCTGTGCGGAACCACGGAGTACCCGGATATGTTGGCAAATATAGGACCTGTCAACTCCCAACGAGAACATGGTCCTCATGTCTTACATACCGGCAATTGAGAGTCAATAGCGCCTTGTTCGCACGTGGTGTCGCCTAAATCGACAATCGCAAATTCACACGCGGGCAAGGCAATATTTAGGAATCTCCTCCGAGTATGATGGGAGGCTGGCTTGATTCGGTTGGGCTCAGCAAAGAGCCTAGGTTAGTATAATCTAACAATGGTCCCCTCTACTTGTGTTTGGTTCCCTGCTTTGGCGTGCCAAAGGAGCCGTATGAAGTCAACTGCTATGGTCCGCTACGGCCGAGTCGGTGACTGGTTCGTTCCAACCGGCCCCTTGGGTTACAACGCCGCGAGACGGAGGATTCATTTGCTCCACCACATCATGAATGAACTGACCGATGTTGTAGGCGGTCGAATGTCAAGGAAGTGTCAATGAGATTTGCGGATGTGGTAGTCTAGTCTCTCGCAGTATCTTCAAATTGACTAGAGCGTCGTCTCGATTGTCGCTTTACGACTCATCAGGATGGTTCGCCGGCCATGGATCGCATGGGCTGTGCGAGTCATCGGTGTTAGGGGAACAGCACCAACCGACAGATACACCACATATCTCCGCTCCCGTTAGGTGGAAGCATACAGGTAAGAAACAGGAGAAGTTAGGCTCGGATGCCGGAATGGCGGCAAGTCAAAACGTTCTTGTTTTGAGAGTCAAGTTGTGTCGTTGCTAAGCAATACCGATCGATACCTGAGAGTGGCATATATGCAGAAGGCACACCAACCCTGACTCATGCCATAGACGTCAAAAGCATCATGCCAGACCTTGTCCAGGCCGTTGAGCTTCATCTCCTGTAGCCACATGCGCGTGTGGGTGCCGACACGCAGGAGGTGCGCAACCATAAACCATAAACACGCGCCACCGTGTCTCCTACTGGCCTAGGAGAGGCCCGCAGCTGTTGGAGTCTTGGGGGTTGCTGTAGGCGCTGTCACCTGCAGATGCCACATCACGCTCTGGTAGACGTCCTTGTGGCCGGCCTTGACGTTGGCATCTTTGCAAGAGTCGAAGACAGCCCCTTGCCCGTCAGTCAGCACCTCCCACCGGGCTAGCACCTCCCCAAAGCCCACCCCGCCGCCACCACCGGCTACCTGCTCGTTACGAAACAGCCGGAACGCCAACAAGGGAAACACGGCGTTTGGGTCCCCTTCATTGCGGGCCAGTCTCATCTCGTAATCCGCCCAGGCCTCGCGGCGTCTGGGCCTGAGAAAGCCGTGTCCGGCTGGAAGAGACGGAACTGGCCGACGGAGTGCTGCGAGGCGGGCCAGGGGCCAGAGCCAACGCGGTCGTTTAGCGAGGGGAGCAAGACGCCAGGGGAGATAAGCTGAAAGAGGACATTGGGTATGAGTGTACACCCGGCGGTGGCCACCCGCAAGCCTAGTGAAACTCTTCGGTGGTCGGGGAATTGGGAGAGCCAAGGGCCTCGGCCACAACGTCGCCGCGGTGGAGAAAGTGCTGACGCTCTGGTTTGGTGATCTGGTCCTGGTGGTCTCGCGCCTTGTCCTAGAGGGTCGTGGGGATGTTGCCGTAGGTTTCCTCTATTGCTCGTTGGCGCTCCCGGGCCTCGCGATCCATAGAGGCAAAAAGAGAGGCTTCGCTACGACCCAAGTGCACTCACACAACGCCACAACTCCATCTTCAACCCCAGTCACAGGTTCGCACTCGAAATTTAAGCCAGCGCACCCACTGTCCGAGGAGGGCGCCGAAATTATACGGCTTGCTTTCTTCTGGGGGGACGTGGGTAATCTGAAAGAGTGTTTTTTCCGGGCTCTATTCCAGGAATCGTTCTACACCAACTATTCTGTACTCGTCAGGTTACGAAATCACCAAGGCGGGCGAGTCGGGTTCGTTGCCCCCTAGGCAACAACGACGAGTACGCAAGACAGATCTCCTGCAACCACTAACGAAGAAATGCAAGGCTTGAACACGCAAATGCGACTAGACCGATTACATCTTGTCTGCCCTAAATAAACGAAACAAACGATATCTTCCCATTGGACTGTGGGAAGCCGTGTTCCCCTTTCAGATGCGTAGTAGTCGTGGGGTTATGGAGGGGTTCATTCTGATGGTTGACGATGTTGAACGTCAGGAAGTTCGCGACTCTCCAATGGCAACATCACTCACAGCTCACTCAAGTGGTATATCAATGCATTTGTCAAACCCGCTTCCCACAGTAGCAAGATGGTTGGCGGCGGTGATATAGAAGTCGAGAATAGTGATGGTAGTGGCGCGGTGAGGTGGTCGGGGATGGATGACAATAGTTGGCGATGGGCAGAAGGGATGCGGGATATGGATGACAAGGCATCTTTGGTGGGCAAGGAATGTGTTGAAGTACACGAATTGTACCCACACGTTCGCAAACGGACATGACTGACCTTAGGACTCTAGTTGCCAGAGAAGCAAGAATCTACAATGTCATTACTGGCATTATCTAGATAGTCTGCTCACACTGATCATCTTCCCCCCAACAAACACACGTACTTTGCCCTCCTACAGATAAGTTACCGCAAAAAAACATCAAGGGGTTGCCCCTGCCTTCCCTCTTTCCTTTTCCCTCCCTTCCCCGGCCCCAAACAAAAAAGGAAAAAAGAAAGCCGACAGAGTCCATTAATCCCGCTCCCCCTTGACAGTAATGGAGCCCCGCGTCGACTCCTGCGCCAACGCCTCCGGCTCCTCCTTGACAAAGTCATCGTCATACTCCTCCTTCTCGTCATTATCGACGTCTCCACCATCCTCCTCGTCCTCGTTAGCATACTTGTCCGCCTGGCCGGGGAAAAGCTCAGCAAAGAAGCGGTCAACCTTGCGCAACAGCGGCGCCATCTCCCCACGCAGCATCAGCTCGACACGGGAAGGCCCTAGTCCAACAGTAGAAGCATCGACGCCGACAAGCACCGCCAAATAGTCGCGGATGAGGCGTTCCCGCAGCCCCTGGATGTTGGCCTCCAGTTCCACTCCAATCTGGTCGCACATCTCCTCGAGCTGCTGCTGTACATGATCGGTGGCAGACCGAAACATGAGTCCGCGTTGGTTGGTGACGTGGGCCAACATGAGATTCTTCATGCGCATGTAGGAGCCGGGACCTGTGAAAGTCTGTTAGTCCACTGTCGTTCTCCTCTGCGGTTAATAGGTAGACATACCTCGCTCAGCCACACAGCCTTCGTAGGCCGGTATCATCTCTTCCTCGACGACGGGCGTGAAGCTTCGGCTGGCTTCTCGCTGCAGCTCCTGTGCCAAAGCCAAAATTGACCCCCTGACGTCCGCGAGGCGCTGCGAATGCCCCTGGAGTTGCTGGGTCAGCATGTTCAAGCCGGTGTATTGGGTGCCGCGCTCCCTGGCCCGCTCGGTGGCGTCGCGGTGGAACTTCTCCAGACACGTCTTTATGGCGCGAAGGAAGCTGTCCAAGGCCACCGGAAGACGACGTTGGAAGGCACGTTCCCAGCCATTGGCGAGGTGCTTCGAGATGGGGCTGAAGAGCTCTTCGTTGAAGTCGCGAGGGCCCGAAGAGCCGGAGAAGACACCATTCCTCCTGCAAGTGGCCTTGTATGTGGCCCAGAGCAAACCGCCCATCGATCGGTTGGCTCCCCATTGCGTCGCCGTAGGCAGCGCCGCTTCGACCGCAGCGGGTATATACTTGTCAAAATTCTCAAAAATGTTTTCGGCCAAAACCTCTCGTACAGATGTTACACATTCTTCAAGCGCAGTTTCAAGTTCCTGGCCGGCGTTAGTTAAATGGGTGTGGTGGTGCTGCAGCAGGGTGGTCGCTAACCTGCTCTATCTTGTGAAGTTGCTTCCGGAGGTGTGTTTCTTCCTTTGTCTTGTCTGTGTTGGACAGGGTTGACCCTGTTCCGTCGTCGGAAGCCCACATCGTCATCGAGTTGAGGAGCTGCATGAGGTCGTTGAGGAAGCGCCGAGAGTTGGCAGCTCGCCCGGCTTCCGTGAGCTTCTTAGCATGCGCCTGCAACTGGGGGATTTCGGTATCGTCGAGCGACTGGAAGCCGCCTCCGTTGAAGTCGTCTTTCTGGAGCCGGCCGCTCAGCTTCTGGAAAGCACGGCTGCTGACGCAGAAGACGGGAAGGGATGCGGCGACCGCGTCGTAGTCTCGAAGGTCAGTCTCTGGGTCGAAGTTGGCTTCATCCTCCTCGGCCGCGTTCTCCTGATCGAGCCTGTTCAGGGGTTAGCCCTCGCTTCACGCCAACTTGGCTGGCTTCGTGGCTGCTTACTCCTTGATGCCCATCGCAAAGTCCTGCTTGATTGCCCGCCTCGAATACTCGTTCCGGCCCTGGATACAAACAGCCTTCACCTCGGCGAGCAGCATCTCCTTCTCCGCAACGAAGTTCTTAATTTCCTCACGGATGGTCTTGACTTGCTCCTCGATCTCCTTCTTCTTCACTCGGACTTCCTTCTTCTCAGCCTTTAAAGACGAGAGCTTGGCCTCGATCTGGTCTTCTGTGAGTGGCTCCCTGTCTTCGGCCACACGCTCCTGGTTTTCCTTATCACTGGAGTCTGAGCCATCCGTGTCGGAGAAGTCGCTGTCGAGATCACTGGAGTTGAGATTCTTACGGCTGCGCTTTGGTTCGGACCGCCGCTTGCGCTTCTTGGTGGGCGTGCTGGGGGGCGGGTACACCGTGCTCCCATCAGCCAGCTTGCTGGCGATGGCATCCCACTTGTCCCACGTTTGCTCAATCTTGTCGACAAGATCGTTGCAAGCATCTCGCTCGTCTCTGAGGTCGGCCATGTCAGACTTGAGCTTCCTGATGTTATCCGAGAGCTCTTGGATCCTAGACCATGACTCAGAGATTTCCTCTTCGATGCCTAGACTCTCTGACGCTTCGGTGACAGAAATGTCGTCCGTCTTGGAGCAGATGAAAGTCACGGCGGAATATGTGCCATCGTACTTCAACTGGCGTCTGTTAACACCGTTAGCAACCCCTGCCGGGCCTGAGAACGGCGTGAGCAAGAGAGCACACACCTGAAAGAGTCGCCAAGAAGCGATTTGGCGGTCTTGTCGTCCACTGCGCGGGTGATTGGGGCGACAATCCACAAGCCAGTACACGCCTTCATGTAGTTGGCGGCAACGGCGGCACGAGCTGCATTCGAGTCCTGGACGCCGGGCAGGTCGACGATGCAAGCGCCAGTGGCCAGGGCAGAGGCCTTGGTGAAGATGCGGACAACCTTGATTAGAGGCCAATACTCCATGTGTCTCTCGGTGTCCTTCTCCTTGCTGTCTACATAATTTTGCAAGAGACGGTACAGGTTCGCAGCCGTGGTTGCCCGAAGCTTCTTGACGGTCCCAAGCACCCGCCGGACGGTGACTTGACTAGCGAGAACCTCGGGGGTCGCTTGGGCGATCATCTCCTTGGTCAATTTGGGGTAGACGGCCCTGATCTTGGCGTATGCAATGCCGGCATCGCTGTCCTGGTTCGTGCACTCGCGAGAGATCTCACCACTGCCGTCAAGGAGGTCGCTGTAGAGACCGCGGAGATCCTTGATCCAGTCATCGGCGGTGATAAAGTCGACCTCGGCACGATACAGCTCCTCTGGGTCTTCTGAGTAGTTGTATGAGATCTCGGTCGGGGAGGCCGTGCATGCCCTCATGCAGTTGGTGGGGAGGAGCCTGTTGTGATGAGTGAATGGCTTCGGGGGGGGGAAGGGGGAATAGCGAAAGATGATGGTGCTAACGTACCTTTCCTCGTCGAGAACTGCACTGATCACAGAGGACTTTCCGGCCCCTGTATTGCCCACGACACCTACAATGGTGCGTGTGGGCTTTGCAAGCGCTTCGAGATCAATGATGGACTGCAGCCATTCAGAGCCTGCTGTGTCTGCAGCCCCGCCCTCCAGTGGCCCCTTCAGGGCTTTAAGTACTCGTACACCGATGCCGACACCCTCCTCAAGACGCTCAGGTGAGGTCCCCGAAGCAAGGAGTTGCTGAAGAAAACTAACGTTAACAATGCTGTCTACATTACTCGACTTGTCCATATTAGCGGCATGGCCGACAACCCCGCGGCCGGGGTCATCCACCGGCTCGGGTTTCACCCTCGGCATAATGTGTTGCAAATGCCCTTCTTGATGACAGCCAGTAATGATAGGGCCGGGATAAGAACGGAGTGATATATGGCTGAGTTCTCAATTGTGGCTTGGTGAATGTGGATGTGTGGATGGGTGGATGGGTGGATGGGTGGATGGGTGGATGGGTGGATGGGTGGATGGGTGGATGGGTGGGTTTGATGAGTCCGAATTGTCGGGGATGCAATTTAATTTATTGAGGGTCGTGTCTTTCACGCGTTCTGGGGAGTGCTTTCAGACGCGACCTCCTTGTAAGGTGGGGAAGTGGGGCTTTGCGTTTCTTCCGCGCCATCTCGTGACTGCAATGACCGAATTACCAGGCATCAATGGCTTCGCGTATGTAATATTACAATCTATTACGGTGTTTTATCAGTGTATTGAATTTTCAACTGGCTGCCCCGCATCACTTGGACACAGATGCACAAGAAATCGTCACCCCGACAAAGAACAGGGATTGGAGTAAACAAAATTCAGGGGAGTAAGAAGACCAAGTTTTTGGAAGGGACACATTAAGAACTTTTATGCTTCATAATTGGATTTGTTCCAAAGGGTTCATCAACTCGCGCACCGTCATCCCACGCTTCAAAGCCACGAATTTGAGCCAAAATGGGTGATTCAAAGAACACAGCACCACCCGCGGGGTCGGTTCCGGATATTCTGTCCATGGTCCCCGAGCTGCCCCCCGGCCGCACCCTCAATGCCGGTATGACCTTTGACGAGACGGTGGCCAACCTCAAACAACACCCCCTCTTCATGATGGAGCTGGACCCTACGGAGGACAACGATGAGCTGGCTGCGCTGCAGGCTCTCGCCTATGACGGCACCCCTCTCGAGAACGGCATCAACTTCAAGGAGCAAGGGAACGAGTGTTTCCGGGAAAAGCGCTGGGCGGATGCAAAGGAGTTTTACGGAAAGGGGGTGGCCGTCCTAGCTGCGGAAGAGCTGAGGAGGGCCAAGGGCGAAAAGAAAAAGGTGCAAAAAACCGCCGAACCAGTGGCGATCAACCCAGATGCGAATGCGGACAGCTCCATGGGCGGCGTGGACCTGGAAGAAGATGCCCCGGCACCCGACGATGCAAACCTCGAAGAAGTCCCTGATGACCCAGCCGAGGTACAATCCGAACGGGCCCTCCTCGAAACCCTGTACATCAACCGGGCCGCCTGCCACCTCGAGCTTCGCAACTACCGCTCCTGCACCATCGACTGCGCCGCCGCCCTCCGCCTCAACCCGCGCAACATCAAAGCGCTCTACCGCTCCGCGCGCGCCCTGCTCTCGGTCAACAAGCTCGCCGAGGCCGACGACGCCTGCGCGCGGGGGCTGGAGATCGACTCGTCCAACAAGCCGCTCCTGGCGCTCGCGCAGGAGATCATCAAGGCGGCCGAGGCGGACGCCGCGCGGCGCAAGCGCGACGAGGAGCGCCTGTCCAATGAGCGCCGGCGCGTGGTTCTGCTGAAGACGGCGCTGCAGGCGAGGGGGATCCGCACGCGCAGCACGGGCAAGCCGCCCGACATGGAGGACGCCAAGGTCAAGTTGTCGCCGGATGATCTGGACCCGGCCAGCGCGCTGGTATTCCCCACGCTTCTGCTGTACCCGTGTCACTTGGAGAGCGACTTCATCAAGGCGTTTAACGAGCAGGAGAGCTTGGAACAGCACTTTGGCTATGTCTTTCCGCTGCCGTGGGACCGGGCCGGCGAGTATAAGCCTGCGGGAGTGGAGTGCTATGTAGAGACTGCGAGTGGAGGGTTGGTGAAGGTCGGGAGGAAGGTGCCGTTATTGAAGGTGTTGGGAACCGGGAACGTGGAGGTGGTGGATGACTTGTTGAAGATTTTTGTTGTACCAAAGGCAAGGGCAGAAGGGTGGGTGAAGGAGTTTAAGGAGAAGAAGGCGGCGGGGGGGCCGTAGGGGGGACGGGCAAAGGCGGAATGATACCCGGATGAGGTTGTTTTGAGGACTAAAAAACAGGACTAGGCTAGACTCTAAGGGAAATCAGTGCCCGGGGACGCATCCCAGCAAGACGCCCCCGGACAGCTCTATCCGAAACCAAGACTATGAATATGGATTGTCAACACTCAAGACACCGACAAAGTACCGCACGCCTTACATACTCCAATACTACCTTGCGCCGCTTTCACCAATATAATGCAAGGCAATAACTACACACAAACCCACACCTTGTCCGTACCCTTGAACAACCCCCTTCCAGTCGCTCATCCAACCAACAAAAGAAAAGCACCGAGTAACCGCCACGGCAAAGCAAGGAGACACCATCACCCACCATCAAACTCAAGACCTGATCCACCACCAACCTTCCAGCAAGCCGTACTAGCCAAAGGCCCCATGGCCTCCACCAAACACAACGCCAGTAACTCCAACCATGGGCCTCCTCCAACCTCTGCCATACCAACCAAACACCCACCCCCAAACGCTCCAAAGTCCTCCGCCGCTTCGACCTCGTAGTCGGCCCGGTCGCAACCGGCGAAGCGCGACCTGCAACAGCAGCGGCGCCAGCGGCAACAACAGCAACAGGCGCCGGTGCGGGCGCCCAGCTTGACGGCCGTGCAGAAACGCCACCGGCCCCGCCAGCGCCACCCTTAGCACCACCACCCTCAGCACCTTCGCCCTCACCCTCCCCATCCACAACCGAGCTCCCGCGGCCACCCGACGCCTGGCTCTCCCCGTGCACAATATCGCGGCCGCGCATCTGCATATGCATCTGCATCAGCATCAGCGCCGCATCCCGCTCCGACGCGCGCCGCTCCACAGCCGCAGCAGCAGCAGCAGCGGAGACAGCATCATCAGCAGCAGAGATAGCAGCAGAGACAACCTCATCGCCGTCCTCCTCTTCCTGCCCCTCTTCTTGGCAGGCGCCGCCGACGCGACTGGCAGCCACGGGCGCGGCCTTGGTTGCGGTGGTGATGTCAAGAAGATGGGAAGGAGGCGAGGGTACCGTTGCGGCTGCGGACGCGCCCTGGTTGCTAGGAAGCCATGTCGGGATTGGGGTCGGGGGCGGCACCGTCACGGACTGTGGGCTAGCGCTGGCGCTGCTGCTGTAGCTGGGGCTGGCGTCGTCGTCGACTTCGTATTCGCCGTCGTCTTCTGAGGTGGTGATTGTGGCGGGGTTGAAGTCGGTGTGAGTGATGGGGGTGTGGGTGTTGTTGTGGTGGGGATCGGGGTCGTGGTGGCTGTCGGGGACGCCGTCGACCTTGCTATACCGACGCTTAAGGCCGAGCGGGGCGAGCGTGGTGCCTTGTTTAGGTAGAGACGTGGAGGCCACCGGCGGCGGGGTGTCACGTGTGTATTGGTGGTGGCTGTGGTAGTGGGAGCGGGGTTGGTGCGACTGCCAGTTGCTTGTGTTGCCGGCGGCGGCTGGGGTCGGAGAACGCGGGATGGCGGAGAGCCAGGGGTTGGCGGTCGCCGAGACGTTCAGGCTGAGGAGACCCTCGTGGAGGTGAGAGATGCTGCGGTTGTGGTATACAGTGGGGGCCTGCGGTGGCGGCCGGTTTACGGCTGTCCACGCCGGGGAGCTCTGCGGGGTGGGTACCAGCGCTGAGTCTATCAAGGGTCTTGACTCTGGGATCCGCCGAGGCATCATGGTTGGCAATCGACAGGTATGGTGTCCCGACATCGGTCGGTAGTCAACATCTGTATCAGTATAGGGGCTCAACAGCGGGCGCCGGTCGTAATCCGAATTGTAGTCGTAGGGCTCAGCAATCTGTGTCGAGCGTTGTGACGGCAGGGGGCTGACGCTGCGAGATGGTCGGGGGCTAGGGAGGGCCGCGACCGGCTTAAACAGCTCAATGGCATCGTCCCTCGCCCGTTCCACAATCTCTGGGCTGATGGCCATGCGGCCGTAGCCGTGGGCTTTCTCTGGTATACATTCGAAGGGGAAGTGCGGACCGAAAAGGGGGATGAGAGCACCGGCGATCTCGTAGCAAAATGTCGCGCAGATGGCTTTGGCGCACGAGTATGGCATCCAGTAACCTACGATCTCAGAGTTAGTACAGAAACAGGACCAGAAAAATCATCAGCAGAACACGCACCTTGGGCTTTGATGGAGCCGCCGGTAATGCTGTAAGTAATGTCCTTGAGACCCGGGTTGAGGTTGAGCATTTTCGCAGGCGTGGTCTGCCTCGGTCAGCGGCGCCTGAATGGGAAGGAGGGAGAAACCAACCTTGCTGTAACCGCGGCACTTGAAGAAGGAAGTCATGCGGACGAGACCGACGCTGTAATCCCACATGACTGTGTAGTTGTTGTCATCTCCGGGGACCTTGAAGTCGTAATGGAAGGCTAACTTAGTTAGTCCTGCTACCTGCGTCGGGTCGCTTGCCTTACCTTCGAACCCTTCTCTGCCAGTTTTGGTAAAGAAGTCCTTCTTGCCGCTATTGTAGGGTATCCGCTCGCCCGTCTCCTGGATGGAGCCAAAGGGGTGCACTTGAAACCTGCGAACCTCGCGGAGCGAAGCCTCGTCCAGGATTTCATAGGGTGGGAAATTCATGTCAGTCCTGGTCTTGCAGCGAGGGGTATTTTTGGTGTCTTCGGTCATTCTGAGCGTCCCGATCGAGGGCCTCACTGGAGTTGGCTGGCTTCGAAAGGCTACAGTCTGCTGAGCTGGTAAACCCGGAGGGGGACGAAAGGTTGGCAACGGAGCCCGGGGGGGCTCCGGGTTAAGAAGATCCGCTACGGATACCATGGCGGTGAGGATGTTACGAAGATGTCTCGCGTGCTTGTCGTGATGGCTGCAGCTCGCGGGGAGGGAGGGGCAACGAGTGGAGGGCCGAAGAGAAGGTGGGGGACGCAGGACGCAAGATATCAAGTCAGACAGCGCTTGCAGCCCCAGAGGGCTGAAGGCAGGAGACCAAATGTCTCTTTCAGTTTGCAAACAACAAAGCTCGGCGCAACCCTCGCGAGTTGGCGGGGGCTCCAAGGCGTGCACCTGCGACAAGGAGCACGGCCAGTCTTTCCTCTTCCCTGAGTACCGGCATGCAACGGCCTGCAGCCCCGGGAGATGTCTGCGTTCCGCTCGGCGTTCTCGACGCGGCTTCTTTGTCCCAGAGCCCAGGAAGTCGACCGCTAGACGGCGGATGGAAGCGTTTGACTCTTCCACCGCTCTTTCGGGGCCCGAGTTGTCAGTCAGAAAGTGACAAGTGACGGCAAAGCGGCGGTCAATAGTCGGCTTGATGATCGTGGCGGCGATGGTTTGATAGCAGTGACTGTGGCGGCAAACTAGCTGAGTAGGGGGGGAGTGTGACTATGCAGTGGGCGGTTGTGTACCCCCTGGGCGGCACGTTTTAGGCGCCAGTGCCGCACGCTCAACTCTAGGTAAACCCCCTCAACTCTGCCCCAGACATCGTATGACCGCCAGGCAAATCAGGTCTCGCAGACATCAAAGCGAGACGACAGAGATAGGCAGGTCGAGGGACTTGTGTTCTCAGAGGTCGGGGCTTGGTTCTCCCCAAAGGGCACAGGTATCCAAGCTCCGTGATGGCCTTGGGGCCACAGAAAACAGCAAATGAGTTTGGCATCGCAGATACCACACCGGGGCGGCCGGGCAGGGATGCGGCCTGTTTGGGGTCACTTGACAGAAAGTAGACCGTCGGCCGACTGCAGGAGGCGTTGTGTGGTTACTTGGTTGAGAATTTCCGGTGAGAAGGTGGAACAAAGAACGAAACCTGTCACATCTTGACGTCCCAGACGGAGGTGACTGCTTGACTCGGCACACGTGGCTGTTTTGCTCACCGCTTGAGGAGCGCCCGCCCGGTGAGGGCATCATGAAGAACGTTCGCCCAGTTACAGTCCAGAAGGGGGTTTGTTGGTGTCACTCCTTGATGCCCCAATCGAGCCGGCCTGTTTGTTGCGCGAGGGGACAGCATCGTCCAGCCGGAAACACATCGCCCCAAAACGGAGACCGCAGTACCAGTTTCGACCGAAGTCGCTCTCCCTCCACGGCCGGATCCTTCTGCAAAAAAGTCTAGGCTTCTTCGAGAAGGCGGCCGGGCATTCTTCGCCCAAGGTTTTCGGCAGCGATGCGGCAGGGGGCATCTGGCACTGCACCGAGCCTTGCTTGCCCCCACGAGCTTGCGCTTTGCGCGATGGCAACACAAGAAAACTGTCCGATGAGGACAGAGACATGGTCTGAAACCCGCCAACCCTGCTGGAAACTCTCTTTGTTCTTCAACGATGGCGGTGTCGACGATATGCACCTCGTCGGAGTTCCCGGGGTCGGCCGAACACCAGGGCCAGGACGGGAGGAGGCCAGACGGTTGATCCAGAGTCGATAGAATCGCACGTAGTTGAAAGAAAATGTGGCGCGGAGGCTGGCGACAGGCCATGGCCATAGATGACGCGGAAGAACATCACTTGACCGCTCGTTGCTGCACGCCCTGGTGGGCGCCCACTGACGGAGAGGCTGGACACAGCGAGCCGTTGTGTGCCAGGCAACATGGATCCCTCGACTCGTCACCCCTGAGCCATACCCAAACCTGCCGTTCCAAGTGTGATGAGTGCTGCAGCCACCCGCCAACTCTCGCGGCAAGCCCGCCCGGCACCAAATGCCCAAACCACGGGCGGCACCTGCCCCCAAACGGCAGCACAGAGCCTGAGAAACCCCAAATTGAGCCATGATGGAAGACTGACTAGGCCCAGAACGTCTGCATGAAAGTTTCGGGGAACTGGGGAAGAAGTTCGTGTGCCCTAGCCAGCCGGCCCGGAAAAGGGGTGTCGGAGGCCGGAATCCCCAATCCCAAAGCCCCGCGTAACGAAACCAGCGGCTTAAATTGGGGCCGTATCAGCCATCGGCCTATTCGGCAGTCAACTCGTCAACTTTCGCCATGTCCTTGTCGGCGACTGTTCGATGAGTTCCCTGTCTGGTAATTGATCTGCCAGGGACCACGAACCGGGTCGGGCAAGATTGGTGCCCGATCCGGCGCCGACGAGCTGCCGTTGCCAGTCACATCAAATTAACATGATGAATCTGGCTGCACGTCAACCTGCCAGTCATGGTTCGTGGAAGGTGGTCCATCGCCCAAGACATTCCAGGCTGGGGCACTGACCATGGCGTCTCGCGCATGTCAAAAGAGCCCCTAACCCAAGCAGTGCGACTGGCACAGGCATGTCGCGGCTATGAACATCGGATCGGGAAATTTCCAGGCGCGTGCTGTCTGGAGGACAAGTAGCACGGCAGACTGCGGGTAGCAGAGTACAACATCCACCTACAGAACAGAAGGCGGCTCCACACCCCAAGAGGAGCAACGGCGGCGATGAGAAGCCCTGACAGCATGGAATTGTCTCCAGCGGGCCGCCTCCCGAGATTGATTGGAGCCGCTTGAAACAGGTGTCTGGACAAGACGGGCGTTTACAGCCGGTCCGGAAAGCAAGCTGCTGCTGTGCGTCGTCGCCATACAGTGACGGGACCTCGAGGTTTGATCCAAACATTCAGGGGACCGCCATTTAAGGGCAACTTTGAATGAGGGAAGGACGGGCCCTGAAAAGTAATTAATATCATGGCCAACATCGGGGAGCGGCGCAACTGGGCAAACGTGGTTGGAGCGTACAATAAGTTACGCACCATTAACCACGACCACAGCCACAACCGCAACCGTAGCCGTACCCGCAACAACTGCAACAGTCGAGGGACTCGATCCGCATTTCGCTGTTGTCCTTGTAGGGAAATCGCATTGTCAAATCGCCGGCATGGCCACTTGACTTCACTGCCCCCTCATCATCACACATGTGTAATCGTGGAGGTGAGAAACGAGATCCGCCGATTTCGCAACCAGCAAACAAAAAAAGGTTGATCGGTCCAACCATGGGAGAGGGAAGACTGCGAACACGCGAAAAAAAAGTGGAAGTTCGTGACAAAGTCGCTCCCTTTTGTCAAAACCGTATACTCATTTCAAGCTGTTATTACAAAATTGATGAGACAGCGCGCACAGGTAGGCAATTTTTCGTCTCATTCTCGACTGCTTCTTTCTCGGTTTGCTCCATGGATGCTGTTTCCTTGTGAGCCCTGTTTGCTGTTAAGAATAGTGGGGCGGACCCCCTGAATGGCCCCTCCTAGATGCCTGAGGCAGCAAAGCGTGCTGCTTGAAGATAATGCACGTCGTCGCGTCGTCTCAACCGCGGTCGAATTCTGATGGCCTGTTTGGGAAATCCACACAACACATTCTCTGTTTACCATTGGCACGCTTTTGCCACAACAACAAGTGCACTTCGCAGCACAACCACCACCTTTTGCAGCCTCGTCTGGTTCTTCTGGTGTACTCGCGCCCTTCTTTTGTTTACGAGATCGCAGCGAGATCGAGTCACCAAGGCCAGCCCCTGGTGCTTCCTTTCATTGTCCGTCGATCGCGACAAAATTTCTGTTCTTTCGCTTTCTGCATACGCCGTACGCTTTTATTGTCCGCACGCCGACCCTTTATTCAGACCCCCGATTTTCCGCGTCGTTTGTTGTGGAACACTGTTTCCAGTCCGTCGCCATGGATTCAGAGGCTGACTCGGTCTTTGGCGACTACCAAGATGATTCGGACGGCTACTCCCCAGAAGTGGTACGTATGTTGCGATTTGCGTTCCTCGACAACTTGGTCACTTGCGCTTCCAAACAAACATGCCGCGAGCACGTACCCCTTCCGATCAACATGCAACTAACAGTTTCTCAGAAGCCTAAGGCTAAGGCAGTACCGAAGAAGACGGCTACTACGAAAGCCGGGAAAATGGTCCAAACAACACTCACAGCCGGCAAGGCCGCCGCAAAAAAGCGCCCAAAACCCGAGAGCGACGGCGAAGATGGGATCGCACCTCCCAAGAAGAAAAAGGCGCCCGCAAAGAAGGCGGGGACCAAGCCGCTCGCTGAGATTGAGAACGATAACATGATGATCGACGACGATGAGCCCTCCGAGAAACCCGCTGCCAAGTCCAACAAGACGGCCACCGAGACATACCAAAAACTCACCCAGCTTCAGCACATCATCAAGCGTCCCGACACGTACATCGGGTCCGTCGAGCGCACGGACCAGAAGATGTGGGTGTACAACAGGCAGAGAAGCTGATGGAGAACCGCACCGTTGGCTTCGTTCCTGGCCTGTACAAGATCTTTGACGAGATCCTCGTCAACGCCGCAGACAACAGCCAGCGAGACTCGTCCATGACGTACCTCAAGGTCACCGTTGACCGTGAGACTGGCGAAATCTCGGTCGAGAACAACGGCAAGGGCATCCCGATTGAGATGCACGAGAAGGAGAACTGCTACATTCCCGAGCTTATCTTCGGTCACCTTTTGACGGGTTCAAACTACGATGACGACGAGAAGAAGACGGTCGGTGGTCGTAACGGTTATGGTGCAAAACTCACCAACATCTTCAGTCAGAGGTTCTCCATCGAGCTTCAAGACTCCAAGAACGGCAAGCGGTATAAGCAGACTTGGACGGATAACATGGGAAAGATGGAAAAGGCCAAGATCGTCTCCAATAAGTCGGCAGATTTCGTCAAGGTCACTTTCCTGCCTGACTACAAGCGGTTCGGCATGGAGAACGGGATTGATGACGACCTGGAGGGCCTGATCTACCGCCGCGTCTACGACATGGCCGGCACCGTGTCCGGCATCAAAGTTTGGCTGAATGGCGATCATCTCAAGATCAACTTCAAGACATACTGCGAGCTGTATGCCAAGTCCATCGCCAATGAGCGGGGTGATATCGCCGTTGACGGCGAAAAGCCGGTCGCAAAGGTCGAGTTCGACCAGCAGAGGCACAACGGCCGCCTGTGGCAGATCGGCTTCACCGTTTCAGACGGCTCGTTCCAGCAGGTGTCGTTCGTCAACAACATCGCGACCACGTCCGGCGGTACCCATGTCAACTACATTGCCGACCAGATCTGCGATGCGCTCGGCAAGGAGCTGACCAAGAAGAAGAAGGGCCACTCGCTGAAGCCCTCGCACTTTCGCAACCACATCTTCATTTTCATCAACTGCCTGATTGACAATCCGGCTTTCAACTCACAGACAAAGGAGCAGCTGACGACCAAGATGAGCGCCTTTGGCAGCAAGTGCGTGCTCAGTGATCAGTTCCTCAAGAAAGTCAAGGCTTCCGAGGCTATCGCGAATATCATGGAGTTCGCCGACCGGAAGGCGGATAAGATGATGGCCAAGAGCGATGGCAACAAGCGTTCGCGCATCAGCAACGACAAGCTCATTGATGCCAATTGGGCCGGCACCCGGCGTGGCCACGAGTGCACGTTGATCCTGACCGAAGGTGATTCAGCCAGAGGTCTGGCCGTTGCGGGCCGTGCCGTTTTGGATCCCGATCGTATTGGCGTCTTCCCGCTCCGTGGTAAAATGCTGAACGTCCGCGATGCCTCTCTCGAACAAATCATGAAGAACAAGGAAATCGAGAACATCAAGAAGTTCCTGGGTCTCAAGCACAAACAAAACTACACGGACACCAAGGGTCTTCGCTATGGCCACCTGATGATCATGGCCGATCAGGATCTGGACGGTAGCCACATCAAGGGCTTGCTCATCAACTTCCTCGAAGTTCAGTTCCCCTCCCTGCTGCGCATCGATGACTTCTTCCAGGAGTTCATCACGCCGGTGGTCAAGGTCTGGCAGGGCTCCAATCCGAAGAAGCCCCAGAATCTGAAGACCTTCTTCAACTTGCCCCAATACGAAACCTGGAAGGACTCGCACAAGTCCGACTTGCGGAAGTGGAAGTACAAGTATTTGAAGGGGTTGGGTAGTTCCTCCAACGAGGATGCCCAGATCTACTTCAAGGATTTGGACCGCCATTTGAAGAAATTCGACGTCTTGCAGCCCGAGGAGTCGCAATTGTTTGAGCTGGCTTTCTCCAAGAAGAAAGCCGACGCTCGTAAGGAGTGGTTGGGCAACTTTGTCCCCGGAACCTACCTCGACGCGACGGCGGCCAGGAAGAGCTATACCGACTTCGTCCACAAGGAACTGATTCTCTTCAGCATGGCTGACAACATGCGGTCCATTCCCTCCATGGTCGATGGCCTGAAGCCCGGTCAGCGAAAGGTCATCTACGGTGCCTTCAAGCGGAACCTGGTCAACGACCAAAAGGTTGCCGAACTTGCTGGTTACATCTCCGAGGTGGCCGCTTACCACCACGGTGAAGTGTCTCTGCAACAAACGATCGTCGGTCTAGCGCAAACATATGTCGGCTCCAACAACGTCAACTGCCTAGAGCCCAGCGGCAATTTTGGTTCTCGTCTTTCTGGTGGCTCGGACGCTGCTAGCGCCCGTTACATTCACACGCGGCTGTCGCCCTTTGCCCGGCGCATCTTCTCCAAGCTTGACGAGCCCAACCTCGAATACCAATTTGATGATGGCAACATGATCGAGCCCAAAGTCTACGTCCCAATCCTCCCGATGGTCCTGGTCAACGGTGCAGACGGTATTGGTACGGGTTGGAGCACATCGATTCCCAACTATCACCCGATGGAAATTGTTGACAACCTGAAACGCCGGATGGGCCGACTTGACCCGAGGATTCGGAGGAGAAGGCCTTCAAACCCATGACTCCCTGGTTCCGGGGCTGGAAGGGTGTGCTTGAGTCGGACGGCCCTAACAGGTACAAGTTCAACGGCATCATCAAGCAGGACGAACAAAACCCGAACGAGATTCACGTCACCGAACTGCCTATCCGGATGTGGACCGACGACTTCAAATCCAAACTGGAGGACATCCTTCGCGCCGAGAAGACCCCCTCCTTTATCAAGGACTACAGGGAGTTCAACGACCATCAAACTGTCCATTTCATCATCGATATGGAGGACAAACACATGAAGGCAGCGCTCGATGAGGGTCTGTTGGAGAAGTTCAAGCTTACCAAGAGCATGACCACCACTAATCTCGTCGCATTCAACACCCGCGGTCAAATCCACAAGTACGAGAGCCCGGAGGAGATCATGGAAGAGTTCTACCACTACCGTTACCACATGTACACGGAGCGGAAGAAGCACTGGCTTGGTGTCTACCATGCCGACTACCGCAAGCTCAAGAACCAGTACCGCTTCATCTTGGAGATCATTGAGAACAAGCTCATCGTCAGCAAGAAGAAGAAGGATGTGCTCGTTCAAGAGCTTCGCGACCGGAAATACGAGGCTTTCCCACCAAAGGATGACAAGAAGTCCAAGTCTACCGACGAGGAGCTCGGCAAGGATGATGCCGAGGAGGAGGAGACCTCGAATGGCGCACGGGACTACGACTACCTTCTCTCCGTACGTGCACTCATTATAATTTTCCCCGCGTCACAGTGAGCTAACAGACAGCAGATGCCCATTTGGTCGCTCACGAACGAACGTCTCGACAAACTCAAGAACCAGATCGCAGCCAAGAAGGCCGAGCATGACGAGCTTGATGCCCTGAGCGAGAAGGATCTGTGGATACGGGACCTTGACGGATTCGTCGAAGAGTGGCACACTCAGCTGAAGCTGGATGCGGAGATCACTGCCGATATCCGTCGGATGGGCCGTCGTACATCACGAAAGATCGGGGCTGGCAGAGGCCGTCGCCCCAAGGAGGATGACGAGTATGCGCCTGAGAAGAAAACCAAGGCAAAGGCTCCCAAGATTGAGAAGGTCGAGACCAAAACCCACCAAAGGTTTACCGAGAAGTTCCAGGCAGCAGCCAACCCCAAGCCCAAGAACGAGCTCTCCGACGACGATGACTTTGCCCTTCTCGGCAAGAAGACAGCGGTCAAACAAGAGTCGGAACCTCCTGGTTCAATCCCAGAGACCGCAAATGCGCGCAGCAAGCGGGCGGCCGCGACGAAGCCCAAGTCCAAGTATGTCTTGAGCGACGACTCGGACGACGACTTCATGGAGTTGGGGGCGGCTGACGTGAAGGATGAGTCTGAGGTTTCTGAGCCCGAGAAGGTTGTTGAGAAGCCAGTCAAACGTGCAGCGACCAAGGCCAAGCCATTATATGTGGACTCGGACCTTGAAATGTCTGGCTCTGATGAAGTTGTCGAGCTACCGGCCAAGCGGGCGACGGAGCCAGCAAAGATTGACTCGTCCAACGTGGTTGAAGAGCTCGACGCGTCTGATTTGGAAGAAATTGTCGAGAAGAAGCCGCCGGCCAAGCGGGCACCTGCCAAGGCTAAGCCGTCCTACATGGATGAGGAGGATGAACTCAATGAATCCGAATCGGACGTGGTTGTCGAAAAGCCAGCCAAGCGGGCAGCAGTTAAAGCTAAGCCGCCTCCGATCGAGGATGATGAATTCGACGGATCCGGTTCCGAGGTTGTCAAAAAGCCAACCAAGCGAGCAGCAGCCAAAGCTAAGCCGTCTCCGATCGACGATGAGGGCGATTTCGAGAACTCTGGTTCAGAGGAAGTTGTCAAAAAGCCAACTAAGCGAGCGAGCAGCAGCCAAGGCCAAGCCATCATACGTGGACTCGGGCCCCGATGAGTCTGGTTCAGAGGACGTTGTTGAAAAGCCAACCAAGCGGGCAGCTGCTAAGGCTAAGCGGACCTACATGGATGAGGAGTTTGGTTCAGACAGTGACGACGATGGCGATGACATGCTCGGCGATGTTGGCGCCATGGTCAAGGGCATAGGAGCCCCGGCCACAAACGGTGGCAGGCTTAGTCTGTTTGCCATGTCCCGGCCGGAGGCAGGCGACGCACCCATCCCCAAGCTGAAGGCCAAACAGTCAAGATCCATCCTCGATCTCGATGAGCATGACGACACCAACTACGAGGCCCTCGCCATGTCCTCGCCGCGGAAGTCGACCAAGACAGACGACGTCGATGACTTTCTGTCCGACGACGAGCTGCCCGCTGCAACCAAGCCGGCCACGAAACCCGCAGCCTCGAAAGCAAAGGCTCCTCTCACCGTCGTTCAAAACGCAGCAGCCAAAAAACGGGGCCGCCCGGCCGGATCCAAAAACAAGGCCAAGGGCGACGACGCACCGGCTCCGGCGCCAAAAACCACCAAGGCCAAAACCCTGACCGCCAAAGCCAAGACAGCAGCCCTCTCCCCTGCGGCCAAGGCCTACGCCGCCAAAAAGGCCAAGACCACCGCTAGAAAGGTTCTCAGCGACGATGAGGACGATATCATGGAGGACGCGCCGGCCAGCCCGCCGCCCGCGGCGTCTAAGCCCCTTGCTAGGAGACCGGGGCGCGCCGCTGCGGCCAAGGCCAAGGCGAAGCCGACCTACATCGATGACGACGACGAGGATGACTTTGTCAGCGCCGACTCGGGCAGCGGTGGGCGCAAGGGGGGCAGGAAGGATGAGAGCGATGCGTTTGATATGGATGAGGATAGCGAGTAGAGTGGTGGGAAGGGAGGGAAGGGGGGTTTGGTGGTTGTTCATGAGATATGACTTCTCTCTTTCCTCCCCTCTCTTTCTCTCTCGGTCTTCTGTCTCTCTCTCTTGCTAGAGTCAAATCAGGTTGCTTGCCTAGTTGCTCGGTAGATATCTGCGAGATGCCTGTCTGTCTTGTCATTTTCTATCATCCCTTTTTCTTTGGCGGTTACCCTACCCTACATGGTTGGGACAGGGCCGGTTTGGTGGCGTTGGTTGGGGGGCGGGGTGGGTGTTGGTTTCCTGGGAGAATGGCAGGCAGGAAGGAAGGGGGCGGATAATTCACATATTTCTATTTGTTCGATTTTTATTTTCTCTTTTCCCTTGTTGTCGCTATGCATCTATTTATTCCGACTTGGTTGGTTCGCAGAAACACGGAGGAGGTTCATGTATTATCTTGCTTAGCTTGCTGAAGTTATGAATTATATCTTGGACTTGACCAGGTCGTGTCTGCTTCGTGTTCTGTCCCACTGATCATGACTTTGAAGGGAACGGAGTCCAGGTGAAACTTCCGCCAGGTTTGTGGGCTGCCGCATATGAAGCTGGTTTGGCCAGCTGGTCAACATGGAAAGAAGCATGAAGAATACGCTCGATTTGAACTTTAAATTCAGAACTTCGCATACAGACAGCACCGCATACCAAGCAGCAAGCAGCAAGCAAGCGAGAGCACACAGCGGAAGAATACATCATGAATTAGCTGCACAAATAGAACGCCAAAGAACCCATCACCCGCCTTCCGCCTGCCTTCCTCCAAAGAGAAGCCCAAACTTTGAGAACACACGCATCATAAGACCAAAGGTGACGTTGAGGTTAACGGGGAAAAAACAAAGAACGCAAAAAAGAGTACAGTTATGTCAACACGAGGCTCCATCCAGCCATTCAGCGCAGAAGAGTTAAACCCCTGGCATGTCCATGTCAATGTCAATGTCAATGTCCGTCTCCCAAAAGCATGCATGCCCCCCTCCATTCATCCATTCGCACACCATTCTCTCTCCACCGAGACGTCCTTCGTTCAGCATAGGAGGAAAAGGGAGGACCCCAAGAATAGATAGAGTCGAAGCCTGCCCAAAATGAATTACCAGTCTTGCCTCGCCGCGTCGTGTCATCCATTCCCATATCTTCCCCTCTCCATTTTTTTTTACCAGTTGCTGTATTGGCGCAGGGATTGTGACTTGTCCCTTATGCTGGCCCATCCCTATACCAGCTGGCGGTTATTATCATGCAAATGACGATACGAATATGGCATCGGCATCAGAGATCTTGGCAGTGCCCCTCTTTTTAAGCGGCGATCAGGGGTTCACCGTCAGTCTTCGCGCCGTCGACCGGCTTGAACGTGTTCTCGACGACAGGCTCAGGTGCGATGGGCTCGTTGACGGAAGGCTTGATGTCGTCCTTGGGAGCCTCCGGGAAGTCGGTCGCCTTGACAGCAGACGCCTTCTCCTGCACCTTCTCCGGCAGCTGCTCCGCCTGAGAGCGGCCACCCTTGATCAGGGCCTGAGCCTTGGCTGTGTAGTCGCCCATGTACTGCTTGGTGACCTGGGTAGCCTGCTCGGTGTGCTTCTGGGCGACGGTGCGGAGCTGGGCGGTCTGGGCGTTGACGACCTCGCCGGCGTGCTTAAGTTGGGTGTCGATGAGCTCCTGGTTGGTGGTGTAGATGAGCGGGGTGAAAAAGACGACAGTGGTGGCGATCACGGCCAGGCCCCAGTAGGGGACGATCTTGACGAGGTAGTACGAGATAAAGGCGGCGAAAGCGGCCTGGAGTGGGTTAGTTAGCTTGCAGCTCTGACGCCATTTCTGCAGGAGCTCTGAGCTTGGGCGGAGTCAATTGTGGAGACCACTTACAGCAACAGATGCATAGACATTCTCGGCGAACAACACGCGCTGCGCCTCGATAACGAAAAAGTTGATGAGTTCGTGAACGTCGCCGATGGCGGCCTCGAGCGTCTCCCTCGGGATGGTGTAGTACTTGCGGGGACGGAGCTGGGTTGCGAAGCCATTGTTGAGAAGTGCCTTCCCGGCGATCTCGGCGGCGACGGTGATGGCGAGAACCATCCAGGTGAACTTGAACGTGTAGCGCAACACATCAAGGTACCTAACCGAGAAGATGAGCGAGACGAGGGAAGCATAGGCGATGGCCGAAGCACCTGCGGGGTATCAGCATGAGCTCCCAGTTAGCTCCGACAGGTTCGGCAAGACGTACGAGGGTTGCGCCACGACAGGAGCTCCGAGAAGAAGGAGTGATAGTTTGTCAGCGGCTGGCCGGTGGCAGCCGTGTATGCGGGAGGATGGCGCGAAGCAGCCAGGTTGGAGATCTCGGCCGTGGCCTTGGAGGACTGATCCATAACGTTCTGAGCTACCGGACCTGCGCAGCACCCAGTCAGTATCTCGGCTGGCAAATGTACATCGGCGGAGACGGTAGTCATACCATTGGTGAGGGTATTGAGGGCGGCAGTGGCATCTGCAGAGGTGCTATCGTCAGTCTCATCCGAGCTACGGAACGGTCGGAGGTCGGAGTTGCTGTGTGAAACACTGGCACGAGTTAGCCAAAAGTCGCCAGAACAACACAGAAAAACATGGGCGAAGCTGGACAACACGAACCTTACTAGCTTTCGGGCCATCCACGTTGGTATTGCCGTTGGTGGCGACGCGGTCAGCCATTTTGATTGCTATCGTGATGGTCGCGTGGGCAGTGTCCGTTTGTTGGCGTGAGGCGGGAGGTGGGAGGTGGCAGTGGGAGTGGCAGTGGAAGGTGGATCGGAAACTGTGTGACGTCGACTAAGGGAGGGGCAGGTCCAACAAGACAACCGATGGGGAGAAGAGCAGTTGTTGGTTTTAGTTAACGGGAGCTAGGGACAAAGGTGAAACCTCAAGCCAACGATGCTGCTTCTTTGTGCAAAGAGGAAGGGAAGCTTGGTGATGGATGCAGGAGAATGGAATGAAGCAGAAAGTTTGTGTTCCGAGAAGTTGGGATGGGCAGGAAGCAATGAGGGCTTTGAGACAGTGCCGGGGGTGAATTATTATTTTCTGACCTGGTAGCTTATCAAAAAACTTGCAGGCAGTCATGGTCCATGACGGGACTCTGGGACCAGTCCAGACCAAGCAGACGCAACAAGGGGGTCCACTGAGGTGGCCCCTCCAAAGCTTGCTCACAAGCTGAGGTGCTGAGGACCATTCCAAAACGGCGAGCAGCACAGGCGCAATGATCTCATCATGCCACCGGAACACCACGGCAGGGACAGCAGCCTATCAGGGAGCTCTGCACCTGCGTCGCACAATCGGGGTTGCGCATCCGGTCATAGCTATCTCCTAATTCTGCAATGCGAGCTAACTTGTTGTTCAAACCCGGCACAACCGTCGGTTTCTCCGTCTGTTTCAGCGTTATCGCCAAATTTTGCAATCTTTCTGTTCGTCATGGCGTTCCAGGTAGCATCCAATATGCCGAAGTCGATAAGTCGTGACCAATGGCCCCGAATGCCTGTCACAAATCAATGCCGACCCCCTGGCTCGCCTCCTTACCGGGGCTATTCTTGGCCTGCCCGCATCTGCATCATCTCCCTGGCCAACAGCGTCATCCATCGCATGTGATTTCGCGCTAAGGAACTGCGACAAGACAAGTCGTCCAACCCTGGTGACGAGTTTGTCTCGGCGTGCAGGGCAGCAGGCAGGGCAGGACGGGTTGACAGGCAGAATTCAACACGCGACACCCGACACACACAAAAACGGGATGATGTGGAGGTGTGACCAAGCTTCCAGAAAATAAGTCACAAGACACAAGAGGCTAGATATCTCAAGCATTTTTCCTGCACCAGCAACATGCTGTGCACCTTTCAATTACGTCTCCCTCTCTTCCATTCTGTCAAGAATCCTGCCTCCCAACTATTATCATTGTGGGGCTTCATGCCGCCCCGCGCAAGTTCCCACCCCCCCTTCCGCCAAATTCAATTCTCCCCGCGATCATGTAAACTTCCTTTCCGCCATGCAAAAGAATCAATATTGGTATCATGGTGCTCATGGTGCTCACAAATATAGCCGTCCCGCGACCTCTCAGCCATCATCTCATTCCAGCAATTACAGTGTTAAAAGCGCTCATTATCTCGACGACGCATCGGCAGAGCCAGCGAACAAAAAGGCAAACCGGACCATTATCACCTCCTCCAACCCCAGAAGCCACCGCCCGGCGTATGGTTACCCGCGGGCGGCGTCGACGCCTTCGAAGGCGGTTCTAATATTGTTGGGGTGGTGTTTGAGCCCGTCAGACGACCAAACATATCCATCGCCGCCGAGGCTGCCGACGGCGTCGCGCCGCGGCTGTGCAGGACCGGTGGCGTCTCCCCCGGCGCGAGACCGAACGCTTTCCGGAGCTGCTCGAGTTTCTGCTTCGCCTCTTCCAGCTCCTGGCGCGCGACTGCTTCGGCTGTCTTGGCCTGCACCAGCTCAAGCACCAGAGCATCGTTCTCGTCGGGCGAGGCTGCGAGTTGGTTCGGTCCTGACGAGCCAGCGGGCTGGGCAGCCATGGCCGCCAGCGACTCGCTACTGCTCTTCTTCTTCATCGTCATCGTGGATATGCGCTTGTTGCTAAAAGTCGAGGCCGTTTGTGACGGTGTCGACTGCTGCGGCCCAGCTTGAGCTCGCGCAGCCCGACCGCCGCGGCGCCTCCGCCGGCTTTCGGAAACCACTCGCCCTTATCCGTGCTCGCCGGGCGTGTCTGAGGCTCTCGTTCGCATCCCCTGCATCTGCCTCTCGAGCCGTTGTTTCTCTTGGTGTACGTTTCGAACATGTGCGTGGGTGTCCCTCAACTGGTCCTTCAGGGTGGCCATTTCCTGTTCCATCTCCTGCACCTTACGATCGTACTGTTTCGACTTGGCCCGCTCTTGTGACAATTGGTCCTTAACCCGAGCCAGCTCGTCTCGTAACTGTAATTTCGTTTCGGGTGCCGATGACCTCGGGCTGGCAGCCGCCTCGTCGAAGCGCACCTCGACGATGTCGAGCAGATCGGAAAGCTGTTCGGCTGTCGGCTCAATTGCGCCGGTCGAGATTGCGTCGCTCCCCGCATCCCCTCCATCCGCCTTCTTGCGCAAGCCATCCAGTAGCGACCGAACAGCTCGTCGGTCATCTTCACGCTCTTCCTTCTCCCGTTGTAATTGGCTGGCCAGCAAGGCGTGGTTTCGTTGCAGCTCGCTGAGCGCGGTGAGTAGATCTTCGATCTGACTGTGTAAGTACTTGCTGCCATCCTTTGATGTATTGACGCTCCCCGAGAAGCTGGGCGCTGTCTTGGACGGCGGCGCTGTGGCCTCCCTTGGTGTATCATCGGCGGAACTGTCGCGCGAGATGTTGGTTGCTTCAGTTGAGACGGAACTGAGAACGCTAGCGGCGGAGGACGCAGTCGATGAGACCGCCTCCATCGACGAGAGGCTTTGTTTCGACGTGCTGCGCCGAAGCATGCTAAGCGGGCGTGATGCAGCTCCGAGTCCAGGGTTGAGTGTACTGCTGACGGACGCGGATCCCGAAGTCTGAGCGGTTGCCGAAAAGGTGGCAAACCTGGGGGTGGTAGAGGAAGCCCAGAGGCGACCCAGGAAACGGGAGGCGGCGGTGGTGACATCCGCCGACGCTTGTGCCCCCTCTGTCCCACGGTGATTGGCGCTGGGGCTAATCTTAGCTTCCTTGTACCCCTGTTCGAGCGCTACCATTCGCTCCTTGGTAACGACGTTGGCGAGCGCGACAAAGTCTTGGACAAATTCGTCGGCGTTGTGGTTATAGCAGTCCCAAACACCCCGCGACAGCAACAGGTGCATCACGTCTTCCAGCTCGGTGCAGCCCAAGATGCGCACCTGGTTCTTGCGCATGAGCGACAGCGCCACCCGCATGATGGTCTCCGATGCGCCCTCGGCGAAAATCACATCGTAGATGCGAAACAGCATTGGCAGGGGGCACGTTACGGCGTAGAACGACAGGAACCATTGTGAAACATACGCGGGTTCAACCTGCAAATCGTCGAGGTGGGCCGACAAAGTGGGCAAATGCTGTCGCAACAGCTCGCGAAATTGGTAGATTCGGATGTGCAGCCCAGACAGGTCGGGAACGAAACATTGGCGCAGATCGTAGTTTTCCATCAGTCTGGTCACACAAGTCAGCTCGCCGCACCTCTATCAATTGACATTGAGATCGGACGTACCTAACCAAAACGCAAAAGGCTTGATTGTCCGGCATATGCATCAGCAGCGGTCCAACGAGGAACGCTAGCCCTTGGCAGTAGCCGATTTTGGTGTCGTAAAGGCTGAAGCACTTGAGAACCCGGCCCAGCATTCGCTGCCCGTCGCCCTCCGGATCTCTGAACATGTCGACGCCGGGGAAGCTTCGGCCGAGGTCCTTGCTGATGACGCCCTCATACGGACTTGATTCGCCGGTCAAACGCTCGTACACCTCCTCCAGCGCGCTGTCCCGGGCACCCGCCATGCTCTGCCAAACCACACCTCGCAACGGCGGGGGGACACCCTTTCGCACCTTGTTGGACAGCAAAGTTGGCAGGCGAGCGGCCGTCTGCTTAGGGTCTTTGACGAGCGCCCGGTAGAAGTCGAGCTCGGTCATCGGCGTTGGTGGGAGCGTCGAGTATCGGAGTGCGGGGGGAATCGGACCGCTGACCATTTTGCGTAGTTGCGCCATCGAGGGAGGCCTAGGTCTACTCTCGCGAGATCGCCGCTTCTCTGCCGCCCTGGCCTTCATGCCCTTCAGACTTGTTTCGATCCGATCATTCTCTCGTTCTAGTTTGGTCAATAGTGAGGCCGTAGTCTGTGGCATGGGCTGTCAGTTACACGCGGCAAAAAAGAGGGGGGAGATAGGCATCGTTGCCAAACACGCACGTTGTTGGATCCCTGACTTCTTGATTCCAGTTCCTCCTTCTTTTGTAGCTCTTCCCAGTCGACCCTGTCCGATCCCGAGCTCGAGCACGAGTCCCGATTTTTCCTTCCCTCTCCCTCCTCGTCTGTGTTCGCTGGGCTCGCCCGCCCCAGCTCTTGGAGCAGATTCGGCCTACGTCTCGATGCCGAGGTATCAGGTTCAAAAATCTCCGACTCACTATCATCGTCGTCGTCGTCATCGTCGCCTAATGTTTCGGCCAGGGGGTTGTTTGGGTCCTGACCCGGAAGGGGGGTCTTTCGCGTAGGGATCGTGCTCGGCGGTACTGCCGTGTTTAGGTGCAGGGAGGGCGGTTCGGAAAGGCGAACTGTGACGAGAGAATCATGCTCACTCCCCTTGTTGTCTGATTCCGTCGCGGCTGGCGGCGAATTGGTCGATCCTAGGGCGCCCTCTCTTCGTGATAATACCGGTTCGGGAGTTGCCCGTCCTTCCCGAGCATCTGCTCCATCCCGGTCGGGCTCCATCCCGATCCCAGACCCAGTCCTACAACCTCAATGCGTAGAGACAACTTGAACGCGGCGGTGAAGTTCGTGCGTGTCGTGTCGTGTCGCGAATTGGTGTATAGTGTCGACCCCTCGATCGAACTCTCGATGCTGTCGTCCGAAGTTCCTCGCCGTTACCGATAGATAAGATTAGGCAGGTGGGCTGTTGTTCCCTAAACTATTTGCGGCTTCCTCACTGACCCGGCTCCTCGAAAGCCTCCCGACTTTCCAAAGGGCGTGGATGCCAGCTATGAAAGAGAAAGAGGCAGGGATGATTCGTTAGCTGGGAAGAAGTGGAGAGAGGCGGCCGAGATCGTCAACCTCGAATTGTGTGGGTCTTGGCGCTCGACTGCTTGGGCAGGAGCTCGTCTCGTTTCATCGAAGGGCCGAGTGAAAGGCGACCCGTGGCAGCTGGGGCCCAGGACAAGCGGCAATAATTACACGAAACCTGAGGCTCGTAAAATTCAGTACAGACCACCAACACACTTTGTCAAGAAAGAGAACATTAGGCGGTGGGCGCTGTTGAAGACCAGAGCCCAGACACGGGAATATTTAGCGCGAGCCCCTGGATATCCTTGCAATAATTGGATTGCCTGCAGGAACCATGCCCCCCAACCAGAAAAGGCAATGCGGGGCAGCCGGCCACCGCCAAACTGCTGCAGTCGAGGAGTTGAGAAAGCAAGAGGAGGGATCTGAATGGACAAGCAACGTAGGAGTAAGACCCAAGAACTACAAGAAGAAACACCAGAAGCTCTAGATAGTGGCAAAAATGCAATTGCATCAAAAAGGGGTCCGGAAGAGCCGAGAATCGGGATAGTTGAGGACCAAACCTGGGTATCCAATACCCATTTGTAATAAGCGGTCACCGTGGATGCATGTTGTCCACGCTACCATTGTCGTTGGCAAGACCCATCTATGTACATACGGGCATGCATCGGTACCTCAGTCTTCCAACGGTTCTCCAATAGATGGATCCATCTCTCGCTCAAAAACCCATTGCTTGCTCCTCGCAAAACCTTACACCAGAACCGCCGAGACAATGGCATCAGTGTAGGCGCAACATCAACGACTTTTCGACCTCAGTTGTCGCGGCAAAAAGGTGGGGTCCAATGAGAGCTCTTTTTCTTGCCAATCGGCAACCGCATGCCGCCTTTCGATCACCCTTGCAGGCTGCACGCGGTGGAGCCAAGGTGCAGGGCAGAAGCACTCGAACGGCATTGGAACCCTCCCACAACCAACCAGCAACCCGAGCACATCACCAAGCCCCTCATCCATCTCAATGCGGTAAAATTGCACGGTTCCATCGCCCACTAACGTGAGCAAACCACAACTAACCAACGAGCAAAACCTCACCGCTCGTATGTCTGTATGTTTTGTAAAAGCGAGGCTTTTCCAATCGAGCACCCAGCCAGCCAGAGTTCGAAGCCAGGGCAAGATAAAGGCCACTTTTGCAGCGCTTCGGCTCCAGATCTGGCGTGGCCCAGAGGGACCGGCCTGGGGAAGTGGCCTGCCACAGGGGCCAGAACTGTGTTGGGAATCCCCAGATCGCCGGTTTTGAGACCGCCCATGGCCAATTTTGGGCGATTTCCCAAGCTTAGCTTAGATGGCATCTTCACTTGGCGGCCCCCGTCGTTGAAAAAAACGTGCCCAAGAACGTGCCAACCCGCGGCAGTAAGAAGCTTATTCGAGTCGAGGACGTCGAGGACGTGGAAAGTGTCGACCAGGGTTGCATAAGTGGTCATGTTCTTTCTCGATAAAAGAAAGTAATTGGGTTACGAGTTCGGAAGAAACCACGGGTTAAGAATGCTGGGGTGGTCGACATGGAAGGAAGTCTCATCTCACGACAAAACAGAACTGATAGCGAAGTTAGTTAGTAGAACAATCTTCAAGTAAGAGCGCCTACAAAACCGACCCCATCAAGATCCGATTGTACCACTATAGCCTCATCATGTAAACAGCACACCATAACCAACAACCTCAACCCCAAAGCCATTCTCCAGAAGTTTCTGCATTGATCCTACCAAACTCGCCTCTCCCAGTATCCATTACAACCCAAGTCCAAACCAAACTCCCGACACCGCCAGCCAGCGCCTCAGCTCATTTTCTCGCCTTCTCTCCCCCTCCGAAGAGCCGTTCCCCCCGATGAACCCAAATAAGCCAGGCAAAGACACACAACCCAGGACAAGCTTCCACCTATGTAACATACCACAACACAACAAAAAACAAGACAAGACAAAGCAAGGATCCACGCCATAACCAGCTAGCCACCCAACTCTTCTTCAAAACCAACTTTATCTCGATATAACATAACTATCTTATTGAAACCGCCTTTTCCTCGCAAAATTCGTATGCACAACCCACCCGCCCATCCACATCCACCCATGCCTGTCATCGTACAGCCAACCAGCCAACCCGCGCCGGGTTCTCCGCCTACAACAACCCAGGCGCAACAGTCTCGCCCATCGACAGCGTCGGGGCCGGGCTCCCCTGGTTCGATCCCTGGATACCACTTCCCCCCATCCCCGCAGCAGCGGTGACAGGCGTCGAGACCTGGCCGTTCTGCCCGGCCGAAGGGGGCCCGCCAGGTCTCATGCCGCCGGGACCGACACCGGCACCGGCACCGACAGCAGTGTTGGTGTTGATGGCAGGAGGACGCGCACCGGCGGGCTGGGCGGGTGGTTCCTTCTTAGGGTCGACGCCCGGGTAGAGCGAGTGGAGCTTCTTGTAGAGATTCTTGAGCAGGGTGTCGCGCTCGATGCGGTCAGCGACGGGGTCGGCGGGTCGTTCGACTGGGTCGTCGGCGGTGGTGGGGGGCAGTTTGAGTTTGAGCTGCATGTTAAGGGGGGGCGGGGTGAGGTAGGCTGGTGACGTAGGGAGCTGGGGCTTGGCCTTGCGGTCGGCAAGCGCGAACATGTAGGTGAGGTTTGCTTGTAGCCTTCTCATGCATCTGTCGGACGGGTTAGAAACGGGGACTGGATACCTTTGGGGCAAACCCGGCGGGCAGGGACTTTAGAACTCACTGATTGTAGTCAAGGTTTGCCAGCTTTTCTTCCTCGGCGTAGTCTACGTCGCCGTTCTTGGCATTCCCCGAGTTGACAGCAGCTTGCTCCTTCTTCAACTCATTCCGACTGTTGACGAGCTGTATTGATTCGTATAGTAGTTCCTGGTTGATTTCGAGCAGCACGGCCATCCTCTCCCTGTCCCGCGATTCGGTCGCGGGACTTTGAGGGGCGGAGCCAGAGGTCCCGTTAACCTGCGGCTGTTGCCCCTGGTCTGAAGGAAATGTTGGTGTCTGCGGCGTTGCTATTGACGCAGACGGATGTTGAGCAGTCGTGGGCGTCTGACTCTGAGGGGTGCCCTGGGCCCGGGGTGTAGAAAACTGCTGCTGTTGTTGTTGCTGCTGCTGCTGCTGTTGCTGCTGCTGCTGTTGTTGCTGCTGCTGTTGTTGCTGCTGCTGTTGTTGCTGCTGCTGCTGTTGCTGCTGTTGCTGCTGTTGCTGCTGTTGTTGTTGATGATGCTGCTGCTGTTGATGATGATGCTGCTGCTGCTGTTGTTGTTGATGTTGCTGCTGCTGCTGTTGGGGGGTCATCGAGTTGTTTGGGGTACATTGGGAATTGCTAAACTGGCGTTGAGGAGTGGACACAGCGGCGGGGTTCTGCTGGGCAGAAAGCATCCGTTGCATCATGGGCTGCTGGCTGGGCAAGCCCGTATTCATCTGATAAGGGTTCATCTGGCCGGCCATCATGAAGTTGGCCGGCAGCTGCGGCTGGGGGGCCGCAGACGAAGGGATGCCAGACGCATAGGGCGAGCTGGTGAAGGGGGGCTGGAACGACACTGGTGGGTAGGCATGTGTTAGCCTTGACCACAAAACAAGAGCGACCCAGGAGTAAAAAGGGTGTCAACGAAAGTATGCTACGTGGAGGGGTGGAGGGTGGTGGGACCGTCGCACGTAAGGAGCGGTCATGTAAGACAAGCCTCGCAAAAGGGCAAACGTCATATGGAAGATGGATAAGGGGACGCTTGCTTACTCTGACCATTGGCAGCCATGTGCTGCATGCCGGCATTCTGCATCATTCCTGCAGGACCACCACCTCCGCCCATGAGAGCTGGGTTCGGGCCGCCAGCGGGGAAGACACCGGGCTGGCCCGGCATGGGGAACTGCTGTGAGTTATACATCATCTGCTGCGGCTGCTGCTGTTGCTGCTGCTGCGGCTGATTCGGGGATGGGCCGGGTTGCAGGTGAGCACCTTGTTGGGGTGGGGCGCCGTTGAAGATGGGGCCTGCGGCGGCATTTGGGAAACCATAGGGAGCCGAATACATGACTTGGTATTTGGGCTGGAGGCTGCCCAAGCCAAGAACAGGGCGGGAGGCGCCAGGGGGGTGAGGAGGAACGACGGATGGAACGGCGAGGCCGTCGTGGATCAGATCAGGAATTGCGGCTGCCGGGTGTGGGGAAGGGGGGCAGGGCTACCAATCTGGGGATTGGCCGGCGGGGACCCTCTCCCGAGGTGGTCTTTCAGGTTCTTCTCGCGTGTGAGCTCTCGACAGCCAACCCAACAGGCGCCTGGGACCCTAGTCCAGCGGCAGCGTTCGGCCGGGATATGAAGTTTGCGAGCCTGGGATGGCACACGACGGGATTGATGAGACGGCGCGTGAATTGGGGTGACAACCCAAGCGGGAAGGTCTCCGGGTCTGCTCTGCTGCCTGCCCTTGTCCGAAGGCCGACGACTCCGCCGCTTCCCCTCCTTGAACCAGCAGTAGCCAGCAGGGACCTCGGGCTGCTACGGCGTGTGTGCCTTGCAGGGCAGCAATGCACGGTGGGCAGGCTATCGATCGTCCCGATGGCAGACCCCACGGGATTGCCGCTTGTGTTTCGCGGCTTTTGTGGTGTGTCCGAGAGTGGCAATGGGACACACAAATGCCGGGGATTGGGATGAGCAGGCAGGTCCGTCGCAAGTGCCAAGGCGGGAGAAACACCCAGGGGAAATAGTATGGATTCAAAAAAAGATAAAAATCGGCCTAGGGCTGGTATGTCTGTGCCCGGAGAGCCGGAATGGGGTCGTTAGTGCTGGGGGAGTTGACGTCGGCTGCTCTACTGCTTTGTCGGTCGGCAGGCGGCGTGTGTCAGATTGTCAGAAAACAAAGGGTTTGCGTGCGTTGCGAGAATGCCACGAGGACCGAATCCAAATTGCCAGAGTGCTCAAAAAAGCGGGCATGGGTGGCCCCAGCGGCCAGCCGACAGACCACGCTAGCCCGATCAGGTGCCGCCCGCTGCGAGTGAAGTGGGACAAGAGCTGCGGGATGGCAGGGATTGTGTTTTGCTTTCACTGCATCCCTCCATCGCACAGCTCTGGTGGGCATTCGTCCTTGTTGCTTCCATTCACCTTTCAACTGTGGCATTTCCCCTAAACTTAACATTAATGGGTCATTACAGTATTTGTTCTTATTACCTTTATCGTGAAATTGTACATTTTAGGCCCTTTTTGTGATCTTTTATATTTTGGAAATCATTGGATTGTCTACTACTTATGTGGGATAGTTACAAACCCATCTTTCGATGAACGAACTGACTCACAGCAGACTCCCTGCTATTTACACTACATAAACACTCCCGGTCTTGCAACCCTGTCTCGGTCTCGGCACAGCAGAACTCAATGGTAGCGGATTCCATACTTGGACTTACCAGCCACCACGTCGATGAAGTTCTGGCCAACGATGGCACCTAAATTGATTCCGAGTCAGTGTCCATCTTTCTTGAGTGCCAACTGGGACTCGGAGTGAACTTACTCGTCTTGTTCGAGGGATGCAGCTCGTCGTACCACATGTACCCATCAAGAGAACCGGGCTGGTCGACACAGGGGCTTCCGGCCGCTTCGCATTGGTGATAATAGCTGTTGACATTGTGCGGCGCCTCGAGGAACTTGGTCGGCTCGTTGTAGATGTCGCTGACTAGAGTATGGACGTCAAAGATATCGACCGTCGCCTTGGGCCAGCGGCGCTGGAGGGACGCCTTGACGGGGACGCCGTACTCCAGGATGGTATTGACGCTAGTCGAGTACTCCCTGATCTTCTGGCTGTACTCGGTGATGTTGTACTGGCTCTTGGTTTTCCAGAACTGCGAGTCGAGGGTCCCGCCGTTGTCGGGGTGCGCGTACAGTGGGGTCAGCTCCAGCGGCACCGTGTTGAGCAGCACGAAGCGCCGGCCGCCCGTCTTGTAGACCTCGTCGAGAACGGAGAAGACGCAGTCGACAAAGTCGCTGATGGTCTTTCCGGCAGTCTGCGAATCCGACAGGAAGGCGTCGAAACCCAGGTCATTGGTCCCGATCCACACGGCATACACGGTGTTTTCGGCAGTGCGGCGCGGGTAGAGCGACTTGAAGGCCACGTCGGCCTGGAAAGACGGGATCTCATCGTCCAGGATGGCCGGGAAGGTCCGGTTGATGAGATCGAAGCTTCGGGAAACGACCTGGTTGGAGCAGACAGCGCCGCTGACGGCGTAATCCCTCAGCTGGGCGCCGGCGTCCTTTGCGGCGAATTGGGCCCAGGACAGGCCACCGCTCGCCGTCGTGGTCGACTCGTCGTGCATCTTGCCCGGCGGGGGTGCCTTGCCGCCATTGTTGATGTAGTACCCCAGACGGCCGTTGTCGGTATAGCTGTCACCGAAGGTGACCAGGGTCTCGAAGCCGCCCTTGCTGGGCTTGGCCAGCGCGAGCGAGGCGCCGGCGAGGATCCAGGTGAAGTGCATTTTCAAGGGAACGTCTGTGATATAAGGTACCAGTATCGACCGACGTGAGTCGATAAGAAGGAACCGGGCGATCGGGGCGGCGAGGGTCGAGGACGATTCACGACTTTATACGAATACACAGCAAGCTTCTCTTGGGTAATATGCGGTCCCATTCAACCGGGAATAGGGACTGGCTCCCCGGTGCAGGCTATATTGTGTCTCCACGCCCGCCCGGAAACCAGGAAGGACTCGGGAGGGGGCCATAACCACAACATGGAAGCAGATGGCGGTGGTGAAGGGGATGGGATCTCGCCTGGTCGTAGTGTTGTTACATCGCGCCCTCGCCCGCAGCATGGAGTATCATCGCTCCCGGGTCGCCAGCCCGTCGCCCAGGTCAGCTCGTCAGACACTGTGCTAACCCAGCCATCCTGTTGAGGGGGATCTCTCGGGTTTTACCGGACACCGGCTCGCCTTGGAGAGCAATTGACCAATCACTTTCTTGATTCAACTGCGTGGGATGGAGAGAGGGATCATGGCGCATGGGAGGGAAGACTGTTCGGCTTCTAGAAGGCTTGGCTATCGACCGAGTTGGGGAACCTGGGTTCCATTCTACAACTCCAACTGACGGGAGGAAAGGAGTGATTGGTCCGCCTAAGTGTGAACGGGCACCTCATTGAACCAGGGTTGGGGTTGGTTATGAACCAAACCCACGAGACTCTCAACGCCAACACTCAACCCATCGACTGACAACGCAAAAAGGACTGGCGTTTGGAGATATGTGGCAGGAATTGGTGGGTTTAACTTTAAGGAAGGCCATATAATGTCTCAAAAGTTAAATTACAAGTACCTATAACCTGCGAGTACACACTTTTCCATCTCCGTGATGAAATCGAGGACCCGCTCCGGAGTCGGCGTTGGATAAGGAAAGGGACTCATTTTCATTTCACTCTCGCTGGTGACTCTTTTTGTGACTCTTCACATCACAACCTCACAACATATAAAAAGGGTGTGATTGAATCAACAAATCGGTGCACTCACACCATCGCCACACAGACATAAACGTCATACCTCATTACCTCCCGTCAAGATGCCAGCTTTCAACCTCGAAACCTGCGCGCGGCCCAACATTCTGGCCCTCGAGCCATACCGCTGCGCTCGAGAGTAAGTCCTCACTCCTACCCTCTTACCTCACATCACCACTTCCCACTTTTTACTCCTTACTTGCACTCCCCAACCCTCCCAATCCCTTTAACTAACAACCCTCCCCCCCCGGCTAGCGACTATAAAGATGACGGCACCAACATCCTCCTCGACGCCAACGAAAACGCCTTTGGCCCTCCCCTCCCCCCCACAACCACCACCACCACCACCACCACCACCAACAACAACAACCACCCCCAGGATAACACCACCGCCACCCCCCCTTCTCCCTCCCTAGACCTAACCACCCTGCACCGCTACCCCGACCCGCACCAGCAGCCGCTGAAGCAGCTGCTCTGCGCGCTGCGCACCACGCACGCGCACACGCCCCGCGCGCTGACCCCGGCCCACCTGTTCGTCGGCGTCGGCTCCGACGAGGCTATCGACGCCCTCCTGCGCTGCTTCTGCCGCCCGGGCCTCGACCGCGTGCTCGTCTGCCCGCCCACCTACGGCATGTACTCCGTCTCGGCGCAGGTCAACGATGTGGGGCTCGTGCGGGTGCCGTTGCGGCCTGCCGAGGAAGGGTTCCAGGTGGATGTGCCGGCGGTGCTGGAGGCGTTGTCGGGTGCGGCGGAGCGGGTGAAGGTGGTGTATCTGTGCTCGCCGGGGAATCCGACGGGGGGGTTGCTGCGGAAGGAGGATGTGCGGGCCGTGCTGGAGCATCCGACCTGGAATGGGGTGGTGGTGGTGGATGAGGCGTATGTGGATTTTGCGCGGCCCGAGGATAGTTTGGCCGAGTGGGTGGTGGAGTGGCCGAATTTGGTGTGATGCAGACGCTGAGCAAGGCGTTTGGGCTGGCGGGAATCCGGTTGGGGGTTGCGTTCACGTCGCCCGAGATTGCGAGGCTGTTGAATAGTCTGAAGGCGCCGTACAATGTGTCGAGCTTGACGGCGGGGATTGCCGAGTATGCGGTTTCGGAAAATGGGGGGTTGCCGAAGATGAGGGAGAACCGAGCCAAGCTGATTGCGCAGAGGGAGAGGATGGTGCGGGAACTGGCTGGGATCGAGGGGGTTGGGAGGTTGAGAGGTGGCGTGGACAGCAATTTCTTGTTGTATGAGATGTTGGACAAGGACGGGAAGCCGGATAATGTGACCGCACTGGCGGTGTATGAGAAGCTGGCCGAGACCAAGGGCGTGGTGGTCCGCTTCAGGGGCAAGGAGCACGGTTGTCTGGGCTGCTTGCGGATTACCGTCGGCACCGAGGAAGAGGTGACGCGGTTTTTGGAGGCCCTCAAGAAGACACTGGTTGAGGTGCGGGGGACGGCGCCGGCCGCGGATGAGGAGAAAAGGGAGGTTGCGGCGAGCGAAGTGGTGGCTTGAAGATAAATAGACGATACAACAAAAGTACTTCCAGCTAGAGAGAGACGTCACACTCAAGCGGCGTCACTGGTAGATATTGTCCTTGTCCGTCTATTGTGGCAGCCTGCCATGCTATGCAAAAAGAAAAGCGCCGGTCATTGTCCAAGACCGAGAATGCCCAAAGTTATATACAGAAGAATGTAAACCGCGTCGCGCAACACCATATCCAAACTGCCTCCTAAGCTTACACCTTGCGAACATCGTACCGACCCCGCTTAGACTTCGACGACGATTCAAAGGTGCGGACGGTCTTGATCTGGTCCCCCTTGAGCGGCGGCTTGGACTCGCCCACGAGGAGGCCCTGGATCGTCTCCAGCGCACACATCTGCTCGCCCAAACCGGTAAGACCGTCAAACCCGCCCACATACCACTTCTGCCCGCAGGTAGTGCCATCAGCACCACCGGAGCAGGCCTTGGCAGCCGCCAGCGCAGAGGTGTGCCACAGCTCGTCAATGGTGGGCTGGATGGAGGGCACAAACAGGCTGGCGCCGTAAACAAAGCGCGAGAAGTAGCCCTTGAAGCTGCGCATGTCGGCGTTGCAGCTAAAGACCTGCTCGCAGGCGTGCTCGTACATGATGTTGGTGGCGTTTTCAAAGGGAGAGAAAAAGGAGCGCGAGGCCTCGAGGATGCGCTCGGTGCGCTCAGTCCACTTCTTGTCGCCCGTGTGGTCGGCCAGCACGGCCGCGCCGTACAGGTAGATGGCGGCGCTGTACGAGAAGGTGACCGGGTTGGTGTCGGTGCAGTTGTGGCTGGCGCTCGCGCCGTCGTACACGTTGCCGTAGCTGTCAATCATGCCCACGGCCTCAGTCCAATCCCAGACCTTCTCGGCCCACTCCAGGTACGTGTTGTTGCCCGTCGCCCGTGCGAGGCGCGCCGAGATCTGGAAGAGGCCGCCGTTGCTGACCGTGTTCTTGTAGTCGAGTCCGTTCGGGTTCGACTCGAAGATCTGCCACAGAAGACCGCCGGCACATGCCGTCGTGTTCCACCTCGAAGAGAGCGAGTTCCAGAGGTTCGAGCCGAGCTGCAGCCACGACGGGACGTCTTCGTCGGGGTGGGGGAAGTTCCTCTCGGCGGCCGACATGACGGCGAACCCCCAGAAAGCCTGATCGTCGTTCCCCTCCTGGCCGAAGTGCGTCGGAAGCATGTAGTCGAAGTCAGGGCCAACCTGCTCCAAGAGGGCCCTCGAGATGCGCTCATCGTAGGTCTTGTCGCCCGTGTAGTGGGAGTAGTCCAGCATGCTGCCCATGAGAGCGCCGGCTTGCCACCAGTAGTGCGGCTTGGGAAGGTCAACAAACTTCTCCGGGGTGCCGGAGTAGTAGGACATGGCGCCGCCGGCAATGGTCTTGGCCACACCCCTGATTGAGGCTGTTGAGGTCAGTAGTGCCCCACAAGTCGAGGGAGAAGTTATGTCACTTACATGGGTCGTTGATATCCAAGTCCTTGGGGGCTAGGGCGGCAATGACGGCCGTGGTCGCAGCCGCGGGCTTGAGGGACTTGAGGAACTGCATGTTGGGCAGTGGTATGTCGTGTCGTGTTAATCGAGGGGTCTGGTAAGTCGAAAAGGGAGATTTTGGTCCAGTTGCCGCCAGCGAGCAAAACAAATGAAGGTAGGTAGACGTGGTTGTAGTTGTGTCTTCAGGGATGCTTGGTGTTGTATGTATCAACACTCAGGACTCAAAGAGGTTCAACTCTAAGGAAGCCGACAGGAATGTTTGCTTTTCAAAAACAAAGCTAAACGACGCCGCAGTGAAGCAGCAAGGAAACAGAAGGGTACAATAGAAGCAAAACGATCGTTGGTGGTCAACACGGCGAACGAGGGAACAATAACGGGACAGGGAGGACAATAGGAAGAGCAAAAGGCCGGCTGATGAAGGTCAGCCTTGTGTTGGCCTGGAGGGTGGGCTTCCATTCTTCTTAAAGGGAGGAGCCGGATGCTATGATCAGCTGTCAACCACACGGCGACCAACGCCTCCCATGCACATCTCGGTCCACAAAGTCCAAAGAAAGCAAGAGAGAGTGGCCCAGCAGATCCACCATTCCCGGTAGACAAGGGGCGATCCAATGGGCGATTTCCTGGTTCATGGGGATGGCATCCTTTGCGGGTAAGCTCGCACCCCTTGCTGAGCCTGGATCTTTTCAAACCCTGGCTCGCTGTTTCGTTTCCTTCCAGGTCGGCGCTGCAACCTGGAATGCCCCCGCCATTTTGACGAATGGAGGGTTGCAATTGGAACTTTGGGCGTCTGCCGGGGGGGGAAAGGGAAAAAAGGGCCATTGAATGCTGTGCGCCGATCTGGGAGGGGTTCACTCCCAAACATCTGCGGGCGGCGCATAGCCAATGCAGGAACCGGGGAACACGCGCCAGCAGCTCCAGATCTGCCATCTTCCTCCAGAGATCCAAGGAGGGGGCCAGGTTGCCATGCGCCGTTGTGTTGGGCCCGTTCAGGTTCAAGCTCCAGGGTTCAAGCTCCAGGGCTGCCAGTGGATGAGAAACAGGAAAAGCAGTGGTCAGGGGCCTGCAGCAGTCAATTGGAGGAGAGCCAAGCCACGCCGTCTTGGCAGTCTCCTTTTGAAACCTGAAACATGAGCTAACCTCCGAACGAGTGGGCAGCGCCTGCTAACAAGTGCGATGACAGCCGCGCGACTGCAGCGTTCAGGTGGAAGGTGCTCGAGGGTTGACAGCCGCCGAGAATGCCGGCGCTATTTGGTCATGGCGGCCCGAGTTGTTGTGTGTTCGGTTCTCGTTGGTGCCTTCCATTTTAGTTAGGTGACTGCAGTCCCTTAACTAAGGTACCTTACCCCAGGCAGACATGTACCGTATCAGTCTCAGAGATTTCCGGTGTGCCACAAAAATGCGTTGAGATCATAAATTTGGATTGTGCATTGCACATGCACCATTTGGCGGGTTTTACACCCTCAGCTACCCTACCCATGGAGTTAATTCTCCGACGACCGTCCCGAGTTCCCTCGCCGACCAACCAAGAAAAGGGGTATTTATTCCAGGCAACAAAAAAAACGCGCAGCCATCACCAAAGCGATCGTTGCCCCAACCAAGCCCAGAGCAGTGCTCCGGCATTCATCCAAACATAAACCCAAGCAAGACGACCCCAAGCGATGCCATCAACACGCGCCTACCCTCCCCCACGCTCAGTAGTTGGCTCGCTCCCGAAGTCGGGACCGCGGTGCCCGTCATAGATGCCAGCATCGACCCCTCAATGTCGGTAGTTCCGGGCTGCGGTCCCGGCGTCGACAGCGTCAGCACCCCCAAGTCACCTCATCGGCAGCAAAAGTCTTTGTCCAGACGGTCTCGGTCGGCCCTGTTAGGGGCCCTTCGCGGTGGTTCTTGCCCACCGATGAAGACCCTGTGCAGGTCGCCGCCGTCTTTTTATCCAACTGGCACTCGAGGTTCGCCGTTCTGCGATGCGGTTAGCGACGCCATCATCCACCTGCGAAGATGCGGGGGAACACGGACAATGTCCCGGGGTCAGTGCCCTTGTACACCAGAGTATGGGCCCCTTCCGTAAAAACAAAGGGGATCTCGCCCGCAATCTGACAGGTCGGAGCCTGGGCCGCGCAAAACACGGTATAGGCCGTCACGGATTCGTCCTGGTCACTATCATTAGGTGACTATTCTCGAATAAAAGGTGACGAAAAAAGGGGTGGCTCGATCGGAAACACTCACGCTACTAATGATACTTCCGCGGAGTGCGGCCCAGTCATCGGCGTCGTATTCCGGTAGATAGACTGATACGGTCGACTGGGCTTGGGCGCCGCCCGCGGCCGCGCAGAGCCAGGCGAGGAGTACCGGGCGCTGCGGTCTCATGATGCTATCACTGGTTCACAATCCTCCTGCGGCGCATCCATGGTTGACGAGGGGAAGAGAGGGAGAAAAGGAAAAGTCGATGGTTGTTGGCGATGTGGTCGGGACTGCAAATCATCTCTTGGCGACGCTTGGCACAAGGCTCGGCGCTGTGCCGTCGCCGAACTCCCGATGGCTGCCAAGATGTCAGACTGCCGCTTCATCCAGGCGAGAATGCCGTGGTGGTGATGGCTGCCGTCTCCGAGGACGAAAGAGTCACATCTTTGAGTGCATCTCCCCGGGCGGAGACAGGTAACTTGCCGGTGCACGAGACCAGCACGGAGAAGCCAAGGGAAAAAGACAGCTAGCACCAATCCTTCCAGCCAACCCAAGCACTTCCGGCTTTGCCGGTGAGAGGAGACATTTCTTGGGAGGCATTTTTGTCGTTCTTGGCCGCAAAACATGACTGCCGTTCAGCCGTGACCACACGCCCAGCCTTTACAGTCAATAACTACGCACATTTATATTTGGCTACCGAGTATACATTTGGTGAGCCACAATATCACCGCCACCATGGCCCGCCACAATCAGGAGCAAGGCGAGCCCCCGGGGGCTGAGATCTAGCCTCTTACCCCTGCTGTCAATCTTGGTACGGATTGGGTCCTTCGTAACCCACCCGCTTGGATCGCTTCGGTCTCGGCCTCTCTCCAATCGGGCTCACCCGCAATTTCCGGAGTCTCATGCCGAGAGCGAGGGAATGTGACGTTGCCACTTCGTGAGAACTTGTGCTTAAGAAGAAGGTTTTTTCCCGTCGTGGGCTCGAATGGATAGATGTTTGGTTTTGGTTTCCGTCGTTCTTTCCAAGCAGTCACTCGTTTAAGTTGGTTTAGCTAAAGTTCCCATACGATAATTCACCTCGAGCCCACCTTCCAGTCACTCGTTACCGCGAGTCTCAACGGCTTTGCAGAATAATCCTCAATTCGCCATCATCATGAAATATTCGACGTCCGTTCTCGTTACTGCCGGCCTCGCTGCCGCGCAATCCAGCGTCGTCAACATTATGTTCCCGTTTGCCGACCAGCAGGACAACGGCGCCTCAGTAATCTCGGCTGCCCCCACGGCCACCAAGTACTTCATCACTTGCCCGCCCGGCACAAGCGAGGAGGATTGCGGGCTGGCCGAAGGCGTCGAAGTTCTCTACGGCCCGTCGACTCTGGAGTACACCATGTCATACTCAGGAATCTAGTCAGTTTCACCACCAGCAGCACCCTTCATCTCCCGCATATGTTAACCTCGCTCACAGCACCGTCTCGGCCAACTGCAAGCTCACCCCCTCCAAGAACGCGGCCGACTGTACGGGCGCCCTCATCTCGGACGAGGAGACCTCGACCGTGGTCGAGGTCCTCACGGGCTACAGCTCCTTCCTCATGCCCATCACCATCACCGCCGGCCTCGAGAAGCTCTCGGGCGGTGCCGGCTCCACCAACACGGCCGCCCCCGCCAGCTCTGCCACCACCGACGCCCCCTCGGCTTCTATCCCGACCACCATGACCACCGCCCCGGTGCCGACCGGCACTACCACGGAAGGCAGTGGTGAGGGTGCCGCCGACCCGAGCTCGAGCTTGAGCACGGGCGGCATGCCCCGCGTTACGCAGAACGCTGTTATTATGGGCGCGGCTGCGCTGGTTGGGGGTGCCATGCTGCTTTAGGGGGGCGTGGGAGAGAAACATGTTAGGATTTAATGGGACATATGATGAACCGTTGCGCATTGCATTGTTGAGAGCCTTATGATACCCGCGTTGCATTTAGTCAGGACAGGACAGGCAGCATTTGCCGGATTAATATTGAGAGAGCATTTTCGGACCGTAGCCGCGCCACCTCATAGACCGTATCACACACACACACTCGTCTATCATCCAGTTGATTCGATTAATATAGCCTGTAGTTGACTATACCAACTTGAGAATAACTTTATAACCTAACAATATAAAAGTTTAGGTATAAGTACTCTATTTTCTTTTATTTCTCTACGGTCCGAAAATGCTTCCTCTTAATATTAGCATAGAAATGGCCATACAACACTGGGGATTCGCTGGTCGTTGCCGGCTTAGCGGTGTGCCTGGACCTTAATTATTCCAAGACCGGGAAGATAAACCGTGAGGAGAGGGGCCATGAGACTGAGACCAAGGGATCGTAAAGTAGACTTCCGCGGGTGTTCCGCGGCGCTGTCGCCCTTCAGCTCGCCAGATCCTCCCTACCATCCTGCCAGCTCGAGCAGTTGACACATCGTAAAGCCTTTTCACTATGTCAGCCGCAATCATCCCAGCAAAGCGACCCGGGCTACAACTCACCTTCTCGTTGATGCGCTTCCGGCAGTACCTGCATTTGACCGTGTGCTTGATGATGGGGTCTTGCGAGAAGTACTGGTACAGCGCGGCCAGGCCGTACAGCGAGCACCCCACACCCATAAAGTTGAGAAGCCGGTTGAGGAAGAAGCTAACACCCACCAGCTGTAAGCACATACCCAAAAACACACCAAGAAAAACAAAACAAAAAAAACACCCAAGACCACGACAACCAACCCAACCAGAAAGCAACGGAAATAAAACAAGGGACATGGACATACCCATAAGCCATGACAACAGCCCCGTCATCCTGCGCCTGCTTGAGCGTGTTGTACCCCCCTTCAGCCGGACGGTGCGGGCCGGCCTGCAGCACGGCAAACTTCTCCTCGAGGTTCTTGTTGAGCGGCAGCAGCACCGAGAGCGGCGGCAGCAAGATGTCGCTGACTAGGCTTGTGATGAGGGCGGCTGTTTGGGTGTCAGTCAGTTAATCCCGGACTTGGAGGGGGGAGGGTGGTTGTTGAAGAGGGGTGATCAGGGAGGGCCGGCGGGGAGAGGGGGGGGGGGGGGGGGGGGGGGGGGGGGTTGTTGGTGGTGATGGATAAATGACGAATGACTGGTACTGTACAATGGGTGCTTGGATCGGGGGGCTTACTGAACATGGACGCGAGGATCAGACCAAAGGCGATCTCGAGCACGTTGCCTTGGAAGGCAAAGTCGATGAAGCCATGGAGGACGCGGCGAGCTCGGCGGCGCCCTTCCTCGAGCAGGTCGTGCTCCTCGTCGGATTCGTCTGGGAGGCGCGGCATTGTTTGTGGGTGGGGAGGAAATCGGGTGTGAGAGGTGAGAGGTGAGAGGTGAGAGGTGAGTGTCAGGTTACAAGGTACGCTATGTATGGTTTAAAGTATGTTCAAGGACTCAATTCCGGTATGCCATCCAGAGACGAACTAGAATTAAAACAATAGAAATGTCAGAGATGGGAGAGATGTTGGCCCGACACGGCAACCCGGTCGAGGAGGAGAGAGGCACAAGAGCGGCGGGAGCTGTCCCAAAAAGGGAATAGTTCGTGGTGTTTTGGGGTGCACTCCCGACGTCACCGCTTCCTTGGCAAACACAGAGACGCGGGGAGTCAGTGATCAGCACTGGCAGTTCTTCAAACTAGCGGCAGCTGCCGTTCGAACCAACACATGAACACCAGCTCACGCCAAGACAGACGATCACAACGACATCCCAGTTGCATAAACTACTCGTCCCTGTGGCGGGTTGGTCGTTGCAGTTCTTGCAGGCCCGACGAGTACACAGTAAACACACAACTCAAGATCAATGAGCAGTCTATTGTTTTCAACAGGGTATCCTGCATTACAGAGAACGAATGATGGTGGTACAAAAAGAAACCCAAGAAGCGCCGAAACTCCCTACTCCCAACGTCCCAGTTTATTGCCCATCCAAGAGACGAACAAGGCTGGGCTCATGCAATTCGAAGCGAGTGGTCTCGTACGTTGGGATGCCGGTAGCGACAGATGGGACCCGAGTGGCTTGACTACCGAGGTGAGTCGAAGGTAAGGAATGTCAGAAGGTAAAGATGAGTCGAGTGAGCGAGAAGTGGTGGGCGGCTAATGAAGCGAGAGTGAAAGAGAGAGCCGCGTAAAAGGAGTGACAGTTGTTGAAGTGACAGTTGGCGGAGTAACAGTTGGTGGAGTACCAGTTGTTGGAGTGACAGTTGTTGGAATGATAGTTGTTGGAATGTTGGAGTAATGACCGTTTCATCCAAAGAGAGACCGTTCTTTCAAAAGCGAGCGTCGGAGAAACAAAACGAACGTCAGGCATACCCGCCTACCTACTCCACCTACAACGGCTCGTCCCTCAACTCATCCCCCCTCTGGCCGCCATTGGTCGGCATCTGGGCGAACCCGTGCGAGTCCTCCATGCTGCTGGTCGAGTGGTTCTTGTCACCAAACTGTTGCTGCGGCTGCTGCTGCTGTTGGCCGCCGCCCATGCCACCATCCGCGTGGCGCGTCTTCAGCCAGTGGACAACCGCCAGCGCTAGCGCGACCGTCGCGAAGAACACGGTGGCCCACAGCAAAAAGTACAGAGCCGGGCTGGTGGACGCTGACAGGCCGAACTTGTCGCCGTGCTTGTTGACGGCCTTCTTGATGCTCTCGGCGACGCCCGTGATGACGGCAGCGCAGATGAGGGACGTGAACCAGCCGAGCCCGAGACAGCCCATGGCGCCGAACATGGCAAACTTACGCATGCCCTGCATCGCGTACTCGAAGCCGACGACGGCGATGCAGCACAGGAAGCCCGCGACCAGCACCAGCACCGAGAAGAGCACGAAGAAGGCCATGGACGCGATCACCTTGGGGATCTTGTCGAACCCCTCCTGGATCTCCTCCACCAGTTCAAGATCGCTCAGCTTGAACTTGAACGGCCCCACCTTGAGCTCCTCGTCAAGCTTCTTGCTCAGGTCCGTCTGGCCGGTATAGAACTTCTTGGAGCACTTGTCGACCTCAGGCTTAGCATCCTTGTCGCTGAACAGCGGCTTGTACTCGCCCTCGCAGAGCACGCCCATGTGGACCGAGTAGTACTCGCGGATACCGATCGCCTTGGCAATGCTGCCCATGGCCTTGATGATGGTCGGCGGTCAGCTGCACGGCCGACTCGGCGACTTCGGCGCCCTTGTTGCAGGCGCCCTCGACGCCGTCGCCCGCCGCGCCGCCGGCGTTGTCGATGGCGTCGTTGACCTCGTCGCCGCCGCCGAAGGCCCCGACCAACCCGCCGATCCCGTCGCCGACCTTGTCTGCCACGTCACTCACCGCCCCGCCGGCCTTGCCGCATCCCTCCTTGGCCTGCTCCGAGATGTCGGGCACCTTGATCAGGTTCTTGCCGAGCGTGGACATGTTGAACTGTGATATACCTGTTAATATCTTGCTGGCTTCTAATCAAGGACCAGTGGCTTTTTCTGGGGGAGAACGAACGTTGATGATGCTGACACCCTCCATGGTGTTGGACATGGAACCCGACGACAGGGCGATGGCCAAGAACAGAAACGCGAAAAACGAGCAGACGATGGGAGCAATCTTGAGGATCATGCCCGCCATATCACCGCCGCCGCCGCTATTTGGAACTCCCCTCATGTTGGGAAGTGTGATAAGCAAAAGGGAAAAAAGGGAGTGACTAAATCAGATCAATGGGTCCAGCCCCTGACTTCTGATGCATGCAAAGGAGAGACTGAACGGAAAGACAAAAATGTCAACAAACAAAACGACAACAAGGAGTGTATCAAAAAAGGAGAGTCAGCCACCAAGGGCAAGGCACTGTAAGGAGTGGAGAGGAAGCAAAGTCCTGTCTGCGAGATTGTCCCAAGGGATGGTGAGAGCAAGTAAGATGGTCTCCAAACCCCAGGTTGAACCGCCCCTATATATCCGATCTCTCGCACCTACCTCTCAGCTCACTGGCACACCACCTCACCTGAACACCCAGCCAAAACCAAACAGACACCACACCCCCAAGCAATGGACGAAACGGAACTGGGCCAGACGGCGGCCGATAGGGGAGGTGGGGAGGGGGACATGTCTCGGGCCAGGGTGGTTTGCACCGCGTTCGGACGACCCGGCCGGGCTGGACCGGACCAGACCAGACCAGTTCAGACCGGTTCAGTTCCCCCCAGGAGTAACATAAACTAAGAAACTCAATAGGCGGTAGAGGAGATGGGTTCCGGAGTATGGAAAGCCCAAAGAGAAATCCGAGTATGCAAAGCCCCGTCCGTGGCCGCGTCGCTCTGGGTCTGAAGCGTAACGGGGACGCCGTCGACCGAGGATGCGGACACCATCTGACCCTGTTGTTGGCCGGGCATTTTTGGGATTTGGGGGGATTGTGGAATTGGGGGATTTGGGGGCGGGGTGGGAAGGTGTTGCCGATGGTTTCGATGGGGTGGTCGGGAGATCCTTAGGTACCCAACTAAAACAGGGGTTATTAGGATGTCGTTAAACCATCTTCGGGGGGCTTTGCAGGGGAGGAATTGGATTGTGTTTGGTGTTGGTTTCCCCCAGACATGCGCCGTTGCGGCCCGTGGAGGGGGCGTTCATTGGCCAATGGCCGACCCAAGCAAGTTTTGGTGAGATAACTCGGAGTCTCGGCCGCTAAATTGTTTGTACGCGGGGTTGGCGGCCCGTTTCCGGCCTCGAAGCCAAACTAACTGCAAAGGTTGCCGAGTTTACGATCCGGTCGCCTACCCGGTCTGGGCCCCGATTCCCGGCCGCGCCCCGCTTTTTCCGGACTGCAGACCGGCCCGCGACCGGCTTTACAAACGAATTGGGCTCGAGGAAACAGGCTTGGTTTAGCGTTTCACGAACAAGACGGCGTGGGGTCCGGTGCATTGATTCTCATAAAACCGAAAGGTGCCGACCTATGCGATGTCGCTGTTTTTCAATCCGAACATCTTCGCTTTGTATGTATATACAAGTACTACCGCTCAACGCAACCCAGACACAGCTAAGTGACATATGGTATCAACTCATGACATTTGGCTCATAAAAATGCCCAGGTAAAAATATAAATTACGCTTAAAACCCCTTACAGCTTCGCCATGTAGGAGTTGCCCTTCTTGATGGCCGCAGCCGCGTCCGTGATAAACTCGTCGACGATCTCCTTGGCCGACTTCTTATCGTTGCAGACGGCGGCGCACTGGCCCATGAGGAAAGGCCGGAACTGGTCGAGCAGGTCATCGACATCAGCATCCTCGCCGTCGTTCATAAGACCGGAGGCCTTAATGGCGGGTGTCCTCCTCAGCCTCCCCCGACATAACCTTATCGAGGTCAGCCTCATATGGGAGCTTGCCCTGAGAGGTAAGCTCCTTGATTTCTTGCGCACGCTCCTCCTCCCAGTTCATGATATAAGGGTTCTTGCGCACGCGCAGCGGGCGGCCGGTGAAGATGAGAGTGCGGACGGTGTCGTCGAAGCTGGCGGTGCGGACGGCCTCCTTGTGCGATTCGGGGGCACCGGCCTCCTCGGAAAGAACGAAGCGAGTGCCGACCCAGACACCGCTGGCGCCCATCATCAGCGAAGCCGCCAGCAGCTGGCCGTTGTGGATACCGCCTGCGGCGAGAACCTGCACCGGCTTGCCGGTGAGGGGGGACTTGTGACCCTTGCAAGCCTCGACGACGGAGGGGATCAGGATGGTGGTGGCGATGTCGCCGGTGTGGCCGCCGCCCTCGCCGCCCTGAGCGCAGATAATGTCGACACCTAGCTCGAGGCACTTCTTAACGTGCTTGGGGTGGCCGATCATGTTCATGTAAACAATGCCGTTCTTGTGTAGCTTCTCGACGACGTGCTTCGGGGGAACGCCGACGGCCGAGACAAAGAGCTTGGCGCCTGACTCGATGATGATGTCGACGAGCTGGTCGAGCTTGCCCTTGGTGTAGTCGTAGCTGTGAGGGACAATTGGTCAACGGGGGTCACACACTCCAGCGCAGAGAGTAAACCTACTTTGTCTTGCGGGCGTTGCCGCCAACCTGGGGAAGTAGGAGGTCGACACCGAATGGCGCGTTCTTGTCCTTAAGATGCGACTTGAGCTCATCGATCTGGTCCTTGAGCATCTCGGGGGTGTAGTTGATGCCACCCAGCACACCCATCCCGCCGGCGTTGGTGACGGCCGCAGCCAGCTTGGGCCCGGCCGCGACGTTCATGCCGGCGAGGAGGATGGGGTGGTTGATCTTGAAAAGATCGGTGAGATCGGTACGGATTTTCTCTGTGCGAAACCATCAAGTCAGCAATGCGAATGCGCGCCATTGTTCCATCTGCGACTGGCAGCAACGCCTGCCACATGGCAGAATGCAGGAACCCGAGGACTACTTACGAGGGGAAGCCATGGCGACGGTTGGTATGGAAAAAGAATGGTATCAAAAGTGAGAAACAGGAAAATCAGAGCCCAAAATAACGTAGCAGATGCGTTGGTTAAAGAGAGGTTTTTTCACTGGCAGGAAAGGAAAGCGCAAGAGGAAGACACCGCAAGAAGAAGCTGGGGAAGTTTCCGTCTTGAACCCCGGGACCTGGGCGCGTGCTGGGGGTTTGGAGTCTGCCAAGCCCGCCCTGCTTTGTGCCGAGGTTGCCCGCCATTGTGCGCTAAACCGGTTATGGGTCCGACCCGCGCATCTCAGCTGCCGGAAAGTGCGGAGGGGCAACGGAGCCGAGGCATTGGAGAGTCAAGTTGTGGAAGACTGGCGGCGTCTGGTCGGTAACTAACTCTTGACTTGGGCCGGGGCCGATGCAACCAAAGTATCACTGAATGAAATCTGGGGAAGTGGGCGCTCATAGTTACAGTCTGAACCTCTGTCTTTGACATTACAACAACATTGGGACGACCCTCGGCAAACATTGCCAGATTATGTGAACACAACCATCCCTTCTTCGTACCCGACCTTCACCACTCGCTTCTTTTTCCCGCCTACTGTCTCAACGATAGGTGGTCTGGTAGTTCGGACCGACCAGAGTGGGACTGTCAAGTCGGCGGTTGACCGCAAGAAGAGTCGAAAAGTCGGAAAGGTGAACCGTTGCAGAAACAAAAGATGACCTCATGCGCCAGTCGGCTATGCCAAACACCCAAGCCAGCGAGTTGACTTAAATCTGACCCTAACCCTAATTCTTCCAGTGGATCCTCCGAGCTCGCAGTCCGAAGTGAGGTTGGATTCTCACGTTAGTGATTCAATGATCGCAGGATTGCCCAGAAGATGAAGCGCTTTACTGTTATCGCCTCGCGGTCATTGAAACCGCCACAAATATTACCGCCCGGTGTCCGCCATGTGTCTCACTATAATTGGGCTCGACGCGTAACGAGAATCCACAATAGATCATTTTCAGTCTCGACACCGTCACTCGCCTTTAAAAAATACACCATCCCTCAAAACTTTCAAGTAGGATCAAAAATCGGTCTTCCGGCGAGAATGGCTGAAGCTCCGGAAGCCCCGCGCAAGCGGATCGCATACATCGCTCTGGGAAGCAACTTGGGCGATCGCATTGGCTGGATCGAGAAGGCGTGCAACGAGATGGACGCGAGGGGTATCAAGGTGAAGCGGACGAGCAGTTTATGGGAGACGGAACCCATGTACGTGCTAGACCAGGATAGATTTGTCAATGGCGCATGCGAGGTTCGTAGCTCTGGTTCCGGATTATCTGTGGTTGCGTGTAGCTAAGTGTAAGTCAGGTTGAAACGACGATGGAGCCACTGGAGCTCTTAGATGCATTACAAGATATCGAAAAGACGCTGGGTCGCAAGAAGGTCATCGACAAGGGCCCTCGGAATATCGACCTCGATATCCTCCTTTATGATAATCTTCAGGTCAACCACGAACGTCTCACTATCCCCCACATCGGTATCCCTGAGCGCGAATTCGTTCTCCGACCACTCGCCGAGTAAGGCTCTTTGAACCCCCTCGCCTCTCACTAAACTAACAACATCTCATAGGCTCATTCCTGACAAGCCAATCGACCCGAACCGCCCCTGGCGGCTGATAGCCGACTACCTGGACGCGCTCCCGCCTTCCAAGACCCCGCTCACCACCATGACGCCGCTCTCCTCACACCACCCGCCCATCCAGGCGCTCAACCCATCCCGCAAGACCCACGTCATGGCCATCCTCAACATGACGCCCGACTCCTTCTCCGACGGTGGCCAGCATCTCCCTCTCCCAGCTGGCAGCAACAGCAGCAGCAGCAACAGTAGCGGCACCAACGGCACCACCGAGAGCACTGAAACCACCGAGAGCAACACCACCACCACCACGGACCCCTCCACTGCGCTCCACCACACCATCACCACCCTCCTCGAAGCCGGCGCCTCCATGATCGACATCGGCGGCCAATCCACCGCGCCCAACACCCCGGAAGTGCCCCTCGACGAAGAACTCGCCCGCGTCATCCCCGCCATCCAGCTCATTCGCTCCCGCTTCCCCACCACCACCACCACCACCACCACCACCACCACCACGACGCCCTCCTCCTCCCCCTCCTCAAAACCCGTCCTCATCTCCGTCGACACGTACCGCGCGGCCGTCGCGCGCGCCGCCATCGCCGCGGGCGCCGACATCGTCAACGACGTGTCCGGCGGGTCCATGGACGCGGCGATGCTGCCCACGGTGGCGGAGCTGGGCGCGACCGTCTGCCTGATGCACATGCGCGGGACGCCGGCGACCATGTCGCGGCTGGCCGACTACCCGGCCTCGGAGGGCGGGCTGATCGGGGGCATCGCGCGGGAGCTGGTGCAGCGCGTCCAGGCGGCCGAAGAGGCCGGGGTGAGGAGGTGGCGGATTGTGTTGGATCCTGGGTTGGGGTTTGCCAAGGTGGGACGGCAGAATGTGGATGTGTTGAGGGGGCTGGAGGAGTTGAGGGCGTGGCCCGGTCTGCAGGGGCTGCCGTGGCTGGTTGGGTCGAGCAGGAAGAGTTTTATTGGGAGGGTGACCGGGGTGGTGATGCCGAGGGAGCGGATCTGGGGAACGGCGGCGACGGTGGCGGCGGCGGTGCAGGGGGGTGCGGATGTGGTGAGGGTGCATGATGTGCGGGAGATGGCGCAGGTGGTGGCGATGGCGGATGCAATCTGGAGGTATTAAAGGGGAAGGGTGGGGGGGTTGTGTGTTGGGGGGTATTCAACATGTGGCATTGGGTGTACTTTTGTACAGGCATACATCTGGGGTTCAACATCATTCTGGGATGGCGCTATTTCGGTCTTTACGGGAAAAGTGGGAAGCATATATAGGGTGTTTCGTATTTGTTTACTATATAGGTCGGGAGGTAACTCCCATTCTCCGTTTAGCCAGCGTGATAGTGCTATGGGGTGACGCTCAACACATTGTCAGGGTAACCGCCTACTACCTCTCAACGCTCCCCTTTACCTAGCCACCGTCAATTCGGATGTGGCCAAGGCCCTCCATATCAATATCCTACATTAAACACTTTCAGTATCTGATTAAGGCTCACATTCGTATGGTTCTTGGTCCGTGATTCACCGACTACACAAAGCTGGCACATGTTTCCTGTCCCTGACCGAGCAACGTTGGCCGTTCTATATTCGAGCCGGTGGGGCTTTGCCAGCCTAAATACAGGCACATTCATAAAGGCAAAGATGAGGGTAGGCAAGACAAGACAAATCGGACGTGACATGCCCTCGGTGTGTGGCTAGAGCTTGCCAGCGACGCCTGATACCTTGTGCCTGGTCGTCACATCAAAAAGGAACCACAATATTCAAAACCAAGAAAGGACCTTAGTTCTCATCTAGATATCTATATCTCCCCCGGCCGCTTACACGTCTCAACGGTAAAGAACCGTCCCATCCCCGCCCTCCGCGTCCTCACATGCCGTTCCACCCGCCGCGCATAATCCACAAACTCCCAATACCGCGACTCCTCCGCCACGCCGGCATCCTCCCACAGCCGGTACCCAGGGTACATAACCAGCGTGGTAACCTTCCCCCACGGCCCCGTCCAGTCCACCGTGTCGCCCTCGCCGGCCGTAGCCCACAGCGCGGGGAACCACGCGCCGCACCCCGTCAGGTCGAGGTACTCGAGCCCGTACAGGCTCCGGCTGAGCCGGCGCAGAATCAGGATCTGCTCGACCCACTCGTCGTCTAGCGAGTGGCTGTAGGGTCCGGTTCCGCCGTACTGAATGGTACGGCCAGTCTGCGGCGACAACACCGTGGCCAGCTTCGCATTGGGCGTGAGCGTCGGCTCCGGCCAGAATGCCAAGCTCAGGTGTGTCAACCCGGGCAAGTGCGTCGCGAAAGCGAGTAGATGCCGCCAAGAGACGGTGTGCGAGGAGCCCGGGTTCAGCGCCAGCGAAAGGTGGGTGAGGTTGGGAAGAAGCGGTCGTGGGATGCTGGCCGAGAACTGCTCGGGCGTGTCCCAGGACTCCTGCGGGTCGACAGGCTCTGACGGTTGGGGGAAGAGAAAGTCGGACAGCTCGCGGAGTTTTAGAGGTCCCCCAATTGACCCAGATAAGTTGAGATAATGAAAGGAATCGTTCACTACGGCGGGGGCAAGGTCCGGATCCTCCTGATACTCCGGCACATCCGGCGGAGGGAGGAGAACAGCCTGCAAATCCCGCAGGGACACACCTTCGCGGGTGTAAGTGACTAGGTAGGCGATCAGGGCGACCCGGAGATGGGTCGGGAGCTCATAAAGATGATACTGGCAGTACGTCTTCTGCCACTCCCAGTCGAGGATAAACCGACGCAGCACCATGTCAGTCAGACTCCCCCGTGCCGGCAAGTTCAACCCCGGCAACGGCCGCTGCTCATGGGTTTCCGCCGCGCCATATTCGATCGCCGAGCGCTGAAGAACATCCCCAGCCCGTTCGGCCCCAGACAGCCAGCTATGCGGCGGCGGCGGGCCTGCCGGAAGCCTCGCGCTCCCCCGGCCCACCCTGACAGGGAACCGCGGGCGGGGTGGCGGCGTCTCGGGGATCTGGAGGATCTGGCGGATAGCGGGCGGGACCGTGGGCCGGACCACATCCGGCGCGTGCTGCTGCTGTCCGCCGCCGCTCACGCCGGTGCGGCGGAGACCGGCGAGTAGCTCGTTGACTCCGCGGGTTTCGGATGCGTCATCTGCAACCGCCGTGTGTCAGCCCAACGCTTTCAGCATCATAGAGACACATCTAGAATGCCCGGAGAAAAAGAAAGACACGCCGCCCCCCCCTCTCGTGTCCCCCTCTCTACATAGGACAGCTCAAACGGCTGGGCGCACGAAGGGCACGGGTTGGTGCTGCGGGACACCGGGTGACGCACCATGGCGGTCGTTTCTGCGGGCGGCCGTGCTGCTGAGCAACGCGGGCGCGGTGGACTGCGGCTTGGAGTATCTGTTTACGTGTCTCTTTTTCGGCATTACCCTGGCGTCCGGGTGATGTTTTGTTGTCGTCCTGTTTCCAGCCGGAAACTCGCAGGTTCGGAGGTAGGTTGGAGGGGGGGGGATACAGAGTAGGCGGGCACCCAAGATCGGGTTGTGGTTCGGGAAGCATCAAATTGAAGGCGATAGATTGAGTCAGAGCCTATGGCAGTTGCCTATTCGTATGCCCAGAGCATTATTTTGGAAAGCCCCCAATTTCCGGCTTCCTGTTGGCTCACAGCCTGCTTAGTGGGTACATACCTATCCATCAATCCTGTCCCACTGCATGTCATGCGGCGATTCGGGGTAGGAGCTGCTGCGGCTCCGAACGGAGGATGCGTCACAGCCCCTCTCCGGCGACGACTCAAGCAAGCACATCAGGCCATGGGAAGGCGGGAGCACTGGAAACGGCGGGAGTGCAACAATGACCCACCTCTTGGTGGCGGCGAGTGGACCTGCCTCAGAAAACCGTTGGTCTGTGCATTCTAACCCCGATTGTGTAGGCTGTCTCCACACTTGAACCCCCTGGCACAACTTCGGCGGTTCCACTCTCACCGAGACGACTTCTATGTCCACTCTAGGGTCTAGACTAAGGTACCTACGCAACTACGTGATTATGGGTACCTCTTTCCCTTTGGCAACGAGAAAGGGAGGATGCCGGCAAATGCTCCTTCCTTCTCTGGCGACTTGCGCCTGCGGGCGCTGCACTCGTGCTGTCTGTTCGGGGACATCTCCGGGAGATCCCGAGGGCAGGCGTGCACGAGCATACACAAGGCCGAATTGACGCCGACTCATTGATTGGATTTTCTACTCTCTTCCTCTGGCGCAGGCGTTTCGGTGGAATTATCTCGTGCTACAACCCCCTTGTCCGAGCTAGAGGATGACGTGCATCAACCAGAGACAGACAGCTGATGATCGGATCAACGCGGACGTGACTGGAGCTTGGCGGCGCGGCGCCGGCGATGATGTTTTGGACTTCACTTGACTTTGATTGACACCGGCGACAGGCTGTCTTGACGGAGCGGGGCCTGCCCTCCCCATCCTCCGCACATGGTAAAGCCATCTGGTGTATCCGGCGTGGAGTGTCATCAGGTGTCAAGTGTCTGCATGCGAGAGGCGGGAACACCCGACGCCATGGTGCGTGTGCACCGAACACGAAGCCATCTGATCTGTTTTCTGCTGCTATTCTCGGCTTCCGGAAGCCAACGGGCACCGCTGCCAGGGCAGAGCTATCCGCTCTCAAGTCGGATGCCGTCTTTCCTTTCGCCTCGCCGTTTGCCTTGTGTCCGCTCGGTGCCGAAGTCTTTTGCCTTGATTGCGTCTCCGATGCTTCCACCTGTTGTCGGGGTCTTATGGTTGTTGTTGTCATGGCCTCATCGGCTCAGGGCTCTGTCGATGGTAGGCAATACAGCATATCCATCTCCACAACCGTTATGCGACATGTTTGGCGTCCACGGTTCCGCAACACATCAGGCTGGTTGCGAGGCCTCCGTAGACCAAGACAGCTGTGTACAACGGTGGCTTGAGGGAGACATGAAGCAGTCCGCTGCATCTTGTCTAACCACGGCCACGCGACAGTCGTCGAAGTGGCGTTGATACTGATACTACCACTATTCCTGTCGCCAGGGCGTTGAGGTCTAGTATCGCGTGCGCTCGCTCTCGAAAGCAAGAAACTCGGTCAGAAAACCTGACACTGCCCGAACCACGCCCTACTTCGTACCCGTTGCCCCATCCAAGCTAGCGCCCGTCTGCGGTATTCCGATACTAGTATCGGAAGACTGCCCCTGCGACGAGAATTATGAGAGCCAGGCTCAAGAACTGATTAGCCTCCTCGTGGGTGGATGGGTGCTGGCCGAAATGAGATCCGCACGGTACGCGTCGAGTTGTAGGACAGACCATGCACGCCGAGACCAGTACAGTCACAGACCCCGGCGTCTCTGCCTCCAATATAGCATTTTTCTAGTCCCCTTCCGACGAGCAAAGCCCGCCACGTATTTGGATAGGGCCGAAGATCGTCGCATCAGGGGGCGGATGCTGCAGGGCGAGCTCATCTCGCCGGCACCCGGTGGCCAGAGTGGCCCTCGCCCCGGTCTTTTGCCCTAACTTGCGGTCTCGTGGGCTTGGGGTCGTTGCTCCGTGGGTCGCACATAAAACGCGCAGCGTGTGTCGTGGACCACTTTCCGCCCGGCCAGGAAAGGTTTTGTGACGAGAGGACGCGGCTTGTGACAGGAATCCGAGCAAGAACGAGCCTGGCAGTCCCGAACGGGGCGAGATTAGCGATCAGATTCGGAAAGTCATGTCAAACACCAGGCTGGATTTGGGGCGAGGAGTGCCGTTGAGCAACGTGGGTCGAGCCAGAACATACCAGAACAGGTTCCTTCTCCGCCATGGGTCTCTCTGCCCGATGCGTTGTGCTCGTCAGACGACCGGAGACGTGCGAGTTCGACCCTGCCGTACCTGCTCCCAAGGAATCGGTTCTTGTGCGCAAAAGCTTTCATCTCCCTGACGCCCGCCGAGCAGTAACCCAGCGGTCAATCTACTGCGGGCTAGACTGTGCCGAACTGCCCGCAAACTCGTGTTATGTATAGCCGGTGCGACATCGGATCAACTGCCTCTCGACATGAACTACACCCGGTCTCTGTGCGGGTGAGGGGGTAAACGCAAATGGCAAGTTTTCGACGGACGGGGTTCAAGGGTAGAGCTCTGGCGCGTGTTGCTTTGGATTTGGTCCGGGTGCTTGATGGATAACTGTCGGAGAAGGACTCTGGGGTATCCACAGTCTCTCCGTGGTGGCTGTTTGGTGTAACCACCGTTACACCAAGAGTTGATTGGCCGTTGTCTCGTCCTTCGGAACTTAACCGAAGTGTGATGGTTGGGGGCGGGCAAGCGCCGGTCTCTGGTCCGTTCAGTTTGTGATTGCCCATTGTCACGTTGTTGGATGAAAGAGGGAATCGGTATCTACAGTGGCCCGGACTATCAGGGGGTTGAGCGGCGTTTCACCGGTCTCTCGAATCTCGAACGAGCCCTCCATATGTTTTGAGACTTGGCAGACAGCTCTAGAAGGCTCTAGTGACCGTCCAGGCCGCTTAGATTCCCGATTCGATCCAGCTCGTAGCTACAGTCCGTTCAGCAGCGCGAGGCGCTGGAACTCTTGTGAACATGAAGAGCTGGGTCTGGGGGTAACGGGAACTTGCTGACCCTGGAGAAAAGCATAAGAAGCAGGCTTGGGGTTGGACGCCAACTGGCCCCATCGATTGGCGCCGTGAGCACCAAGAGGTCTGCTGGGTAGGATTCAGCGAACCCCGGTAACCCGGCAGGCTGCAGAACTCGGTCAATATGTCCCAATGCACGTCTTTCCGTCACATTGCGGTGGCCGGGCGCGCTGCCCCTATTTTCAGCATCTGAAGAGGATCACTCGAAGGGGCAACCGTCGGATCTTTGGGAAAAGACCGAAGAATGCTGTGGTAGTTGGTGCCTAGGATCGCGACTCATTAAAGCGCAAGTCAATCTGGGGGAGGACACCCTTCTCTGTGTCTGGTACTTGCAGTCGGCGTAAGCCACAGACTCGAGGCCCCCTGCCCACCGTTTTTTCAAGCCGGCCAGGGCTGTTGCGCGCGGCTGTTGGCTAGTCCTCAGCTCGTTTCACGGCGCATAAGGTCGATCTGTATCTGCCGCCTCGGACAGGTACCTGTTCGTACCCTGCTGTCTCGGGAGCCATCTGATGCTACCGGCCACTGGTACGGACCTTCGCTGCCTGCTCTCTGACTCGATTAGGGAGGTCGCGCGTCCACACCCTCAGCTGCTGCAGAAGAACCCGGCGGCGGCAAGGGTATCCCGTGCTGCCGCTTAGCAGAAGCGGTCGTTGAGCGCGGGCCAGGATCCGTCAGAATAAGGAACAAGAAAGCTCGTCGGGCAGCAAAGGCGCACCCGACCGGGCGAGGCCACAGCCCATCGGATGATGAGGCAGTAAAGCCACGGCATCCCCAGGGTAGCTACGCTTGGAAGGTGTGCCGACGTGAGGCGTGGTTGAGGCAATCGGAGGTGTTCATCTGAGACCCGGCCACAGGATTGAGCGGGGAGGCTGCGAGGACCCCAGGTTGGCCGGGATATCGTTCATGCCTGACAAAGGCCGGTGAGCGACCCTGCACGTTTTTCTGGTGATGGTATCGACGAGATGGTGTGATCAGTTGTCGTGCGTATGGTCCGCCGTCTCGGCGGGGGTGGGAGGGCGGCCGGGTGCGGAGCAGCAGCACATATGAGCGAGGCTTGCCAAGGCAGCCGGTCAGAGCCATTCTAAGGGAATCATCACCAGTAATGTCTGGGCCTCAACGGCCGGCAATGACTTACGGCGGGAGTGACTCAGTAATGGGGGATCAACGAATATTACTCGAGCTGCAGAGGACTCTGGGCCGGGCTCTGGACCCGATTACCGACAGCACCATATAGTTACCGGGCTTTCTTCTCCTGACACCCTCTGGGGGTTGGCGTTGGTGCATCCCACCAATCGACTCCCCCACAAACCGGTCGCCAGGTCGGCTTCTTCTTTTTTGACGTGGTGACCGGTGAGCTCGATGACGAGAGGCGTGCGTCTAAGGCAAGGCCACCCAATCTAGCCCCGAAGGCGCCCCAGCCTGGGAAACCGGCGTCGCTCTAGTTCTGGAGAGGTGTGTGTGCCGGTATTTGATCGTCTTGATCGGAGAGAGAGAGAAGGGTGTTGCAAACATTTGCCGTTCCATGTCCTTCAAAGTTTTCAACTACCACGGGCCCGGCGACCCGGAAGCCTTGGTGGCACGACGCCAGCAACAGAGAACAACCTGGAAAGCAGAGACACTCGCAGGTTGGAGGAAACTCGACGCGGCAAGCCATCCCGGACAAGCAGGCGTGACTGCTGTTGGAGCGGGAACTCATCGAATCGGGCTTAGCCTGTTCGTTGTCCCGTGGCTGGCCGTGTGGTATTCCGTAATTGCATGGGGTGACGGGACTGACTGCAAGTCCGCAAATTGATAGCAGGCCGTTCTTGCATTCGCGGTGTGATCGGAGGGCCTTCTGCTCTTGCCCTGCAGCGCCGGAATGGGGAGAGCTGCTCTGAGAGCTCCTGCCTCCACTACGGTGCCGAGTGGAGACGTCGTCAATTGTTCGGGTGGGGGGCCCGACTGGGAACCCGCAAAACTTCGATCGCTCCCACCCTGGCGCTGCAAAAAACCCCTGTCAACGCTGCCCTGGCGAACATCGAAAGTGGAGCACCCGATGGAGCTAGTTTAGCTCCCAATATGCTGCATGGAAGGCGCTTGGCACACCGATTTCCCCATTCAAGTTCATGGATCGGCTTTGACTCTCTCGCGACTTCCATCCCGGGCCAGGCCAGGGCAGCCCAAAGCTAAACCGTGACCGAGCGTGGAAAAGTGCACACAAACATCCACATGCGAGAGAATTTCGGGACCGGCGGTCTAAAAATTGCATTCATTGGATGGCTGCTGAATTGCTACTGGAAGTCACCGCGTTTCACACCCCCTTCCCATCCACTAAGTCGTCGAAGGAAAAAACCGCCCGCAGATTTCCAGAACAGATCTCATCCGAAACCTGCTCGAGCCCAGATCCGCTCTCCAGCCCGAGCGGCTGCCAGTGGCTTGATGCCCAGACACATCGATTGCGGCATGTAGGTCTCGCGAGCGCCTCCTCTCCGCCTCCGGTCGGCACCCGTTCGACGCGATGCCGGGCAGTGGCCGTTGACGGCGGTATTATAGTTCATGCAAGACACGGCAGCGGGCTCCTGACGTACCGACTGACAGAAGGTTGAAAGGGGGTGAAACAAGGCTGCTCGACCTCAAATGGCCCCATGGTTCGTCTGCCGACGTTGCTCAGAGGAGAGAGACCCTTGGTTCGGTGAAAAACCTGGGGAGGGGGCGAGATGAGGTGTCACATGCCACAAGATCTGGGAACGCCAGCAAGATGTGGCCAAGTACGGGGGGATATGCCGCGCCCGCCCTGAGGCGCCCTCTGTGTCGCAGTCGATTTGCGCCCCGGCGGCCGCGGCACCGGTCCGGCAACCGATGAGGGCTTGCATGCTGGCTAGCAGACAGCCAGCACGACAGCCAGTGCGTGATACCATCTCTTTACCGCAGAAACAGATCGCCGGGTCGCCATCGCGGCTCGCCCCTGAGTTTCCAGCCAGGCGTGTTCCATCGCTGGGGGACGCCCATCTTCGCCCGCTGCGGTCAATGGGGCGCTGGCGCCAACGGCCCGACCCGGTTTAGCACGCTGAAGAGAGCTGGGGCGGTCCTGGCCTTCCTGCATCCGGCGCGTGTTTGTCGGATCCGACGGCGGACAGAAGCATGGACTATGGAGTATGAGAGAAGAGGAACTTTCCATGATTGGAGGGACGAGGCAGCGCCGACTGTCGTTGTTGGCATCTCCGGAGCCATCTCGTAACGGCAGAGCGGAAACAGCTGAAGATTCTGCCATCTTGCGGAGCCGACCTGAAGAGCCCAACCCCGAAGTATCGCCAACTTTGCCCATCTTTAGCAACGCTTAGAGTCGCCAGCCAATCGTCTGGAAACTCGCCCGCAAAGCCACTGGGAGTAACGGCCGAAAGAATATCGGATCTGAAACAGTGGGGTTGGTCACCTCCCTTCCGCCACGGGGAAGCTTCACTATGTATTTCTGTGTTGGCGTCGGATTGGCCGGTGCGCGGATGCGTCGTCGATTCGAAGCAGACGGGAACCTGCACAAGCGACCTTTCCCGGATTGCCCGCCTATATCCCCAAGTTGGCGTCTCCATGCTAGCGGCTCATATCCGCATGCACCGGGGCAACACGAGCACGCCCCGCGCCTTAGGCTCGCGGGAGGCAGGGCCTGAAGCATGATTTGGCTCGTCGTTCAGAGCTCCTCCCTTCATACGCTGGCGATGACAAGACTGGCAACGGCGACAGCGGCAGGAACAGTGGTAGCTACGAGGTTCGGATCAGGGACGGGGCTATTCGTGCGCCATACCCATGGCAGGCGAGCGGAGCGGTTCGTACGCTTAGCGGGGCGGAGGGGGGGAGGGGCCCAGGTTCGCTGCCGATACGCTGCCTGATAAACATCTACACAGGTATCCACCGCTCTCTCTCTATGGCCACGCGCCACCTGTTGGGCACTCTCACTTGTCTAGGCTCCGAAACGGGATGCGGGACCACCAGGACGCCCAGGCACAATGTCAGAAACGGCTAGCTCGTACACTTTTTCACGTGTCGGGTGAAGAACCCGCTTTCTGGAGTAGCACAACTGTTGAATGGATTCGTCTCTGGTTCCGCTGCATGGCTCTGTCGGCCGTTGCCGAAAAGGTCAGGTCTATAGGGCCGAAAGCTGGGGAGAGAACCGTTATGGGTCTTCAGCTCCGCCCTTCTGAGGGATCGCCACTACTAAGGACGGGGGTAAACCGACTTCCTCCGTCTCGTCTCGTAAAAGCCTCACCGTCAAGCGGTGGAGGCGTCGTCGATCATTGGCGGTCGCTCTGCCCCCTCCCTCCGTCTCCACGCCATCGTCAAGAAACTGCACACGGCGAGTGAGTTATTGTAAAGTCATGCACACTCTGCATCGAAGACGCGACTGGCTCTCTCTATCACCGAAGCTTGTCATATGCCTGCAGCTACCCGAGGGTGGATCATCTCATGGTTGGGCTGGGGGATACCCTTTTGCCATCAAAACAGAAACTGATGTTTGTGTGGCATGCTTTAGGGGGACTTGACGGTTGGGTGCTTGCAGAGAGCTAATGCATGGAAAACGAAGTTGTCAGCCCGGCTTGATGAGGTTGTGCTTCGCTCTCCACAAACATTCGATGTCCCTAGGCTTGCACCGCGCTGGTAGGTATGGTTGAAAGCGTGTCAAAAGCCGGATCAGGCACTATCTAGAAGAACCGTAGCGGTACCTAGCTTGGCTTCTCATGGAGAGACCGACAAGTCGGTGCCGTCTTGCCGGAAGGGGGGCCGTATACCCCCGGTGTGAGAAAGGCATGGGTGGCGAGTATCCGGTATTGTTTGGCCGAGGCACTGACCACTATGAACAGCGCGAATCCAATGACCTGCAACTTCAAGCGGCTTCTTGCTTTGGATATCCAGTACGGTCCTTTGCCTGAGTCGGCAAGGGGGACTTGCTTGCTCCTCGTCCACAAAACTTACATGGGGCCGCCGATACGGCCCCTCCGTTGGTACCTGGGCGATTAGGCTGAGAAGAGAAGCGCAATCTAATCCCATCTTCCCCTTGCCATACCTACTAGGTGTATCAAGGCTCGAGCCTCGGTTTCTTTACTTAAGAGACAAGGGGACTTCCAAGCTCACCCCCGTGCTGCCTCTCCTCTGACTGTTGTCTCAAAACTCTGCGCAACCTTAGCTGCTCGGCATCAGCTTAAAGAAGACACAACGTCCCCATAGTCCACCTCACCCGTCCTCGTACTGAGCGCTCCAGATTTGTCTCCCGGGCATACTTCTTTGCAGGTGCAGGGCAGCCAGATTGTTGAAGACACCCCCCAGATCTTTTGTACTACACTCTTCGCTTGTTAGGCCATCAGCGAGCATCCTATCTTCCGCCACTTCCTGCCCGACCCTACTCAAGGAACTGCTTTAGCGGCTCAACGGCACCGTTGTCGACAACACCACCGTCCGGAATCCTACACCCGAAAGCTAGCGCGGCAGGTTTGCATCAACGGGCAGACGCGGATCAAAGGTTGTTGTGGCCACCAAAGCCTCCGGCTTCAGGGAAACAAGGGCGGAAAACGACCCCGAAGAATACCACTGGCGACGAAAAGACCAATAGAAGTTTATTCCCCACAATCTCTCTCATCAGAGACCGCTAGGGGTCAGTCACAGTCCGAGCCTCGGGAAATATCGTGGAGATCGGAGGTCGTGGAAGGTGTCGCTTCCGGTAAGCAAAAACATTTCGTTTGCTCTTTTGCATGCACATCGCCGCCTCTGTTCCGCGTGGACTTCATTCCCAAGGCGATCAGACAGTGGTGGGCCTCACGCCGGCACGCGCGAATCCAAACCCGTGGATAGTTATCGGCTTCCTGCGGCCGCGATGGCGCCTCGCAACAAATCATGACCCTCGGCTTCGCAGAACAAATACGGAGACCCCGACAACTCGGCCCTGCATGCTTGAACGGGTGAACGCACGCCAGGGACTAGCGAGTAGCTGAAGACGCGGGCACCGGCGGGCGTGACGCATAAAGGAGACCCAAAATCTTGGACAGCCTTTGGCGTGCGTGATGGAACTCGCAGAGCCTCCGACACTGCTTCCTTACTGGATTCGTTCAGTACCCGAGAAACTTGTCGGTACACGACATTTCGACCCAGCCGGACCCAGATTGCAACCAACATGCCCGATATGTGCCTTCCATGGGGTTCGGCCTGTTTGGGCCTTCAAGAAGCTGCATGGACGATTGTTGGGAATGACTTTGCTGACAGGACAATCGGATTTACCAGACGAACAAGGCCGCGGGACAGCTCGAGGCGCAGGGTGTTGTAAATTGTGCCCTTGGCATGACCGGGGTCCTTCTCGAGGTCAGTCAACCAATCCCACCCCCGAGACACTCCGCCCCCGGGTATGCGCCTTGGGGCGGTTTGGGAAGGAGAGGCAACGGATTACCCTGAACTCTCAGCAAGGCCCCCTATCCCCCAGTCCAGCCCGTCCAGCCCGTCCAATCCGGTAGCGATCCTGGTGCTTCGACCGTTTCTCTGAGTGGTGCTCTCTTCTGCACTCATCGGGGCTTTGCCAAACTCTGGGGCGCGCGGAGCAGCGGGCAGCTCCCAGAACAACACCATGGGTGGCGGGATTCGCGGCACAGTTGAGCTAACCGTAGCCATCGAGCTCTCTTACAGGCACGGCAGTCGTTTAGAGATTTCCTGGTTGCCCGCAGCAATTCCTCGCTCCCAGCTGGAGCGGAGGAACGGCGCATGAATCAACAACTCCCCAAGGTACGACTCTTATTTTTCTGTCCCTTTGTGCCCTCGCCGTCGAGACCGGCGTGGAGGTTTCCGGAGCTCTCCCCGACCAATAGTCCGGGCGGCACCAACGACTTGGCCGTTTGAACGTCGGGGTCCCCCAACCCCGTCACGGCAACTGGAGTCGACAAACGAAAAGACACTCCCCTGCGCATCCTGCGGGCAGCTCAAAGGTTAGTGACAGCAAGTCTCAAAAAAGCCACAGTGGCAGCTCCCCCCTGCACATATTGTCTCTTTGATTCTTCTTTGTTTTCTGCCCCTCATCTGTCCTCGAGGACGAGGCTGCATACACCCAACACTTTGTTTTAGCGCCTCGACTCTGCGCCGTTTGACGGCTGCGTTTTATTTATTTATTTGTTTCACTTAACTGGCCCCGCCTTTTCCTATCCTCGGGCCAGAGCCGGGCCCTTGCCTTCTGCATGCAGTTGCTGGACATGGTCTGAAGGGCTTGGGGCTCTTTTTTAATTACCCCCTCGCTCTTCGGATTACGCCCAGTAAGGCTCTGAAGGCCTTGTTATCCCCATTGATGCCATTGTGTTACCAGACCTGGTGAAGCTTGACCGCGGATCCGGCATTGTCAGAGAAAGGGGACTCAATGACATGCCGCTGGGACAGCATCTTCAACATTGGGGGTGGACCTACATAAGCCACGGTCGCATCCCGACTGCGAAGCGCGTCTGCAGAACCCTGCTGCTGTTACTGTGAATGCTTGCTTCTGGCCGCCAGTCACGGCCGGCCCAAAGTGGCATGTACCCCTGCAGGTGCATCGGTACCTCGTTGTACTGGATGGCGCATGGAACGCTGGCTTCGATGTTACAGCAGCCTGTCGAGGTCCTGTACCTCGCCCGGAGCCCAGTATCAGAGGTCTTCCACAACCAGGAGGAAAATGAAAACGGCATCAGCAAAGCAAACAATTGCTGTTTTTCACTCCCCGCTCACTTCCCGACGCTCCCCGGTCTCCATCCCGTTTCTCAGTGCCCCCCCCCCTTCCTCCTCCTCCTCCTATCTCATTTTTATTCGCCTCGCCCCCACTGCCGCTATTCCCTCACGCGCCTCAGCTCCAATCCGACCCCTCTGCCACGGAACCGGTCGCCGGTCTGCAGCCTGTTGCTAATTAAGCCACAGGTTTTCATTCCATTTTTCACCACCACCCTCGCTCGCCGGTTTCCTTTGGGAGATGCAACCAGATATGCCCGTGACCCAGTTCTTCCCGAGTTGAGAGGGAGAACTTCCTCGCTGTTACTGCATCATTGGTTCTGCTTGCCATATCCCCAGCGGCCTCGACTGTTTCGTTGCGACTCATCTCAGATTCACCGCGTCACGGTTTCCAAGGACAATAAAACAAAAAAAGAGGGGACGGGCTGGCAGAAATGGCAAGATTGATCTAACAGGTGCGTCTCTACCAGGATTACGTCGAGCCCTCGCCGCCCTCTGGCACCGGGCTGGACTATCTCGATATACCGGCAACTGACATGTGGTGCGTAAACTGCCTTTTTACTCTTGTTTTTCTTTTTTTCGTCTGATTGGTCTCTTTGTGTCTTTACACACCGAGTGAGGAGTCCGCTGCCTCAAATACTGGGCCTTCCGTCCACACTTACACCACCAGCTGCCCTACATTATGTATTCTTCAAGGGCCCTTCCGCACACTCCCTCCCCTCTTCTTCTTGAGCCACCGCATATTTACCATCTTCCGCTAAGATCTAAGATCTGGGAACAAATGCGATTTGCCATCATAAACCTTTCAACATCGCGCTCTACCACGGTCGGCGACTTGTTTTTCTTCACTTTTACAACCACACCCACCGCACACTGTTTGGCATTGCCATCTCCCTTCCTTTCACGGTAGCGCGTAAGTACACTCTGCCGTTTGGCTCCTCGCTCTCTCTTTTGTCGATCGCAGCCGCGAGTGAAAGTGAGACATGGGTGCTTGCTCCGGGCATGGTACGTGTTACCTGGATCGATCGCTGTGAGCCTTGCTCCCGCGCCGTTGCCGCATGCGCCATGCTCGCTCTTCCGATTGCTGCTAAGTCCGCTGCGACACCCCCCCTGCAAAACACTTGTGCACTGGTATGACGGGGCTCTGTCCTACCGCCAGCACTGGGGGGTTGCACAAGGCCAGGGTGGATTCAGTGGAAGCACAGCGTTGTGGGATCCTGGGGGCGTGATGGCAATCATTACACACGCCCCCCCCCCCTCCTTCATCTCTTCTTCCCACCCTTATTCCCTTTTTTTCTTCTTCTCATCTCGCCCCCCCCCCCCCTTCCTCCCCACCCGCTCCGTGCATCATGGCGCTGAAGCGTGGCCGGTTGCTGACCCGGATGGTACCTCCAGCTATACTCAGGGCTCCACTACTTCCCTGTCAACAATAGAAACAACGGCCCAGCCCTCCTCATATTTGAGTCTGATCCCGCCGGTCCACCAGCCGCCCGTCACGCCGTACTCCCCTGACGGCGGCCACTTTTATACCCCCGCCCCCCCATCTTCCCCGGTCTAGACGTCAGGCCTCGACTAGGCTCCAAGTAGGTAACACATTATCGTCTTGTCGTTATGACATCTCTGTGCCATGGCGCACTCGTTCCCCCCAGTCGCTTACAGCGGTAGCAGTAGCACGGCCGGCCAGGGCATGGCACTCGGCCATCGGTCAACCACACTGCCGCATCCAGGGACAAACCTCAGCACGCGCGAGGCCTACGCAACCGCGACGCCCGCGTTCAGGAGACCGGACCATCATCACATCCAAAGGTCACCGCCCTTCTCCAACCTGCGACGCCATAACCCTCTCTCGCCAACCAACACGCCGGCCGCGTACGGATCCCTCAAGATGGACGCAGGCTACCCGGGGTCCAAGACCCAACCAAGCATTCCTCCCCTAGGCTCCTTGACCTCACTCGGCCACCTCTCGTACGGCGACTCCTCGGCCACCCAGATCAAGGTGGACATCAGCGGCGTCATTGACAAGGGCTTCTTCGTGGCCGAGAACGAGTGGACTTGCTACCGCCGCAACTACTTCTCTTGCGTCTGCTCCTTCTCTCTGACACCCATGATACACAACTCGCCCATCCAATTCCTCCCGACGGGATCCACACACCCGTACAATGTGTACGGGTTCGCCATGTGCATCTCGGCAGCCGTGTCGGACAACGACAACCACACGATCGAACTGGTCCAGCACACACCCAAGCGGGACAAGGGACCGATCGCCAAGCCCGAGAAGGTGCGGCTGTCCCAAAAGCCACCACAGGCCAACCACCATCCTCTGACCAGTCTTTACGCGGGCCCGGACGGCAGCCTCGGGTCGTCAAGATACGACCAGGGCTTCGGGCAACCGCAGCAGAGCTCAGCGCCCACGGAGCACACGTTCGAGCGGATCCAGTTCAAGCAGGCGACGGCCAACAACGGGAAGCGAGGGCAGCACAGCAGTACTACCACCTCATTGTCGAGCTGTGGGCCGACGTCGGCCAGCAGCAAGGGGCTCGGACCCGTGGGTCAAGGTCGCGTACCGGAAATCGGCCAAGATGATCGTCCGCGGGCGCTCGCCGGGCCACTACCAGTCCGAGCGCCGGGAGAGCTCGAGCAGCGGGCCAGGCGGCTCCAGCGGCAGCAACATCGGCAGCAACTACTCCTCTGGCATGCTCGGGCCCGGCGAGTACTCGACGGGCCCGTCCATGATGGGAGGCGGAGGATACGCGCAGCACTACGACACGCGCTCTGGCGGCTACGGCGGGACACGGCACCACCACGAGCTGACGATGGAGCCCATGATCTCAGCCGAGGAAGTCAAGGCCATCACCGACACCAAGGGCTACCAGTACTACCCAGCCACCATCTACGAGGGCGAGCACGACCCGAGACAGCACCAGCACCAGCACCAGCACCCGCAAGTCGAGCTGTTTTCGCACGCCCGCCACGACGTGTCGGAGAGCGGCGGCGGCCCGGGGACGCACTCGATGAGCGCCGCGTTCGACCCGACCAAGGTCAAATCCGAGATGGAGAACGGACTACCCAGTCTGCTCTACCACGGAGGGCCGTACTATCAGCGCTGTGGGCGGTTTGAGGGGAAGGCCACCTCCAACGGCCAGTACCCGACTACTTTGATCCCGCCACCGTCCTCGACTATGAGCATGACCTAGCTGGCGCGCGCAAAAGCTTCGCTTTGTGTGTGCCGGACGGCATGCATGATCGTTTCGATACATAGTTTTGTTGTTGTCACACTACTACTACGACTGCTGCTGCCACTACTTATCGACCACCATTTTACATCTGCGATGCATTTTACAGCCTGGATTCGGAACGAGAGGGAATGGAAAAGTCATGGAGAAAAAGAAACAAACAACTCATCACATTTGGAAGACTCACACCACACAAAAGCTTACTTACCTGCCTACGCCGCGTCAGAGCATTATGCAATGTTTCTTACGCCGGATTTCGCTTTCCGCTTTTTCCTTTTTTTCTTTCGGGATACAAACGTTCTGCCCCCTAGACTAGGGGGTGGGTGGGTGGCTTATCTGGGTACGGTGGGATTCGGATGGCGCAAGGAAATGGGGAATGGGAATGGGAATGGGAATGGGGATGGGCGGGCGGGAAACCGGACATGGATGGGTATGAATGGATTCTTTGACAATTAATCCCGGAGATGGCGGCTTATGGGTACTCCGCAAGGGACACGGCGCTGGCTTTCTCTGTTTTCTCCTTTTTTTCTTTTCTTTTTTTTCAGTTTTCAGTTTTATTGTTTTCGGGTTCGGGCCTCCCCCTCTTGCTGTAACCCCCTCCTCACAACGGGGCGAGCGGGACTCGGGGATCGGGGATCGGAAACGGCACCGAGAAACTTTGGACCCTGGTTCTTCTTGACCATCATCATGACCTTTCCTCTAGGAATTCTAAAACGGTTCTCTCCAGGGAATCATGGGAAACAACGGGTTACGCGCGACGAAACAATGGCATTTGCAGGGATACCCGGTGCATTATCTTTTTCCTTTCTCTCAAGACTCTCTCTCTCTCGGTCTCGCCCTGGATCTATTTCCACTCGACAAACCGGCACGCAGCTATTATGTCTCACTCCTTTTTCTACATCCACCACAGCGGTGCCTTTTCTATTTTCTTTTCATTCCCTTTTCACCCACACCAACTCTCTCCTCTTGACGGCTGGAATGGAGTCCCCTGCCCACCTCGGTCCCGAAGCTGCGCCGTCCGGTAAACAACTCCGGAGACTGCCGTTCAGATCGGCGGGGCAGGTCGACTTCCACAGCCAAGAAGAGAGAAAAGAGAGAGGGTACACACCCAAACAAACTCGGTGGGCATCCATCATCGGCATCAGTGAGCGGGGGCCAGAAAGAGTCGGGGGGGTTCAGTCGCCACTGGAGGGGCAGGGAAGGGACCGCGCCCCCAACGTGGTTTGGTTCTTGTGTTATGTTGTGATGGTTTACTACTTTTCATTGTACGAATTCGCGTAGATTCTTGGACGGTGGCTTTTACGATACGAACTCTCTAACAGATCTCATTGCTGTGCTCTCTCTCTCTCTCTCTCGAATGTGATGTGTTTTGCTGTATTGTCATGACTGTGTGTGCATATCATAACATCATAACTTTTGAAGTCTAACCTGGTTCCTGACACAGTAAAGTGCCAATGCAGGCAGAGTTGCACAAACGCAAAAGCAAAAAGACGGCCTACGAGCTGGGGTCAGCAATGGACACCCGGGGTATCGTATCGGCCATGGAAAATCGCGCCGGTTTACCATTTGCCACAAAATCTCCCCGCGGGGATGGATACCGCTTACGGTAGGGCTCGTTCGTTACCTGGAGAGCCTGGCTGCCACTGCCTTGTGACGGGCCTGCATCTCGATCATGGATTGCTCTCACCGGTCTGCCGGTTTGTTGCTGTGGTGGTAGCCGTGTTGATTAATTCCCCAGCGTGTCCCGTCTTATTCGTCTCTGGAGTGGAGTGTGGTGGGGATTGCAGAACCGCTTGTGGCAGTGTGCGTTGGATTGTTGGATTGTTGGATTGTTCGTTCGGTTCGTCAGGGTTCGTACCTCGAGCCATCAAAGGTTCCGACAAGTCTCGAAGGGTTCGGATGACATGCAAAGACGCAAAGAGCGGAATTTACCTATTTCGTATTGTGTGTGTACTATGTACAGTACGAGTGCAGATTACATGGATGCCCGCCTGGGAAGGTCCTCCTTCCAGGGCAGCTCCCTTCCCTCGGCTCCTTCTCTCGGCTCCTTCCCTCCTTCCGTCAAACCCCGCCATAGAAATCTCCTCCAAAACGGAGATGGGAGGAAGGAACGGGCACTAAAAAGCTTCCAGGCAGGTACCGTACCACGTACTCTCTTTCGTTCCCGCCCTGCTCTGCCTTTGGAATCCACTCTAACCCACTCTCCCATTCCAGCGTGCAGACTTCAGCGTCCAAGTGTGCGTGAAAGGGGGGGTAAGCTGCATCAGGCAATCTATTCACCCACCAACTGCGGCAACCGAAACGACTCAATCAACGCGCAAGACACCCGCCCTCAGGACGCAGCAACCAAGAAAAGCTCCTGTGGGTTCCTGTAGGAGACCCCTGGACACCTGTCAGCCCTTCTCCCACACCGTTGGGAATTGCAACCTTGTCCTGCCTCGTTCGTCTCTCCCTGCCCTTCCCACCGATCGGCAAGACCCTCAATCGGCATCGGGACTCGACATGGCGCGCCCCGGGCTGTGTCACACCGCTTATCCGCCCATCTGCCGAACCCCCCGAGCGGAGGGCCAGGATGACTTGCATGAACCGGTCTGGGCAAAGCGGGAGGTTATACCGAAAACTACTTTGTCCAGCAGCAATCACCAGCAATTCGTACCAGCGAACAACTCGGGCGTTGCTTGCGACCTTTTGCGCCACGGATTCTAATTGATTGGAACGAATAACCGAGACGGCACCATCTCACCGTCATCAAACCCCCATCAGTCTGGTCTGTTCCCACCCCCGGAGCAGAACGGGAGTCCCGCGCTGATTTGGAATGGCCCCCGCCTCCAGGGGGCCATCCCCAGGGGGGGCCCATGAAAACTGGGGCGTGAAGAAGAACCGCGCAGGAGATTCATGTTAGTCAGCGGCACAGTCGATCAAAGCCCCAGAAGATGCCCAAGGGGGTTACGTATGTATGTATACGTTTTACGATTGAACTCGGCCGCGGGGATACGTCAACCTGAACGATGGACGATGGACGACGGACACCCGACCCAACAATCCTTGGCTCACGGGATGGGCGATGATCCGCTGCCGTGTCCGGTCGCTGCCGCTGGACCCCCCATGCCGAAGCGCGCTAACAACCTACGCGGGAGGACACAGTAACACGCCACTTTTCCAACTTCCCTCCGCTTTTCCTCCACCCTTCTGCACCCCCGGCCTCCAGGGGAGTCCCGAGAAACCGGTAAATGGCTCGAGTCACCCCAGCAGCCAGAATCCATTTGGGAGGCACAACAGCGATCTCCCGGGAGGCGTTCAATTTGGGGGAGTCATCAGATCGTCCCTGTATTCGCTGGCACAGCTGGCTGCTTTTCGGTTCAGCCGATCCTGAAACAAGCCCAGTCCTAGGCAGCAAAGCAGCCCGCGGGCAAAGCGAGCAAATGCGGGGGGGCAGAACACGGGCGAGCAGCGCCGACCCGGGCCCGGCGCCCCTTTCCGGCCGGGTGTTGGTTGCGAGCTGGGCATTGGCACTCGAGCGCTCGGACTGCCATCGTGCGGCACGTACAACGCCGGGGCAAGGCCGCTTTCGACCATGTTTGGCTGTTGTCCAAATAAGGTTTCGGGACTAAAACAATCCAACGACGGAGTGATCAACACCATCCTTGCCCTCCGCTCCAACCCCCTAGCGGAACGCCCCCCCATCGACCCACCCAGAACGCCTTACTCTTCTCACTCACCACCGCCAAGACACACTGGTCTCCTCATCCCGCCGTTGCACAACCTTAGCCTGCTTTTCCCGGATCCGCAGTTTCTTCAGACACTAACAACGTTAGCGCCCTTTCGGTTTTCGCCGTCACGGCAGGGGTGGCGTGGTCAGCGAGTGTTGGCGCAACCAGGTGGTGATCGCAGACGGTGCCGGAGGACGTTAAAGGCCCCCATTTTCAAGGCTCCGAGGTCCGGACGGCTGGTCCGTTCGGGCGGGTGATGGTTTCAAGGCGAAGCCCGTGTGGCTAGTGGACGGATGACGCCTGTCAGCGTCGTAATCCCGGCGTTGTCTTGTCTTCTTCGCGCTAACTAGTCAATCTTCGGCCCGGTGAGAAACGGCAGAAATGGGATTGGCCGACTCGGTCAACGGGCCTGAGACATTCTAGAAGAGAGTACGAGCAACTACTGGTCGACAAGCAACTTGCTCGTCACCATTCTCGCCGTGCCAGAGCGCCGAGCATCTGTGTGGCTCGGGCAAAGGGGATTCGGGCACTGTTGGCCCCCGACTTTGCGCAGCAACCCGCAACTCGGTCTTCTCCTACCCGTGCCGAGACGCTGCGCCGGATGTAGAGTCCTTTCTCGCGACGGCGCGCGACGGCACCTGGGATGCGCCCCCTATTGTCGTCTTGTCGCTGTCGTGTCAACGACAGAGGGGGCTGGACTCCTCTAACGCCATCGCAGCCAAGGCGTCGCAAGACACACACTATTCTTTCCGTCAACGTTTCGGGCGTCGTCGCACACCCGTCCATTGTCCCCCTTCGGATCGGCCCTCAGCGGTAGCGTCGATCTTTGCGAGCGGTTTCATTGCACAAGCGCAAAACATGCCATTATTGGTTCCTCTCGGAAAAGCTGAGAGCTGCTGAAAGGAAGGCGGGGCGCGGGGGAGATGATCGGTCCTGGGCACTCCAACGAGCCATGAAGGAAAGGCCACGATACCCTCGGAATTCCTACATGCAAAGCCTCGCCATCAGATCGAGCACTTTCCGTATGGGGGAGTTGTTCGGATCTGCCTGATCTGCCTGTCTGCACACCGGCCTCGCAAAGGTGGTGGGGGTGGGTTTGGAAGACCAACCAGCGTGCGGGTGGCGCTTTAACCTTACAGTTGAGGCATAGCAGACCGACTGGTCACATTCCCGAGCCACACCAACCGATCGCCGCCCGCGCATCGCGTATTTGGGGGTTTCGAGAACATACCAGCACGGAACTAGCCGCTCTACTTTTCTCCGTGAGGCCTCGGACTCGTCACTGCGTATTTCGTTTTTGCACACGATGCAGTTCCCGGTTTTGACATGCTGGGCATGGGTCACACGACAGGTAGTCATTGGCCCAACAATAAGAACACGTCTGACCTTTTCAGCCCTATCATCGGGCCGTGCGCCAACGGTTGAGCGCGGGTAGATTGGCCGATCCAGCTTTTGCGGCTGAGGATTCGCGGGGTGGTATTCTGTCCTAATTGATCGGTCTGACTGGATGTTGGCCGCCGCTCGGGGGAAGGGGGAAGGGGGGGCTTTGAGCCTATGACCTTGGTGCCTTGCCCCGGATTGGGGGCGTTTCCGGTACACCGCGCCTTGTTGGATGTCACTAGATGTGACGCCTGTGGTGGGGTGTGAGGTGGGGATACGACACAGCAGGAGCAGATGTACTTGGTAATGAGGGTGTCGATCTTTCTTTTGCTTCGCTTCAGGAACGAAACGAAGGTTTATTCGGTCTCTTCCAGCGCCGCTTTCCGCAGCAGCAGCAGCAGCGGCGGCGGTTAGTAGGCGCATTGCATTCCCTCCCTCGTATTTCCCGGTTTTCTTTCCTTTTGATTGCCGTGTACGCAATCCCGATCCTGCGTCCGTCGATCGTTTTCGGAGTCCTAGGGCCGGGGCTGCGCTGGGATGGCCTGGGGTGGGCCGTCCAACAGGTCGTGTCTTCCTCTTCGCGTTTGCCTAGCCGCCGCCTACGCCGCCCCCTAGTTACCTTTTCCCGAGGATCTGTCTTCGGCCCGCCCTCTTTGCTGCTTTGGGGTATATCTTTGTGATGGGACGCGTGTTGGATGTGGAATGCCGACCCGAGCTCTGGTTTGTGGTGGTGAGTGGTGTGGGAGTTGTGTGGGAGTTTGTGTAGAAGTATTGTGGGAGCGGTGGAGGAGTGGTGAGGAGTGGTGAGGAGTGGTGAGGAGTGGTGAAGGGGTGGTGGAGGAGTGGGTAAGGGAGTGGTATAGGAGTGTTTAGGAGTGTTCAGGGAGTGCTGCGGATGGCTGAGCATATCTCTATTTCTATCTCTATCTACCTATGTAGATGTGTTGGTTGTGTCTCTCTGTGTAGCTGTGAATCTTCAGAATTGGTGGGGATATGAATGTATGTGTGTAAATATGTAGGTGCGTGTATGTGAGGGGGTGGTTCTGCCACCACGGGTTTCATTCCCAAGGCTGAGTGTTGCAGCGAGTGGTGCAGAAATGTTACAGGAGTCTAAGTATATCTCTGTGTGTCTGTCTCTGTGTCTTTGTCTGTGCCTGTCTGTGTGTCTGTGTCCGGCGGTGTGCCTGTGTCTGTCTATGTATCTCTAGAATTGGTGGGTAGATATATTTATGTAAATATCTAGGCATGTGTACGTATAAAGGGTGGTTATCCCGCCGAGAGTTTCATCCATCGGGCTGGGTGTTGCAGGGCTGTTGCAAGAATATTGTTGGAGTATAAGTATATATTCTGTCTGTGTATTTGGGAGTGGTGGGCACATGCATGCAGGCAGGCAAATATGTAGGTATGTATGCACATAGTTACATGGCCGGATGGCTATCCCACCGGGGCTCTTATCCCGAAACCCGGGTGTGGTGGCATTGGGGGCGCAAAACGGGACGGGGAGGCGGCGCACTCTTGTGTATGTATGTATGTATGTAGGTTGTCGGTAGCACGCGCTTCGCAGAGTAGCATCGGCCTGGTGGTTGATGGGGACCCTGCCGAGCTGAACTACCCTCTCTCGGCACCGGTGAGTTAAGTGTGTGGCTTTCGGCATCGGTCAAAATTTGGTTGCTGCAGCAAGCGCATGGAAGTGAGCAAAGCAAAGCAAGTAGTCGGGCGAGGGAGGGCTGAAAAAGGGGGTGGGTGGGGCGGGGGTATCGGAGGTAGGTTTTGGTACGGCTATGTATGTAAATAGAATGAATGTCTCGGCCCCGACCGGGTCTCCGGATGGTCTTCCGTTCCGCGCTGGCTGGAATGCACGCCGTCGATGCACCTCTGCCTCTACCCTGCCGGAGCCTGCTTGGTGGCGAGCATGTTTTGGTTTGAGGGATAAGTGAGTTCTGGTTCGGGGGGGGGTATTAGGGGGCTAAGGGGGGGAACCTGAGACAGAAACGGGCGGCGGCGGGATGCTTGAGCCGAAGCTTATTTTATGGGGGACGGGGTCATTCTGTGGTGTTGTGCTGGCCCGGGGTTGTGAGGTGATCGGCGATGTCATCACGGAGGAAAAGCATGTCGGCCTGTTGGCGTAACTGTTGCGAACACGGGCTTATGGGCGCCTAGCTAGGACTCGTAGCTAAGAGCTTACCGTGTGTACATTGTGCTATAGGCTGGGCTGCATTGCATGGCGCTGTGTTGCGCGGCGTTGCGCTTGGTTTACGTGGATATGTGGATTGTTTGTAAGTGTGGAGGGGGGGAGGGGGGTGTATGGGTGATCTGAAGAATGGATGGAGGAGGCAAGGCATGATGCAGAGTTGAATAGATAGGTGTGATGTAGACAGAGGTAAGGGGGGTGAGTTACCACGCGTTTAGGTAGGTGTATGGTATGAGATGGCTGATGGCAAGTGGTCGTGTCGTGAATCAGGGGATGGATGATAGAGGAAGGGAGGAAGGGAGAGAGGGAAGGCTTGGGTTCAGCCACATCCATGCGAACCGTTTTTTGCTCTCTGGTCTAGACTCTGTGTGTCCTCCGTCTTTTTTGCTAATGAATAAGGGGTTGGTTGTTTATTCTATTTTTAGAGGGTGGTGGAGTGTTTTTCTGGTCAATAATGATGGGTCTTGTTTACTTACCCCTTTACTGAGAGTTGAAGTCGTAGCGTTAACTCATGCCATGAACAGCGTCAAAGGCAATTGTATCCCTCTGTAAAGATTAGGGTTTAAAAAAGAAGACTGGTTATACATTTGGACATGCAACTTCCGAGTAGAATGGCGCTGGTACATTGCGGGAACGGAATCCGACATGATGCACCCCGGACTCCGTGCCCATTTGCATACTTGCTTTCAGGGAACAACACATTGTTCAGATGGCATACGCGAAAGAGTTGTTTAGACTCTTCCATCAAAGTTTGCCTACGGCCGAGCGAGCAAGCAAACAAAAAGCAGGAGGTTGTAGATCGTTAGGTCGCCGAAGTTGACCGCCTGCAGTTCTCGTGGCGGCTCCAGTCCCCGGAGGTCGGCGACGCCCGCCCAATCTGCCCGACCGGTCAATGGCGGTTGTAGTGTTTGGTTCCCAATCCAAAGGCTCAGACACGGACTTTGACTTGGAGCTAGATTTGACTTGAACTCTCGACCCTCCACACACAGGTCTCTCGCCATCTGCACCGCCTACAGAGCTCACCAGCCCCAGGCGATCCGGCCTTCGGAATCCATCTCCATATATTGTACATACATACAGACACACCCACCATCCAAAACATGCTCTCTGCTGCATGCACGACAGAGTCCAGACCCGGCCCCGTGGCAAAACACCAAACGCCAAGCGACGCGCGATGCAAGCCCCGAAAGGAATTCATGCGCGGAGTGACCCATTAGGAACATATCGTACGATTTTGAGATGTGAGAACCTCGATGGTATTTTGGAAGAATGAAGGAAGGAAGCGGTCGGGTCGTGGGGTGTGGTAATCGTGTAATTTGAGTGAGCTCGGAGAGTGAAGCCAGCGAAGCGAGTGAGGGGGATGACCCATGAAATTGCTGCTGTCTGGAATGGTATTTCAGAGGCCGAGTTTTGGAATGTAAAAGAGATTATTCCAGGCTTTTTTGTAAGTTGTTGCGACAAAGCGAGCAGCGTAAAATAGTTACCGGGCTACTCGTACTTCGTTCAAGTTCCGGCGCTGTTAGTTGCGACGGCGAGAGACCCCGGACCAGACGACCATCATGAGTTGCGGATTTGTGATGGCCTCATCGATGAAGGCAACAAGAACTCGCAGCGCCCATATATACCCGATGCGCGTTCCCTCCTTCCATCGAACTCGCCAGGGGCGCTGCAAAGACCGTAATGGCCCAGCGGTTACTGCGCGAGCAGGCAGGAACTCGTACACAGTTTCCTACTCAGTAGCACGCTATTGAGAGGTCTCTGGTTCGAGCCAGTCTGGGGCATTGGAGCCGTTGTTTATATGAACAACACCCTTCGATACACCCTCTATTGGCAATTGCAAGGAGAGGGTGTGTTGCTAACCATATACGCTGTGACGGCAGGATGGTTTGGACCCTAACCCTGGCCGCAACCCGAGTGGTGGTCTGTGCGCCTCCCACTTGTGTTTTCCCACAGTTGCGGGAATCCTGTATCTTGATTCTTTTCTTCTCTTCAGCTTTAGATTCACGTAATTGAGTAGGATCATTTGAGCCATCGTGCCTCTATTCCTCGCTCGCTCGTCACATACGCAGCGATATAGTAAAATCCCCTCAGGGGTTTTCGTAGCCAGCTACCGAGGTAGCTGGTGAGCTTTTTGTCAATTGTTGGCCGTGATTCTTTTTTGTTATTGTTGCTCACGAGCAAGACGCTCTTATCCCATGTTTCCTCTCCCTAGCTGGCCTGATATTGCACCACACTAAGCAATCTATCATCCCCATCCAAGGGCGAGACAAGGAAGACAGCACGATGGGAGTGTGAAGAAGTGTAGAGAACAAAGACTTAACTTAACTACCAACTTCGTCTTGCCTTGTATCATTCCAACGCCTCACTGTAAATTCCAACAACACCAAGGCATACACACACGAGTTGAGGAAGCGATGAACCAAACGACCAGTTTTCTCTAAATGACCACTCACCCCCGCCCGCCGCCAAACTCGACTCCAAAACAATCTCATTAACCTAACATTCACGCTTGTCTGATTTGTTTGCTTGCCGCCCGTCATGTTCACCATAAAAGCCTACCCCCCATCCACCCATCCACCTATCCACCCACCCCATCCCACATCCCATTCAGCCAGCCAGCCCTCACCCACCCACCCATCCATCCATCACCCCCTCTCCAACCTAACTCCCCAAATAAGCCCTAATCGCCCCCTGCAGCCTTCCCGCGCCCTCCCCAACCAACTGCGACAGGTTCTCCAGGTCATCCGCAGCCGTGATGCCAAAGCGGCGCACAAAGTCCTTGGCCGCCGTCTCGAGGTCGCCGTAGTCCTCGCCGCCCATACCACCGCCCATACCACCACCGCCGCCACCCATGCCGCGCTCGTCCTCCTCGTTGCGGCCAAAGTAGGCGTTGCTGGAGATGGCCTGGGCGCCCTCGAACCCCTGCAGGCGACTTGGCCTCGGCCTGCGCGCCGGACTCGAAGATGCCCTTGCCGAAGAACTCGTCCGACGAGATGGCCTTTTGCGTGCCGAACTTCTTGCGCGCGTAATTCTCGCCGTCGTCTGTCGTGTAGTTGTCAGTAAAGCTGGTAGGGGTGTGTGTTTTGGCGGGTGGGGAAAGGAAGGAAGGCTTACCCTCAGCAGACGCCTTGATAGGCCCGACGGAACCGAACCCACCACCGGCAGCGCCCTTCTTCGCGGCAGCGGCAGCACCGGCCGGCTTACCAACCTGCCCAAACCCAAGCCGCTTCATACCCATGCCGAGGCGCTCCACCTCCGAGGCCGACTTCTCGCGCGAGTGCGAATAGCCGCGGGCGGGGCTGACGGGGGTGGGCGAGACGATGGCCGAGTCGGTCTTGCCGGCGGCCTTGGACGCGGCGGGCGTCTCCTCGTCCGCGTCCGGGTCGTACCCGAGCTTCTCGATGCGCTCGGCCTCTTCCTTGGCCTTCTTCTCGGCCTCGTCGAAGTCGATCAGGACGTCGCCGCCGAGCTTCTTAGCGCCGAGCTTCGAGGTCACCTTCTTGGCGCCGAGGATGTTGGCCTTGCGCGGGCCGGTCGCGTTCGACCGGATGGCGGCCGACGTGGTGATGCGGCTGGAAGCGGGCTTCGCTTCGGACTCGGCGCCGCCCTTGGCGAGCGGTGACGGGAGCGCGCCGTGTCTTTGCCGACCTGCGCGTTTAGGAAGGGGGAAGGGGTGCGCCCGACGACCGGGGGCGTGGCGGTCCGCGAGATGGGCGGGCTCAGCTTCTTAACCGCGGGCGGCTCCACGAGGAGAAAAGTCGTCTTCGTCTTCCACGGGGGTGTCTCCGCCCTCGGTGCCCTCGACGTTGTCGGTGATGACCACTTCCTCGGGGTATCTGTAGTTTTGTTGTCAGCAGGAGTGGAGCTGGCAGTGGTAGCCGGGCAAATAGCGCGCGTACTCCTTGGCATCCCTGGCGGCCCTCTTCTTGAGCTCCTCCTTGTACTTGGTGGCGGCGGCCGACGTGTACTTTGTCTTGGGGTCCTTGCTGTTGAGCGCGGCCGAGCCGCCGTTGGACTGGAAGAACTTAGTGCCGACTCATTGCCGCCGACCTTCATAACACGCAGCTGGTCCCATTGCCATTCTGCCGAGTGTTAGCTCGCGCCGCCCACGTGTGGTTCGGCACAGGGTGGGAGGAAGACGTACGGTCGAGGTTGGTAGACCGAACAAAGGAGATGTGGACGCCGAGGTTGCGATGGTTGGCGGAGCAGTCGAGGCACAAGTAGATGCCCAAGGGAACCGAGGTCCAGGTCGGGTTCTTCTGGCCGCAGTCGAAGCAAACCTAGCCAGAGTTTGTTAGTATTTATTCTACTGCCGTGCGCGCTCTCAACCGCATGGGCATATGGAGAGAAAAAGGGGAGGGGGGTCGCTTACCTTGTTCGCCGACTTGGACTTCAACTTCTCAAAGATTTTGAGCGACTGCTGCTTGGATGCAAGGCCGCTCATCTTGGCGGCGTTTCTCCGTTCCTGAAGAGGGCCGGGTGCAGATGTGCCGTGGCTGTCGGTCGGTGGCAGCGGGGACGAGTGGCAGGGAGAGAGAGGGTTACTCAGGTGAAGTGAAGTTGCGATCGTGAACTCGGCCGTTTCAGGAGAAGGTGCCACATTTTGGATGCCCAGGAAAGCCAGGAACCCCATCCATGTGGCATCAAAATGCGACACCAATCCCGATCCAGCCTAGCCCCGCTAGCCTCTGATTCTTGTTGCCCCACGCCAAACCGCACTCAAAAACTCCCCACCCGAGAAATTGCCGGCCGGCACTCGGTCGCGTGCATTGGCATTTGGCAAAGGCCAAGCAAGCTCCGCCGAAAGCTTTCCTTCCCTCTCAACACCCCACCATAAACAAGACAAATCCAAATTCCCACATCCCCGCCCTTCCAACCAACAAACGCCGGCTTTCCACAAGCCGCCAGCGATGGGCACCACCAAGCCACCATGATGAATCGAGTCACGGTCTCGGGGCTGCGGCTCCGACCTACCCATGTTAGTACCGCTACCACCACCACCACCAACACCTACGTCCCCTTCCCCCGCCAACAATTCGCCCGACCAGCCTACCCATCATACTACTACGCGCCTCCCACCGCCAATATGCACGGCTGGGACGCATGGACTCGGGTTCAGCCTCGGGGCCAGGGGCAGCGGAACCCCGCCGGCGCGCCGTGACACCCTTCAACGACAACGGCAACGTGCCGTGGGCCGAGCTGTCGGCGGGGGAGAAGACGGGGCGGGCGGCGCAGCAGACGTTCAATTTCGGGATGGTGGTTGTGGGCGTGGTTTTGACGGTACGTCCCTTTGTGTTCCCTTTTCCTTCTCTCTACTTGTAAGGGGGATGGCTGGTGGGGTGGGGTTGGATTGAGGGGGTGAATTGCGGCCGGGAAGCAGGCTGACAACACACACACAGGGCGGCATAGGCTACGTGCTGTACTCGGAGGTGTTCTCGCCCGATAGCAAGACGACCTACTTCAACCGGGCGGTCGACCGCATCCGCGCGGACCGGCGCTGTCTGGAGCTGCTGGGCGACGGCAAGAAGATCACGGCGTTTGGCGAGGAGACGCACAACAAGTGGCGCCGGGCTAGGCCGATCGCGTAGGTTTTCCTCGAACAATTCCATCAATTGGGTGGGGTTGGAGGACTAACGGGGTTGCTTGCTTAGCTCGACCGTCACCAAGGATGCGCAGGGAACGAGCATATGATGATTCAGTTCAATGTGGGTGACCAGCCTGAATTTGTCTCGAGCTATCTGAGAGACGACTAACACCTAAACTAGGTCCAAGGGCCGAAAGGTTCAGGCCGAGTCAACATGCACCTCGTCAAGCGTGCTGGCCAGGGCGAGTACGAGTACAAGTACTTCTTTCTCGACATCCGGGGCCATCAGAGGATATACCTCGAGAACGCCGACACTGCACGTGCAAAGGACGGAGAGAACAAGGGGTTCAGGATGTTTGGTGTCAAGTGGACTTGATGGAACGATAACGGTCAGGTCCGTGCGTGAAGTGATGACAGTGTACACTATGAGCTGCAACCTGGGGAGCGTTGTTTGTGCGTTATAGGTTGACGATATGTCAAACGCAAGGGCCCCGAGGGGTATTACCACACCGACTAAAGCTAGTGTACAAAAATGATGCTACAATCTGTATCCTCTGGCCCGGTCCTAGAGTGACCGGGCGGCGCGGAACCCTCTCAAAAGGCCGACAAGAACCCTATATAGTCTGCAGCCGAAGAAAATTAGAAACCCCAAATGGCCAAATCCCCCCTTTTAAGAATACCAAGACAAACAAACCACACCCATTCACTCAGTCAACCCCCTTTCTAATTCCCCTCATCGCCCTCCATCTTAGCAATCCACTTATTCATCTGGCCAAACTTATCCTCAAACGACTTCTGCAGCTTCTCGCAGGCGGCCCACATGGGGTCCTGCTCGCGCCAGTACGTGTAGCAGTTGGTGAATATCTGGTTCATATCGGCCAGGAACTCGGTCTCGTCGGCGTACTGCCGCCCGTCCATCTTGGCCTTCATCGTCGTCAGGTCCATCGGGTTCTTGACCACCGTCAGGTAGTCGGGAACCCCGTCGCGCTCCGGGTCGACGGGGTCCTTGAAGGGGCCGACTACGCGCGTCCAGAAGCCTGTGTGCAGAGGGGTTGGGGTTAGTTGTCTTTGGTTCTTCTTCATGGCTCAAGATGTACATTGTAGAAAGAGTGGAAGAGGGGAAGGCTTACCCGGCCCGGAAAGCATCCGCGAGAGAAGGTCGGCGCAGAAGTTGAGTTTTTGGTTGGCCGAGAACGGTTGGGCTCCGTTGACAGCTGCGCTCGCTCTGCGTTTGGATCCCGGCTTTGGCCCCGGTTTGATTCCCGGCAACGACGCTCTTGGTCCCGGTTTACGGGCAGCGGCCTGGGTAGTGGTGGCTGTGGAGGTGCCGTTAAGTCCCGCATCCGACGCACGGCGCTTCTTGGCCGGGCGCCCTTCGGCGGCCTCGTCCAGCTCATGCGGTGCCGAGCGTCGCTGGCCACCGGGTGCCGCAAGCGCGTCAAGCTGGAGTGGCGGCAAGTCCAACGAGCTCATGGCGACCACCAGCTCGCTCAGCACCTCCTGAGGGAGCGACCGAGCGAACTCGGCCCGGGACTCGCTCGATCTCATGTACTCGGCGGCCCACGAGAGGAGAAGCTTTCGGATGGAGGATCCCTCTGGGGTATCCTTCCAAACCTGGACGAGGAGCGGAGTGGCGGGGATGTGCTCTGTCACACGGCGGCACTCGGCCATCGCATCGAGCGTGGCATCGCAGAGCCCTTCGATGCCCAGCTGGCTGCCCAGCTTCCAGACACCGATGAGCACCTCGTAAGTGGGGAGGTTGTCGAGGCTAGGAAAAACCTGCCCAGTGTAGAGATAATGTTGGGCGTAGGCGAAGACCTCGACGGGGGTGTCGGGGAGCTTGACGAGGGTTTCGAGGCTGTCGGGGGTCTCCTCAAAGTATTTTTTGTAGAAGGTGGACTTGGAACACAAAAAGTCCTTTTGGATGCCGAAGGGTGTCTCCTCGGGGCCAACCAGGGCAATAACGAAGAGTGGGTGAGGCTGACTTGGTTGTTGTGAGCTTTTGTCTGGACAACATGGTGATTTGGTGACTTACAGCCAAGAGAAGGGCTGAGGCTCCACAGGGGTAGCGGTTTCTTCCACAGGAACGCCCGCATTGCCGGCATTGCTAGCGCTACCAGCGTCAGTTACGCCGTTTTGCGCGGGCACTGGTTCATCGGACATGGTGACTAGGAGGAGTATTAGCTCTAGAATACCCACAAGTGTGTAAAAATTGGCTCAATTGATTGCAAGTGAGGACATGGCAGAATGTTGGATTTGTAGACTCGGGGGCATCGGCCTCATCGCGATAGCTCATCCTATTGGAGCCGCTCATCAAGCCATATGAGAGGATAACACAAGAAGCATACCAGTTGTTTTTGATAGATGAACGGATGGGTGATGGTGATAGCAGAGAAGTGTGGAACGATGGTCAGTGTCGTCGAGGAAAGCTCATGCCCGAGACACGGCCCTTGCGTTGGGTCACGGGAAAGTGAAGGGAATGATGGCGGAGACCGCTCCTAAACGTTGGTAATGAAGGCCAATCGGCCAGAGAAAGTATAACTGTGAACCAATTGACGATATAGCTGTGGCTTCACGGCCTGTTGTGAATGACCGAGCGCAGAATGTGTGAGGTCTGAAGATAACCTGAGATTGGCGAATGGGAAGTCAGGCCATGGCGTTGCTTGGTCCGGGAAATGCCCCACCACAACCACAGTGCGAGATTCTCCGACTGAATGCTAGCTAACGTGGACATTTTGGCTGTAGCACAGTGTGCACGACGATGCCTGGTCGTCCGCACTTTTGTGCTCATCACAGCTCATTTCACATTGCCAGACCAAAAACCGGAGAAAAGAATTAGTTAACATTAACTAGTTCAAATCTGAGAAAAGGGAGCCAAGTCTGTAAAATGCACTTGGTTCTCGGGCTGTCCGAGGTGACGTTTACCAGTTGAGGCTGTGTAAAAAACAAACCCTCCCGAGGATGGAAGGGACATCTGATGGGAGGGCTCCAATGAAAGAAGGGAGGATGACTTTCAGCTTAGGTTGCTTCTAGACGCATTAGAAAGACAACCAAAAGACCAACCTTCCAAGTCCTGTTTTAAAGTCCACCATCATCTTGTCTTTCTACAACCGCCCAAGAACTCGTCGTGCCGCATCCTCTGCGACTAACACCTACAGTCCTACAAACCACTCCTTCATTTACTCATGGGTTGCGGTGACTCAAGACCGGAGTCGGTTTCCAAGGGAAACTCCCAGCTACTACTCTCTACCTTCCGAGACGACGACGACGACGCATATTCCCTACCCCTAACTATGGGTCAACAACCTCCTCCAAGTGCCAGTGGCGCTATCCGGCTAGCCTCGCAACACGAACGTCTAATTCTCGAGCTGCTTCCCTTCCAGGACATCCGTCAGTTCCACAAGTAAGTTACCCTGCCCCTATCCAGTGTCATGTTGTTGCAGCAACAACAACAAACCAGCAAAAAAGAACAAGAAACATAACTAACCACAACAGCTGGCTCACCGGGCCCTACGTCCGCGGCTCCTGGCGCGAATTCCAGCGCGACTGCCACGCCGCGCACCCGCTCGCGCCGGAGCCCGACAAGCCAGCACCGTCCGGAGCGCGCGAGAAGCCATCGGCGCGCGCAGCGCGCAGTACCTGATGCACAACCCGGACAAGGCGGGGTGGACGGTCGAGGACCACCACGTGCGGTTTCTGGTGGCTGTCATCTCGGACAACATGCTCGATGGCCTGTGGTCGGAGAAGGAGTGGAAGAAGGATGGGGCGCGGGTTTGTGGCGCCGTCTTTGAGTGCTGGTGTTTTTGAAGGCGACGGCGGATGCTGAGGGCGGGGTTGAGGTGGTGCTGCTGCGGCGGCGGCGGCGGATCCGCCGCGGTATGAGGCGTAAATAGGCTGGTTGCGCTCTGGTGTGGTGGCATGTTTAGGTAGTGGTTGGCGTGCGGATGGAATTTGGGGAGGGCTGGTGTGTAACATTGGCCGCTCAGGGGTACGTGACCCTTGACTAAGATTAACTCAAGTTCCAGCAAGGGAGGCTAACAGACGGAAGCGACGCCCTTGTGAGATGGGGCATCATCCGTCAAGATTTACGACCGGGATAACCGCATTTGGGTAGGTAGGTTAAGGAGTTGGGAGCTGAAGTTGGCATGATTTCTTCTGTCTTGTTTTTAGGATACCCCGTGGCAGATCTCAATAGAGAATCCAACCCAACACTGTTGGCAACGCCGTGATCTGTAGTGAAGGTTGTCTCGAGGGCTACCTTGAGGGTTGCCTCAAGGGCCGATACGACTCAATCCGATGCGCCTTGTGTTGGTCTGCCATGAACGTCCCTTCCATTGAGTTGCGGGAGCCAGTCGGCCCCTTGATGACGAATTGTAAAGGGGAGGTAGCTCGGTGCTGGTTGCGCGGTCGTTACCATGCCGTCGTTCGATTCTGAGGATGTGAAGCGAACGTAATGGATTGTCGGGTTGATGTCGATACTGGGACGTAATGGATTGCCGAGTTGAGCTCTGATGCTGAACGAGGGGTGTTTCCCTAGCGACGTCGAACCAGGATATGTCGAAGCTTCTCGAATGGGTCGTAAGTATCAGCAGTACCGGTTACAACGCCCGAATTCCCTCTCCAAGCAGTGACTTTCTCCAGAAGTCACCTCGAAACGGGAGTATTAAAGCCCAGAATCCGCTCTCGAGGCGAGATTCCAGATCCCGGAACCACTCATCGGTCAGATAGATAGTATATCCATTCCGTCCCCGGTTGTGGTCCTCCATGTGTATGTCTCTGTGTATGTGCCGATTCAACCGCAGATCCCATCTATATCAGACATGATGAACAACTCCGAGTGGAAGAAGGATAGACGAGTGGTAAAATTCACATCCCAGGACCCAGTTCCAGCAACGCACAGCAGCGGGCGAGGTTAGGCGAGAGGGGAGAATGGTGATACAGAAGAGGGGGACGGGAGCTTTCCCCTCTCTCCCTTACGCAAAAAAAGAATTAGATAACAAAAAACAGAGTTTTGAGAACCTCATCGAATCTGCACCCCCTAGCCGGCGAGCTGAAAGGATATGTCAATCCTGCAGCCAGCCAGATCGGAAAGCTAGCCCCTGTCATGTGCAATCAAGAGCCAAAGTATTGCCTGCCGCCTCTCTGAGCGAATATGCATGTCTAAGCATCGTGCAGAATGAGCCGCGCTCGGTGTAGAAAGCCCAGACCGTGGCGGCCGGCCCAGGGTATATCCCGTGCCGAAGCGAAACTCCAAGGGAAGGAAATGCCGTAGGGGCCAGGCGCCAGAGATAGCCCGGGCGGTATGTTTGTAGTGTAGCAGTTATGGGGAGGGTGGTTGTCGAGAGGCAAGGCGGGATGATGGATGCCGGTATCGTAACAAACGAACCAGATCGGTCAACACCGGCCGGGAAGCGAGCCCACCCCAAAGGCCAGCCCGCTTCCGACACCACCATCACTGCCGCCCGTCCCCCCGACGGTGGCCAAGAAAACGATGTGAGAATGGGCCTCTCAGAAACGGCAGACGGTGGGCTGTACTGGTGGTGTGTGGTGGTAATCGCCGTGATGATGGTGGTAGTCGTCGTGATGGTGGTGGTGGTGAGAAGGCAAGGCACGGGGCGGAAGCGACGCGTCGGACGGACACTCCCACCCCCGTCAGCACTCAAAGCAGACACACACCTCCTGCCGGCCGGAATCCTTCCCTTGCCCGCGTCGCTGTGCACTCTTTCTCTCGACGAATCCAGATCAAACCCATCCTCCCGTGCAACCACCTCTGGATGAGGTCGGCCAACGGAGCCAGGCAAAATGTTACAAGAGACCAAAACGCTTTCGGCCCGAGCTTCCACGACAAGGCGGGGGGCCATTCTGAGCCAGCCATCGCCCCCCGGGCTCGTCTCCAACCTTCCACGACATATGTACCGATATCCACCATTGTCTGGATATCAGGATTGCGCCTGCATATTCCCGCTCCCCCGACCGGCCCATGAGGGTTAAAAGGAGGACACCATATGTTGAGAGAAACAAGTTAAAACGCATCGACTAGGACCAGGATGGCGGCCGAGTGTGTAAAAGGGACGGGCTGGTCCGCGTTCTTTCGAATTGGAGCCGCTCACCGGTGTATGCAGCCGGTCTAAAAGGGAACCGTAGCCGCGTCGCGCCTATGCGGGCGGATATGGGCCTGAGACGAGGAGGGATGGGCGACGCGGTACGAGAGACCAATCCCCAGCCTTGGCGGCCATACGAAACCGCTTTCTTGCGCGTTTGTTGGGAGCTGTTCAGATCGACAAACCCCCCCCTCCGGCATCGAGTACCCTTGCTCCCTCGCGCTTGGAGATGCATGTTATATGGGGCTTAATAACCCGACGGCAGCTGAAAATACCGGAGACGCCACGGCAGTAAGAAGACCGAACGCTTGTTTAGGTCTGATGCCCACATCGCCACCGGAACTATCATAATAAGCCCGGTAACTGATCTGGAGTGGACGGTGTGGTGTGAAAAAGAGGCTGGTAAACTGTCGGCATGGTTTTGCCACAGGTGTTCAGCTATTCCACCCCATCTCTCCAATGCCTTTTCGGGACGGACCAGCAGCCACTTTCTGCAAGATGATATTGCAAACATGCGTTGTAGATTGAGACGCGGTAGAGGGATCAAAAGGAGCAAGCAGCAGCCTTGACAGGAATGCAGAAAACAGAACTTGTAGATGAACTGGCATCCCCGTCGGGTCCGATAGCCTTACCCCCTTGCTTTCCCCTGACCGAGAGCTCTAGACCCCGGGAAGCGAATGCCCGCCAAGCAGGGGAAATATTCTGCTCTGCGGGGAAAAGACCAAGAAGAGATAGGCACATCTGCACTGCGTCGCTATGCAGATTCTCCGAGCGGCAGGTGAAAGAGCGAAGGATGAGACTTTGAGCTTGCGCTGGAGCCTGGATGTCAGGACTTGCTGCTGACTGGGATTATCAAACCCCTGGCATTCTGCTCGGACTTTCCGGGAAAGGACCCGACAGAACCAGATCTGTTGAATCGGAGGCTGCGTCCGTTCTTCGTACCACGTCCTCCCCCATATTTTCTTCGCTTTCAACGTTTGAGGATGTTCCAGAACCAGACATAGGCTAACGCCGGTAACCTCAATCATCCACCATGGGGCTGACGTCACAGGGGTGGGTAAACAAAGATGAAGGGGTCGTACATCCACGTACAGTCGTGCTTGGATAGGAGAGATAAGGATTGCAAACGGGTCGAGAATGGAGGCAATTAATATATCGATCAGTGATAGCAAGCGTCCCGGCTCTCCGGTTGCTGCGTTTTATCCGCAGGTCCTGCCAATACAGCTTGCAACGGCCGGGTCAGCGGGCTCTTGGCATAGTTAAGGTAGCTCTTCATGTACCGCCCGCTGATCGCTCCTCAACCCAATTATCTGTGGATAACGGAGACTATGACGATAAAACCGTGTCCGAAAGAAGAGCCGTATTGACTGGCAGCCGGATCGCCATGGGTGCAAGTGTAAAGGACGAAGGGGATTTGACCGAGCGCTGTCCATCCGTCTTATGATGCCGAACGTCCGTCATGCAGATCAAGCCGTCGGCGATGTCCGCGGAAAATGACACTGGCGGTTCTCAGGTGTCCAGACATTCCAAGCTCCGGACTGTAAGAGCAAACATGCCCCATACTTTCCCCTCCCCCTTCTAGAGTGATCCTTTCTACTTTGTGATACGACCAGAGAGACCAAGAAGCTGGGCAAACATTCCGTTCAGTGGTTGCCCAAGAAGCGTCGAATCCCGGATCCGAGGAGCTCCGGCTCCCCGATATTGTAGGACTAGAACGATGGCTTGTCCGGGGGTGCGATGATGCTGTCTGCGAAAGAAGCGTTCCTTTGTGGCCAGACAGCCGCAGGCTGTGAAGTGCGAGGACGTCTTGTGGAATCGGCTGTTGGACGTTACTCATGATAACTTCCATGCGCTATAGCCTGAGCCACCATCAACGGGACGGCAGTGCCACTCTGGGCTGCAGGGGTGTACAATATCAGTGAGTGCGGTTCCCGGTGCAATCGCAGTCAGCAATCAATATCAAACCTTGACGGCCGAGATGTCCCCACTCCGGGCCCATTTTTGTTGGGATAGCTCGCTGGGTGGTTAGATGAGACTGATAGGACTGTTTCCTACTCGATAAACTTCAGCGTGATGAAGGAAACCAACCCAATGCCATTGCTGAGTACGAGAAACATAGACCAAGTGCTGGAGACGCGACGGTCAGACGAATTCGATCAGAAAGGGCGGTCAGGTCGGTGCCTGGGAGCGCAGTGCCCAATCTATCCGGTCCGGGATAATACAGTGCTTGAACACCATCTTTTCCGTGTAGACCCTGATGGCGTTATCTTCAGTGATAGTTCGGCCATTGATGACGCGGTGAGCGGTGGTGTCGATGAGTCAGGTCTCCCTGGGCGTCAATATCAGGAGAACGATAAGTTTGCTCGGCTCGGGACGAGCCCAAGAGAAGGGTGTAGTGCTGGGCCCTAGCAAGGGTAAGGCTGGGAGAGCACTGCCCGGGAGGGTGATCATTGCGTCGAGAAGAGCGCCATCGATGGCACATGGACGTGCGATGAGATGCCGCTTTCCTGCGAGGTGATGCCGGGGAAGCCGGAAGCCGGTGCTCGGTTCCGTTTTCTGGGGAACGTCAAAGGCAGTCCCGTCAGCCCACAGCATGAGCGTGTGTATTTCTGGTAAGGTTGGTGGCATTGAAACGTGGGCAGCGCAGGTATTGGCTTCCGTTCCGTCGATTATCTGGCTCTGTTCTCTATTTAGACTCGGCGATGGGTCACGCGGGGCATCGCCGAGATGCCCAGGCTTCTCGGATCCTCTAGTCGCTGGGCACAGACTTGGTCGACGGGTCATCCTAATCGACGACTATGTTGCCGTGAGAAGAACACTGCAGATGAGAAGAGCGAGGGAACTTCGAGGAATGCGATCCTGACCAGGTTGCGCCTTTGTACGCTACGGACCAACGAAGCAGCGACCTTGGTCGAGTCACCGAACGTCCAATCGTGACATGCATGGAAGGATCGGGGCTTGAAACACCCGGTTCGCATCTGCAACCACGCGGAACAACCACACGTATGTCCGAAGGAAGTATGTATGTACCTACGAGGTACACGGTATAACGCCTCCTACTTTCTTCTTATCGTCGAGGACCATATATCAGCTCATGATTACGCTTGGGGGTCTCGCGGAAGGATATCGGCGTCACACTTTACTGTTCTTCGGTACGTTTCCTTCCGGCGATTCTTCTGCGAAACTCGCTTCGAGATTCTCGAACTTGTTGGTTTTGGATGTTGATGTTGTGGGGAAGAAAGACCCCTGACCTCCGCTGCCAGGGTTCGCTTTAAGCTTCCCCACGGGGCGTGGGGGCTCCAACCCCGCAGCTGCAGGGCACCTCGCGGGGCAGCCCCAGAGATCCCAGGTCCCTTCAAAAGCAGAATTTGATGGCGCAATCAGCCGTCAAGGTCACTGCACCACAGCTTATCATCTTGCCGCTGCGTCGCTTCACCTATCGCCCACCCTCACCGACGATGGTCAAAATCCCAAGAATAGAATCGGCCAATCAGAGTGGTGAAAAGCCTGCAAAATCACCCGGATAACAACAACATGTCAAGCTCGGGAAATGAAAGGATGGGATGCCGGCCAGCGCTAGGGGAACTTATCTCGTCGCCCGTACCAAGCACCCAAGCTCTCAGGTCCCATCGTTTCTGCTAAGGTGCCACTGATGTTTTTGGGCATGCTCTCCACAGTTCGGAGCATGCCCACCGATCATTTTCAGATATTGTTCTTGACGCACAATCGCGCCGCCGATCAGAGGAGCCCGCCCTCGCTTGCCGTACCGCTCAGTTCTTATCCAGGTTCTCAGCGTCGCACCAGCACTGACCAGATCGGTCTCGAGTCTTCCATGCGTGCGTGTGAAAGAGCATGTTATCAACCCCACACTTCAAACAATCCTGCGCAAGTTATCATCAAGGTGACAGGGACGGTCATGAAGATCTCCGTCTCATCACAGGTCTCGGGATGTCCAAAGAATCCCTCCGAGCAGTCCTGCCAGCCTGCGTGACCGGGCCTCCGAGAGCTTGGTAGCTCGGATAAGCGATTGCGGGGGATCGGTTGCGCCATTCATGGGTCCTCAAGAGACAAGGGCATTATCTGGGGAACCGTCGAATCCTCCATGTCATCCAGGCCGTCAAACACGTTGCCTTGTGTCCGGGGCCCAGCTAATTCGGAAGCACCTAGACCGTCCTGCTTGACGCAGCTCCCCTTGGCCCCCCGAGACGTGTTTGAGGCCAGAGAGGTGGGATGAAACCAATCAGCAGTCCAAACCCGGTGTTACAGACGCTTCGTATATGCGATCTATCTGGGGCAACTGGGGAGAGGCAACCCGTGAGAAGGGTGTGCACATGCCGGACCACCCGAATCACGGGCTTCCCAGAGATCAGCAGCGCCCGAAGAGGCATTGCATTGGCCGCGAGCCCACCCTGAAGTTTCGAGGAGATCGATGACATGTCAACACGTCGATTGCATCACCGTCGCGATGAGCCAAGGCAGCCCGCCTCCCTTGTCCAACCAGAGCCCAGGATGCCGTGCCCGCGTCTTGTATCATTTCCGTCACCCGAAGTTGCGGTGAGGACCGGGTCGGCCCAGCTTCAGGACGAATCGAATGGTGCGTCGTCCTATCCACGGCTTTGGCGCCATGAGCAACTCCACGCCCGCGGCAAAGCCGTGGTTGTTCCGGCGCCTTGACCTCGCCGCGCGAAAGGCGGCTAGTTACATGCCGCTGTTGTTTGGTTGTATTGGAAACTTTCTTCCAGGACGCCGACACCGACCGAGCCCCGAGTATCCTAGTCCGTTCGGGACAGCTGATCAGTTCGGACTCGCCAAGGTTGGGGGTCTCTGGATCAATTCGTTGTTGCGCTGATATCTGAGAACCCTGGTCTTTAATGATCACCAGCCTGGAAATCAGCTCAAATCAGCGACGCCAAAGGGCAGTTTCGGGTCTTGGAACGACGCTATTGTCGATCTCGCGTCCCAAGCGGCGCGCCGGCGCCGTGACCCCAGACTTTCCGCTCGCCCCCACGATTTTACAAGCCAGGGGTTTGGTTGGCTTCCCTACCGGAAGATTTTCCTGGGGTGCCGGGGTAGACGACGTAAAAAAGGGGGAATGGTGTTCGTTCCACCGAACAGACGAGGTCAACCGCTGACGTGATCCCCAAGCACACATTCTCCCCACACATCACTACGCCGCACTCGCCAAGGCGCCCTTCGATGGCTCTCGGCCATCCCCAGGTTGCGGGCACGTTGCCCGACATCTTTGTGTGCCATTCTGGGCGTTTCTTGACAAGCCTTGCCTGTGCCACGCGATTCGTCAGGATACCTGTTGGCGGGAAGGCTGAGCCCACAGGCAACCAGAAACGTATCGACTCAGCATTGGCAGTGTCCAGAAAATAAAATAAAACATGCATCTTCGGTGAGGGACGAGGGAGGGGGCGGGGATACCATTTTCCAACAGTCACAGATTCTTCATGACAGAGTGGGCGGGCCCTCCACCCTCGCCCAAATCGTGACACCTGGCGTCATTTGGCCTCGCTGGCTTTAGGTAATGGCCAGTTGACACCATCCACGCCATCTCTGGCGCCGCAGGCGTGTTTCGCAAAGGCACCTGCCAGCATCCCGCCCCTCGCCGAGAGCCCAGCCAAGCCGCGCCCAGCTTCTTTGCCTTACGCGCACCACACACACACACCCTGCGGGCTGTATCTGTAATCCCGTAGACCGCCTCCCCAAAGTTACGAGAGTGTGTGCGGCGAGGCGGGCATGCAGCAAGACGGGAAACGCGCTCCCCAAAGATTCAGCCCAGCGTCGTACGCGTAAAACCCGGGGCCCGGCAATACCGTTCACGTCAGGCCAGCGTCGCATCCCCGCAAACCCGCCGCACGGCGAGTCCGCCTGCGCACACACAACACGGGCCCACGGCACCACCACCTGCACAGGGAGTTGGAACCTTCTCAACCACAACGGCAAGGCTTGACATGCCTGGGCAAGTCATGGAGGGGGTCCTTCCAGCCTAGCCAACACCAGCCGGAAAAAAACCCCGAGCCTCCTCAATCCCCCCTGGACCCCTCCCTTTCGACACCCCTGGACGTCCCAGAAAACAAATGCCACTCCCCACAACACTGGGATCCTTAACTCAGCAACGATGGACAAATGCGGAAATGCCCCCCCAACGAAACAGGAAAGTGGGCAGCGGCGTGGTCAGCAAAGAACAAAAGGGAACGAGAAAAAAAAAGAACAGAAAGGAAGGTAGCAAGGAAGAAAAAAAAAAAGAACCCGCGTGCGTGTGTGGCGGGCGAAGCGTGGAGGCAGAACAGACCAGGCCACCACCCACGCAGGACAGGACAGGACAAGGCAAAGCAAATAACTTACCACATGTACGTACATACATACGTACAATACATACTGTTGTACGCACGCAAGGCAAAGTAAGGCAAAACAGGGCGGCCATGCACGCGGTAGCCAGCAGCAGCAGCAGCACCACCAGCAGCAGTAGCCAGCACCGGTGAACGGTCCGCGGCACTCGCTGATTTTGTGCCCCAGAACCAAAACCAGAACCGAAAAACCCACGCCGCATGTTGTTGTGTTGGGTTGGCTAGCGGGGGGGGGCAAAAACGACCGCCCGCCCGCACCCCCAGGCCACCTTATTTCTCCACGTTTCAGCAGAGCTGCCTCATTGGGGCTGGGCCGCGGGGAAGAGGCAAGCAGCAGAGGATCTCAACGGGGGATGGGGAGCGGCGGAGAGGAAAGAAGAACAAAAAAAAGGGGGTGCGTGCCGGAAAGGATGAGCGGCCAGGAGCGGCACACGTGTGCCCGTCGACTTGTCACCGGCGCTGCTGGGAGAGAGAAAAGCAAAAGAGCAGGAAGGAAGGTGGGAGGTTGCGGGATGTTTACAATTTTGGTTTGGGAGGAGGGGACGGTTTGTTGCTTGAATACCTGATGACTTTGTCTCCCCGGTGAACGGTGGTGGGAATTACCAAGTAACTAGCCAAAAAATACACAATGAGAATGCCAAAAACCCAATTCCTCGCTGTCCTGTGCCTGGTGACCCCCCTCCCCCCCGAACCATCTATCGACTTGCTTTTCCAACCTTAAAAGAAAATAAGAGAAAATTCGATGTGTTGCAGCATTCTCAAGCCCAACCAAAAAAAAAACCTGCCGTCCAAACCCCGCCGGTTGAGAACACAAAGGAAAAACAATGTTGTCTTTTTCGTTGCTCCGCAATGGAGGAAGTAGGAAGCCAAGTCTATCCGTCCAAAAGAAAAGTGGTGAAGTGGTGATGTCTATCCTGCCCCGAGCCCAAGAAACCCGCCACCCGCTTTGCTGTGTAAATTCCACAAGTTCCAAACCAATATTAAAAATGAGTCGAGTGCCATTTGCAACCAGAAAACCCCAAAAAGTAGACCGACAAAGAAAGAGCCAAACGCCCAAAGTGGTTATATATCCTCTATAGATTTGCCCAGAAGTGTGTCGTCATCAGTCATGCCGTCGGAGGCTGCCGATCTTTCTTCGCGAGTCGAAAGGAAGGGCGTACCGTCCACGGTGGTGCTCCTCTCTTCGCGCTAATTCACAGCCTCTCGTACAGTTCGACGCCCGAGATGCTGTTGGACGACGAACTCCTGCCACTCGAGGAGAAACCGTCGGCAGGGCTCAGCAGGTCGTGGACGGCCACCTTGGGCACGGGCAGTTTCCGCTGGGCGCCGTCGGGCCGGCTCATGATGTCGGTCAGCGACATGCCGTTGCTCCTGTTGGGCGTGGGCAGCAGAGGCGGGGTAAGCCCTTCGGGCGCGGGCTCCAAGGGGGCTAGCGCGGGGTGTGGTGCAGGCTGAGGTTGCGGAACGGGGGCAGCTCGACACCGCTGTAGGGCCTGAGGCGGGGCGAATGGGCGGGCGTGGCGAGTGGGGTGTGGTCCGGTGTCGGAGACAGGGAGTTGTGGGAAAACGTGGGGGACGAGGGAGCCGTCGAGTTGGGGAGTTGGGCCTCGACCGCTTCGACTGCCTGTACGCGTGCGCGTAGTGGTCATCGTGTTCGTCGTGCGAGTGCGGGCGCGACATGTGGTAGGCACCGAGGCCGGGCAGCGGGTTCCGCGCCGAGTGCAAGACGCCGCCGTAATACGGGTGCTGTCTCGAAGGCGGGTAGTGGTGCTGCCCCGGGGCGTTGTCTCGCTCAAGCTGACCCCTGCCCTGGCCAGCATGGCCATGTCCGGACCGCTCTGACTGCTCATGACACCGCGGCTGTACGGGCTGAGGGTCGGCGGCGTGGGGAGGTTCATGCTGTAGGAGCTATAGTGGGGAGGCGACACGTTCGGCGACGACAAGGCGGTAGGCGGGCTGAACGGATCATCTTGGGCCCAGGAGGCGGCGCCATCATGTCGGGCTGCATCCTGTGAATCATAGAGGCGTGCTGATGTGACCGCTCTTATTCCCCCTCCTCGAGTTCAGGTTGTTGTGTATCCTCGAGTGGCGGTGAGCCTCGTCAGACCGCGAAAACCGCTTGCTGCAGCCAGGGAAGTGGCAGCGTGCGGCTTCTCTCCTGTGTGGGTACGGATGTGGCGGGTCTGGTGTTTCCAGCCGGTGAAGGCCTTGTCGCACATGGTGCATTTGTAGGGACGCGGAGCTCTGTGGGCTGCTCAGTGGGCGCGGCACCCACCGGCAGGGGTCCATTGGGACGAATGAGGCCCAACAGCCCATCTCGGCTTCGGTTTGCTGTTGTATTTGCACTTGCTGCTGTTGCTGCTGCTGCTGCTGTGAAATCTGGTCCCTCTCCGCCGAAACCTCTGGGTTCAGCAGGCTGAGAAGTCCACGGCAGACTTTGCTCGTTGCATATGTCCACCCTCCCAAGCGGAGTCTCTCTCAACACCCAAATTTCCCTTGTCCTATCCTGGCACTCTTCTGATCAAAGCTGCACACACAAAGTACGCAGCCGGCGGAAGAGATATGCCAACGTTCGAAAGTGGACCGTCAGGAAAAGTCGTCGTTCCTTGGTAAGAACCTAAGGGGCGAGGATGCGGATGCAGTGTGTGAGTTGTTCGGGTACTGGAGAAGTAGAATGTTGGTCGTCTTCTTGTTGTATGTTACTGTCGTTGTGTTGTCGTGGAAGGTTTGTTGTCTGGGGTCTGGGGTTGCTGACGTTGGGGAAGCTCAAAGTGGTGGCATGGGGAAGTAACAGAAAGTTGGCGGGTTTGTTTGGGGGAAGCGGCACTGGTTTTAAATGGCGCGCGGGCGGGCTGGCATTGGGGGGTGGGTGTGTTGGCATGTCTGTGGTGTGGGAACAGCAGGGGCCCGGGCTAGGTTGGGGGGTGGGTTCGGGATACGCAGCGACTCAGTGAGGGGGGACGGGCAGGGAAGGAGCGCCTGAATGCCAGGGGGAGTCTCGGGGAAAAAGAAAAAGAATAGTGGACCGCCGCCGGTACCTGGCTCCAGAGGTACCCTACATTACCCGGTTACGATACGCGGTACAGTACCTTTCACAGGTCGCTGGTCGCTGCCCGCTGGTCGCTGGTCGCCTGGAAACTTCCGTCCTGCATCCTGCATCCCGTACCCTCCATCAGATAAATTTGGCCGGTGTGCAGGTGTGCAGGCAGGTGTGCAACTGCACTACTGGGACGGCAGCGGCAGGCTGGGTGACTGATGGATGTACATTATGTAGGTCTTTATTGCAGTCCTGCAGTCCCTGATGCAGCGCCGGTGGTGTGAAGACCGACCTGCCCAGAGTAGAGTAATTGTGTACACTGGACAGTCGTTACTGTGTAGGGCAGGATGGGTCCCGCGGCGGGTGGGGTGTGAAAAGAACACGGGAACCTGGAATCGGCCAGATGGGAAGAAAAGCCAAGTGTGGGGTGTTGTTACTGTGTCGATCCAGGTCAGGTCACCTCAGCCTCTTGTTGCCCGAAAATGCAGAAGGGCAGGCAGGCACCAAAGGCACCAAAGGCACCCAGGCTCGACAGACTGCCCGACGAAGACGTGCGACGACAACGGGACCTGGACCTGAACCTACCCAGGCACGACGATCCATCAACAACACCACTTGCCCGAACAGGCTTTGGCTTGGCTCTGTCTTTGTGGCTGTTTTCAAGCGCCCTTGCCGTGGACACGATCTGGTTCGCAGCCGAGAAGGTTCTCGCGCATGAGACAGCACATTCAGATCGTGCAGCTGGGCTCCGCGCGGGGCAACGCGTCTTATTATTGTCCCTTCTCCATACGGATCGCTCCCGCGCCTAGGCTTTGCTGGCCCGGCCTGCGCTGGCAGGCAGTATCGTGTTTCTGGGGCATGAGGCTGGCGATCGTCGACTCCATTTTGTCTCTGGCTAGACCTTGGAGGGTGACGTTAACCGTTGCCTCCCCAGAACTCCTGTGCTACTCTGCACAATCCGGGGCGGTGTGGACGGTGGCTGAGCTGGAGTACAAATGGTTGGGCTCGGATGCGTCTTGGCTTCGGTTTTTCTCGACCTGTCTGATTTCCTTTTCGGACGCCTTCGCAGCCGAAATGGCCTGACCGTATAGCGGAGATAACGAGCATGGTGGTGGTACGACAACCTCCGCGATAAGACGGGTGGCAGCCGATGAACCCGGGGAGAGAGGCACGCTAGGCAAGGCTAAAGGCTAGAAAGACTGCATATCTGGGGATGAATAGTCCGGAATTACTGGGGAATTACTGGGGAATCAAAACAACCCACAAGCCGCCGTGGCCGAGGCCGAGAAGTTGAGCTGGGAGACCGCGGCCAAGAAGTCGATGATGTCTGGATTTCTGGGCTTTCCTCGGCCGAATCCACCCTGTTACATGTGGTGTTCGCATTTGACCCGTTCATGCAAACCTCGGATGATGAAGCTGGTCGGGCTAGGGTCGGTTACGGACAACGGATAGGACCTCGTCCCCCGACTTTTTCCCTCTTCCGATCTCAATGAAGGGGGTCATGAAAGGAGTGGGAAGGTGGTCCAAACCAATCTCAGGGTGTGGCGCGAGATGACGGGAGATAAGGGCCGACGACACAATCTGTGGAGTGTGGGGAAGACGCAGATTACAGACAGGTAGGTTAACCCTCTTTGCCTCCGAGTCGATAACTACCCCGGACCCGGGCATGGTGAACGTCATGGAGAGCTGAACAGACAACTGGATCTGCTGCACAAATACTTGTGTATTTCGTAAGTTTTACGCGTTTCGCAGCACGCAACCAGCATTGCGCCGATTGCGTGCTGTGGGTATTGACCAAGGGCGTGGGCACACATTACGCTAACTACCTACATACCTTACTCCTTCGTACACTTCTCAGCTCGGTTTAGGACAGCTATCGCATCGGCCGGGGTTTCCTCTAGACTCGCTCGCACGTCACTCCGAACCCCCAAAATCCGGGGTATCGAATCTTGGCCTCTCACCCGCTGCATGTTGGGGATCCTCGAGATAAGCGCGCCGCATCGGCGTCGGCTAGGTTACTGCCCTCGGGATGCAGCCCGGGACGCCATTGCTGATGCTTGCCGAGTATCCGTCAAACTTCTCAGGGGCGGCTTTTGTGATTACCGCGTAGGACCATTGTGTCCGTGTGGTGCCTGGCATGGCAGTTGGACTTTGACGATGGATGGGGGGTGTGTGACATCGCTTAACCCTGTTTCCAGACAGCCTTCGTGGGGGTTTGGGGTTGCACCCAAGCCTTTAGTTTATCGCCGTATCAGCGCTGTCAGATGCATCACGCCTTTTGTCCACCTCTTGGAACTCGGAAACCGGCCACGGCAAAATGAAAGCTTTTTGAACCTGGCATGGTGCTCAAACCCCATCCATCCACCTATTATGTATCCATCCATCCGGAATGGCATTTCCCGTTGGTTTGTCTCAGTAGCCCCGAGACGGGATTCGGAGTTGTGGAGTGCCGTCAAGCACTCAGACCTATCCCATACAGGTAACTGCACGCAGACCCACGACGGCATTTCTGGTTTTCATGCTTGGCAACCTGGCGCCTGGGAACCCGGCGAGTTTCTGGACCAGCAAGGTGCACGATGTCTTCGTTGCAACTTGCGATTGAAGTTTTTCTCTCTCTTCTCCACGAGGCGAGTTCGAGACGCTCGAACCGGGCCGAAGAGCCAACACTCGTACCCTGCAAAAGCTTGCTTGCCGCGGGGCCGAGCTGACTCAGAAACAAGCGCCAGAGGGTTTCGCTTCCCCATGTTATCGTGCCGTCTGATAGCGGTCCAGGCTCTCAGATCCGGGGAACCGAAGGAAGAACGTCCAAGCCATGGTTTCCAACACGTGGGGGGGCCAAGCCAATCGTTTTCGGATGAAGAGACCGATGCAATCAGCACCAAGCACAACACAAACCTTGGCTCTGGCGCAATGGACAGACAGAATTTTTTTCATCCTTTCGCTCTCTCACCGAGCTCGGCCGAAGCGCGAGGTGACAAAAGTCCATGTCCACCGCGAGAGCTTGCGAGTCATTTCTCCGCACGCTCGAGACCACGGTAAGTGCCGCGGCCCACAGAAGGACCGAGGATCCGCCAGAAAAAAAAGACGAGGGCATGAAGAAAAAAGAGACGAGTGGCATACGTGGTCATTCGATCATGCTCAAAAAGCCAATGCCCGGGGATCGTATCAAAACTGTGATGCTCTTTCAGCTGCTGGAAGACGCAGTCTTTGCCGCCCCGCCTTTCGTCTCAGACGTCCCTGGTTCCTGACTGGGCGCGGCTCGCTGCACGGAGATCGATCGCCAGCCCGCCTCAAAAACCGCAATTATCCGGCGGCTCCGCAGCTTGCGGACTTCCCCCTGCCTGAGCTCTCCGTAGCGCGGCGTCCTGAACCCGGTGCAGCTCGGTCCTGGGCATAGTGACAGCCAAGGAGAATTTGAGGCAATCTGTGGGGCCCCCAAGGCTTGCCCAGCAAAGGAAAGACAAATCGCATCACCCTGCTCATGAAGATGCACGCACCGTCGCACGCCCGAGCGGCCAAACCATTGTCCTGGGGTCGACCGCGCTTTTCTTGCGCAGAGCGGCGCGGTGAGCTGGGGCAGGAAGAGAAAAAACCGGCTCAGGCAGCTGCCCGTCGGGGACGCCGAGAGTTTCCGATGAGTTGGCGGACCGATTCGGATAAATCTCTGACAGGTCCGCTTCTGGCAAACTTTTCGTCTTTTTTGCTGTGGGTTTTGGGAGGTGGCAAGCCTGCGACCGGAGAAAGGTCGAGAACAACCATGCCGCCCACACGCCCAGTGGCGCCCCCACGTCCCCGGTCAGATCAGCCCCAGCTTTTCGCGGCTCGATCCCGAGATTGACATGCGCCCGGCGAACCAGCAACAGCCCCTGCGATCACATGGGCGGAGGCCAAATGCGGAGTGGATGAGCACTGAGAGCAGGGCGACATGGCGGAAAAGAAAAAAAACGTGAAAAATGGATACTTCGTACCGTGCTCCGACAGAAATGGGATTTTAATCTCCGCGCCGACCCCGTGGTGTTCGATGCCGGCTGTTGGCTCTGTCTGGGGGCCCGAGGAGGCTCACCAGATGCCAAGCCCGCGGTGCCGAGACAAGGCGAGGATGGGCCTTGCAGGAAAACGGTCGAAACCTTTATCCCCTTCGGTCCTTTCCGTTCGATGACGAAGAACCTTGACTCGCCACGCCGGATGTTCGTCCGTACCGGCCACAACTCATCTGCTTTCGTTTCCCATAACCGGGGATGGCGTTTGGCCGGATGGAAGGGAGCTTGTCCTCGGCAAAACCAGGGGCCGTAGATCCTGGGGTCCGGCACGCTACCCGGCCAGAAGGCCAAACCCGCAAACCCGCCGGCACCCCCCTTTTCTTATGCTCCCATTTTGGCCATTTTGGGAACTGGTTGAGCAAATCTTTCCATGTGAACGCCGTCAACCTGCCTTTTCTAGACATGCTAGGGTTTGTGGGGGTGATCGGTCTGGGGTAAAGGTGATAACGGGATGATGCCGGGGGGAATCCGGGACTGGTGATGCCCTCACAATGGACCCGCCGGCGACAAATTGCAACATACGACGATCGTAAGACTCACGTGGGTGTTTTTGATGAGCATCGCAATTATCGTTCAGCGCCGTTTTGCAGCGAGAATATGTGTGTAACCCCGGGATTCGGTTGAAGGGAGAACGGGAAGAGCCGGGTAAGAAGAGCTGTTGACAGGTGACAGTTGAGGGTTGACTGTTTAACGTGAATGTGATCATGACATCATTCATCGCTCAGGGCTTCGTGGGTCAAAGAGTTACTCAGCACTTGATGTTCTTGGTGTTAACAGCTTTGCATGTGAAATTCAGGGGTCGGCTGCGACGGGACTTGTGCCAGGGTCCATCTATGACTCTTCTGCAGCGGATTTTCCAACAACGCGGGTTTAGCTCAGTTGGGAGAGCGTCAGACTGAAGTAAAACTTCGGGAAAATCAATCTGAAGGTCATGTGTTCGATCCACATAAACCGCATGTTAATCTTTTGTTTTGTTTGTGTTGCATGGATGGAGATATCTTCAACATTCTTTTTTGCTTCCACGAAATGCTTATTTTTTTAGTTTGTGGCCTCACACGTGCTTCACAGTCAGCACGAACCCTAACCCAGCCTTGTTCCATGCTGCTTGGGAGATTAAGTGATGAGGTAACGAACACGCATCTGGAGGATTCGATTCGAGTTGGAAGGACCGGGCCGCACCTCCGCCAATTGTTCTTGGGCTGCATTAACGACTCCACAGACAAGAAACAAAGCGAATGCTTCAGGAAGCGCAACCGTAAAATAACGGATCGCTTATTACGGGGAACCACAGGGTAAGAGGATGGATTACCACGCGATCCACGGCCACGACGTTTCGAGCTTCGATCTGCCATCAACGCGTAGGTCTCCTTACAGCATTCCGAACTTGAAGTTGCTGTTCAATCATAACTGTCGATGATTTTGATCTATCGTCATTCTGTAGAGCCCCATTGTTTATTTAGACACTCGCTAACACCCTTTGCCAAAGATCGCCTCCCAACTGTGTCGGCCGCACAGGCTTTGCAAGACCTGGAAGGAGACAACTCCAACTTCATCTCCACCGGCCTTGCAGCTCTTGACGAGTCTCTCAACCCGGGGTTGACCGGTGCTGGACAGGGCGGTATCCAAAAAGGCCATGTGACGGAGATCTGGGGCCCTCCTGGAGTAGGAAAGACGGCGCTCGGGTATTCCTCACAATCCGCGGTTCATGGCGTGCCTCTGCTGATCTTTCTCAGACTTCAGCTCGCGTCCCACTGTCTGAGCGAAGGCCGCGGAGTCGTTTGGGTTGGTCCGTTGTGCTTGCCATCCCCCCCAAAACTCGCCTGGCGAATAACCGGCTTACTCTACCTCTAGATGGATTCCATCGCGTCCCTATCGAGCGCCTACGCTCTATGGTCAACCAAAAGATTGGCGAGGACAAGAGTGCAGATCGCGATGGCCTAGACGCCTTCGCCCACTTTACATGCCCGAGCCTGCCGCACTTGATTGCCCTCCTATGCAGGCCTACCGCGCTCTGTATCCCGCAGAGTACATCACTTGTAGTTGTCGACTCACTCTCTGCCCTGGTCAACCATGCATTTCCGAAACTACCTGAAACATACTCGAACAGGGACGCCAAGGGGAACAAAGGTGGGCTGGAGCTTGCTGGAATCCACGTCCCATCGAAACTTGCCTGGAAACTAACTTGGGCATGAAGGACCTTCCGCTTCAGCCCGTAGGCTGCAGGTTCTACAGTATATTGTTGGCAGCCTCCAGAAACTTGCTGCAACGCGAGACCTGGCCATTGTGGTTCTCACTCAGTGCGCCACCAAGATGCAGGCGGAACGCGGTGCCGCTCTGGTTCCGGCCATTAACGCCAGCATTTGGGAACAGGGGATGTCGGCCAGACTCGTCCTATTCCGGGACTGGCTGGGTGAAGGCTCGGAAACTCGCGGCTTGCACTTTGCGGCGATCCAAAAACTGAATGGCAAGGGCGTTGGCCCCTTGATTGAGAGCGTCTGCGCTTTCGAGGTGGATCAAGTGAGTGTTACGCCTCAGCTACTCCTCCTTCCCTTTGTTGACAAGTGCAGCGCGGCCTAGTTTCGGTCCAGTACGACGACACTCAGCACTCAAGGACACTTACAGCCACCCCAGCTCCAAAACGGAAACTTGGAGATACCGACTTCGAGGTTGCCGACAGTGATGATGAAGGCTACGGCTGGGACGACGACGAGGAACTGCCGCCCATGCCGTCACAGTGGCAGGGAAGCGAGGATCTGCTGCTCCTCCGTAAACCGGAAAGTGATGACGACGACGAAGACGATGAGCACCCGGTGGAGGCCCGCGAAAGCGAGGACGAAGGGCCAGTCGATGACAACGACTCGTCCGACCCCTCCGACCAAGCGAGCGAGCCAGGCCACCCGACAAGCCAATGAAAGAGCCGGTTCACATCACATCACATCACAGTGTATGTCTCTGTCCACTGTGATAACACAGACTGCTCTACACCAGTCCTCGGCAGAGCCGTCTTCATGCTGTGTGTCCGTTCGAGGATATGCCAGTCTCACCTCAGCGCTATCGGTTAATCCATCCTTATCAACGGGCTCCAAGTATTCGGCTGCTTTTCGAATCACGCAAACATGGACAGATACGGCCAATTACACATGTATCTGGCTTCGGTAGATGGGCCCCTGGCGACGGTGCGGATGCTCCGAGCACATGCCTCTCGCTCGGATGCGCCCACGCCTCCTTCGGACGGCCCGAGGGCCTTCTCGGGAACAACACCTCCAGAGCCTGGAATGAGCTCCCAATCAATGTCGCCATCACTTTGTTTGCGATCGTGATTGTCACCCAATGGAGCGCAATTCGGTATTTTAGCCTCGGCGTGGCAATTGTGCTGTACCAACATAACATGGAAAACCGTTATGGCAGGTGGGTGACACAACAGAAGGACGTTCCAGAAGCCCCCAGCTGCGCGAGGGTGGCTCCCTGATTTGACAATTGGCATTCCCGAGCTCCCGCCCACGGAGCGGATGCAATGGCAATCAATCGGAAGTTTTAGATGAAGGTTGCAGAAGGATTCGTCACGACCACGGACGCGATCCCAGGAAAATAGCTCGTGGTTGGTAGGGGGGCAGCTGCAGCCGGTGAAGGTCTAGCCGATTCAGCCTGTCACGGTGCCGGAGCGCGATCGCCTGTGAGAAGTGTGTTCTCTTCTGCCGTCATTGCGACATCGATCTCGTTTCTGGAGCTCAGATCGAAGGAAATCATGCCGTCTGTTTAAGGTGTCGCGGGATCGCCAGCTCCCCGAACCCAACCTTGTAAACGGCTCGGCATCCTACTCGTCAACCAGGCCATGACCCTGAAAATCATGGTTCGTCTCCTTAATTCAAGCCCTCCCCCAAGACTTTTTCTCTTCCGCTTCCATCCACATGCACGAAAACCCCAAGGGGCCCCAGGGGGCCCCAGTCGAGTCCCCCGCATGTCAAGGCGGCAGCGATTGAAACCTTCCGACCCCAACCGTTCGCTTGCATAGATGATGCGCAGCGGATATGCACTTCTGGCTTTCCCGGCCATGCCCCGGAAAGGCTGGACCCTTCCCTCCTTTCCGTCGCCCTGCAGACGCCCGCCGTTATCGACCCCGGCCTTGGAATCCGAGTAGGCCGCTCACGCCCATTGTGCTCCGCCGTCTGCAACTCTGCACTCTTCATAACCTCCGTATACCACCGTAGTATCGCCAAGCAGCACCACCCACCTGAGGCAAACAAAACCTCCCTTCCTCATCCCCTTTTCTTTTGTGAGGTCGTATTTTGCCACCTTCCGCGACCCCCCCTTAGCATACGAAGTACAACGGCCCGATATGTCCGCCGTACCGCAGCAGTGTCCGTTACCATCGATACGGTCACCATCTCCGTACGTACAGCTATGCTACGCTACCTATGTATGTATGTAGTGTAGTGTACACTACTATGTACACTACTACGTGCAGATCACAGACTACCGCCACCCAACCCGCAATCAGTCACAGCGGGGAGGTGGGTGGGTTAGTTAAGCGGTACCTGTATCGTCCAGATTACCTACATACATAGTAAAGTAACGTACACCAGACCCCCCAACGACCGCGCTCCCACTGCAACCGTAGACGCGCGGCGGTCGAACGATTCCCCCCCCCCACGTGTGGCCGCCCATTATCGAATGATGAATGGGCCCATCTTGGGGACCAAGCACGACGCCGTGCGCGCCCACGATCAAGACTGGGCTGCATCTCATCTGCATTTCTGCATTCTGCCTTCTCCGCGTCCGGGCGGTTTCGTCCGTTCGTTCGTCGTCAGTCCATCCATCCCGTCTATCCGCTGAGAGTTTTGCGTGTAGGTAGTTATTGGATGGGGAGTGTTGAATGGGGAGTCGCCACATCTTTCCTTTCCCGAGTCGGGGCGCGGGATCGTTTGGCCCGATGGTGTGAGGCTCTCCCTCCTCGATTTCCATGGTTCGGTTTTATTCCATTTTATTTCCATAGGTATACTAGGTCGTTAATATTTTGCCTCAAAAGCCCCCGCCGCCTTCCTCCCCGGGTCCCGGCTGCAGCCGATCTGATCGGGTCATCGATGCGAGGGGGCGGCGCAGCGCAGTTACGGTCGGCTAGGAGCACCGCACCCACGCACACCGTGGTGGGGATGGACTCGATGGAGGGGGCAGGGGGTGGTGGTGTTGTGGACATAGTGTAAGGTGATGGGGAAAGGCCTTGGACAGGGCAGGGCAGGGCAGGGCGTATGCATGTGATGGGCTGCTGGGGCGCGCGCAGAAAATGGATGTCGAAACGAGCGAGCGAGCGGCTGCTGACGCCTGATGCCCGTGCTCCGGGTGTGGGTACATCATCCTTTTCTCGCGATAAGGGAGGGTATCATATAGTTACGGGACGGGCGCTCTCGGTGTGTGGGACGGGAAGGGGCGGGCATTCCGGAGTCCGGCCGGGGGTGCGGAAACACGTCCTTGCTTCCGGGGGTTGTCGCCTACGCCGGCACATGTGCCCCGTGTCGTGCTCGGCTCCTCGGAGCGTCATATGCTTAGATGTAGGTAATAGTTCCTCCTGTTAAGGATGGGGGACGGTATTTAGGAAGTGGGGCCTTCATCAGCCCGGCCTGCGGTCGCGAATCTAGCCGAGGTGGTGAGTGAAACTGCGGCTCAACCTTCCTAAGGTCCTTATCGTGTGATTACAACCGTTTGCCGGATTTGCATGATTAGATCTCTACAAGAGGGAAATACGCCGTAAATCATGGCTACCTTACCCTTACGAAGTGGATTCCCTTCCCGTCTTTGTCACGTCACGCCGGCCCGCCCGCCTTGACCCTCCTTTGCCGTGCCGGTGAAGCTACGGGACTTACACGGCCCGGTCGACGTTCCATTGTTACCGTGTCCGAAGGCGCCTAACAGCAGCGCGAGCCTGAGGGAGGCCTCTGTTGTTTGGGGCGGGCTCAGGTTGTTTTGACGGTGAACAATGGGCTCGGGATGGACACATCAGAGCGGAGCTCTGGCTTTAGGGAATCTTGAACGGGCGGGAGTGAGATTTCTTCACGCACTCTCTGAAAGGAATATTCACAGTAGGAGATGGAGTGATAAGGGGTTGATATCTCCGTGGTGGCCACACTTTAGTTGCCAAGTTAATGACGGGCAAGGTCGAAACCAAAACACTCAAGTTACCAAACATCATAGAGAAGGAAGACAGAGTAATAAGCTAGTCCAAAAGAAATCTTTATTAATATTCAAGAAATCGTATCCTAACTAATAAACTACCGCCAAAGTTTTCTTTAATAAAAGAAAACGAACCCAGACTTGTACAAGGCTTCAGTGGAGGGAGTTGAAGAGACCAGCGAAAATCAAGTTTTGCCCAACTCCCAACCTTCCAACCCACGATAGCTCAAAGCAAAACTCTCTATGCACAGTTGCTGAAGATGATTTGCTGGCTGTTAGGAACAAGATGTTTTTATTTACTTTGGGGACATCAATGTGCTTAAGAGGTCTGAGCCAGTCGATGACCAGTGTTCAATCAGCCATGCCAGGGCTCACCCAAAGTCCAAGTGTGGTGTATGTATGGAAGTATGACCTTAGGAAACGTTAGATGTATGTTTTAATACCTATTTATTCACCGCATTCTAAGGGGACTTAAACAGCTGAGATTCTGAGAGCAAAGGTGAGGCTCATAGCTGTGTTTGTTCCATACTTGACTCGCCGATGGCCCACGTAGAGAAAATTTCCTGCCCATACTAGTCTTTCTTATCCCCCAGTGTTTTCCTCCCCCTTTAACTTTTCAGGGATTCTCGTTGCAGCTTGTATTTAAACACGGGGAAAGCTTTTTCAGCCGTTTAATGCTTTACAGTAAATATGAACCCCAGTGTGAGTTTGAGAGCAGGATCTGCACCGGCCAAGATGTCCCTAACCCAGACTTAAACCAAGACTACGCCGGAGGCAAACAGCTAGCGTCTATAAAGATTAGCGGCATGCCTATCAATGTGTTAGAAGCCATTCTTTTTACGCCAATGGATAACTTCAGTACCCCATCTCCCGCTGAATTGGGGAGAGGTTGGCCGACCTCTTTCTAGCACCCTTCGCAACCAACTCACTCATGACAGATAGAAAAAGTAAAAAATAAACATTGCGGTTTATGTGGATCGAACACATGACCTTCAGATTGATATTCCCGAAGTTTTACTTCAGTCTGACGCTCTCCCAACTGAGCTAAACCCGCTTGTGGATGCTTCCATGACTCACGAACGGGGTTCAGGAGACCGCCGGTTCCGGCCGGACAAGGTGGGCACCAGGCGACTAGAAGTTACGACCTGATATTACGATACTTCTGGATGCAAATTCTATTACTGTGTAATTATAGCGTTGTAGAAGCAACTGTGGCGGTCCATGTCTTCTTGTGTTGGTCATTTGTCGTCACAATGCGCGTTGTTGTCACAGCGAGACTGAAATGAACCGACGAGTTCGCAACCATTGAAGGGTCCTGGAGAAGCTAGGGCTATTAGTGATAAAGCTCTACCGTTTATTTGCTATACTTCTATGTCTTTGAAGCTTGTAAGTTAGGTATTACTGCTGCAAAGTAAAAGGCACTCATGTCGAGGGATGAGGTCCAGTTGCTGTGGGTTTATCAACGATGTTAACAACACACACAGTAGCCAGTAATAGCAACGCTTCCGAGTGTGAAAGAGCGCCATAGTTAATAAGACGACTGTAATTGATCCATTTTAACGGACTATAAACATTATCTTTAAACATTTGACATCAACAGCGACCAAACGGGGGTAACTCAGCACGGTTGCCATCGTCTGTATGATATCGCATATGGGGAGTAAGCTACCGCACAGCTTGGAAGACTGCTCTTTCAGAGTGTAGGTATGAGAATCGGAAGCCGCGTGATATTGGGGGTTACTTACTCGAAAACCTGCTCAGCCCACTTCATGGATCATGAGTAGCCGTTGAATACATCGGTCCGTGATGATGCAATTTCAGTAGAGTTTCATTGGCGGTGTAAAGGAGTCGGCGGGACTAATATATCAGCATTGCACTTGGGAATAACTCCACGGTTTTCTCTTACTCGGGGACGTAGACCAACCGCTGTTCTCGGGGCGTCACTAGTAGTAAAATGTTGCCCGTTGAGTGTGCTAACTATTATCATTGGCGCCTTCTACGACAGCTACGTAGCTTGAGTAATTTTGTTCTCCTTGTTAGAATCCTTTCATGTATTTTTGTCACGGCCTTCTCGAGGTCGATCCATATCCCCATGTTTGTTTTGCTTCGATCAGAGTTCGAGCCACGCCCAAGCAAACAAGCTACCGAGGGCTACAAACATGCCTGGTAATAGGGCTAGTTGTGGCATTTGGTGGCGTTAAAGCTGTGACGCTAGACTGGGGCGTGGTATAGCTATGAGATATAGTCTAACGAAAACTCCTCGCTCTCTGTTACCGGACTCGCGGTGACTTGATATGTATGTAGTCGGCCGAGATGGTCGGATACATTAACAGTCTGGTTGCTAGTTACCACGGGGGGTTTGACAAAGCGTCACACACCGCCCTTATCGATTTGAGGTCACGAATCACGTCCCTTTCCACACCCGCTTCATTTTACAAGTCCTACAAGGAGGACGATGATCGGGAAGGAGCAATATCCCAGACCCTTCCCTCGCACCTGTGTTGGCCATTAATGAAATCGGCCTCACAGCCGACAAGGTAAGTTTTCGACCTTTGCTTAACGAAACGCGGCGCGTCGAGATGACTTCCGAGCCCAAAATCAACATCCGGGTGAGATAACCGAGATCTGCAGATCCCCGCGCCGGGTCTGTAACGGGACCGGCAGCTGCAGTCGAGAGCCGGCGCCGGAGCGGGTCTCGAAACGGCCAAAAAAAGCCGAACTCCAAAAGACAATAAATTCGTGTAAAATAAATGAGTAAACAACAAAACATGGAGAGACAAAGAAAAGGAATACAAATAGAAACCGAGTAAGAGAAATGTAAATCGAGTGAATATGACCTTTTTTAGATTTTCGGAACTGTTATTTCGTTCTTCCAACTCGAGCTTTGACACTGGGAGTCCGACTTCTTTTGCCCATGGGGTGACGGGGCTAACGAAAGCACGGACCCTGATCGGCTGAAACACCTCTGCCGCTTGTTGAAGCGCGACGCTCCGAGCCAGTCATTCAAGAGAACCACACCAAAAGCACGCCAGAGACGACAGGTTCAGGAGGATTGAATGCCTTAGTTGCGTTGACTCAATCCAAGATGAGCGCTTGCTCTGCTCGTGCGGCGGGATTGTTTGGTCGCTTGGCTTCCTTTAGTGAGTGAATTCAATTTTTGACGCCAGGGATTGAAGATGGCCAGACTTTTTGGTTTTGTTCATCCTGGGGTGGGATCGCTGTTTGTTGCTGGCTCCGGTCGCTTGGCTCATTTCGCAGATCCCTGCCTGGCAGAGGGCGGCAGCTGCCAACGACTGCCGGGCGTCACCTCAGACGGCAAGCAGACCGAGGATGGATGCTGACTTGGGTTTGGCGAGACCACCGAAGAGCGGTGGCTTGCTTGGCTTTTCAATCCTGGACTTCTTGTGTAAAAGTTGGAGCCCACATCGTCTCGCGATGTTTGCAAAAATTGGTGCGGTGTGGATTGGAAACACTGGGTTGCGCGATGCGATTGGACTGCGTCGCAAAGGAAATCGAAATCGTTCTGTGCAAAACAAAGCTGCCATTGGTGTTCCTGGATTCCTGCCAGGCAACGCAGGAACGGCCAAAGGGTGGCATGCAAGGAGCATGCGCCCGAGCTAAAATTAAGGAGATTCGATGAGTGGCCGCTTGGCATCTGATGCACCCCAGCATGAATCCAGGCACAACTGCTGGCTGGCTGGGGACTCCCCGGAGCCGCCCATAACAGCCCAAAGGGGGGACCCACCCACCCCTGGGTGCCCGTTTTTATACCTTCATTTCCCTCGTCGCCCGCGCTTGTCCGCTGTTCCACCGTCTTTTCACAAACCAAAAACGTCGTTCATTACAGAGTCTCGCGCTCGATCCATTCGTTTCCACGCGCCTACGGCATATATCCTACCGTCTCGAAATCGCGTCGATTCAACTACCCTACGGCCTTCCTGCCTTGATAACATCGACCTAAATAACCTCGCGCGCGTAATTCAATTGACCGCCGTCTTCCTCACCAACCGCCACAATGCTCGTCAAATCCGTTGCCGCTTTCGCGGCTCTTGCTTTCGCCGCCAATGTCGCTGCTGAGCCCATGCCCTACAGGCCGACAATGATGAAGACCTCCACCCGCGCCCTGTTCGGAATTGCCCGTCGCGAGGAGCAGCCGGGGTACCAGCCGGAGGAGGCTGTGTGCAACGAGGGCAACACCTGCGAGGAGGCGTGCGGTGCCGGCTACCAGACCTGCAGCTCCAGCGACAGCCAGGTCCACTGCTTCAACCCCACCGCCGGAGAGCTTTGCTGCCCCGACAAGTCCGGTAGTACGTGATCCCGATCGCCGAGTCATTGTTGTTATTGTTGTTCCGTCGTTGCTGACCAATTTCTAGACTCTTGCGAGGAAGGCTACTACTGCACCGCCGACAACAAGGGCGAGACCTGGTGCTGCCCCGAGGGCATGGACCTGGCCGCCTGCGCCGCCGCGTACAGCGTGGACGGCGGCCTGGTCTCGCAGACCCCTCCCCCGGCCACCTCCACCTCGACCACCAGCTCTAGCACCAGCACCAGCAAAGCCACCACCAAGGCCCCGACCACCACTACCACCACCACCTCGACCTCCACCCCTGCCTCCTCCCACACCGTCGCGCGCAACACCACCTCCCCGGTCGACTCCCCCACGAGCGCCGTGTTCCTGCCCAGCGCGAGCTCCGTCCAGAGCAACTCGACCTCGGTCTCCACCGTCAAGCCCGCCCAGCCGACCGAGAGCAAGGTCGAGGAGGGCGCCGCCAGCATCGTTGGCCCCGCGACCGCCCTCGTCCTGCTCGCGGCTGGGTTCGCCGCCCTTCTCTAAGAAGCTGGATGCTCATAACAGCATCATCCCTTTGACCTCGCCGTACCTTTTTGTTTTGTGAGGGGGGGGGGGGGGTCGGGGGACACTGCTTTTACGAGATATGAGACACGACAAGACAGAGAGAAAGCGGTAGCGGGCACCTAACCTAATTTTACCCTCCCACAACTTTAATCTGTGTAGAGTTGGGATGTTATGTGTTTTCCGGACAAGCGCTTTTTTTTGTATGCAGTCGGGGGGATGCTAGGGGAGGTGGGGGGTTGTTTATCCAGGCGGGGGGGGGGCTTGGATTGAGGGGGGAGCGGGATGGGGGTTGGTTGGGTTGTATTGTTGGTTTGCGCGCGTGGCACATGATGGGCTTGCTTATCCTTCTACTTGATACTCTGCCGGGGCGCACACGTCCTCGGGCTTTCGTGCTTTTTGCTTTGGTGCGGTCTGTATGGAAAACCTTGACTTCTTGTTCCTACTTGCGCCGGAGACAATAATATGCCAGTTTTGCACAGTCTTTGCGTGTTGTGTTCTGATACACGTCTCGAGTCTGTTGGCCAGTGTTTATGGACTAACTAATTGTAATGTTTATAACTTAGGTAGTGTGAAGTTACCTCCCTTGGTGCGCTCACCAGACAAGATCGCAATCGGTCAACCGTCGCTTCCAAGCCACAATGGTGACCGTTCTCCATGCATATTCCAGCCATGGCTATAAGCCCAGACTCATGGCAGCCTCGGACCGTGACGATCTGGCGATCCATCCTCACATCATGCACCAATTCCCGAACTTGGTGAGGGGTGACCCTCCCTGGGCTACTGGTTTTTCAGTGTCGGCCACGCATTTAAGAATCAAGAGTCGTCCTTTTTCCTAGTCATATACACGGACGGCCCTGAGTGCGTCCGGTTAGCGCGGGCTCAGAGGAAAGGTTGAGAAGGGTGTCAGTCTGAACATGCGCAAGGGGGCGCGCGGCCGGCGCGATGAGTCTTCGCAACGGCCGTAACGTCCTGTGTCGCCTAATAGGCAGCTTGATGATATGATGCTGACTTCTGGACCACCTGACCTGGACTGGGGGCAGGGAGAAGGACCTACTGTGGGTTAACTATGTATATTTGTCACGAGGCAAACTCCGTGGTCTAAAACATGCGCAATTTGGAGAGCGGCCACGTTCTCGACGTCGTTTCTAACCTGATCTGGCAACTTCGAGATTGGCTGCCCAGTGACCCTCCATCCACCCCCCACTCGCTTCCTGACTTTGTTGGTCTCTGACTGTTGAGGTCGGGGTAACTCTGCTGGCTTTAGTTTGATCCCCGTTGTTCTACTGGACACATGTATTACTCTGTATTTTTATAGTTTAACAATGTCACTGGTTTAGGCCGTACCCTAACTACATGCAAGATGGTGATCTCGTGCGCCACGCCGATAGATGGACTGCAGCCTTGAGTAACCGTAGCTTGCATGTATGTACAGCCTATTTGCAGTGCTGGCGCCGTTCGTCCCGTCCAGACAAACAAGGTGTTTCGGCTGGAGATAGGCCTTAGCTGGACGGAAAAATCTTGGTGGCGGCAAACATGTGCGTGTACAGTCACTTTCAGAAAAAAGCTGCCAAAAAACCTGGGTTTAGTTGTAACACCGAGTTCCATCCCCTCTTCTGTTTGGTTCCAACCCCTTGAGTTACAATTTAGGGATAACGGAACATGGTTTGAGGTTGACATCAAGACAGGGCCGTCTTTCGCATTGTTAAACATAACGCTGAATCAAGCGCCGCTTCCTGGGAACCGGAACGCTAGAAGCAACTCACGCGAGAAAGAAGAGTGGTAATATGAGAGAGTATAAATTAAGAGGCGGTACTTCGTATCCTAATCCCACTCTGTTAATCCCCAATGATGCCTGGAGTAGACAGGGCCGGCAAGCATGGTGTGGAATTACAAGTTTGGCCTTCAGAGGCATAAACGGGGGCCGATAAGTGTGTGGTCCACATAGGCGAGGGTTGTGATACCCTTTTCAACAACATCAGATGGTTTCATGGTGTAGTTGGTTATCACGTCAGTCTAACACACTGAAGGTCTCCAGTTCGAGCCTGGATGAAATCATTACAACTATCATTTTGCCCTTGAGCACATTTTTTGCCCATTACCAAAGCCTCACTGACTAAGACGTGAGGAACCTTTGCCCTGTTTTGCTATTAGCGAAGTGATCCTCCGACCTTCGCAGGCCCCGTCATTGGGGGCTGTCGGTGATGGGGATCCGTCCTCGGGACCGGGCCGGATGCTACGGTGGTATTGGATGCCGGTACTTCTTTGAGGTCTCGAGTCGGCGGGCCGCACACGTGGGGACGCCGCTGACAAAGGGGCTTCGGTCGAAAGAACGTTGAAGGCAAAAGTGTCAGAGAAGGAAGGGCAGCATGCGACGGGGGCGTGGCTCAGCTTTTGAACTTGGCTCTCTTTTGATGAGTATTTCCCGACTGCCATCGGTGTGGGTGGGGTCCACACGATCTCGGCATCGGATTGTCCGTCGCCTCCCTGCGTCACTCAGTGTTTGCTTGCTTGTTCGTCAACGATGATCTTAGGATGTCTCGGGTAGTGTTGATGAATTTGCCCATTCTGAGATAAACAGATGAAGATTGTTCGGTCGAGGCCCTCTGTCTCTGACGGTTTCTGGTACGTACCACCCCTATGTGGAGCCGCGGCAATCAAGTCAGCCTTGAAGAAATGAGCTAAAAAAGCACTTCACTTCCTTCAACTCGACATGTCATTTGTGCAACTGTCAGATTCGGGGTCAGCAACCCGCTCTCTGATTGCACCTATCGCGCTTGGAATGGACGCCAGAAGACGGCGCAAAAGTCATGCCACAGGCTCGTTCCAAAAACAAACGCTGTCTGGCCGCGTCGTGTGCAACCCAGGACGCTTTTGGGAAGCAAACAGCGCGCTAGACGATGGGGTGGCGTTCGGTCGCGAGAACTCGGTTGCATTGGTGGGTGCGCTTGGGCTTTCTCATTCCCCTGGGGGCTGAGGTTTTGGTAACGAAACCCGAGAACCCCAGACCAGACCCCGCTTCTTCCGGAGACAATATGCCATCCCATCACATCTGTGGAGGGCTCGGCATTGGCTTTCCTGTCGTACGAAGTAGGTAGCTACTCGGATAGGAACTTGTCGCTGGGGAACTGCCTGGGATGATGACAGACTCATGCGTTTTCCTGTCGTTGAATCAAGTCAAGACACATATGGGCTCCTACGCGCCGGCCAGCTGCAGGGGAAGTCGACGTTCTTTTTTTGGTTTCGCTTGAGGACTCTCTGGGCTCTCAACCATGGAAGTCCTCCCCAAGGCCCTAAAGCAAATGCGCCAAGGCGCCGGCAGCGCCTCTGCCACTCTCTGCACGATGGCGGCTTTGTTCTGACTGTGCACGCATGGCTGAAGAATCCCGCTTTTTCAGCCATCCATTGTTGTCCGAGTCGCCTTTCTCACTTCCTTTATCCCCATCCTCCCTGCCTAGCTAACATCTGGGCGGGCGAAGCGACAATGACCCCACCGTTCAAGTTCTAGACCACCAGAGCGGCCTGTTTGACAGTCAGGGATTGAAAGGCCGGGTTCAGGTGTGAATAGTATATTCTTCAAAGCCTTCCCTATACCTTACCTTCCCCCCCTGCCCGTGCTGGGCCCCTTGCGGCACCTTCGATCCTTAATCACCACATCGCCATCCCCCATCTAGCATGACACTCCAGTAACATGGTCGGCGTCGTGATATTTCCCTCCTTGACGGGCACGGCCGATCTATCGAGGGTCGAAGCGCCCGTGACCTTCAAGGCCTACCTGCTCTGCGCCTTTGCCGCCTTTGGCGGAATATGTGAGTCGAGTTTGAACTGCTGGCGGCTTAACTACCTCGGGTCCGCAAGTACTGTATGTACATACTAACACTCCGGCAGTCTTCGGATATGACACGGGTTGGATGTCGGGGGTGCTCGGCATGCCCTTCTTCATCACGCAATACACCGGACTACAGTATGACTACGAGACCAGAACACCGATCGGCATCAGCCCTACCGAGTTCGCCCTGCCGTCGTCGACCAAGTCGCTCATGACCTCGATCCTGTCCTGCGGCACATTCTTCGGCGCCCTGATCGCCGGAGATGTGGCCGACTTCATCGGCCGCCGCCCGACCATCATCATCGGCTGCGGCGTGTTTAGTGTCGGCTGCATCCTCGAGATCGCGTCGACAAACCAGGTGGTGCTTTTTGTCATGGGCCGGCTGGTCTCGGGGCTGGGCGTGGGTTTCATCTCGGCCACCATCCTCCTCTACATGGCGGAGGTTGCGCCGAGACGGGTGAGAGGTGCGCTGGTCTCGGGCTATCAGTTCTGCATCACGCTGGGGATCCTGCTGGCCAACTGCGTCGTCTACGCGACTGCCAACCGAAACGACACGGGTTCCTACCGCATCCCGGTCGGGATTCAGTTCCTGTGGGCGCTGATCTTGGGTATCGGGCTGTTTATTCTTCGTGAGTACCATTCAGATCCTGTGCTTGCCCATCGATGCTAACAAACACCAACCAGCCGAATCGCCTCGCTTTCACGTCATGAAGGGCAAAATCAACGCGGCGGCAAGGGACCTGGCGCTGGTGCGCGGCCAGCCGATCGACTCGGACTACATCAAGGACGAGCTGGCCGAGATTGTGGCCAACCACGAGTACGAAATGCAGGTCATCCCGCAGACGAGCTACATCGGGTCGTGGATGGCCTGTTTCCAGGGATCGCTATCCAAAGGCAACGGCAACCTGCGGCGGACGATTTTAGGGACCGGCATCCAGATGATGCAGCAGCTCACCGGTTAGTACACATTACCCACTGACTACCCTACCCTTCCATGTTATCCCCCCAAAGACTAAAAAGTACCCCCCCAAAAGGCGTCAACTTCATCTTCTACTTCGGCACCACCTTCTTCCAACAGCTGGGCACCATCGGCAACCCCTTCTTCATCTCGCTCGTGACCACGCTGGTCAACGTCGTCTCGACGCCCATCTCCTTCTGGGCCATCGAGCACATGGGGCGACGGCCGCTCCTCAACTGGGGCGCCGTGGGCATGATCGTGTCGCAGCTCATCGTGGCCGTCGTCGGCGTGACCGCGGGCCGGCCCGACCTCGAGGGGGGCCACAACCAGGCCGCCGTGCGCGCCATGATCGCCTTCATCTGCATCTACATCTTCTTCTTCGCCGCCACCTGGGGCCCCGTCGGCTGGGTGATTGTGGGCGAGTGCTTCCCGCTGCCGATCCGCTCGCGCGGCGTGGGCCTGTCGACGGCGGCGAACTGGTTCTGGAACTGCATCATTGCCGTGATCACGCCGTATATGGTGGGCAATGAGCCCGGGTCGGCGGACCTGGGCCCGCGGGTGTTTTTTATTTGGGGGTCGCTGTGTGTGCTGTCGTTGGCGTTTGCGTATTTTTTGGTGCCCGAGATGAAGGGGTTGACGCTGGAGCAGATTGATACGATGATGGCGCAGAGTACGCCGAGGAGGTCGGCTAGTTGGAGGCCGACGACGACGTTTGCGGCGAGGATGGGCAGGGTGAGGGGGGAGTCGAGGGAGGGGAGTGAGAAGCAAGGGGGGAAGTGGTGGAACGGTGTAGGTTGGGGTTTTTCGGGTTCTGGGTGGGTTGGATCGGGCTGGGGCAATGCAAAGTATGGGCGTTTTGGCGATGGAAATATCTGGCTTTTTGTTTTAGGTATTTTATTTGTCTCGAGGTAGCCTGCATGAATGCAATGCAATAAAATTCACTCAAAGCTGTCGGGCGCATGTAATCCGGCATTTAATCACCGACTGACTGTGCGCCGTTGTATGTATGTATGTATGGACATAACTTGTCAGCTTGGCCGAAAACTGTCGCCGGCAAGGTGAAACCACTCCCGTCAATTGCCCGTTCGCCACCGGGATTTTAGCACCCTGTCAATCGGAAACTGATACGAAATACGGGATGAACGTGTTCAACGGCCGTGGTTTCCCGGCGTGGGTTCCCCGGTTTCCATGCTAAACCGGGAACCAAAAGGGAAATCGCACGGGGCCGGCGTGACTCACGGCCGAGTCGCACTGGCCGGATCGGGTCATGCAAGCACGGCCCGCAGCTGATCTGTGCCGATTGTGTCGAGGGTTGTCGAGGTCCGGGCGACGTTGGGCAAGACGGGAATTTATGGGGGCGACTTTGAAAGGTTAATCGTTGTAATTGGAGAAAATGGTATTGAGTTCCCAAGACTGGATATATAACCTGAGGCCAGCTTCCTCATTATAAGGTTTCCAATTTCGATAACAGTTGCATGCTTCATTTCGTGCCTCAACACCCACACACAGACACAGACACATTTGACAAACACACTTGCTTGTCACAGTACCTCATCAAGTGAAACTAGCACTCGCAATGACATCCATCGCTGCCGAGTCCGTTTCGACCATTTTGGTGTCGTGCAAACAGACACGCTTTCACATCGAGAGCCCCAACTACCGTGAGGTAATTATTTATTTTATTATTTTATTATTTTATTATTTTATTATTTTATTATTTTATTATTTTATTATTTTATTATTTTATTATTTTATTATTAATACCAATTAAATTATGATCCCATTTCCATCGCCAGAACTAGTGACTGACCAACAACAGCTCGATATTGAAGGCCTCAACATCACCGTCACATCCGCGGGTGGAGAGAAGGTGAAGGGCAAAGGCAAAGGAAAAGGTTCTGGGGAGGGAACTGAGATCCTCAGCAATGCCAAACTACGATTGAAGGCTGGGAGCCGCTATGCATTGGTTGGAAGGAATGGCTCGGGGAAATCTAGTGAGCTTGGGTCAGCAAACGACAGCATTTCTAATAACTAACCGGAACCCCTTTTCACAGCCCTTCTGCGGGCCATCGCCGACAAGCTCATTCCCGGCATCCCGGAACAGACCAGAGTGTCCATCTTGCAGCAGACCAACACCAGCGACGCCAATACGGACGACCTCCCTTCTGGAGAAGTCTCGGGCAGCAAGGACGGTCCTACTGTCCTCGAGGATGTGGTCGACAAGGCCACAGCCAAAAGCGACCTGGAGCAGGAGATCAACAGTAAGTGTGTTGACCATCCAAACCAGCGGACGCCCCTAACACCAACTAGCACTCTCTGCCGGCGTCAACAGCACCGACGGTTACGCTGCGCTCCGGTCGCTCCGGAAGCTCCGCCATCAGCGCATGCAGAAGCGGCTTTTTGTCCTCGATAAGGACGCGAGATTGAGGAGCGGCGCTCGAGGGCTACAGGCGCGCAAAGCGCTGGTTGAGTATGAGAAGGCGGTTGCTGAGTCTGCTGCGCTGTAAGTTACCCCTGAGCCCCTGATTATGCCAATCTCTAACCAGCCTTATAGAAACGAGCAGTCCGCAGACGACATCTCGCCCGAGACGCTCCAGAAGGAGACCCAGGAGGCCGTGGATATGCTCGCCGATCTCCAGCTGCAGGTCGAGCCGTCCCTGATGGCCGACATCGAGTCGCGCGCCAAAAAGATCCTGACCGGTCTCGGTTTCACTGACGCCTACATGGCCAAGAAAGCAGACAGCCTCTCCGGCGGTTGGCGCATGCGCAGCGCGCTCGCGACAGCGCTCCTCCAGGAGACTGACTTCCTCATCCTCGACGAGCCCACCAACTTTCTTGACTTGCTGGGCATCATCTGGCTGCAGCGCTTCCTGCAAAGCCTCGAAGACTTGCCGGCGCCGCCCACGCTCATCCTCGTATCTCACGATCGCGACTTCACCAGCTCCGTCTGCACCGACCTGCTCATCGTCAAGGACAAGGACCTCACCTACTTCCACGGCGACCTCCCAACCTACGAGGCCTCCCGCGCCGAGAAGAAGCTGTACCTCACCAAGATGAAAGAAGCCCAAGAAAAGCAAAAAGCGCACATGCAGGAGTCGATCCGGCAGAACATGGCGCAGGGCCGCAAGAACGACGACCAAAACAAAATGCGCCAGGCCAAGTCCCGCCAGAAGCGCCTCGACGACCGCATGGGCATGCAGGTCAACGAAAAAGGCGGCCGCTTCAAGCTCAACCGCGACCTCCCGGGCTACCACTACTCGGCGCGCGACGAGATCGCCGTGCCCCAAGACGAAAAACCCGTCATCATCACCCTCCCGGAGCCAAGCGACCTGCGCTTCCCCGGCGCGCTGGTCTCCCTCGAAAAAGTCACCTTCCGCTACGCCCCCACCACCACCGCCACCACCAAGGGCGCAACCACAACCACAACAACAACAAAACCGCCCCCCACCCTCCAAGACGTGACCCTGACCGTCAGCGAAGGCGACCGCGTCGGCATCCTCGGGCTCAACGGCGCCGGCAAATCCACGCTGATCCGGCTGCTGGTCGGGCCGGCCCTGGCCGGCGGGCCCCCTCCGCCCGGGTCATCCCAAACAGGCACCGTCACCACCCACCCGCGCCTCAAGCTCTCCTACTACTCGCAGCACGCCGTCGAGCAGCTGCAGGTCCTCGGCCAGGAGGACACGGCGCTGACCGCGCTGGGGTTGCTCACGCGGGAGGTCGGGGGCGCGCTGGATGAGGGCCAGCTGCGCGCGCTGCTGGGGTCGTTGGGCCTGCCGGGCCGGACCGCGTCCGATGTGCCGCTGCGCAAGTTGTCTGGTGGGCAGCTGGTCAGGTGTGAGTTGGCGAGGCTGTTGTGGCGCGGGCCGGGGCTGTTGGTGCTGGACGAGGTGACGACCCATTTGGATTATGAGACGGTGGCGGCGCTGCGGGAGGCGTTGAGGGGTTGGGAGGGGGCGGTTATTTTGGTGTCTCACGACCGGTGGTTTGTGAGGGGGGTCGTGGAGGGGCTGGTGGATGAGGAGGAGGGGAGTGAGGGGGATGGCGGGGATGAGGAGGAGGGGGAGGGGTTGAGGCGGAGGACGGTGTATAAGTTGGCGGGCGGGAAGCTGACGGCGTTGGAGAGGGGGGTGGATCAGTTTGAGGAGGGGATGGAGAGAAGGGTGAAGAAGTTGATGGGCGAGAGTGGTTAAAGGGGGGGTTTGTTTGTGTGTTTGTCTATATACCCACGCTGCTCTGTTCTAGATAGAAACTGATATACCAACCAACTCTGTCCATGCCGTCACCGCGCAGCAGCAATGCCCGCATCAACCAAAACCCTGACCCTCTCCCTCCACTCCCTTCCGACACGCATCCACCCACCCTTTTCCAGCTCGACAATACTCCCGTCCACACAGACCTTGCGCCACCTGGGATCCTCCTCGGCCACCGTCACGCGCACCTCGTCGACGTCCTCGTACCCCACCTCGGGCATACCCACATGCTCACCCTCACGGTACGCCGCCATCATGATCTCCATCGTCCTGGCCCCGCCGACATCCCCGAAGTGCACCAGGCGCAGCCGCCCGTCGAGGGGCCGGCTGTCAGGGGAGATGGCGAACGTCTTTTCGAGGTTGGACACGAGTGTCGCGAGGACGTAGTTGAACCCGCTGCCCCTCTGTTTTCCTTCCCCGCCCCCCTCACCATCCTCCACCTTACCGGTCCCATTTCCACCCGGCGGCGCGAGCGCCACAAACCACGCACCACCACCCGCAGCATTCTCCCCAGCGCGCAACACATCAACCCCCACGTCATAGACATGCCCCACCCGCAGCAACTCCCCCGCCGCCATCGCGAACCGTTTGGACCCATGCACGCGGTAGGCCGGCGTATCGCTCTCCCAGACCAGGCTGGCGTGGAAGCCGTAGGAGGCGACGACGGCGCCGATGAGGTGGGTGACGGGTGTTTTGGGGGCTGTGGGGTCGTCTTCTATTGGGATTGTGGGGGCTGGGGTTTCTTCCGCCTTGGGGGTGGTGTGCGAGGTGGTGGTGGTGGTGTCAGGGGTAGCAGTGGTGTTTTCATCGGGGGTGGTGTTGGTGCGGTGGGTTCGGTTGGCGCCGAGATGAGCTTCGCGCCGGGGGAGAAGGAGGCCCGGAAGGTGGGCAGCGGGGCGGCGTGCCCTTGAAGAGGGTGCGTAGGCCGAGGACGAGGGGTGATGGGCTGGGAAGGTTACTTTCGTCGGTAGTGGTGTAGAGCGGCTTGTGCAGCGAGTGGAAGAGGGCGTTGCCTGTACCCAGGGGGAGCAACGCGATGGCCGGGAGGAGGGAGTTGTCTGGCGGCGGGGGGTTGCGGTCCTGGCCGTTGAGGAAGTCAGTCACGCCTCCGTCGCCGGATAGGAGCACGACGGTTTTCTCTGTCCCGTTGCCATTCCTCCCCAGCCCCGTCGCAAAGTCCCGGATGGTATCTGAGCTCTCCGTCACGGTCACTTGGTACCCTCCTCCACTTCGGCCCTCGCTCGGCTCTAGACCGACAACCCCTAATAATGGCTGTAGCACGCCCTGGTAAAAGTCCTGCGCCAGTTTAAGCCCCGAGTGTGTCGATACCACGACATGCACCTCCCGTGGGGACCTCAGATGAGCCGGCGGGAGGTTGTCCTGGCCAAGGAGCAAGCTTGATAGATCCTCCGGTAGTTGGCTTTGTTCACATTCCACAACTTTTAGCTCCAGTGGCTTCTCTCCGTCTGATGTCGAGCCCTCGACGAGTGAGTAGATAAGATAGCCACCGGTCTTGTCCGGCGCATGCACGACAAAGACAACTTCTTCCCGCTTGATCTTGGCGATGCCACCCTCGGCACTGTCGCCAGTAGCGGCATTGGCATCCCGAGTCTTGTCATTGTCCACAGCAGCCTCTGCTACTGGACGTTGACCATCGCCGGCATCGTTAGACGTTTGGGCCGTCATTGGGAAGGGCTTGGATGCTGGCTTCTCAAACGTGCGGGGTATGGAGCGACAAAAACAAGAAAGAGTTTGGAGACAAATACCAAGACAATCAAACGAATAAGCGGACGAGTTGATACTAAGTTATTCAAACGACGGCAAGGTGATTCCTGGATTTCTAATCCTATATATCAAGACAGCGATCCCCGCCTCCACAGCGGCGCAGTTAAGTCCGAGATGGATCCAATCGCGCCATCACCGCCGCGACGGTTCAGCATGGGTGCGGTGGGCTGGCGTCAGCAGGAGCGGAGCAACTGGGACGGGACAGCGGGGTTTGGTGGACTCCCAGACCCGGGGTTGCTTTCGGCGTGGATCCTGTACATGCATACATACATATGCATGTCTGATCCACGCCTAGCCCGGCATCCTCTATCCGTCGCCGGTGCCGTTCAAGTAGTGCGTGTGATAACTCTACACACTTTTCGATCCTTACTTCCCCTTGGCTCGGTTCATCGGCCCCCAGTTCTCTGTCGGGTTCATCTGGTACCGGACGTACTTTTTCCTGTCCGGATACTGCCCAAGCTGCTCATTAAAGACCACGTCCAGCTTCTTGACCGCGCCATCTTCTGCCGGTGTCTCATCCGACTTCGAGTCCTCCGTCTTGTTCGCCGCCTGGCTCTCCCCGTTGCCGTTTTCTATCGCACCAGGCGCCGGGCCCTCCGCGGACGTCTTCCCCAAGCCCAAGAGCCGGTAGGCGACGCTGCCCGGCTTGATGTTCGCTTCCTTGACCGGTGCTTTTTGACGGACCCATTCCCTAAAGACGTGCCAGATGACAGACCACGGGGCATCCGTCTTCATGCTTCCAGGCTTGCAATGGCTGCGCGTGGCGCGATAGCCGAGGCCGAGCAGAGCGCCCCTCACCGCGTTCTCTGGAGGGCTGGCGCAGTGCAAAACGCCGGATACGTGCGCGGGATGGAAGAAGAAAGGGTATGGATCGATGGCGGCCACTTGCGCTTCCGTCAGGCTCTTCTTTAGCTTTTTCGTGCTGTCGCCGTTCTCCTTTGATTCCGCCTCCATCTCCTCGGGTGAGGGCAGGAATTCCTCCAGAGCCGTCTGCAGCACACCCCTGATTCTATCCTTGGTACCGTAGACCTCGGAAGATGCCTCTTCCGTCTCTGCGATCACCTTCTTGACGAATTCGGGCGAGTGGATGCGCCCCGCGTACATGGGGCCTGCGAGGTGCATCGTTGACCCACAGTGCTCACACGACGTTCCCGTCGTTGGTGCCCTGGTGAAGCCGTGTTTGTAAAACATGCCATCCCCTTTCTTGTTCGGCGCGGGCTTGTTTTTCATGAGCAGTTGCGTCGTCCAAGCACCGCATCCAGTGCCACAGCTGTAGACCACCATATTCTTGCCTCCCTGGAACTTGACCATGGACGGAGATTTCCTGATTCGAACAAAGACTCGGCTGTAATAGTCAACTGACAGCGACAGCAGCGGCTCCATGGCGAGGCCATATTTTGCGGCTGAGGTCTCGATCGTGTGCAGAATGAGCCGAAGCCCCACTTCATGTGAATACCAGCCCTTCACGGGGATGCCACCATACAAAGAGTAGCACTTCTCCGGGTAGCCGTTGGACGCCCACACACCTGAATCCGTGCAAGTGACACACAGGAGACCGCCGTCGTCACGGACCGCTTGGACGGCGGCGTCCAGAAAAGGGGCAGCAGTCCCGTACGGATCGAGGTCGATAATGTCGTACTTGTCGCTCGCCCCGGGCTTGCCCTTCGAGAGACTAACCCGCCGCAGCTCTTTCACGACCACGCTGTACATGTGGGCCAGGGCATCGTCGACCGAGATGTTGATCCTGTCGCGGAGGCCATTGTGGGTGGCGTTGCGCTCGATCGCGGCTGCGGCTGCTTTGAGGATGTCGTTGGCCGTTATCGTGGTAGCGAACGGTATTTCGTGGGCATAGCGCAGGGCACGCAGCCCGCTGGCTGATAGGGCGTCGAGGATGGTGAATGGTATTTGGCACTCCTTTTTGGGCTCAACACTGCCAGTTACCGGCGCTCCTGCTTCATTGTCGGCGGAGGCTTCCTCCGGCTGTTTGGATTCTACGGGCTCCTCTGGGGCAGACTCCGCCGCTGCGTCCGGCATTGCGATGTCCCCTTGTGCCTCGGTGGACTCGATCGCATCTTCCAGCTTCGGGATTTGGTTGGCCTCTCAATTGGTGTCTCAATTTGTGCCTGATCGCCCTGTGCCTGCTCCCTCCGCTTCCGCTTCTTGTCGGCAAACTTGCCGGCCCGGGCTTTGCTGGCGGCTTGCTTCGACTCGATACGCTCCTTTCCGTAGGCTTTCATGGCGAGTATGGTCAAGTCGCGGTTGAACTGTTGAATTGGGTTGTAGAAAACTTGCTGCACTGTCTGTCCATCCTTTGCGGTGCTTTCGGGGACCAGAATGTGAGCAAGACCCTCCTTGACCGTAGTGTAGACGACATTGTCGTGCTTGATCCGCTGCCCCGCGGCGGGGGTGGCGCTGAGGTCGTGGACGGTGTCGGACATTGTGCGGATGGATATTATAGGGGTGTGGAGGCGTAGCGGTAGGTTCAGCTTTCTCGCGTGTCTGGTAAGGTACCAGAAGGTAGCCGCCGGGGAGCCCGGGCGCATGCGAGCAAAGGATGGCGGGTGACTGATGCTTGAGTTGCTCCGAGCTGCGAGAGCGCATTCCCAAATTATTTTTGGGATTCTGCCGGGCGGTGAGTGCATGTCATTGAGAGCCAAGCAAGACACTTGAGTGGAACCCACTCTGAATCCTCGGGTTCCTCTTACACCAGGGAGAGTCCAATTTGGGTTTCGAACAGTTGCAGCTGCTTGTGGTCAACAGCTGTAACTGTTTGGAAACCCAAAAACCACCCGTTCGTTCCAAATTCCGAGACTTATTAAACAAAAAGCCGAACTTCAAATTTGAATATCGACCAAATAGGACTTATCTACAAGAATGGAACGAAAGTCGTTCGGCAGCTTCAAGAACCGGTTTATGCTCGATTCAGATTTCTTTGCTTGACTCGTTTTATTCGATTACATTTACCAGATTTTGTTTCTCCTTCTTTCGAATACTTGCTGGTTTAGAAGCCGCCGTGGGCTCATGTGCGATCAAAAGTGTTGCTTCCTTCCCTGTAGCAAACTTATCACAAAGGCCATCGTTTCCCCTCTGTTCCTTCCTTACTTTTTTGCTCTTTCCCTAGCTGCCCTCTCTTCCTTCCAGTAACACCCACTAGTGAAGTCAAGTCAGAATGAAGATTCAGTTGCTCCCACAATGCCACCCATCCTTCGCCGTCCCCATGACCATCCAGAGCCAGTCTTGCTCAGCTCGTTAAATCACACAAGATACTTGACGCTATCCTAGTCCTTGACACCGTAAACTACACTTACACTCCTTCCAACCCACACCAACGTCATGGCCTCCATCAGCAATGACCAAACCCAGCAGGGCCCCTCCCTCATTACAGGCCACCACCACCTCGAGTCGACGGGAAGCGTGTACAACAGATCCGAGCGAAACCCCAGCATCCCCATCCCGCCCTCCGACCACCCCAACCCCGACCAACCCCAACTCACCCCCGGCAACGCCCCCCGCCGCCGCCGCCGCCGCCGCCCCCAGCCATGCCCAAACCCATCCCAACCGGCCCCTCCCAGCCCGGCGGCGGCAGCGGCGGCGGCCACCAACCGGTACACTACCGCTTCCTGACGCCCACCGAATGGGCGCGCGTAGCGCACGGCGTCGGCGCGATCCGCTCGGGCGGCGAGGAGCACCAGGTGGTGCACCCGACGGCCTCGTGGTTCTGGCCGACGCGCGGGATGCCCGAGGGCCTGTACCGGGACGTGGTGGGCCAGCGGGCCAAGTACGCGGCGGGGTTCGCGCTGCTCAGCGCGCTGCGCTGGTTCCTGCTGGTGCTGCAGGTGATGGTGGGCGCGGCGCTGACGGCGCTGGGGTCGCTGTCGCTGCGCAGCGGCGTGCTGATCACCGCGCTGGCGGCCGTCAGCACCGTGGCCGCGGGCGTGGTGGGCCTGATGCACAATAGTGGCCTGCCGGATCGGTATCGGATGGATCGTGCGCAGTTTGTGCAGGTGGAGGATTTTATTAGGGTATGTACTGTGCATTCCTGTATCCTATCCCCTTCGTTTAGGAGCAAGGGCATCTGACCAGGAACGTGTGGTTATATAGGAGGTCTTGGACACGGGCATCGTCGAGGCCCAGCAGAAGGTGGAGGACATTCTCAACGAATGCTTCACGCGGTTTGCCAACGCCAGAGCCACCGTGATTTCTAACAAGCCCGAGGTCTACTCCAGTCCGCCGCCGCCAGCCCCCAACAAAGCCAATGCAAATCCTCCCTCAGAGGCGCCAGCATCCCCTCGCTCAGCTTGAACGCCAACAGTGGGACAGAAAGGCGTCGGACTAACCCCCTTCTCGATCGACAGAGGATAGAGGTTGCACAGCCAATGTCAGACCGAGGGATACTCATGATACGCTCGAGGATTAGTGGTTTGTTTATTATGTTGCTGATATGACCGCTCTCGTGGGATGAGCACCATAGACATATTTAACGTTTAAATGCGGGATGCCGCGTGGAGGAAGCATTTGATGTTAAGAAGTCGAACATCAGTTTATGATTGATGGATTATAATGGGCTTGTTACGAGGGACAATAGGGATTGTTTTGTTATTCACACCCTGGGTGCTACTCAGATGTTATGGCTGGCCAAGTTAATAGATGATACACATACACATCTCAAACCGCATAAAGGAACGTTTCATGTCTTGGAAGCGTAAGTTAGGGGTTCCGTTGGGAGATCGACAAGCAGTTGATCAATATTGGCGTCAATCCCTTGGATTGAACCAACTACTCTCGCCACCAGACATGGCTATAACCCCCAGTAGCTAACCCTTTCCGACTCAAATCATCGGCCTGCCACCCCCTTTCCCTCTGATTTTGGATATCCGCCTTCATACAGTTCCAGACCACCGCAAGTGTTCCACCCACTATGACTATTATTCTACCTCGGTACATGACATATCTACATCGACTCCTACTTCGTAAGTTCCGGCTTCCCCAGAGTCGAGGCACTCATCCATCTCATTCCCTCTCGTCTAATGCATGATTCCTCTTCCACTCCCCTCCTCACCCCTCTCTCCACACCTCACTCAACCAATCCTCCGATCCGGTTCTCCCACCGCTGTAACCTGGCCCCAGGTATTTCGTGTGGATGGAATCGACTCAACCTCAACCTCGCCCCCAACTCGCCTCGTCCACCTCAATTCCTCACCATCGCACAACCGCCACGTTTTCCCCATCGCCAAGACTCCTAGCCCGCAAAGTGAAAGCGTGCGGCCTCAAGCTCGCCCAGCCCGTCGCGGGGCGCGACATAGCGCCGGCGGTACGTGTTAGTAAAGTCTTGTAGCAGCACGCGGATCTGTCGGACGTTGGACGGTTCAGCCCCCTGCAGCTTCTCCTTGATTTTGACGAGCAGACGGTCGGCCTCGGCCGCGGTGATGGTGCCCTGCGGCAGCATGCGCACCGTGCGGTCGACCCACTGACCAGTTTCGTTGGGGAGCAGCTCAAACATGCCGAGAAGCACGCCGCTGCCGTCGGCGAAGCAGTCGCGCGGAAACGTGATCATCATGCCAGTGAGCGTCTGCTTGACGAGAGCCTCGCCTTGGGTAAGGAGGAGCTGCTTGACAATCTGGCGCAGTTGCTGGCCGGCCGGGCCGAGGTCGCTGCCGGATGCCGCTGGATTGGTGCCGCCGTAGGTGAGGAGATCTCTGATGTAGTGAAGCGCCGCTGAGACGGGTTCCTGCTTCTCAAGGGCCAGGGAGGAGATGGCAGCCTGGAAGATGGGGGTGAAAAGGGCTGAAGGTATCAATTTAGCGGGGTAATAGAGAAGAGCGTCGATAAGAAGACGGTAGAAGTCCTCGATGACGTCGGGGAGGTCGATCGCCGGCAGAGCGCTCATGATGCGGAGCACACTTGTTGCCTGCGCCTCAAAGAACATGTAAATGTCCTCGGTGATGCCATCTTCCACATGCTCCCTGTCTTCAGAGAACTCGCGCAGAATGGCGCTCGTAGCCCAGAGGAAGCAGCCCTGCTTGGACTGGGCAAATCCTGCTGCGAGCTTATTGGCGAGGAAGGGTAATAGCGGTTTGATAGCCGTCCGATATGAGATGACCATGAATCGCCAGGAACGGCAGACCCGCTCGCAAATGGGGACAAAGTCGCTAAAGTTGTCGAGGATGGTCGACAGAATGGGGAAGACTTCCTGCCAGTACTTGACCGCCGGGTTCTCCTCGTTGCTGGGAATGTAGGGCACAACGTGCTGGACAAAGAAGGTGAGGAGGTTCACATGATCTGACAAATCGAGTTAGTATGAGTCTCAATGGAGTTCTTTGGGTTGAAATAAACCTACCGGCAAGGTCAAGCTTTGACTTGTTTTCGGTCGCCGAGTTCGCCTTCGTCATCAACCGTTGCACCAGGGGGTCGCAGTAGAGCTTGAGGAGCTTGTACAGGTCCTCGGTCTTCTGGACACTAAGCACATAAGCTACGCCCTCCGTGATCTCCTCCTTACTGGAAACCGGCAGCTTGTCGAGAATTTGGTCGTAGAATGACTGCAGTTGGATAACCTGGGGGCTGAGGAGCTGCTTGCAGTCGACACAGAAGTACATGAACGCCTGAGCTGCAGCGCGGAGGATCTCCTGCGAGTCGGTCTGGAAGCTCGCGACAATGTACGAGAACTGGGACTCGAGGAACTCGGGTGCGCCGCAGTCCATTCCGTGTAACGGCCAAAAACCATGATGGCGGCAAACCGCAGTTTCTCGTTGCTGATGGGGATCTGAACCAGAAGCGGGAAGATCTGGGGCAAAACGCTGCTGTCGGTTGATTCCACCATCCGGCCCATCGCCCGCATCGCAAAGAGGGGAGCCTCAAGCGACTGCCAGTGTGGCACTGCCGTTTGTGTCGCTTGGCTGCCATACTTCTCCTGCCACAGCTTGATGGCGTCGTGTACCTTGGTGAGGCAGGCGGCAACACCCATCACTTCGCAGCTATCCTTGAGCGTGTCGCCCATGTGGTGCCGAAATTCGCGGAACCTTTCCTCCTGCTCCCTGTCGCCATCGAATAAGTCGATTTCGTTGGGGTTGTCGGAGTGCGGATACTCGAGCTGCTTGAGCATGATGTCGACAAGTTGTGCGTAGACATCGAGGAGCTGTACTCGGGCTTCCATGTAGTGGTCCAACGTCAAGTACTGCTTCAACTCGTACCAGAACGAAAAGGTGTATCCTATGACATCCTTTTCCTTGTCCCTAGCGCAGCACTCGAGCAAGGCCTCGACCAGGGGCCGGAAAGCCTGAGGCTGGCGAGCGATGATCAATACCCACGACTCGCCGGCATCGGCAAACACCTTGGTGATTGCCTTGAATCCCTCGGAATCATCCTCATCCACCAGGGCCTGGATGCGGGGGCGCAGCTCAAGTACCCTGGGGAGCAGCGCCTGGATTGTTTCCAAGTTGTCGTCGACATCCTTGGTCTCTCTGCAGATGATGCCCAGGCAGTCGGCCGCGGCCAATAGTGATTTGTCGTCCGTCACCCCGTGCAGGACGGCGTTCATCAGGGGCGAGTTGACGATTACGCTGACGGGTACCTCCCGGAGCCACGAGCTGATGCAGTCGAACAGCTGGGGATTTGTCGCCGCGGCGGCTAGAGAGACGTCAGCTTTGACCATAGAACCAATCCAACCCACCAAAACTCACGCGAAGACTGTGCATAGTTGACGAGCAACTGCACAACCTGCTCGGCATTGTCCGCCAACAGCTCTGATGTCCTCTGGGCGAGGTCTTCGTCCTATCACGACCGAGTTAGACTGTGATCCTAGGCCGATCCGCGCAAATGGGATGCCGAGGTGGTAGAGGCGAGTCGCAACATATCGTTCCACATACAGACAAGGTGATTTTCCGGCCCTCCGTGACCTCTTCGGGGAGCACGCGCAGGAAGTCGAGGATGCAGGCGTGGCTCTCTACATCGTTCCCGAGGGCCGAGACAACGGTCGACAGCACGTCCTTCCATGTCTGCATCTGGATGGCCAGAATCGCTAGGCAAACGCATAGTTGGACTCGGACCGGCTTGGGACCCGGCGCATACTTCTTAAGCAGCAGCAGGATCTCGCCGCGCAGCGCTGGTAGGTCGGCCTCAGAGATCTGGGTGGCGAGGTCGTATGTGATCTGACAAGGTCAGCTCTTGCCTGCACGGTTGGTGGGGGTCTGTAGTATCCGATGTACCTTGCCCTTTAGGGTCGTCGCGGCGAAGAGCTGCGCTTCTGCCTCGGTCGAATTCTTGAGAATGGATATCGTCGTCGTCCAAGCATCCTTCTATTCGGCCGTCAATAACTTTCCTCAAAGCCCGGTAGCGACCTCGTGTGTTGGACTAACCGATTTCTGGAACCTTCCCAAGTAGTCGACTGCGACCTTCTTCTTTTCATTCTCTCCGCTCCGCATGGTCAGCATCGCTGCCAAAACGGTTTGGACCTCAAAGCCCTCCTGGGGCGTAGTGGACGCCATGGTGATAGATGTGGTATGTCGAGAAAATAATAAGGTGTTGGTTGTGAATAGCGCCAAGCTATAGGGAGGCAAGGTAGGTGCACGCAAAATGCGGTTGCCGCAGGACTGATGTGCCCCTCCCTCCTGCTTATCTCCTCCACTGACTGCCGGAAAGACAAAACTCGGGAAAGCGCACAGGGGAGGAGGTGCTGGCGCGTTGTGAAGCGTATGTCGCCTACTAAATGACTGATCGCAGTCGGGAGACAGTCGTGTTTTTTGAATGAAAGGAAGGTGGGATGACCTGGCGCAGTCGAGATTTCTGGCGATGGTTTGGAAAGTCCCCTCCAACTCTGAGGAAAACGGGACGTCAGGCTTGCCTAAACATTGCAGTTGGTGCTGCCCCACCCGACCAGACGGCGTTGGTCTCCGTGAAAAAGGAGGGGCAGGTGCACGGGCCATGCCTTGTTACTCTCTTTCGGGCACCGTTTCGCAGCCGCAGAGCAAGCTCCGCCAGATTTCTGATTCCACGACACGCCAGGCGCGACAAACATTTGAGCAAAGCACACACGCACGCACTCACGCACGCACGCAACACACCAACACCCTTCCCCATCCCAACATCACCAACCGCACATAATGACTGGAAGAGGTGGCGGCGGTCGCCGTGTTTTGTTGCCCCCCATCAACTTTCTCTTCCGCTTGCTACAACAGCGCACCACGGTCCAGATCTGGCTGTACGAGCAGTTGTCGATCCGCATCGTTGGCACCATTCGGGTAAGTGATTCGAACCGATTCTGGGGCTTGCAGTTTCTGACGGGTTATTTAGGGATTTGATGAGTTCATGAACCTGGTCGTAAGTACCACTGTCGACCCGAGATAGGACGATGCGAACCAGTCTGACCCGATTCTTTAGATCGACGACGCGGTCGAGGTCAAGCAGATTTCCAAGACGAACGACACCGAGTCCAGGAGGCAATTGGGAGTAGGTTTTCACCGGGCGGTTGATGGGCGACAATGGCTGACTGGGAGTAGCAAATCCTGCTGAAGGGCGACAATGTTTCCCTCATCCAGAGCGTGTCCGGGTGAGGCGGCGGCGGGACGGACGCTGCTTTCGCGCGTGGCGGAAGCGTGACACGAATCGATTTCCACAGAAGGTCAATCAAACACGGCCAACACTACGAAACGGGATACCAGGGGAAAGCGGGACAGGCGCACGACAAAGACCGGTGTGGGATTGATTAGTCTGTTTTATTTGCCGGAGCAAGCGGGCCCTTAATCTCACCATTCCCGAGGACCAGTCCGTCAAGAGGTTGATCTAGGGGACCAACAGGTACTGCCCCCTCGGATGGAGATAGGAACTGCTCAGACAGGGCTAAGCCAAGAAGCAATACAGGGGACTCTTGCTGCCCAAGCGAAACCCGCCTTTAGCCCGTGCCGGAAGAGAAAGTAGTCATAAAAGCCCTTGCCGTGCCCGAGCCGCCTGATGGCGCCGTTGTCGGGGTGGGTGTCGAAAGCGACGCCAGGCATAAGGACGAGGTCTAGTAGAGTGCTATCAGAGTGCTGGGCATCGGGCCCGCCAAATACCCGCTGCCTCGCTGCGACGGTGTCCGGGTCGATGCTTGGAATGCCCCATTTGTCCGGCTGCAGAGATTCGTAGTCGGCCAGGTCGCGCAGGCGCACCATGTCCATCACCCGTGCCGGCAGGCCCGGGCCCGGGACCGGGTTCTTGTGGAGGTAGGGGATAAAAACCTCCTTGCCCGCCGTGAGGGCGTCCCGGACTATGGCATCGGTTTGGATCTCGCCCGTGGGCATGGAAAGAAACACGCTGACTCGTTTAGCCTTGGCATAAGCGCTGAGGGTTTTGAGCGTGCCGTAGACGGTCGAGCCTGTGATGCTTAGCCCGGTTCAAGGTGTGTCTGCGGGGATCGTACTCTGCGAAACGATGGACTCCTGGGGTACGGATTTGAGCTTTTGTTTCATGACAGCTCTGAGGTGTCGTTTGGCCACGTTGAGGGCCGCCATTGTGTCGTCTTCGCCGGAGACATCAGACATGAGAGCTGAGCCGACGTGTGTGTGTGTGTATCTGTTGTAACCGGATTTCAAACTGTGATGTGGGTTGAGTGAGTGAGTGACTTGTTTGCTGCCCGGGTTGGATGGATGGGTGGATGGGACCTTGCAGCATGGAATTACGGCAAGTGGATTCGCCGAGCGGAATGCCACGCCAAATCCCGTCCAAAGACTGTCGTGTGCACCACAAGTACATACACAAGTACACACCACATGTCGTCAGGCTGCATCTTCCCTGGTACGCATCAACATTGGTGTATTTTGTCCTGCATGTTTATCTAATCTGCATAAGATCATCCGTCCCACGAAGACATCCCACCATTCCGATCTCCGTGTCCTCCAATCTCCAAACTACAATAAGACACGATTTCGGCCCTGCTTCCAAGTACTTCAATGCCAAGTGCGCCACTTCTGCTTGGGACAACGGGGATTCTGTGGGGGCCCGGTTCGGGTTCCATTGCTTCCATTCTTGCTGAGAGCATCAGTGACTTCCATTTTCTTACGTGTTAATCCAGCTCTCACTTCACCAACTCTCGAGCTTGAAGTGCTGCCATGTTCGATTAGGCCAGGGCGTCGTCCACCGTCTAACTATTATTTGGGGCACAATCTGATCGAGATCAACTAATGCAATTCCCATCTCCCCCGTCCTGATAGCTGCTAGCCTAGGCTAGGTGCTCTTCTGCTGAGCACCTTCTTGGAGCTTCCCCGAGACTTCGTGTCACACCCCACGCGCTAGCTTCAGGCTTTCCTGCCCGCATCGTCCCGAGATATCCGAGAAAGGCAGGCCGCTCAATGACTCTCTCCGGCGGGAGAAACACTCCATCGGACAAGCAGCTCGAATCGGACTGGACAATTCCACTGCAATCCCTGGACTCGGGACCCGCACGACTCAGCAAGGGCCCCACGCCGCAGCAGCTTGCCCCGGACTTTTCTGCCCCTCCTCCCCCCCACACACGCGACGACAACACGACGACGTCGCTCCCACCGCACTACTACAACAAAACCGAGTTAAGACGACGTGCCGACACCCATGGCCGCGGATCCGAGTCGACGACTGTGCCAGTGGCTGACCAGACAGAGACCGACAGCCCGAGCGACCCGGCATCCGAATACATGGCCAAGGACCCCCCGCCGTTGCACTCGGCTGCTGCCGCCGGCCATAGCAGTCCCTCTTATGGCTCCATAACGCCGCGGCCCTCGGATGATAGTACCGGCGAAGACGAGGACAACAACAATGCCCAATTGGTGCGGTCCCGAAAACCTTCGGATGCGAGTCGGAGATCATTGGGCGGGTTCGGAGTGCGACGGCGCCGTGACGGCTCCCAGCCCAGGTCACCGACCTCGAGGAGGACGCCCAGGCAGTCGGAGGAGCTCGGGGGATCCACTACGATTGGGGGCCTCGAGGGCCGCTTCGGCACCACCGAGACACCGTTGCTGAACGACCTGGCCAAGCAGCCGGAAGGCGAGGAGGAGGAAGACGATGACGAGCGGTCCTTCGTGTCCGACTCGGGCGCGGACGACGACGAAGATCCGCCAGATAACTCCCCCTACGCGCAGGTTCGGGCCTCCGTCTCCTCCACCGACAACACGAGCCTGTCGATCAACACGCCCCGGATGTGGGCGCTGTCCATCCTTTTCTCCATTCTCGGCTCCTCGACCAATTTGTTTTTCTCTTTAAGATACCCCAGTGTTGCAATTACGCCAGTTATAGCATTGTTAATGGTACACCCTCTTGGTCTCCTATGGGACTATTTTTTGAAACGAGCCGACGATCCTCCGGAAGAGTATGTCGACGGGCTCCGGAGCGGCAATCCCCCGGTAGCCAGTTGCGACCCCCGCTCACGATTCGTCCCCCGAGGGCAGGGGTAGGCTTGACCGGGCCCGGATATGGCTCGCACAGGGCCGGTGGAATGAGAAGGAGCATAGCTGCGTTTATGTCAGCAGCAATGTGTCGTTCGGATTTGCCTTTGCGACCGACGTCATCGTCGAGCAGACGCAGTTCTACAAGCAGGAGGCCCCTATCGTGTACCAGCTCCTATTAACAATATCGACCCAGATACTGGGGTACACCTTTGCCGGCCTGACGCGGCGCTTCTTAGTCCGGCCGAGCGGTATGATATGGCCGGGCACCCTGATGTCGGCAGCCATGTTCACTACCCTCCACAGAGAGGAGAACAAGGAGGCCAACGGCTGGAAGATCAGCAGGTGGAAATTCTTCTACGCCGTCTGGCTGGGCGCTTTTCTCTTTTACTTTCTGCCGGGGTTGCTGATGCCAGCGCTGAGTTACTTTAACGTGATCACCTGGTTCGCTCCTGACAATGTCGTCGTCGCCAACCTGTTTGGCGTCGTCTCGGGACTGGGGCTGTTCCGCCCTAACCTTCGACTGGGCGCAGGTCGCCTACATCGGTTCGCCGCTGCTCACCCCGTTTTGGGCGGCCATGAATGTGGTGGGCGGACTCGTGGTGGTCATGTGGATCGTCGCGCCCATCGCGTACTACAGCAACTGGCTGTACTCGTCGTATATGCCGATCCTGTCGGCCGCCGTGTTCGACAACACCGGTAACGTGTACGACGTGAGTAAGGTGTTGACCAAAGACTTCATGTTCGACCGGGAGGCCTACTCCAAGTACAGCCGCGTGTTCCTCCCCATCACCTATGTGCTGAGCTATGGCGTGCAGTTTGCCGGGCTGGCCGCGCTTTTGACGCACACGGTCTGCTGGCATGGGAAGGACATATGGACGCAGTGGAAGCGGTCGTTGGAGGAGACGTCCGGGGAGCAGAAAGGCACATATCAACCAGTGTCTGAACCGAGTGGGAGATCGCCTAGGTCGCCTAACGGTCGAGACCGGGGAGCGAACAGGTCCTCGATGAGCATTGACAACATAATGAGTCGCGAGGATGTGCACAATCGCTTGATGAGGAGGTACAAGGACGCCCCGATGATGTGGTATCTCATGACTTTTGTCTCGATGACGGCCATCGGTATTTTTGTTGTCGAGTAGTGAGTTCCCCCCTTTCATGGGAGTGAGCGTATGCATGCATGCATGCGGCTTGACCGGCTGCTAACCAGTTCAGCTACCCGATCCACCTCCCCTGGTACGGCCTCCTCCTCGCGCTCGGCATCTGCACCATCCTCTTCATTCCCATCGGCATCATCATGGCCGTCACAAACCAGCACTCGTCCATCTACCTAATCTGCCAGCTCATCGCCGGCATCCTCTTCCCCGGCCGCCCCGTCGCCAACATGGTCTTCGTCACCTACGGCTACATCTCCTCGGCCCAAGGCATCAAGTTCGCCGCCGACCTCAAGCTCGGCCACTACATGAAGATCCCCCCGCGCATCCTCTTCACCGTCCAGATCGTCGCCACCGTCATCTCCTCCCTCACCCAAATCGCCGTCCTCAACTGGATGTTCGTCCACGTCCCGGGCCTCTGCACCCCGCAGGCCATCAACGGCTTCACCTGCCCCATCGCCCGCGTCCACTTCAACGGCTCCATCCTCTGGGGCGTCGTCGGCCCCGCCGAGTTTTCGGCCCCACCGCCACCTACCGGCCCCTCGTCTGGGCCTTCCTCGTCGGCGCCCTCCTCCCCCTACCCCTGTGGCTGTACGCCCGCCACCGCCCGCGCTCCGTCGTCCGCAAGATTAACCTCCCTGTCCTGTTCGGCTCCCTCGGCTGGATCCCCCCCGCCACGGGACTCAACTTCTCTGTCTGGGCGCTCGTCTGCTACGTCTTCAATTACCTCGTCAAGCGGCGCGCGCCGGCGTGGTGGGCGAAATATACCATGACGCTGAGCGCGGCACTGGACTCGGGGCTGGCGTTTGGGATTGTGGTGGTGTTCTTTGGGTTTGTGTACTCGGGCGTGATGCGCGGGTTTAGTTGGTGGGGGACCGAGGTGTATAAGAAGGGGTGTGATTGGCAGGCGTGTGCTTGGAGGGAGGTGCCGGAGGGGGGAGGTTTGGGCCGGAGGTTTGGTAGAGGTTTTGGTAGAGGTTTTGGTAGACGGTTTAGAAGGGGGGTGGGGGAAGAGGGGGGGGGGAGGGTTGTTTGGTGAGTGAGCGGGTTGTTGTCTGGTGAGTGAGTGGGTGGGTGGGTGAGTGGGTGGAGGGAAGGGAGGGGGGCGGGGTTAGTGTACGCGTATTGGGGGGTTCGGGGAGGGCTGTAAGCGTACTCCTGGGTTGCTTGTGTGGCTTGGGTGTGTATACTTGGTATGTGGATGTGAGGGAAGTCAGAGGGAGGTGGTCAGTCGGTTGGGCGAGGAAAGAGGGAAAGGGAGAGGGTGGTTGGTTTTTAATGACTGGTAATGATGCTGCTGGACTCAGTTTGGTGGAGGTGTGGTGTGGTGTGCATTGCATTGCATTGTATGGCGTTGGGATGGGTAAAAATAAGGACATTGGTCCGGCGGCTCAGGCATAGTAGAGTATCTCGGTAGGCACCTGAGTTATGGAAGTCATTTGGTTGAGGGGGAAGCGCTGTTGGCGGTCAATGGAACTGAAGCAATGCGTTGAACTGTTTGTTTGATACATAACTACCTAGTTACTCTTGGGTTGTGCGGGACTGGAAGTTTCCCCTATTTACCCCTTAACCATTCCAGCGTAATTGAAATGTACTAGTGAAAGAAGTTCGAGCTGAAGTCCCCCCTGTTCTCCTTTTCCGCGTACAAGGGGATGGGGCACCCGGTGGCGAAGCTACACTAGATTAGTATGTAACTAGACTGCCACCTCCCTTGCTGCAAGAATAAGCGGAAATCTAGGCCAGGAACGAAGGGTCACCGTTAGTTAACCGAAGTGAATAATATCATTTCACCATTCTAGTCCACACAAGACAGTCATCGAATGCGAGATGCAAGATGAGACTCGGAGTCGGTGACAGCAAAGTAAATGTCAGAATTGTTCGCTTTATGCACAACTTATGATACCTTTAAAAACCCTACCCCCAGAATTGATACAACGACAAAGAGAATCAGCCCTGGCGCCCCGCCGCAATGAGTGTAGTGTAGTGTAATAGTTGTTGTGAAAAGATCCACATCTTCCCCTCCCGCGCCATCACCTCGCCGTCTCCTCCTTCCCCACCACCGCCTTCAGCACCTCAAGATGCTCTTCGGTAACGCGTATCGCTTCCTTCAGTTCCCGCTCATCCATCCTCTCCTCCCTCAGCTTCTCCTCCACCGTCCGCGGATCGACGCTCCGCTTCCAGCGGTGGGTCCGCTCCGAGCCTTTCCAGCCCGGCCCGCTCCTCGATCCACTCCCACAGATCGCTCTCCTCTTTCCTCCACATCTCCTCATACGCCGCTAGCCGTTGTGGCGCGTTGGCGTACGCCGGGTCGTGGGAATACCGCGGCGCGCCCTGGCGGGTGCCGAACCCGAACCAAGAGGCAACCAACAGCCCAACAAGTAAGCCGTAGACAACGTTGCCGGTGAGGATTGGCCGGATGGTGTCGACGACAGGGCTAAGAATAGGCCGCGCGGGCTCAAAGAGGCCCCAGCTCTGCTTGGTCAAGGCTTTGGTGGCACCCTCGGCATCGCTGGCGGGGTTCGATGAGCGCCGATTTGCCTTTGCGGCCGCGTTTTTCCGCGCGGGCGGCCGCGCCGTTGAGCGTGCTGGACCGCGCGCGGGACGAGACGGCAGCCTTGAGACCGGCGAAAAGGTCTTTGCAAAATTGTAACTGGCCCTCGTTTGCGCCGCTCGATGGCACCTGGAGGAGCAGTCTCATCAGCATGGAAATTGTGAGAGGGCAAAATACACATACCCTTCAGCCAGCTCTTGCCGGACCATTCTATGACGTTGTTGATTTGGATGCGGGTGCCGTTGTTTTCCGCCCAGGTGAGGCAGTACTTGGTCTTGACGACAAAGATGTTGCCGCTGGGGACGTCGGGGTTCTGTGTACTGACGAGGACGTTGACCGCCTTCTCGAGGTCGATGTTCTCGAGGGTCTCCGTGACGACACACTTTGTCTGCTTCGGCCCTATCGAAGCATACAGCGGCTTGATATACGTGTAATTGCGCGTCCTGATCTCCTCCGTTAGACCACGCTTGTCCTCCATCTGAAGGTCCATGCACTTCTGGTCCGTCGTGAGCCACCGGCCCATCCAGGTTGCCGAGGCGGGACCGAACAGCATAGTGTACACTTTGCCGAGCGGGGCGGGGATGACGTCGTCACCCAACACCTTCTCGTAATGGGTCGGCCCATCTCCGCAGTCGGTGGGCGCGTGTGTCGCGGGGCCAGGGAAGTCGGTAGCGCCCGCTGGTGAACCGTCCTCCTGCTTCTCGGCAGGTGCCACGCCGCCGGAGACCTTACGCGGAGCAGCCTTTTCGGTAAAGTCCGAAACAGGGCCATCAGATACAGGTCCACCCCCTGGCTGTCCTCCTCGTCCTCGTCCTCGTCGTAGACATCGTCTCCATCCTCGCTCTCCTCCTCAGACCCTGAAATGCTCTGGGTACCCGTGACAGATGCCGCCTCGGCGTCGAGTTTTTCTGTCCGGTCGCCCCCTGGCTCTTCCAGACGGACACCATTGAGAGAGCTTTGTAGCTGGGGGTGGCCAAGCTTCCAGATCTTGATAATAAGGTCGTAGGTGGTGTCGCGGCTGGCGAAGGAGGCGAAGACGTGCTTTGCATGCAGCGTGGAAATCTCGAGGCCGTTCTTGAATACCAGGGCCGTGCTGCGTTTCTCGACCGCGACAATCTCGTCGAAGCTCATGACGAGCGTCGTGACCCAACCGAGGATGTTGCTGCTGAAGCAGAGATGGCCTTCAGAGATATACAGACGGCCATGTGCGAGAATCTCACGTTGCAGGGCGCAGCTGTAGTCCTCGATTAGGTAGTCATCATCGGGCACACTCTTGAATAGCACGTGGAAATCGCGATTTCTCTTCTTGTTGGCAACGGCAAATCCGGTGAGTTTCGGGGCGCCAATGTTTGGGTTCACGAGCGACGAGTTGGCGGCCGCAATGGCAGCCCCGATAGTGCTGGTGGCTGCGGTCCCATGCGTGGCAATGCTACTTCCGCGGTTCCTACGATGGCCGATAGCGCTGCGTATGCTACCGCTGCGGTGAACGCCCGTCTTATCCTCATAAACGCTGCCAGCAGGGGTCGTCCGCTCAGCCCCCGCTGATTCCTGGACGGACCGCGGCCGGGAGGCATTCGGGTCTTCTGGGAGGTCAATGCCGGCGACGTGCGGTTCTGCTGGGGCGGATTCGGATCTCGATCGGGGTTCCGTGTCGGAGAAGCGGGTGACGACAGGACTCGGCGCCGGGCTTGGGGCGTCCGCAATGCCCAGCTGGCTAAGACTGAGGTCGCCCATGCCAAGTGTTTTGACGGCCGGCTCCTTGGGCTCGGTAGACGGTCGTTGTGAAGCCACAGATTCTACCTCGACGGCGTCCAGTTCCCTATCGGCCTGTTGCTCCTTGACCGGTGTCCCCCTGTTCTTGGGAGGGCCAGCGTTGAGGGCGGCTGGTATTGTGGTTGTGAGTGAGTTGGCGGTGTTCTGGACCGCCGAGAACATGGAAGAGAAAAAGGTGGCAGCAGGGTTGCCAGGGGTCGCCGGGCCGTTCTCGGGTGTCGGCGTCAGCGGTGGGGCGGCCACGTTCGAGAGCTTGCTTGGGCCAGCATTGGAGCCTGCCCTCCGTCTCTGGGTGATCATGCTCTGCGCCAGAACCGCATCGGCGGGGCGACGAGGACCGGTAGCCGAGGCAAGACCTGGTTGGGTATCGGTAGGGGTCGGAGGGGTGTTCACAATGACCGGCGCTGCTGAGTCTCCGGGGGGAGTCCGAGGTGGCACCCTCAGCGGTTCGAGCTTTTGGCCCCGCGAGAAACGTCGGCTGCGGTCGACAGAGGTCTTGGGCTCTGTCTGGGAGTCGAGTACCGGTGGGTCTTCCGGGGTATCCTCTGAAGTTAAGCTCTTTCCGTCGCTCGAGGTCTTCTTCGGCCTAAATACGTCTCTAAGTCGGCTAGAGGATCGTTTCGGGCGGAGTTCGGGAGGGCCAAGTGTAGTCCGGCTCCGGTCGAGGGATGGGGCGGACTCGAGGCTGTCGGAGCTATCCTGGGGTAAAACGGGTGACCGTGTAGACTTTTGGGAGGTGGTATCGGAAAAGAGGGGCGTTGAATCGTGCGAAACTTGTATTGAGGGTGAGGCAGTCGTTGTCAAGTGGTCGATTGGTGACGAATTGGTAGAGGTGGCGATGGGCCTGTTGGTGCTAGCGAGCGGGAGTGATGTCAGTTGCTGCGACACGGCAGGGCCAGCCCCTTAAGAAGATACAAAGAAAAACGCTATGATGAGACGACGAATCCGGGAATCCGGGAATTTGGGAATTTAATAAATGGAACAGTGGGAAGAATAAGACGGGATGAGGCTGATGCGAGGGCCAACATCCAGCAGCAGAAACGTCTGCTGGGGGAGGCGCAGGCGATGTTCATGGCCCCCAGGGTGGGACCAAGCTCTCCGAGCTGCTAAACTAGTGTGCTAGTGAGTACGTGCATACGGCTCTCGCACACATGTGCATTTTGCGGAGGCAGTTTGTATGTACGTGTTCCGAGTATTGTACGAGCAATACGCGTACTCCGCATCCACTGCCAAGAGCAGACGAACAGGGTTGGCGAATTGGCACAATTGATGAAGGGTGAAAAGGGAAAAAGGAAAGAAGGGGCAATGGAGGTGGTGTGTAAGGTCCTAAGATAACTCACGATTCCCGGTCAAAGTCGTCGATAGCTGCTGGGTCTGTGTTGTTGCTCTTTAGGCTCCCGTTGAGCGAGTTGGCGTCGCTGCCAAAAGTGCTGCGACTGGTGATGCCGCCTCTCTGTGAAGCAACGTCATCGCTAATGCTTGCCGTTTCGGCCATCGACGAGCTCTTGTTGCGACGCCGTTTCGCAGCGATGGACTTTGGCAGCAGTTTTCCAATCCCGTTGGACTGGCTCGTCGGGGTCTCCATTGTGGCGGCGGTTTGCGGCGTTCAGATGATCCCTGCGTAGAGTCCGAGATGCAGCCTGCCAGTGCAGCGCCAGTGTGAGACAGCGGATGTCATACACAATACCTGCCAGTCATGACGCCGAGACCGGCGACAATTGGTGTAATCGGGGGGGGGGGGGGTTTCAGCAGTGGGCCTGGTATCGGATATCGAGAGTCGAGGTGGAAGAACCGAATTGTATGAGGAAAGAAGGAGTTTAAAACTCGATGTTACGATGGCAGGATGGCTGGGGGCGAGCTGGTGAGCCCCTCAAATGTGTTTGAAGTTGGTGTGTTCCACTGCCGTATTCAACCTTGAGGATATTCGTACTGTGGTTAATGTAACCGGAACTTGGTGTCGCTACAGGGGTAATTGAGCTAGTGCTAACGAAGAGTTACTGGGAACAGCTCTCTTGCTCCGGGCGGGAACCTCCTGAGGCTCTTGGGGACGAAACAGACCAAACCATGAATAGGTACCTAAGACATCTCAACATAACTTGGTTATTTTGATAAGCTGAATTAGGTAAGGCTGAAGCCAGAGTGAACGCCTCGGTTTTACTTCTGACTTCTATTCTTAGTTTCGTTTCAATCTGCTGTTCAAAATTACATGCCCCTTTCAATCATTCGCCCTCAGGCTAGTTAGTGGGGCAAGTCCAAGTATCCAATTCCCCGGGCTGCGGTACATTGCAGTGGCAACCAGGACCAGCAACTCCCGTCGCTTCCAGCCCTACGCTTCGAGGCTGCGCCGTCACGCCGTCCCGTTCCCCGCCATCCCCGATCGGTCACCGTCAACTGTCAACTCTCAACTGTCAACTGTCCAACTCCAAACGCCGCCCACAAATGCCTTAACGTCCCTACCTGATGCGACACGCAATTATCGAGACATGGAATCATCCCCTTTGACAAAGGTACACCCTGCGACCAGCGGCTTAGCTCTAGTTAGCTGACTGTTCAGGCGCATGATCACGCACGGGCGGCGGCGATTGCAACGCAGGCCTCGGACACCACAGTCGCCATCAACGAGCACGCTCAGGCTGCGGGCGAGTTCGCGAACGCTTCCAAAACTACAAACAGCTATGAGGCTTTGCGGACCCTGAGGTTGCTCGAGCAGCACCACAAACGACTATCGGAATTGCTAAAGTTGCCCCGCGGCCCACCAAGTCAAGCCGGCCCCGATGACATTCCCGAGGAGGACGAGAAGGAGGAGCGGGAAGAGGGCGATCACAAGGCGGTGACTCCACGAGAGGATCAACTCCCCCCAAAGAAGAAACCCTCCGCGAAGCCTCCACCTACCTTGTCGTCTCACTCACGATACCCTGGTCGCAACCTCTCATCTTCCATCGCGAGCAACTTGGCGTCGGCACGAGGCATCCGGGCGAGCTATAGCACGCAACCGCTCCCGCCAAGTATATCGAACGATCAAGCGCCGGGGAGTCTGGAGGCCCGGCCCCGTCGAGAAGGTTCTTCGAAGGGCAAACCCCCAAATCCAAGCTGGGTACCCCCGGTCACCAAGGAAGATTCCGTCATCGAACCCCCGAAGCCCGAACCGACCAGTCCGACCCCAAGCGAGGATGGTTTCTCCAGATTCTACAGTACCTTTGGCAGCTTAATCAACCGGCTCTCGGCGCCTCTAGCGTTCACCGGCCTTCCCCTAGTCCCCGAGGAATCGACACCCACACCTACCCCTCCTCCCGCCGAGCAGCCCCAGAGAAAGCTGCGCCATAAAACATCCACCTCATCCGCCGAACCAGATCTCTCCAAGATCTACTCCCGCGCCACGCTGCGCTCTCTCGAACGCGACGGCCATGGCGCAGCCGACTCCTTCTACGTGGTCCCCACCAGCGGACACACCGCCTCATACGCCAGCGTGCTCAACCACGAAAACAAAGAAAAACGCCGCCTAGCCGCGTCAATGCACCGCGGCGGCGGCGGCGGCGTCGCCGACGAGAACGACGACAACGAGGACGAGGACGACTTCGTCGACGCACGCGAGTCACAAGCGCCGATGTCGCCGACCTTCCGCCGGCTCCTCGCTCGGGCCCGCTCCGACAAAGACCTGCGCAACATCGTCGAGGAGCTGTACACGGAGAACTCGACCCTCAAGGACGTGCTCGACAAGGTGAGCAAGCGGCTGCACAACTTCGAGCTCAACTCGCAGAGCTCGCATCTCGCGCTGGCGCAGAGCCTGCGGCTGCAGCGGCCTACCTCGCCGATATCGTCGAGCGGTTTGGGACTGGCGGCGGGTGTGGCAGGCGCAGGGGCAGGGGCAAGCGCCGGGGAGGAGGCGTTGAGGAAGCGGAACCGGGAGCTCGAGGAGCAGATGAGCGAGATGGTGCAGCGGATGAACAGCCTGGAAAAGGACCACCTGAAGTTGCAGGTCACGCTGGAGAAGTACAGGGACCGGTGGGAAAAGCTGAAGGCTGGGGCCAAGGCGCGTAGGTCGGCTCAGGATTTGGTTTATGACGGCGAGTCGAGGAGGTGAGTGACATGGGAGATGATGAACGTGCCTGTTTATTTTATGGGCATTGTATGACTGCTCTACTAAGAGATGCATCGCTTTGCATCCCCCCTAGCGAAATGGTGACAGTGTGTAGTAGGTATGTCAGAACACTCGAGGTAACTAGGTAGCTACTCCCCAGTGTTGAGCGCTCTGGTCTTATCCGAGGATTTGGCCAACTCTTGGTCGGCTTCTGTCATAGAATTCGCTTCCTACGTTAGTTAGAGTCAAATACCACATAGCTATTTCAGCTTAGCTACTCTGCAAACTACCCGTGACATGTCTCAATATGATACAAAAGCCAGCATGGCACTTTGTGGCCAAGATACCCGAACTCGAAAGGAAAGCGACGAGTCAAGAAAGAAGGCCAGGAGAGGGAAATGACCAAAAGAAAAATAAGAAAAGAAAGCGAGAAAGGAAAGAGTGATTATATGGAGTAAATACAGTTTCTTTAGACTTCCCCTCTAATTAACCAACTTCCAGCATGGCCATCCTTGTCCGTCCCTTAGGCCAGGGCAGTCTCACTACTTCCGACGGCGCAAAAGAGGTGGGCTTCTTTTGCGGCATGATTTGTGTCTTCCGCGTCCGGCCTGCCTGGCGCTGGGCTCGACGTCCTCTGGTTCGTCTACGCTTTTCAGCTGCTTGAATGAGTGCGCGAGGTGACGACCTCAGCTCGAGGAGCGCCACTGAAACGTGGTGCATATTTTGGGTTGGGAGTCTTGGGTTTTGCATGCGATGGCTTCAGTTTTGTGCCTATAGGTCAACGGTTTGGTTGGCAGTTCTCTCAGTACATTAGCTGAAACGAAACAACTTGAATCGAGGCGAGGACGAGCCGCGGTAGATCTCGTGTGCGTTTATTGGCTGCTGCAGTTCGACTCGCCATCAACCCACCTCATGGTTTGTTGTAGCTCGACCGGGAGCACCCATTTCATTCATGTATATGATGGCTTTCGTTCTCCCCGCCATTACCCGGCCATCTAGCGCTGAGCTGCTCTCACAACGAACCCACTCAGTTTGTGGTAGCTCCCTCTATGTATAACCGCTGCCGGTTTGCCAGAACCATGTCCCATGGGAGCTTTGGGTCAACAGTGTACTTTTATCAACGTTTGAATTCGCTCCGCCTTGTAACGCTTTCCTAGTATTCAACTCTTATTATTCGACACTTGGATGTAAACTACATTTAGCAGTTCCGTATGGCTTTGATTCCTAGAGTAGAGCGAGATGTCAGCAACCAACTAGGATACCAAGGAGAGCTAAGCACAGCATTCCACGCCCGCTACTTACCTGGGATGATATCTGTCTCGGGCTACCACCCCCTTGAGGGGTATGGCCAAAATACTCACACAAGCCTGCCATGTGTGGTATTCAGCCATACCTTGCCTAGACGTTGTGGGTATAGAGGTAGAGATCTAGCTCACACGTTGTGACACAGGACTGGACTATAAAGAGGAGCCATGGCTTTCTTAGATGTTGTAGGTATGTGGCGCACCAGTCCCTTGCAAACAAGGGCAACCCCATTGTAAACAAAGCCCTTTTCGTCACCTAAGACAACAGAGTGAGAGCCTGTAGTCTGAAGTAAATATGACTGTTTTAGAAGTGGCTTGCTTAGAAAGAAGTGTCTAGTGTTCCGGATACTGCAAATGCGTGAAACTGGATGGTGAACAGAAGCAAATACCTTACAATAGACAAGCTTGTGCCGCCGGAAAAACTATCGGTATCAGGGCATTGGGCCTGTTGTTATGCTGGTGGGCTGGATTGCGTCCAGCTAGAACAACTAATTTGTGAAGAAGATACACTCCTCCCAGGCCTGCTGCCACCAGACGCGTCACTGTTCAGACGAACAAACCCACGCGTCTACCACGCGTCATTTCGTCCTTGAGAAGCTATTTTGATATTTCAATTTCTGTACTTCCCCAACTCCAAGCCTGATCTTTAACCTTCATACTCTGATAAGTAGAATAAGAAGGCCATCCAAGAGGTGTGAGGCTATATCAACTCTTCCCAAACCATCCCTTCTTACTACCTTCGAGACTCATCACCTCTAACCTCATTGTGAACCCCTTATTCACCACCAAGCCTGTTTGTTTCAACCAAGGAGTGTGAAGGGTGTTGTTTCAGCACGGGCTAACCCCCCTTCTTCAATCACCCTCCTTCACCTCCCTGTTTCCAACGGACTAGCTTGTTCTCAGTTAAGAAGTAAACCGCACTGTCCGCGAGTGCACGGCCCTATCTTCTTCTCACCCCTCTGCTGTTCTTCGCACAACTTCTCGTCTCGTCTCACCTGTTTTGCTGTAGTTCTCTTTCCTTCCCTGCCCACCTTATCACGAGAACAGCAGCAGTGAAACAAGCCCACCTCTCTCGTTCTTCGTGGTAGGCCAGGAAGGCCCTCGATTGTTGTAACCTCCTGGTGGTAACTGTAGACAAGTAGCTCCCTTCCTTCCTGTGAATTCTTGTGGTAGAACAGAAAGACGCGTTCCTATCCCCATGAGATAACGAGATGACAAAACGCGAGGACCCGTGTTTAGTGAAGTAGCTAGACGCGTTCCTTCCACCGTGATAAGACGCGACCAAAGGTTCTCCCCCCTTCTTTGTATTCTTTTGTGGCCAGAAAGAATTCGCCCCTCTTCTCTTTTCTAAACAACAGCCAGCAGACGAAGCCTCCTCCCCCTCTTTTCTTTCTTCCTGGCCAACCAGCGACCCTCCCTTCTCTTCTTCCTTTCTTCCCGCCGACCAGAACCCTCCCCTCTTCTCTTCCCTTCTTCGCGGTAAGCGAAGACCCTCCCTCCCTCTCTTTTTTCTTCCGTGGCCGACGAGAGCCACGATCTCTCCCCTCTTTTCTTCCCTTGCCCCCGTGACCAGCAGCCTCCCTTCCTCGCGATAGCTGGCCGGCCTACCAAGATCCCTCCTCTGCTCTCCTCTCTGCCCGTTTCCAAAGCCGACGCGCAAGACGCGGTCCGCTGCCCAGTGAGGCAGCCAGCAGACCAGGAAGCTCCTGCCCTCGCCCGCCCTCGCTCCCTCTCTTCCTCCTGCCCACCGAGGCAGACACAGTCCCTCTCTTCTTTTCTTTCTGCCCACAGAGGCAGACCCGGTCCGGTCCTTCTCTCGCCGCCACAAGCGCGGCACTCCTCCCACCACCACAACCACCACAACCACAACAGCACGACCAGACGACCAAGTCCCTCCCTCCCTCCCGTCACCGCCGCCGCCACAGACACAGGCACAGGCACAAGCACAACACGCGCTGGGCCGGCCTCCAAACAACCCTCCCCCCCGCGCGCGCCCTGGTTATCAGGGCGGCCACAAGCAAACCACTCGCCCCCCCACCCCCTTCTTTTAAAAACAACTACCCTCGCCACCCAAAGCGCGCCCCTCCACCCCCCAAACCCAAACACCAAACCCCCACCCCCGAGCGACACCACCAGCCCGTCGCCCAAGATGCCCTCCGGCATGCGGCTCCGCGAGAGCTCGCTGCTGAAGGTGCCCGGGCGGTACCAGGAGGACCTCGGCCCCTCGCGCGCAGACCGCCCCCTCTTCGCGCACCCGGACGTGCCGTTCAACCCGGCCCTGTCGCGGCACTGCGCCCACCCCAGCCTGCCGCTGGACTACGAGGGTGTCGGCCCCTCCGAGGCAGAGCGCGCCCGCCTGCTTGCTGTGGGAGAGGCAGCTGCAGCAGCAGCAGCAGAAGCAGCAGAGGAGGAAGATGAGGAGGATGACGATGAGGAGGACGAGGAGATGGAGGAGATGGTGGAGGATGAGGAGTCCGTCGGGGTGATGACCGACGGAGAGGATAGCTGGGAGTCCAGCAGCTCAGACTCCGTTGGTGAAGACCTGCCCGCCCGCCCGCACCGTCCGCCCCGCCCACCCAGCTTGGCCGGCCCATCCTGCCGGCCGCAACCGCCGGCCCCACCACCACACTCGCCGGCCCCGCCCCGCCGGCCCAGGTCGCCGCACCCCCCGCCGGTAGCACCACACCCGCCCCGCCTGCCGCACTCGCCGACACCATCAACCTCGCCCGCCCACCGCCGAGTCCGCCGCCCCCGTCGGCACCACCACCACCACCACCACCTCGCCGCCAACACCCCCGGCGCCCTCCACACGTCCGGCCCACGTGGCCCAGATCCCCAGGCGCGAGCCGGGGCAGAACTCTCCCCCCGCCCCCTCCAACGAGAGCGGTGGGAGCAAGGTAAGTCAAACCCCCCGCAAAAGCATCTGAATATCTTGGGAAACAAGAACCTGACCAACACTTGCTTAGGACGACGCGCGGCCCAACTGGGCGGACCTCTCGGATGGCATCAAGTACGCCATCACCTGCGACATGACTCGGACGGGCCCGCTATCCCGGGCCGTCCAGTCGCTGGACCTCGACGACGTCGAGATCAAGTCGCTCCTCGGGTTGGTCGCCGAGGAGCGTAGGAAGCACCGGAAGTGGGGGAGGCTGCTCGCGCAGCACCCGCACCCCCACAGCGCCGAGCTCCCCTCGGCGGAGGAACTGGCCCCCCTCTGCCCGATCAACGAGGGCATCACGGCCGGGGAGGTTCGCCGCGGGCGGGCCTTCCTCAAGTTTCTCGGCCTGCGCGGTGTGGCGGCGCGGTTGGGCTTCTGGGAGGGCACGGGTGCGGACTTCCACGAGATCCAGATCGACGAGATGTGCCGGCATCTCGTCGATGACTTCAGCTTCTTGGCCGGCGACGAGGGCGAGGGCAGCGGCGCCAGGGGCCTGTTGGACCTGTGAGGGGGGAGCTCCTGCTCCGGCTGGACCCCCCGGCCAACACCATCAACCCTCTGCGGTTGCGGCCCGGCGCTCCTCTCGTTCGCGCCAAGAAGTTGGGGTTGGCTCGGGTGCCGCGGTCGGGCGGCTTGCACCCGATAAACTACACCGTCGGGGGCAAGAGCGGCCGCAGGTACTCGACCCTGGACAAGTCGGACTGGCCCGCCTGGGAGGCCCTTCACGATGCCGGCGTCATCCCGGGTACCTCCCTGGCGGTCTTCACCGCCCACTCCCTCGTCCCCAGCGAGGTCACGTTCTTGACGGAGGAGGAGCTGGAGGCCCTCAACGCTGAGCATCCCACGGGCGAGATGCTCGGATCGGCGCCGGCTGCCGCCGACCTCGGCCTCGACAACGAGGCAAACCATCAGCTGCCCTTCGCCGAAGCGGCCCCCGACCATGTCTGGTACGACGCCGGACGAGTCGACCCTTAGGAGGGGTTGAACTCCCAGCACCAGCCTGGTCGGTGGGTCGACCCCTACCCAGAAGCACCCCGTGACTGGTACGTCAACCCGTTCGAGGACGACTCCCCCCTCGACATCTTCGGCGACAGCACCGCCTCCGAGTCTGGCAGCGTCGTTGACCGACAGCATCGCCGCGCCGCCTTTTCCGTCTTCCCTGCCGCCCATGGCGATGAGTTTGCGCCTTCCCAGGCGATCGATGAGGACGTGGACGATGATGACGACGATGACGAGGAGATGGGGAGTGGTGCGGTCCGCCGGCCCGCGCGCGTAGCCCCAGCGCCGCCCCGTTCCGGCCTCGGACCCAATGTGGTCCACAACAATCTCGCCGAGACCGACCCCATTGCTGCCGCCATCCCCCGGCTCTCTATGGAGCAAGTGAGGGTCACCGAGGAGGATCCCATCGCTGCCGCCCTTACTCGCCTGCGCCTCATGCAACCTCCTGTTGAGGGCCTGCAAGCCTCAGAGCTGGCAGCACGCATGGTCCAACTCAGAACGGCGACTCTTGAAGGGCGCGCCAGAGTTCACTTCGAGGATGAGCTCCCCCCGCCCCCATCTATGCCGCGCCCTCCCCCGCCCCTGGCGCGCCCGCCCGTTCCAACACTCGTACTCCAGGCACCCACAGATGACGAGGGGGAATTTGGCAGCGAAGAGGAAGACCTTGTTCTTTCAGGCCGTAAACGCGGAGCTCGTTCCCCGCCCTACCGATGAAGATGATGACGAATATCGACCAGCGACAAGGAGGCCAAGGCCGAGAGCCCCTAGAGCACCACGGACATCTGAAACAAGGAAGCGTGCTCGCGCCGAGTCCCCGGCTACCCAGACACCCAAGCGTCCGCGTACTGGCAGGGGCCCAGGAAGACCGAGGAAGCATCCTCTCCCTCCTCCTCCTGATCCCCATCTGTTGATGCCTCCACCCGCCACCACGAAGGGTCGGCGCAAGACATCGACATCCAATACACCCCGACGACACTCACCGGCCACGCCCAGGACGCCCCGCCAACCCTCAGCGCAGTCACCAATCCCTCAACCCCCTACCACCGAGGGCACTCGGAATTTATCCACTGCGCCGACAGCTAGCAACAACGCTGGCCTCCCAGAGCAACCGGCAATCCCGCAACCCCCTATCACCGAGGGTATTCAGAACCCATACAATGCGCCGACGGTTAGCAACAGCACTGGCCTCCCGGGACAGCCGGCCATGCCTCAACCCCCTATTACCGAGGGTCCCCGAAACTCACCCAATGCGCTGACGATTAGCAACAACACTGGCCTCCTGAGGCAGCCGGTTATTCTTCAACCCCCTACCACCGAGGGGGTTCGGAATCCATCCAATGCGGTGACAACTGCCAACAATACCAGCCTCCAACAGCAGCCGACCATCCTTCAGCCTCCTACCACCGAGGGTGCTCAAAGCCCATCCAATGCACCGACGGCTCTGGAGAACCCTGGCGCAGAGAACGTCTCCCCAAACCACCCCTCGGCAGAACAGACAATCACCGCCAACCCTACTCCGCAGGCCCCCAAGCGTCCCCGTTCGCGCAAGACAGCAGCCGAAAAGGAGGGAGAAGAAGGTGACGGAGAGACAGTCAAGAAGCGTGGCCCGCGGAAGAAGCGCGAGCCCAAGCTCGACGAGAACGGGGAGCCCATCAAGCCCATCAAGAGCCGACCGAAGCGCGGCGGTCCCAACTTCTCATGCGACGGCACAAAGCAGATGCAGTCGACGGCGGGCGAGGAGATGACGCGTGCTGAGTTTGAGGAGAGGTTCCCACGTGCCGAGATCACATATCGTCCCGGTGGTAACTTTGGCGGCGGTACCTTCCAGGTCAATGCCACAGGCGTTGTTTGGTCATTTGCACCTCCGGCCGATTATACACCCTCCGAGAGGATGATTCGTCGCGCAAGGAAGCTCGATGCAGCCAACACTACGGGCACTGCCACCCAAGCAGGCGGCGGCGACGGTCAACAAACGGCTCCTACCATCCCGGGCACGGGCACGGCAAACCAACAAACAGTCCCCCGTCTAACCCTCGCCCCGGCCTCAGCCGCCCCCGGCATCCAACCCCCCCTGTCCTTTACCGCCGGGCCTTTCAACCCGCAGCAGCAGACCCTAGCCGGAGTCATCCGCCCCGCCCTCACCGCCCCGTTCCGAACCGCCAACCCGACAACCGGCGCATCCGGCGCATCCGGCGCACCGGGACCGGCAAGCACTGCACAACAGCCGCCGCCAAACCCCCCGCGCAAACGGGGCCGGCCCCCGGGCCCGCGCAAACAACAAGCGCCCCCGCGGCCCAACCCCCTCCCATCATCGACGACCATGCCCGCCATGATGATGACTGCCCCTACCCCAGCCCCAGCTGCTGCTATCCGGCCTGCTGTCCCAATCATGCCCGCACCCCCCACCGTACGCCCCCCAACCACCACCACCATCCCGCCGCTCCCGCGCGCACCACCCGCAAGAAGAGGAGCTGCCGTTGACCCGCGCGTGGCGGCGCGCGTGGCCGAGCTGAATGCGCAGTGTGTGCGGTACAACGTGGCAACGAGGGATCGGTTTGATAGTGACGAGGCGTTTTTGGCGCATGCCGAGTCGATGGTGGAGCTGCTGTTTCCGAATCTGGGTGGTGCTGCTGGTCGTGGTGGTTTTGGGTTTGGTGGTGGTTCTTCTTCTGGTGGTGCTGGTGGTGGTGGTGGTGCTCCGCCGCGACCGCCGGCTCCGGGTAGTTTGGGGCCAAGGTTTGGAGGAGGGCACGAGAGTTTTAGGTGAGGAGTGACGAGTGAGGAGTGAGAATGCTTGAGGGGTGGATTTTCTCTTTTTGTTTCTTTTTCTTTTTTTTTCGTTTCCTCTGTGCTTCCTTTTTTTTCTTCTCTTTTTTTCTTTCTTATGTGGATGCGGAATCTCTCGATGCTTTTCTTTCGTTATCTGGTGGTTCCCGCTCTTTGGGGAATGAATGTAAGGTGTGATGTAAAGTTCAGTGACGGGTCCAAGTTGGACATGGGGGACACATCCAAGTGGAGGAAGGAAGCATGGTCCCCTTTCTTGGGGAAGGGGGTCGGTTTGGAAAGAGCAGCCGGGGGTGTGGTTGCCCCTTTCACTTTCACTTTCACTTCACTTCTCGATTGAGGCACGGTCAGCACAAAGGTAAATATGGGCGAAAGAAACGATGGACGCAAGAAAAGATGGACGCGCGTCATCTGGACGAGAGAGCTGAGAGGCTCGGATAGTTAAGGATCACGAGATACCCACATCGGCTTTTTCGGTGGATGGGTTGAGGATTTGTTTGGCGTATTGTACTATGTAACTGTAAAATAAAACAACACTGTCAAAACTATAGGTTCATTGCTGACTGGGATTGGAAAATGTGTCTGGTGTGGGTTGAGGAGGTTGTTTTACACATGTGTCTGTATAAGTTGACGTCGCCATAAAGGGGCGGAGTCGACAGGGATGGCGACGGGTGGTGGGACCGATTGCTGCGCAACTCAATGCTACCCTGCCACTGCGCAACCTCAACACCACCACCTCCGCAACACAGGATAAGAGCACCTCGATCTCGGTCAAACAACCTCGCCGGTTCCTGACGCTTCCCCCCAATTACCTAGGTACTCTAATAAATTTACCGGGAATCTCCTCCACCATATCCAACTAATCCGACCACCCATCACCCCTAGAATTCGCCGAACACCCGACCCTCCGAGCCGACGACATGGCGCCGCGCATCGAGGCCCAGGAAATCGAGACATACTGGAACATCTTCTCCGCCAGGACAAATGGCGGCAAGTTTCTGAATGGCGAGCAGGCGCGCGCCGGTGCTCAAGAACAGCGGGCTGCGGGACGACCAGCTGGAGCGCGTGTGGGACCTGGCTGACGTCGACAATGACGGCAACCTCGACTTCGAAGAGTTCTGCGTCGCCATGCGCGTCATCTTCGACCTACTAAACGGAGAATACGCCGACGTACCAACCACTTTACCAGACTGGCTGGTCCCCGAGTCCAAGGCGCATCTCGTGCAGGCAAGCCGGGCGCTCACAGGAAAGGCGGTGCAGTTCGAGCAGGTCGAGGACGAGGACGACTCGCCCGGCCTGAAGGACGGGTTTGACTGGTACATGAGCCCAGCCGACAAGACCAAGTACGAGCAGATCTACCAAGAAAACCGGGACATGCGAGGCGAGGTAGCATGTAAGTTTCCCCGACGCACTCTCTCCCTCCCTCCCTCCCTCCCAAATCCATCTCTCACAGCCAATTAACCCTCGCGTCCCACCCACCACCGCAGTCACCGCCCTCCAAGACCTCTACGAATCGCTCGACGTGCCCGACACCGACATCCGCTCGGCCTGGAACCTGATCAACCCGTCGGCCAGCTCCTCCATCAACAAAGACGCCTGCCTCGCCTTCCTGCACATCCTCAACAACCGGCACGAAGGGTTCCGCATCCCGCGCACGGTGCCCGCCTCGCTGCGCGCCAGCTTCGAGCGCAACCAGATCGACTACCAGGTGGACAGCGCGCGCAACAACGCCCCTGCGAACTCGCGGTGGGCGACGCGCGCCGACGACGAGACCAGCACGGGCCGCAAGGCCAAGTTCGGCGACCAGTACCTCACGCGGCTGGGGCGCAGCGGGTTCAAGGTGGCCGGGACCGACTTCAGCAGTGCCAAGACGGATGCCGAGTGGGAGGAGGTGCGGCTCAAGAAGCAGCTGGCCGAGCTGGACGAGAAGCTGGCCAAGGTGGAGGCCGGCGTGGAGCGCCGCAAGGGTGGGAAGCGCGATTCCAAGCCCGCGCTGGTCAAGAGGGAGCTGGATCAGCTGCTGGATTATAAGCGGAAGCAGCTGCGGGAGCTGGAGGAGGGTGGTGGTGCGGCCAAGGCCGGTGGGAACCTGAAGAGTGTGAGTGAGGATCTGCAGACAGTGAGGGAGCAGGTGGAGGGGCTGGAGGGGCATCTGCGGTCACGGCAGGAAGTGTTGGAGCAGCTGAGGAGGGAGATTGAGGATGAGAGAGCAGGGAGGTAATTCAATGGGTAGGGGACCGGGCACAATCCATGAGACGACGTTTGGCTGATAGAACCACACACACACACACACGCACACACACACAAATACTAAAATTAAGAGGCGCTGATTCCGCCCATAAACTATTCTGTCTAGCACTCCGCAAACAAACTCCGGCATAATCACTCAGGTATCTATTCCCTTCCGGCCACGACTCAAGCAACGCTGCCATTAATATAGCTCCTCACCATGGGCAGGGCCAACGTGCGGCCCTTGGCGGCCCAGACCATGAAGCTGGGCATCTTGATGGAGCCGTTGATCCGCCCGACGCCCCTCTCGCGGCCGACCGCGCAGGCAAAGACATCCATGGGCGGGCCCTTCGCAAGCGTGGGCTTCTGCCCGGCCAGCGCCGCCTCCACATTCTTGGCCACGCTGACCGCCTGCTTCTGCGTGTGGAAGAAGCTCGCGCGCGGCTTGCTCACGATGTCCCCGCACGCCCACACCCCCTCCGTGCCCGGCACCTGCAGGTACTCGTCCACCTTCACGGGGCGAACCACATCACCTTCAGCGAGGTACTGCGCCGGGATGAACTCGGTGTTGGGGATGAGGCCCGTGGTGGGCAGGTACAAGTCGGTTGTCAGGATCTCGCCGCTGGCCAGGATCACCTCTGTCTTACCATGGCCGCCCGGCGCGGGGCGCGCCTCCTGGACGCGCGCGCCGTACTTGATGGTGACGTTGAGCCTCTTCAGCTCGCTGGCGGCCGCGTCGGCGATGGTGGCCCCGCCCGCGACCTTGTTGCCCGAGCACAGCAGCACAATCTCCCTCGTCTTGCCGTACTCGTACCCCAGCTCGCCGGCCACCTCGATGCCCGTGCTGCCCGCGCCGCCGACCACGATGTGCTGCGCGTTGCTGACTTTGGTGGCCGTGTCGTGGACGCTGGCGAGCGTTTCTTCGTAGGTGCCGGCCGCTTTCCAGGGCGTTTCGGGCGAGGCTGAACGGGCGCCCGTGGCGAGCACGAGTTGGTGGTAGGGCAGAGTGCGGGTGGTGCTGTCGGGGAGCGTGATCTCGACTGTCTTCGCATCGAAGTCCGCCGCGGAAGCGCTGCCGATCACAAGTTCCCAGGACTCGGCCGGGTACCGGGCTAGAGCATCCTGGAGAGGCTGGAAGAGCTCTACGTCCTTGATCTGGTTGGGGATAATGGCGCGGACGGAGGCCAGGTTCCAGTAGAAGTGTGAGTTCTGTGGCGGTTAGCCGTGATCAGTGCCAGGGGTATCACGTGATTGGAAAGGTCCCAAGTCCATCGCCGACTGCAGAGTTGCGTACCTTAGAGACGAGGATGACCTTGGTATCCTTGAGATTCTTCTTGAGGAGGGCGTGGGCAACGTGGAGGCCGCCAATGGACCCTCCGAGGATCACGACCGTCTTCGTCATTTTTGCAATATGTTGTGATGCTGGGCTAGAAAAGATTACAAACTGCTCGAGACAGAGATGTGTTGGTAGTTTTAGGCAAAGAGTCAGGAATGGAGATCTAGAGCTGAAAAATCAAGTCGTGTTTTTTTTCGGGGCGCGCCTTCTTGTATGTGCGACTCGAGTGTTGCGCCTCCCACTTCGACAACAACAAAAGAGGAAAGAAAAAGGCGAGGAAGCGGAGCGGTGCTCGGCAGGATTCCGAGCGCCAATCCAACCCCCGGACCTAGGTAGGTACCATCTTTTCTTCTTCGGGCCAAAGCCTAACTAACACAATATGCCGGTGCTACACTCATGTACATTTGTAATAGGACGAAATGCTTCAGTCAGAGGCCAGCGCGCGTTTGACATCGACCGCCAAGCCGTCGTGAGACGGTGCTACTGCAACGCAAAACATCCCTGCTGTTGATCAAGAACCCCTGCCGTCGTCGGGCTTCCCCAATGTGCTCGGAATAGTGAATGGGAGGGAGCCGGGTGTCACCTGTATTCTTGCGCTTGCTTGGAAATCGAGGTTGATAGTTGGGCCCATATGGTGCCATATCCAGATTCGCAGAAAAGTCAAGTATAATTGCGGTTTGCATGGCCCAGGTATGATTCAAAAACCACACCGCAGTGGCTGCTTTTGCTCATAAATGTTCCCTGTCTGCTCAAAAGGGTCCAGAACTAGTCGCTCTGAGGACAAGAAACCGCACCCTTTGAACAATAACGAAGATGCTACGATGTCGCTATTGTGGGGAGGCCGAAAACGCGAATCATCTGAACAAGTCTTTCACTTTAATTTGGGTCCCATCGCTGACTCAGCAGAGCCTGGGTCACATGCCGGGAGGGTTGTCTGATGATTGAAACGGTCGTGAACGCGTTCGTGCGCAGTTCTCGGAACTCCGTTTTTCAACGCTGTTTTCCCATCTATACTCCGGTGTGAACCTATCATCGCCTTTTGTGACCGAGTCCCCCAAACGCGTTGCAGATGCTGCTTTTAGCCAACCAAACGCGTTTGTGACCCTCCTAACTCGTCCAGCTAACAGCCGCTTTCGTGTTCATGCGTGTGTCGAAGGATGCCGACCCCACGGCCGCCGTCCTCGACCAGCCCCACTCCACTGGCTGCACCATCGGGCGACCTGCCGGCTCGTCGGCCCAGGGGCGAGCCTTTCCGTGGTATACCGAACGCCAACGATGGGGCTACTGCACAAGGAGCGAGAACGTAACGACGTGGACTTCAGGTTGGTGACCTGGCGTGCTCGCGCTGCGAGTACCGATGCTGCGTATGGCGTCCCAGCGGGTGCACTCCGGGCGGAGCAGGCCGGACACCTCGCTGGTGAGGTGCTGTACGTGGCTGAAGCGGTCGATGCCAATTAGGCGGTCGACTTTGACGGTCGACGGGTTCTGGAGTTGCGTCGAGCCTGTCTGATTCCGTTCCCAGCTGTAGACGAGAAGTTCTTGCCCAGGAGCCTTCTTCTATCATACCACCTGTCAATTATATTGTTCTAAAGGGTATACTAGTGACTAAGTTGCACGAACTCCTCGAAAGTGCCCGTGCCGTCAATGAAGTTAGGTGCACATCACCCCCTGCTGGAGTCTCCTAGTCATCTGCCGGTTCAACTCCATTTTCACTCAGACTTGGGGACTTTTCCCTTACTAGCGTTCTGGATGAAACAGGTGTTAAACTCCCGGAAGCTCTGCCTGGCCCGCATCTGCAGGTCCGAAAAGTCGTTCTTAGCCCTCTGAAGCCCCGTCGGGTCGATGGAGTTGTCTTCCAGAAACTCCAGAAGCTGGGCAACAGTGCTTATAGGATCCGGAGCATCGCCCCCAAGGTATGTCTCTGGAGCTTCCAGTGTCTTGCTACCCATGTACGACACAACAGAGCTAAACCTCGGCTTCTTGGTGGGGAAAAGGTCTTAATTTCCCTGGAACTTCTGCTTAAGGGTTGCCAACCAAGTGGTGTACTCTGGGCTCTCCTCGTCGGTGAACTTCTTGGGATCTGCGATCTTGGTCCGCCCGTAGTGCCTTGAGTTTGGCCTAAAGCTTACGGACTTCGCCGCTATTCTCGGCCGAATCGTTAAAAGTCCCCTTAGTCTCGTACTCGTATACCCCGGTGATCGCTACCTTCAATGCAAACTGGAAGTAGTCCAAGGACTAATTACATGTGGTCAGGATTGGTGGGTTAAGGGCGGCAACGATCCGAAACGCGACTTCGTCCCGAGCATCAGCGAGCAGGCAATATCGTTGGTCATTACGGGCGACGCTGTAGGGCGATATTGGACTCGCTCTTTAGTATGCGACTTGATGGATTACAGAACAATGGCCTGGGACGTCGCCGAGGTTCAGAAGATATTGCGGCACTTTATCCGCCACCAATACACCGAAGGGCCTCCGTTTTCACTTACTTGCTGGGCGATTCTCTCAACACCGGGAAGAGCTTCACATTGATCCCGCCCTTCTCCCAGAGCGCAAAAATCTTCTGAGCGCTCCAATTCCTACTCTCGGGCATGAGCTCCAGGTCAAAGTTCCACAGCAGCCGCGCCAGAATGAGCCTCATCTCGACATAGGCAAGACTAGTACCCTCAGAGTCAGTAACATTAAACAGTACAGGGACACCGGTACACAGAGCTTCGTATTGTACACCAAAGGTGAGAGCAAAAGGCAAGGGGGCAGACACATACTTTTTCCCAATACAGTTCCGCGGACCGACCGAAAACGGCTGTAGCACGCCGCGCACATCGTGGGCATACTCGGGATCGCCGAGCCAGCGCTCGGGCACAAATTTATTCGCGTCACGGAAGTTGCTCTCGCTCTGATAGGACGCCCACTGGGGGACTCCTACTGCCGTCTATGCGTGCGGCACGCTGTTAGTTTGCTGAAAAAGCAGGAATGATGGGCTCTGCTCACGTCGCCGGGGATCCAGTATCCCTCAATGTACTCGCCTTTCGACGGCGTGCGTCGAGATAGGGCAAGGGGTGTCGGGGGGTCTGTTTGGGTTCCCAGGGTCAGCGAGAAATGCCACAGTAAAGGCACCAATATCGGGTGATATCCTACACATGCGAAACCCTTCCTCAAACACAGCGTTCATATACTGTAGACCGTTCACCGCCAGCAAGGTGATATCTTCCTCAGTCTCAAATGAACCGCGAATCTCCCGCACCAACTTCTCATACTTATCCCGGTTGCTCAACAAATAAAACGTCGTCCCACTCAGCTGTGTCGCGGTCGTCTCGCTCCCGGCGATAATCAAAACACTCGCGTTCTCCACGATCTCTTCAGGAGTCATGCCTTTCTCGTCGTTATGCCGCAGAATATACGACATGAAATCCTCGCGCGACACATTTCCACTCGCAAGCCTTCGCTTGGCCGTTTGTTCGGCCAGCGCCCAGTGCTCCTTCTGGCTGCGCACCAGTTTCCGAGGGAGGAGAAGCGACTTAAGGAAATTTAGCGCCGGGTGCCGCCGTAGAGCCTCGCTGAAGACGATGAGCTTGATGTTGTCGAAGATCATAGCCACCCATGGATGGTAACCGCCGCTCTCGATGCAGCCGAACGGCTGGCCGAACGCCAGGTCGCCGATTAGGTCGAAGGTGGTGAAGTTGTACCATCGGACAATGTCGACTACTTCGCCAGAGCGGGCCTGCTCGGTGAGTTTGGTGATGAACAGGTCGATGTAGTGCTTTATGATGTCTCCCTGGCCGCGCAGTGCTTTTTCGGAGAAGGCATGCGAGAGTAGGCGCCGTTGACGCCGGTGGTCGTTGTCGTTGGCGAGTATAATGTTTGGGTGTCCGGATACAGTCGGGCGGTAGGTGATGTGGTCCTTTTGGAAGGTGTCCTGGCCGGCGGTGCGGTGACCGTAGATGGTTTTCCATGCGCCAGGGGTGGTGAAGGAGACGTCGTTGGTGGTGAACCGTACGACGGGCCCGTATTTGGCGTGCAGCTGCTTCAGCTTGTGCGGCCACTCGCCGCGTAGGAGGTGGTATAGATATGGCAGGTCCCAGAATGCGTAGAGCTTGGGGCCGGGCACTTTAGCTAGTGGATGGAAGAAGGCGTAGTACACGCTTCTCACGACGAAGAGAAACAGCACCTGGACAGCCGACATTAGTATTCGAATCGGCCGTAGGGAGGAAGAAGCAATGAAGCAGACATTGACAACTTACTCCAGCAAGTGTTGCCCCAAGCACTCCTATGGAGTGCAAAAAACCAAGGAACATCATAGGCATTGCAGGTGGTGGTTGAGAACGGATGACTTACTGCAAGGAAAAGGAACGCAAAAGTTGAGGAGGCAGCAGGAGGCTTTCATGTAGGTAGATCGTCATTAGGACGCTCAACGTCCCAGTCACGCATCGGTGTTCGAGAAGTAACCACTACGTAGTATTCGGAAGCTATGCTAGCCGGTGCCGTGCATAATTGAGGTGGCTTTGAGGTCTCTGTATTCCGTACGTATAGATGTGCCACCACATTGCTACCTATGTGGGTCGCGTGCATAACTCGAGTCAAGCAATTTCGGCGCCACACAATCCCGGGATAAAACTTTGTGCATTGGACCGGTCCGGAGCTTTTCCACAGCCCGGCAGCCCGGCACCAACTGCCGGAGCTTTTCATAGCCCGGCAGCCCGCACCAACTGGAGCTTTTCATAGGTAGCCCGGCACCGACTGTTGCGGAGTCGTTTTCTCACAGCCAATGGTTTTCGGAAGAAAACTAGCTTATGTCTCCGATTCCCACCCGTGTGCCCCGGTAGGCGTATAAACTAGCGTTCTGATTGTTTAGCTCTTCGCTGTTTTTGAGCGACGATCGCCCGCATCCCGACCATCATCTATGCGCTTTCAAGTGGCACCCCATCTTACACAGTAGGTAGGCAACGCTACCTAGTAAGGTTCCGCTACGAACCGCACAGACTGCGCTCGCTGCGCCAGGCTTGGGGTTGATAAGCCACACTTGTGTTCCAGAAGCGGTCCGGGAGTGGTGACGATGATTCGTGTGTCTAAATAACGAAGGCTATCTGACTCTGTCGGCCTTCAAGCTCAGCATGCAGAAACTGGGCCGCTGCACGGAACCGAGTTGGATCCACGACGCCAGATTCACCGCGACTCGCGAACACCTTGCCAAGATGTCGGCATCACCACCAACCCATTTGTAGAGCCGTATCCAGGCTTTCCGGACGCGAACAAGGGAGCACTCATCGTCGTTGTCATGGCGACCCTATGACTACCGGCTCCTTTCGCCGGGTAAAATAGCCATCAATGATTACATCTTGAATACTGTTAATCGTATGTTCACCACCAACTCCTTGAATCCACGCCCAAACAATCATGACCGGTTCCCTCATCCCAAAGATCCTCGGCATCATCTATGTTGGCATAGGAAGCGCCGTCGTTCATTATGGCGGCGGCAGGCATATTGCAACCCTCGAACCATGGCAAAATAAAAAATTACGTTACCGAAGTTCAATCTAGGTACGATGAGGAGACTCTAAGGTACGCAACCAAGGGTCTTCTCGGCGCTGCACCAGAGTTAGGCGGCGAGCTGTAAACACTTAATGAGAGGCTCTTGCCTCTACAGCTGAGAGTGGAGAGATGCTAGCTTTTTACCTTCATAATGGCAGGACCACGTCCCCTCCGGTTATAGTCGCCGGGGAAAGACATTGGAGCACGGTTTGAGGCAAGGCACAGTGCCCGTCGCATAAAACGCTATATAAGCAAAGAACAGCACAACTAGCTCGAATATCAGAAAAATTGGACAGACATTAATAACAAATAAAATCCCCTACAGAACGGGTTAACTGCCGAACCATCATATAGCAGACCTAACAAAAGCAACAAACCACTTTCAGCTCATGCCTCCTGGATCATGTCCTCCATCTTTTCAAGATGCAGTGAGATTGCCGATCCAGCTACACCGTTGTCTCCGTGATATTCGTATCTTCGTGTCCCGGCCAACGAACCTCTTCCGTCAGGGCACAGAAGGAAACGAAGAGGATACCCAATAGCAGGCTGCAGGACAGCCTTAGTGACGAAGTTAACATCAACAAGCCCACCAAGCACACTGCCATCGTCATCATCCTTCCAACCATCGATCGTCAACGTGTCGTGTCGTGTCTTGTCGTGTGTATTGTGACCTGATGCCAACGTGAACGATATGGGGCGAACGGCAAGACCCTCCAACTTCAGGGTGCGGGAGGGCCGTCGTCTTTTGTCAGGTCGGCGTCGACGACGGCGGCAGCTGGCCTAAGTGCTTCAAGAACGGGCAGTCTGCGCTCATCTGGATCGTCGTTGGTCAGGTTATTGACGCGGGTAGCTGCTCCTAGTGCGCTGAGGGTTCGCCTACTCCGAGCGCGAGAGACTCTCCGTGTGACTGGGGCCATTGTCTGTGGTCGCTTAGTCAATTTAGCCTATATCCCAATATACTCCTTTTGTATTTCTAGAATAATAAAAGGCTAGCTACTTATTAGCCTCCTCCTCTATTACAGTCTAAAAGTAAAGTTAGAGGAGTATATTGATACATTCCTCATCTACCTTAGAGAAGTGTACCTAATTACTATTGTTCCACTATACTAAGCTAAGTAGTATATTAGAGGTAGGAAGGATAATTAGAAAGATAGGAGAAAGGGAGATTCTAGGTGGGTTAACGGGGAAAAGGGAAGGCTACGATAGTATAAGCGAGCCTAGGTAGCTAGTACCAAGCCTATTCGAGGGTTGGATATAGTTAGTTCGCGTTCCTGAATAGGGGATGGGATCCTGGTACCAAAGATGTACCGCTGTCACGAATGTACGGGGCGTGGGCTGGAGGACTGTGATGGGTGTGAACGAAGTAGAATGAGCGACGATTTCCGGCCTCCGTCGCTGGCGCCGTTTGGAGCCGTTACGGAGGCGTCCTCGGTCCGGCAACGCGAACGCGTTGTCGTCCGGCAGAACTTTGGGCGACTTTTGGCTCGGGCTTGCTGGCGTCAAGCCGAGACCAAACGGAAGTCGGGTCGCGGCTCCAAGCATCGGATGGTTACCGGGTGACGGGCGCTAACCTGATATGGACTAGCTGATATGCCCGAGAGCAACACGCAGCTTACGTTCGGGGCCGACAAGTCTGCTGTCGACATGGGGAGTTGGTGACGAATGGCAAATTGGAGCATCGATATTTGCAAGACTGGAGAAGTAGCAAAAATATCTTGGGAAAGCGTGGGTTTCCCTGAGTATACACGAAGGTAGTTGTCTATTCGTACATGACATCTGTACTTCGTGGATGGGCGGTCAAGGGTACATTACTGTGTAAACTTTCCATGGTATCATCGCTCATCACAGGTAGTACAACTCGAAGCTGCTTGAAGGCCTCCGGCTCGAGTTGCTAACAGCTGGATTTCTACATCCTGACCATAGAAGGTGGGTTGGGGACTCTAAAAAACATCGAGTTCAGGTCGCTGGCAAGCAAGGAGTTGAGCAGGGAAAAACTATATCTTTGATGAGGACCGGTGATCCAGTAAGAGAAAACGGGTACGTAGTAAAAATCCGAGTACAAGAAATCGAGTACCTAGAAAGGCAAGAATGGAAAGTCAAGTAAATGAAATTGGACCGTGTCGACCTCTTTTTTAGGCAACTGCTAGATAATCCTGTTTTGTTCCTGCTATCAAGTTTGTGACAGACATCCACAGGGTGACGACCTCCTGCTTGGCTTGGACGAGCAATCATGTGCAGCCAGCAGCACACCACACCGGCTTGGCAGGTGGAGCAACCGCGCTCCAGACTCGGTCACAAGCTGCCCCTCCCTTGCCAGCTCAGAAACCCCGCGCTTGAACGCCCCTGACCCCGCCATACCCTCAACAAACCCCCGTGGTCTCCTCAACAACATCAACCGTCGCAAACAATCCCGATTTCCCACAACATTCCGTACAAGACGACCGACGATTCCATAAACAAAACACATTACCACCAGTTAGACCACACATTCCATCAAGATGGCTACCCAAAGCGAGGCGTTCAAGACGGCTGCCACCGAGAGCAAGCAGTTGACATTGAAGCCGAGCAACGACGACCTCCTCGAGATTTACGGTGCGCCCAGGCTGTAGCAAACTATGCACTTACGCTCGCTGACACATCACGGTAGCCCTCTACAAGGT